>CM054378.1:132522057-133122057 GCA_028858755.1 Ara ararauna | reverse complement strand
CCTGGACACGTCTCTTGGCTCGGGACAGGGGAGACGGAACGGGCCTGGGGGGGCCGAGCACCTGGAACACAGATGAGGTGATGGGCGCCTCAGCACCCTCACAGGGAAGAGCTTCTGCCTCAGAGCTCATCTCAGTCTCCCCTCTGGCAGTTAAAGCCATTCCCCTTGGCCTGTCCCTCCATCCCTTGTCCAAAGCCCCTCTCCAGCTTTCCTGCAGCCCCTTTAGGCACTGGAGCTGCTCTAAGGTCTCCCCTTCAGGAGCCTTCTCCTCTCCAGGCTGCCCCAGCCCAGCTCTCTCAGCATCTTCTCCCTCTGTTCCTCTCCTCGGCCGCACATTTTCTCACTAGGAAGTCCATTCACTCCTGCATTAAGGTGTGTGTAAGCCTCCAGGAGCATCCCAGCTCCAGCCTTGGTGTTCCCAGCATCCCTGTGCCTGCCACCTACCTGGATGTGGGTGCTGGGACACCCCCACCTGGTCTCCAGGACTCAGTATCAACCCCAGCTGCCCTTCCAAGCCCCTTATCCCATTGGAGACTTTGGCCGTCGCGCTTCCTGGCACATCCTGGTTCCAGACGTGGTGGCCAGGCACCCGCTGGCTCCTGGCCTCGGCTCACTGATGCCCACGCGTGTGTCCGTGCTCCGGGCTGGAGCTGGAGCCACACAAACGGATGCTCAGATGCCCCAGGGCTCTCACCGAGGTGCCTCTGGTGCAGGGGCAGGACCCGAGGTGCCTGCGCTGGGGTGAGCTGCCCGGCTCCCACCGCACCAGCACCCTGCCTGCCCTTGGCTGACACCTGAAATGGGGGGTGAGGAATCATTAACCAGCTGCAGCCCAGGCTCCCTGCAGGGCAAGGCATGGATCCAGTGTGTCCTCACCGCAGTACCCTGGTCCTGGAAGACCAGAGCAGATGGACACAGTCAGCACATGGGATCCAGCTCCTCCTGCCAAGGAGCAGCCTCTGAGCCATCCCATGCCTCTCCATCCCCTCATCACTGCCCTGAATCCAGCCATCCCCCAGCAGATGTACGCATAAGACCCAAGGAGGGGATGAAGGTTTGGGCATCCCACAGGGCCTGATTCTGGAGCTGCAATGCATGGCCACATGGTGTCTGGCAAGAATGGTCTGCAAATGATGCACGTGTTCAGCAGGCAATGTCCGGCCCGTGCCTGCTGAGGAACATCTGGTTGATGGTTCTGGTTGCATGGTTCACTTCCTCAAAGCTGTGCCCCATAGGCTGGCACTATGGGATGGATGCACCCGCGAGCTGGTGCCCACCAGCAGGATGGTGGCCAACAGGTCAAGGGAGCAGCAATGAGGGGAGACACAGCACGAGTGGAACGTCTCAAAGGGACATTGTGAGAGCAAAGGAGAACTTAATGCAACCACTGTGGGCAGCAGCAGGGGTTGGGGAGAAGCCGATGCGGCAACAGCTCTTGCAGAAGGTGCTGAAGTGGTTTTAAGAAGGGGACTTCTGCTTTGAGGCCCTGTGTTGCTCCTTAAAACCGCTGGGCTGGGTCTGGGGGGAGAAGATGGGCTCCAGGAATGGGGCTGCCCCATCCCTGGCAGTGCTCAAGGCCAGGTTGGACACAGGGGCTTGGAGCTGCTCCAGTGGAAGGGGTCCCTGCCCGGGGCAGGGGTTGGAGCTGGAGGAGCTTTAAGGTCCCTTCCAACACCAGCCTGGGCTTCTATGAGAAGTGCCATCACCAGCATCACGTTTAGAGATCCCTCCTCTGTGCATCACCCCTTTCTACCGCAGGTGGAAGTGCTTCACAGTTTGGACATCTCCATTCCCTGGCAGACCTGCGTGAAGCTGGACAGGAAGGGTTAAGGTATTGTGGGGGGGGAAAGGGGAAGTTTAGATGGGTACAAACCGTGCTGTTGCTCAAGTGCTGCTCCTCTGCCACTTTGCTTCCCCATCCTCTGCACCGCCTGCATCACCGTGATGGGGAGGGCGTCAGGGCTCAGCTCTGCTGCTTCCGCCCCTGGGCTCCATCCGCACGGCCCTGCGGTGGAGGCAGGGAGGAGGAGGAAGGCTGGTGCTGGGGAGGGGTGCACCCAGCCCCTGGCGGGGAGAGGAGCTGCAGCGGCAGAGCCCTGCGCCTCAGCTCCTGTGGGACCCCCCCCGGGTGCTGGGTGCACCCCCAGAGCGGGAGCAGCAGCTCAGGGAGGGGATGCTGCCCCTCTGCTGCGGGAAGGGGGGACCTGAGAGCAGCTCCAGGGCCTAAAGGGGCTCCGGGAAAGCTGGAGAGGGGCTTTGGACAAGGGATGGAGGGACAGGCCAAGGGAATGGCTTTAACTGCCAGAGGGGAGACTGAGATGAGCTCTTAGGCAGAAGCTCTTCCCAGGGAGGGTGCTGAGGCGCTGGCCCAGGGTGCCCAGAGAAGCTGTGGCTGCCCCATCCCTGCAGTGCTCAAGGCCAGGTTGGACACAGGGCTTGGAGCTGCTCCAGTGGAAGGGGTCCCTGCAATGGCAGCGGTTGGAGCTGGAGGGGCTTTAAGGTCATTTCAACCCAACCCACCCCATGATTCTGATTCCCAGGAGTGTTTGAGCTCCAGGACCCCTCCCTGGGCACCCTCCATGTCCACCCCCCCATCAGCCACACACCACCCTGCTGGGACTGCCCCAGGTCCCACTCTTGGGCCAGAACCTCCTGCCCTCACCTCTGCGGCTGTCCCAGTGTAGGGCATGGGCACACTGTGCCTCCAATGGACTCAATACCTGCCATGGAGAGCCTGGAAAGCCAGGAGCCCTCTTTGCAGCCCCTCATTGGGGCTCAAATCCTCCCAGCCCCTGGCAAGACCCCAGTTACCCCAGTGTGACATGGCCAAAGCTGGACCGGTTCTGCTGGGGACCTTCCAGGGGTGGAGAGGAGTAAGGGGAGGCACTGCTGCACCACTGCTCAGCTCCTTTGGGCTCAAAGAGGCTTTCTTCTTCCCACTGCTGGTGGTGACAGAGGCTTCAAAGCATCAACCCCCCAGGTTCAGGCAGGCCACAGGCCCCTGTTTCACACTGCCACACAGGCGGGGATAGTTTTGGGTGTGGAATGGAAAAGCCCACACAGCTTGTACAGGGAGAAGACCCATGAGAAGCTTCCCTCTGTTATCAGATGGCAGACAGAGGTTCCAGCCTCAGCCCCCGCAGGCAAACATGTGTGTCCATGACCCAGCAGGGCAGGTCAGTACAGCACATCCCCAGCTCCAAGGCTCCCCCAGCACAACCTTCACCCCAAGCCACCCACTGCAGCACCCAGCCCACCCGTGCTCAACTCCCAGAGCCCTCTGCACCCTCCTGACTGCAGAAACAGGCAGTGGGAGGCATGAGGGGCCAGGGAATGTGGGGGGCTGGGAGGCGGGATGCAGCCTGGCACGTACTCTGGGAGCCTTTGCACTGCCAGATCCAGCTTGGCTGCTCCAGTGGGAGCAAATCGCAGTGCCAGAGCAAGGCAGGGACCCCTCTTTGCAGGGGAGCACCCCCTGCCTGCACCCCTCCTCAGCTCCTCCCTGGAACAGGCTGGTTTGCATGGTCAGGATAAGGAGCAGAGTCCCCCCTGCGCTAAGTAGCACCTTGCTAAAGGAGTAGAAGCAGTGCTTGGCTTCCTCAAGCCCAGCAATTCCCGTTAGCTCCATTACATTCCACCTTCCAGCTGGTGGGAAAAGCACCAGAAGATCCCAGTGCTTTTGCCCAGCCAGGGGAAAGACAAAGCCTGCAGCAGGCTGAGGCTGCAAAGCTTGTTCCTGTTCCTTTTGCAGGCTGTGGCTTCCTGAGCAGAGGCCACCCTACTCGTGCCACACACACGTGATGACCTACCAGCACGCCATGGGGTGCGCAGCCCTCCCCTGGGTGCTGCAGGCTGGGAGACAGTGGGTTAAACATACCACAGAGCAGCCTGTTGCTTCCAACTGCTCCTTTTGGGGTGGCTTTTTGCTTCTGAAAAGCACATGCGTGACAAGACAGGACATGGGGCTACGATAAAACGGTGGCAGGATGTCTGCTGTTAGATACAAGCAGGCTACTACACTGTCACTTGAAGGCAGGAGAACAACTCACACCATCAAGAGTTTAGATTCTGTTTCAAAAGAGCTCTTTGCCGTTGGTTCTCTTCACTACAAGCAGCTCATCACAGCCTGTGCATGCAAATGGCCACCTCCCAGCCCACACACAGGAGAGCAGAGACAGGAAACACCCCGCAGCCCACTGCAAGTACGAGCTACCCACACGTCCCGCTGGGCTGAACCCACTCCCAGATGCTTAGGGAACCATTACTGGCTGCTGACAGTAAAGTCCTTGGTTTCTGTGGGTGCCACGTGTGAGCTGTGACCAGGGGAGGGTCTCCATTGCTGTCCCCTTCACCAAACGCGTGGCCTTTGTGGACAAAGGTTGGTTCTGCTGCCCTGGCGGAGCTGTCCCAGCTCCGAGTGTCATACACGTGCACAGTCCCATCGAAACCTGAGGAAAAGGAACAAGAGAGACGCCACAAGTCAACCACGGTGCTCCAGTGCTGCTGGCCTTCACCTCCCAGCAGAGCTGCTGAGGGAGAAACCAGGACAAAGGCTCAGTCTCAAAACCTGTGACAGCAAAGCAGCCAAAGCCTCTGAGGAGCTTGCCTTGAGCTCCCAGCTGCTGAGGCGAACGCAGGCCAAACCCCCCCCCTGCCCCAGCTTCCACACTCGCTGGTTGGATTTTGCAATGCTCTGGCCATGAGGCAGCTTTTGCTGCCCAGCTGCTGTTATCAGCAGTGTCCCTGCAGCCAGGAGGTCACTGGCACTGTCAGGGCAGTGTGTGCAGAGAGCTTGGGGTGTTTGTGCTCATATGAGGGAAGCTGGAGCCCCCCCCGAACCCACCCAGGCTCCATCTGTGGATGCTGGGGAGAAGCAGCAGGAGAGGACATTAAGCTCCCATGTCTGCTGGCTCCAGAGGCAGCTCTGAACAGCCACCCCCTGCCTGGGGTGTTTGAGGTGGGGTGGAACTGATAAAGACAGCTCGAACTGTCCCGTCTTCATGCGGGCTGGAGCCCCTCCGGCATGCAGCCAGGCTGAGAACATTGGGGCTGTTGAGCCTGGAGAAGAGAAGCTGCGTGGAGACCTCAGAGCAGCTCCCAGTGTCTGAAGGGGGCTACAAGGACGCTGGAGAGGGACTCTTCATCAGGGACTGGAGTGATAGGACAAGGGGTGATGGGTTCAGACTGAAACAGGGGGAAGTTCAGGTTGGAGATAAGGAAGAAGTTCTTCCTGTGAGGGTGGTAAAACACTGGAACTGGAACTTCAGTGCAAGAAAGAGGCAGATGCAGTGTTCAAGGCCAGGTTGGACCGGCTTGGAGCAAGCTGCTCTAGCAGAAGGTGCCCCTGCCCATGGCAGGGGGTTGGAACTGGAGGAGCTTTAAGCTCCCTTCAAGCCAAACCATTCTATGATTCAAAGAAAGCCTCCAGAAAAGGAGCTCCGTGCCCCAAAGCACATACCTGAAATGGCAAGGTAGCCTTCCAGAGCAGGAGCCCAGGACACACACAGGAATTCTGCATCAGAGCTGGGCGAGGGAATGCTGCACTTTGCTGAGGCCAAAGGCTCCGAGGGTTTCCTTACATCTGTGAGGGTGAGGTGGCCTCTGTTTGAGAGACAAGCTACGGGCTGGGAGCATGAGGCAGAGCCTGCAGCAGTCTGCCTGACTCCCATGCACCACCGCTCATCACCCAGTGCCCAGGGGACAGACACAGCCTCCAAGGGAGCCTGTGGCTGCCGAACGTCACCCAGGTACAGCTGCCCCTTGGCACTGCACAGGAGCAAGGTGTTGCAGTCCAGGAATGCCAGGCCACTGAGCTCCTCGCTGCTGCTGGGGGCTGGAAAAGAGAGGAGGGTCTCAGGTGGTTGTGAGGAACATTTGCCTGAGCCTTGTCCCTGGGGGTGGCTTTCAAAGCAAGGGTCCTTGGGCTGCACCCCCAGCGCATGAGCAGCAGGTTGAGGGAGGGGATTCTGTCTCTCTGTTCTGCTCTGGTGAGACCCCACTTGCAGCACTGTGTGCAGTTCTGGGGTCCTCAACATGAGGACACGGAGCTGTTGGAGCGAGGCCAGAGGAGGCCATGGAGCTGCTGCGAGGGCTGGAGCAGCTCTGCTCTGGAGCCAGGCTGAGAGAGCTGGGCTGGGGCAGCCTGGAGAAGAGAAGGCTCCTGAAGGGGAGACCTTAGAGCAGCTCCAGCGCCTGAAGGGGCTGCAGGAAAGCTGGAGAGGGGCTTTGGACAAGGGATGGAGGGACAGGACAGGGGAATGGCTTTAACCTGCCAGAGGATATCAGAGTCACACAGAGCTCACTCAGAAGCAAACTGATGCCAGTGAGTGATGTGACTCTGAGGCCAGCGCCTCCCTTGTCTGGGCCAACATATGCAGCAGCATCCCTCTGCTAACCCAATTCTATACACTGAAACCATCTGTGGTGCTCTCTTAGGATTCAGATCTGGGGCAGAAGCCTGAGGAATCACTGTCATGGGAGCAGTGAGAAGCTGGAGACAGCCCAGAGCATTGTAACTTCTTTCCTCAAGATACATCTTCATACCCTTGGGCATGTGTCTGGAAGCACCCACGCAGTGAAGTGTTTGCTGCTTGAGCAGTTCCTCTTGCTTTACTCAAAGCTTTGCACCAGCAGACATTTGACTTCAATACCTGCTGTGTAGATATTTGTCCTTGATTCCATCTCTGTAATGTGGACACTGTCAAGGGTTGATCCATGCAGGACCCACTGGGCTCTGGCTGCTGTGGTTGCAATTCTAGCCCAAGGATGACCATTTTCTGCAGGTATGGCACTTACAGGTTTAATAACATCTGTTTGGGAGATAAAAGCAGTGTAAAGCACATCAGGAGTCAAGTAATCCCTGGGATTAAGCTATTTCACAAGCTAAAAGTGACCTACTAAAGCAATAAGGAAGCCAATTACGACTAAACCCCTCACCAGAATAAACCCACTGTGCCAATACATCCAGCCAGGATTAACATGGCAAATCCAGCCAAACACATGGGAAGTTGTGAAGCAAGATGTTCATTTTCAAGGAGGAAGAGGAAGAGCTTTTAGCAATGTTTTGCACTTCCTTTCTGGTGGTTTCAAAGTGTTTCCCAATGTGCTGTTCCCCAATTTTGCTGTAGCAAAGCAACAGCGACCCTTTTTCTAAGGCAGACAGAGGCTTGGAGAACTGAGGTGTTTTATGGAAGACCCTGAAAAGTGGTGTAAGGAGCTCTTTTATTTCCAACCTTTGGAGTTTCAAAGGTAACACTGTGCCAATTGGATAAGGAAGGGGTTTGTTTGTATGATTAAGAGCTTACAACTAAGTGGAAAGCCACTGTGAGAGGCCTAAATCCCCTAATTCCCTTAGGAGATTTGCGCTGGCAAGTCCCCATCTTTCCAAGCCACCAGAGTTGGCACAGACACTTCTCTTGTGCCCTTCTCCAGCCCCTGCCATGCAAGGGCAGTCACTCAGGATGTTACCTAATGGCACTGGTGCTCCACTCCTCATTTTATACCCAGGAAAAAGGGGAAGCTAAAGATGCTCCATGTAAAGACTGCATTGCGAAACTACTCCAAATGAGAAACGTGTCTGTTCCTTACTAGAGTCCTCTGCTGACACCTTCCAGAGCTGCAGGGAGCTGTCTGGTGGGCCACTGGTCACCAGCAAGCTGAAAGAACAAAAAGAACCCCACAAAACTCTTCAGGAGCAGAGAAGAGCCTGGGCCAAGGTGCTCTGCTGCTCCTGTGCTCAGAGGCTTTTCCCCGTGCTTGGAGCAGAGAAGGGGCTGGAAGGATGAGAATCCCAGAACTCCTCACACCAGGAAAAACACAGTCCCAGGGAATGGCACTGAATTAACACATATTCCATAAGTGCTAGACTAAGGATGGTGCAAAGAGCCCCAAAGTAGCATCAGGGGCTCGTGTGGGAGGAGACAGCTGAAGGAGTGAAATGAATCAGCCAGAGGGAAGTGTGTTTGCTTGGTCTAACAGCAGGAAAGGAAACCTTTGTGAACACACAGCCCCTGGCAGGGCTGCAGCAGCAGGGTGCAATCCATTCTCAGGAGCACCCCAATCTTTGGTCCTCTCCAAACACCAAGGTGCTGGGAGGAGCACTATGTGTTACTGGCCAGCAGCTCCCGTCCGTACTCTCACAGCTAGGTCAGGAAGCAAGGAAGGAAAATGAGCTTTCTCCCAGTGGATGAGCAACTTCTGCGTCTCCAATATGCCCTGGAAGGACCTCAATGCCTTACCTGGTGCCAGGCACACACTTCAGGCTGTATATGGGGCGGCTGGAAAACCCACCACATTCCACCTTGAATTCCCTCTCTGGAAACAGGCTCTGGAAATCAGAAGCAAAGTGACTTCTTATCACTTAACAATGCAGAGCTTGGTGTGGTTGGTTACCATGAAAAGAGACAGAGACACAAGCCACCCTCTTCTGCCTGCCCAGCAACGCCTGTTTCAACAGGAGCCGTAGGACTGAGGGATCACAAAGAGTTAAAGAGAATCTGGAGAAAGCTCCTGTCAAGAATCATATCATAGAAGCCCAGAATGGATTGGGATGAAGGGACCTTAAAGCTCCTCCAGGTCCAACCCCTGCCACGGGCAGGGACACCTTCCACTGGAGCAGCTCCAAGCCCCTGTGTCCAACCTGGCCTTGAGCACTGCAGGGATGGGGCAGCCACAGCTTCTCTGGGCACCCTGTGCCAGCGCCTCAGCACCCTCCCAGGGAAGAGCTTCTGCCTTATCTCCAACCTGAACTTCTGTTTCAGTCTGAACCCATCACTGCAGCCCCTGATGCAGAGTCCCTCTCCAGAGTACCCCCCTTCCTCTATATCTCCCCTCCATCACCTTAAGCCCTTTCCACTCCCAACCCGGCCGAGCCCTCACAGAGCACCAGGGCGCAGGTAGGCCTCAGCTCGCTCTGAGCCCGCCGAGCCAAGGCGCACAGAGGGATGCGGAGCCTCCCTGCCCGCAGCACCCACCTTGGTCACCACCTCCCGCATGGGCGGCGGCGGCAGCAGCTGCAGGACCTCGTTGCCACCGGACTGTCCATACCCGGCCACGAAGACACCTTTGGGGGGGGGCGGGTGTGCAGCACAGGGCCGCGGTGAGGGCCGTGCCCCGGCGCTCCGGGGCTATCCCGCCCTGCACAGCCCCGCTCCGGAGCTCCTGTCCCGGCCCCACCGCCGCCCCTTCCTTCCCCACTCACGGTTCCCCGGGGCCCATTCGAGCAGGCGGGTGGGCTCCTGGAGCTGGAAGACGTGCAGGTCCTCGTACCTGCGGGGACAGGGAGGAGGATGGAGCGGCGGAACGGGAATGGGAACGGGAATGGGAATGGGGCCTCGCTCACTGCCTCAGGGACAGCAGCAGCCACTCGTCCTCCGCCTCCATCGCGCGGCGCGGCGCAGTGACGCTTCCCGCCCGCCCAAGGGCGGCTCCGGGGCGGTTGGAGGCGGTGGAGCTGAGGGGAGCGCGGGGCGCGACCGCCGCCATGAGGGGGGGAGGCGGCGGGACCGTGGTGTGCGGCGGGGAGGGAGCGAGGGGGGATCCGGTGTGGAGGGGATCCACTGTGGAGGGGGATCTGCGGAGGAAGGGATCTGCCGCTAAGGGGGAGCGTCCATGGAGGGGACCCAGCCTGGGCGGCGAGTGGCGGTGCTGGGATGGCACATTCGTGGCGTTGTCCTCGATGAAACCGTATTTTAATAAAAGGAGCGCTAAAATGTGGGGGTGCCGGCGGAGGTGGGGGTTTGTGAGGGTAATGGAAGTAATAATGCAGGGCGGGTCTGTGTCACTCCCGGGTCGGCCTGGAGAAGAGAACGCTCCTGAAGGGGAGACCTTAGAGCAGCTCCAGTGCCTAAAGGGGCTGCAGGAAAGCTGGAGAGGGGCTTTGGCCAAGGGATGGAGGGACAGGACAGGGGAATGGCTTTGAGCTGCCAGAGGGGAGACTGAGATGAGCTCTGAGGCAGAAGCTCTTCCCTGGGAGGGTGCTGAGGCGCTGGCCCAGGGTGCCCAGAGAAGCTGTGGCTGCCCCATCCCTGCAGTGCTCAAGGCCAGGTTGGACACAGGATTGGAGCTGCTCCAGCAGAAGGTGTCCCTGCCCATGGCAGGGGGTTCATTCCCCACCTCTTTGTGCAGCCTGGGCCAGGGCCTCCCCATGGACCTTTTGCTGGTCTGTTCTTAACCATGTGCTGTTCTCAGCTACTTCTCTTCCCTGACAAGCGCTGGGCTCCATCACATCGACTCTGGTTGCCCCTGCCAAGAGCTTGCTGCTCAAACCAAGGCTCCTGGGCCTCAGCCCGTGCCTGCAGGCTCTGCTTGCTCTTCCATGGATCCATTCCTCTCCAGGGAGGCTCAGACAAGGTGCTGAAGGCTCTGTGCAGCAAATCCCCTCCAGCTTTGGGCTCGGCGCTGGTGATGGGGACACTCCACAATCACTGCTGATAACTGTGGGTTTATTACTGTCCTTTCTCTGCCTTCTGCCTCAGCTTCTGCTGGCGGGCGGGTGTTGTGGGGCGACCGGTGGCTGTTTTCCATAGCGCTGGAAGGTGGCAGCCTCCAGCTTCTGAGGTGGCTCTGGAATAATCAAGAACATCTTGTTTGGACAGAAATCCATCTGGATGTGAGCCTCTGACCCTGGGCAGTGTCTCTTGTGTTAGTTGGCGTTCTGGGTTGGTTATTTCCCCCTCCTTTTCACTGTGTTGTCAGGGAGGAGTGGAGGTGCTTTGGGTGGGTTTGTAGGGAGGTTTCCCGAGCTCCTGCAGTGCTTGAGGAGGTTCTGGGTGATGTGAAGGGTTCAGACATGGGTTGTGCTCTCTGAACTCTGTGCTCGGGGCTGCTTCAGGGCTCTCAGAGCAGAAGTGAGTGAGAGATCAAGGGCAAAAGCAGGCACAGAGGCAGAAGTGTTCCGTGTTCAAAGCCAGGTTGGACAGAGCCTTGGGTGACGTGGTCTAGTGTGAGGTGTCCATGCCCATGGAAAGGGTTTGGAACTGGGTGACCTTAAGGTCCTTTCCAGCCCAAACCAGTCTGGGATTCTATGGTCCTGTGAAGTGCTGGGGAAACAAGGGTGGAAAGAGGGAAGTCAGACCCCTTCTTTCAGCCCCTATCCAGGTTTCTTGTGGATTCTTTAGGCACTGGAGCTGCTCTAAGATCTCCCCTTCATGCAGCAGAGGGGCAGGATCCCCTCCCTGAGCTGCTGCTCACGCTCTGGGGTGCAGCCCAGCACATGGGGGGTTCTGGGCTCAAGCTCACACTGAAGCTGGGTCATGGGGAGCTCCTCCTCACCCAACACCCCAAGCCCTTCTCCTCAGGCTCCATCTCCTCTTCCCCAGCCTGTGTTTGTGCTGGGATTGCCCCAGCCCAGGGGCAGGACGTTGCCCTTGGCCTGGTTGAGTTCCATGAGGCTCACATGGTCCCACCTCTCCAGCATGTCCAGGTCTATGTGGATCCATCCCTTCCCTCCAGCGTGTCACTGAGCCACACAGCTCGGTGTCATCCGCAAACGTGCTGAGGGTGCTGGATCCCGCTGTCCATGTCACCAAGCAGCGTCAACCCCTCGTTGAGGTACCTCCTGCCATGTGCCTATGGAGTCTGTAGGGCCCATAAACTGATGACCAGGAATGTTGCTACAGTAAAATTCCTAGGAAGCAGAGCTGGAACCCTTTGGCGGAGCGTGGAGTCCAGCTGCCTCCGGAAAACAAACTGTTTATTGCATAGAGAAACAAGAACAAACCCTGTTTAATCCCTCGAAGGTAACTTTGCTGATTAAAGCTGAACAAAGCCCAACTAACGGGTTGGGCTTGGGGAGAACAAAGCTTTCCCGCAGCTCCTCAAGGGCAGCGATGCGTGAGGCTGCTCTCGGAGCTGGGCCCGGCTCTGGCAGCCCTCAGGGGCCTCGTGTCCTGCAGAGAGGCTCAGCTCTGGCTCAGAACTCATCCTCTGTTAGGTCACCCTGGAGGAAGGAAAGGTCAGGGTTAGTGCAGCGCTCTCTGATTGAATGGAGCTTATTTTGGTCCAGTGGTGACAATGTTCAGGTTGTGAATTCCCCATCCCTGGCAGCGTTCAAGGCCAGGTTGGACACAGGGGCTTGGAGCTGCTCCAGTGGAAGGTGTCCCTACCCGTGGCTTTAGATGAGCTTTAGGGTCCCTTCAACCCAAAGCATTCCCTGATTCAATTTCTAGGTGTCTCACCTGTAAATGTAACACCTCCTCTCTTTGCTCCTCTTCCCTGGGCTGAAGTTTCTAACCCCTGCCCTGGTGTCAGTGCTTCCCTGCTATTCTCAAGTGTATTTTCTTTCTTCAATGGCTTTTTTCACTTATTATGTTGAGTGAAATTCTTCAATTGCATCACCTCAACGGAATGAATTTTCCTGCATTTTATCAGCTGATTCCTGGTCTCCAGTGGTGTTCAGAGACCACACGTGATGTATTAAGACAGCATCTAATACAAAGGTGTCAGACTTATCATACCGAGACTACTTCTGCTGCTCTCCTCTTACTCATGTTGCGGGTTATGCTAATGCTGTGTTGAAGATCAGATTGCTCCTGTGATCTCTCCATGTGACTAATCTCCTTTGCATTATGTTCAGTGCTTGATTTCATCAGCACCTCGTGACAATGACAGACATATTTAACTAACTATTGATAGATGAAAGTAACTTCCCCATCTCCCTTTTTAGGTTCACTTGTTCAAAACCCTTCCCCTGGGGGCTGGCAGTGTTGAAGGCCAGGTTGGACACAGGGGCTTGGAGCAAGCTGCTCCAGTGGAAGGTGTCCCTGCCTGTGGCAGGGGTTGGGACTGGAGGAGCTTTAAGGTCCCTTCACCCCAAACCAGTCTGGGATTCTATGATTCTAGGAGATGTGGTGGATCTCCTCAGTGCTGTATATAAAGAAACAGCATTATTCTTACATCTTTCTAACCAAAATCTCTTGTTTCAGGTTAGTCTCACCAGTTTCTGTTCTGCCTGTGATCAACCTGAAAGACAAGGTCTCACTTGTTGCCTTGAATGGATTTGGGGGTTATTATCCCATATCTCTTCAATCACCTCTTCAAGTCACACAACCCATGTTTCCAGTTTTTCCTTGAAGACCATGAGTTTCTCACCCCATGGCTCTTCTCTGGGCCTCCTGGATGCGTGATCCCTGCAAATGATATGAGGTGAGACCCCAGCTGCCCTTCTTCCTTGCTCTCCTCTCTCTGATCTGGTTCCTGAGCTGTTTCCTTCTGCTTTTCCAACTAGAAGCAGCAGGATTTTATTTATTTATATTTCTTTTCCAAGGAGCTTTTCCTTGGAAAACTTAATCTGATCAAACTGCATCAGCTTTTGATTAGCCACATTCCTGGAGGAATGAGCTGCCTCTCCAAACAGCAGCACCGCAGCAGGAAAGGGCCATGGCCAGGACCAAAGCAGAGGCTTGAACTTGACCCTCATTGCCAGGGCACTCTGATGTTTGCAGCCTCATAGAGCTCGTTTTGGGAGAGATCTCCTGTTTGTCCCAGTCTAGGCAGAATTCTTGCTTTCTGACTGTTGCTTGTGCTTCCTTCAGCTATGCCACCGCGAAGCTGTCAAGGAAAGCACATACTGCTTTTTCCCCTAAACGGTCTTATGAGCCCAACCCGTTTGCTGCAGGGCTGCTGCCCCCTTTGGCTGTGTCCTCACTGGCAGCTTCCACCTTGTACTGAAAAGAACCGGGGGAGCAGAATTACTGCGAGAGGAGAAGGAAGTTTGGAAGGTACCAAGAAGTGAAAGCCCTTTGAGAACGTGGATTTTAACACACTTACAGATTTCAGAGAAGAAGAGCGACTTCTACTCCATCCTTTGTCATTTCTTCTAAGTAGCCACCTACGATACCTGTAACATCAAGCGTGCAGTGAACATGGACTTTGGACAGTGGTTTCATGCAGCGTCAGCTGCTTTTGTTCATGGACAAACGCTTTATGAGGAATACTGGGTGGGGTTTCCTTGTTCTCTGACACTGGGATGTAAACCGACAAGGAAATAGAGCTATGGGATAAGTAAATCCTGTCACTTACCTGGTCTCACATAAGGTTAAATCCTGATCTGGGATTAGACTCACAGGTCACTGTGGTAAGGGGAAAACATTCATTGTATCTGCTGTGGAGACTATAACATAGGGTAGGGATACCTAAACTGGGAGTACAGGAGGTAGCTGGATACCAGCACAAGCTTGCTGCACAGAGTAGAACAAATCTCCGTGTGGATCTTTTCTACTTCCCGGCAGAATAAATGAGCCCAACAAATCTGAAGCCTGTGGATGTGCAGAGATCACGGAGGGGAATGCGATGGTTCCTTTTCTGGTTTGGGAGTGTGAATGAGTTTGCGATGACACCAAGCTGTGTGGCGCAGTGACATGCTGGAGGGAAGGGATGGATCCACATAGACCTGGACACGCTGGAGAGGTGGGACCGTGTGAGCCTCATGGAACTCAACCAGGCCAAGGGCAACGTCCTGCCCCTGGGCTGGGGCAATCCCAGCACAAACACAGGCTGGGGAAGAGGAGATGGAGCCTGAGGAGAAGGACTTGGGGTGCTGGGTGAGAAGCTCCCCATGACCCGGCTTCAGTGTGCGCTTGAGCCCGGAACCCCCCTGTGTGCTGGGTGCACCCCCAGAGCGTGAGTAGCAGCTCAGGGAGGGGATCCTGCCCCTCTGCTGTGCTCTGGGGAGACCCCACTCGCAGCACTGTGTGCAGCGCTGGTGTCCTCAACATGAGGACATGGAGCTGCTGGAGCAAGTCCAGAGGAGGCCACAAGGATGATGAGGGGCTGGAGCAGCTTCTATATGGAGCCACGCTGAGAACATTGGGGCTGCTCTGCCTGGAGAAGAGAAGCTGCATAGAGATCTCAGAGCAGCTTCCAGTGTCTGAAGGGGGCTACAGGGATGGTGTTGGGGGACTCTTCATGAGGGACTGCAGTGATAGGACAGGGGGTGATGGGTCCAAACTGAAACAGGGGAAGTTCAGGCTAGAGATAAGGCAGAAGCTCTTCCCTGTGAGGGTGCTGAGGCGCTGGCACAGGGTGCCCAGAGAAGCTGTGGCTGCCCCATCCCTGGCAGTGTTGAAGGCCAGGTTGGACACAGGGGCTTGGAGCTGCTCCAGTGGAAGGTGTCCCTGCCCATGGCAGGGGTTGGAGCTGAAGGAGCTTTAAGGTCCCTTCCAACACAAGCCAGTCTGGGATTCCATGATTTTCCCTGCCTGCAGTTACATTCCCATGTTCTTTCAGTTAAGCTTATAAACCAGTTTGACCTGGGAAAAATGCGCAGAGCAATAAGAGGATAAGAGTATTTATCCTCCACAAACCGTTATAAAATATTTCCTGTTTTTTCCACTGTTATAAAATGTTTTTCTTCTTTTTTCCAACTTTTATTTGTATTTTTCAGTGGACCAAAAAAAAAAAAAAGGGAAAAATCAAAGGAAAAATCTAGAAAATAGGATTGAATATCCCAAAAGAATAAAAAAAAAAAGAGCCTTGTTGAAAAAGCTGAACTTTAGGACCAAAAATATCCTGAAATCGGACAATTTTTGTTGCAAAATATCCATGGAAAACCTCCTAGAAATGCCGGGAAGGATTGAAAACTCTTAAAGCTGCGGCTGCCCTTTTGGGATGAGAGGCAGCAAGCCGTGACAGAGCTCTCCTCACGGATCAGAGCCCATTTGCTTGCATTACCTTGCAAGTTCTCTCTGACGCCAGAGGAGCCTGGTTCACAAGAAGGATGGCCAGCATTGCCCGGTGAGCACCCAACACAGAGGCTCTCTGTGAAAGGGGATGCTGAGAACCTTGGTGAGAAGAGGTGGGATGTGCCTCAGTTTTACCTGGGGATGTGGAGCTCAGTGGAGATGGACTCACCTTCGGAGGCAGCGAACAAAGGTAGCCCTCTTGTGCAGCAGGAAGGCCAGGATGAAGAAAATCATCATTCCAGCCGTTTTGACAATGCTCTTTGCAGGTGTGAAAGCTTGGGATGGAAGAGAGAAAGAAAGACCATGATGCTCATGATGCTGCGTGCACACTGGGCATCCCCAGCACTACGGGGCTCTGGTGGGAGCAGCACTTGTCATGAATGTACAGACAGTCGTGAGTGCACAACCCCAGACCAGCAGATGCTCACTTGGAAGTGGTGACTCCCAGTATTGGACACGGTTAAGATTGGGCTGGACAGGGTGGTGGGACATTGAGTCTGGGTCATGCTGTGCCTGGAAAGCTTGGAGCAGGTGATCCTTGAGGTCTCCTGCATCCTGATGCTCTATGATTCTATGACTGTCTCTAACTTCTGCTCTCAGTCTGGGTCTCCAAATGACCTCCAGCACTCCCTGCTTGGGAGCTACCATTGTTCTTATCCTTCTGAGAAACAATAGATAGCCTTGAGGTATACAGTGTAGAGACTGAAGTAATGCTGCATAGACCTGGAGCCAGCAAGTGTCTGAGTCTGCATGAAAGGAGTTTGTGGACATAATGAATGGGCAGGAAGGTTTCCCGTGTGGTTCCTCATAAGGGCACACAGATAAAGAACGTAGGGTGCCCAGAGAAGCTGTGGCTGCCCCATCCCTGGCAGTGCTCAAGGCCAGGTTGGACACAAGGGCTTGGAGCTGCTCCATTGGAAGGTGTCCCTGCCTGTGGCAGGGGTTGGGACTGGAGGAGCTTTAAGGTCCCTTCCAATCCAAACCAGGATGGGATTCACTGAAGGTAAAGATAATGTGAGCTGAACATCTCCTTCAGCTAATGGCTGATGCTTCACTGTGTCATTAGTGCATGGATTAATCATGTAATCACAGAGTGGTTTGGGATTAAGGGACCTTAGAGCTCATCCAGTTCCACTCCCTTGCCACGGGCATGGACACCTTCCACCAGAGCAGCTTGCTCCAAGCCACATCTCACCCTGCTTTGAGTATCTGAGAGGTGAATACCACAATGGGTTGATACTTGAAGAACAGCTGATTTGGCAAATCAACTGTTGCCTGCTCAGTCGAGTGTGATTACTGCCTGAGCAATGTGGCATTGACCTGGTCAAATGAAGAGCAGAAAGACCTAATAGCTCTTCAGCAGCAGAAGTGATGGGCAGAGAAGGTTGGGAAGAGCTTGAAGATGCTGCTGGGTTTGTGGACTGCTGAGTGGGTGCATGGTACAGGAGCATGTGTGTTTGCCTCCTGCCCCTCAGGAGTGGAGCTCTGCTGGGTGCCTGTGCTGAGAGGAGAGGAAGGTTCTCCTAAGAGAATGACACCCCTCATAAAGCATCTTCCTCGAGTGTGTGGAGGAGAGGGGAGGGGAGAGGAGAGGAGAGGAGAGGAGAGGAGAGGGAAGGGAAAGAGAAGAGAGAGGAGGGAAGGGAAAGGAAAGGATGGGAAGGGAAGGGGAGGGGAAGGGGAAGGGAAGGGAAGGGAAGGGAAGGGAAGGGAAGGGAAGGGAAGGGAAGGGAAGGGAAGGGAAGGGAAGGGAAGGGAAGGGAAAGGAAGAGAGGGGAGGGGAGAGGAAGGGAAGGGGAGAGGAAGGGAAGGGGAGGGGAAGGGAAAGGAAGGGAAGGGAAGGGAAAGGAAGAGAGGGGAGGGGAGAGGAAGGGAAGGGGAGAGGAAGGGAAGGGGAGGGGAAGGGAAAGGAAGAGAAGGGAAGGAAAAGGAAAGTAAGGTAAGGGTAAGATAAGGTAAGGTAAGATAAGGGTAAGGTAAGGTAAGGTAAAGTAAAGTCAGGTAAGGGTAAAGTAGGGGTAAGGTAAAGTAGAGTAAGGTAAGGTAAGGTAAGGTAAAGAAAGGAGAGGAGAGACAATAACCCAACGTGGCTAAATAGCAAGGGACAAAGAGATGCCAAACCAAAGTCTGATCTGATCTCTAAGTATAGAATCATAGACCCAAGGAGGTGGGAAAAGACCTTTAAGATCATCACCAAGCTAAGACGGGCAGTGTGATGTGCAGGGAGGTCCCAGCGCACGGTGCTTACGGTGCAGAGGAGGGGGTGGCCCGCTGTCAATGCTGCCTCCGATCCCTTCCAGCTGGCAATCCGGAGGGGCCCATCCGAAATCACAGTGGCAGTTGTCGTTGTTGTTGCACACCTGAAAGAAAACACGTGGTTTATGGCATGAAACCCAAATTGATCATGAGTTGGCCCTGCCTGTCCCTGGGGATAGGCTGTGAGCACAGCAGAGCCAGGCTGGGTGGCATCTGTGTCCTGAGATGCATTCGTTACTCTGCTTTAGCTCCACTGTGGCAATGGTCAGCCTGTTTTGGGCAGAGGTGATGGACTGGGGGCCCTGGTCACAGGCTGTTAGGGGCTGTGGGCTTGTCCCCGTCATTAGGTGTCTGCTACACCTGTGAAGCGAGGACAATGCAAGGCCCTGATCCATCACTGAGGATCCAACGCTTCTTGTTGAAAGAGGTGCTACAACGGCAGCAAGGAGAAGATGGCAGAGTAGAGAATGAGTAAATAGTGTTTTTGTTCAAGTCAGGACCGTGACTGCCTTGGTTGTGTATTCATTTGTCTGTCCAGGCTGGGTTACTCAGCTCCTGCCTTTCTCGGTTCTCACTCATGGAACCTCTCATGGGGTGCAGCAAATTGTTCCCTACAACTGCCTGAGAGGAGGATGGAGCCAGGAGGGGGCTGCGCTCTGCTCCCAAGGAACAAGGGATGGGCCAAGAGGAAGCGGCCTCGAGCTGCACCAGGGCAGGGTTAGATGGAGCTGAGGAACAATTCCTTCCCCAGAGGGTGCTCAGCATTGGAAGTGCCCAGGGCAGGGCTGCAGTTACCGTCCATGCAAGTGCTCACACCCCATGCAGATGAGGCCTCAGTGCCATGGGTCAGTGGTGGCCTTGGCAGTGCTGGGGAATGGTTGGACCGGGTGAGCTTAAAGGGCTTTTCCAACCTGGCTGATTCCATGATTCTAAGAATGTGGTGGGATGACCCCGGCTGCACAGGGGGCAGGAATTGTACCGGGAGGCTGGAAAGGGGCAGCTACTGGAAGTAATGCCATAAAGACACCCACATATGAACCAATTCTGCCCGCATTAATGTCCCAAATGTAGGATGTCCATAAGATGAAGTGCAGCCAGTGTGGTACAAAATGCGCCATCTCTGTGCTCTTTGTAAGGAAAGGGGATTTCTAGACCTGAACATGTGTTTTTTAGATGCTCTCTCCAGTTCTGCCCATGTTACATTGCACAGCACTGGTGGGTGCAGTGAAGGATGAAACGTTGTGATGTGGAAGTTGGTTTTCATGTTGTTTAAGGGAACAAAGAAGTAAAATGGTAAAAGGAACCAAGAGAAGAGTTTTGGGTGGTCAGAGCTCAGTCATGGGTGAAACCCAAATGAATCTCCGTGTTGCTGAACCAGGAATGATTCTGGACTTCTAATAGTGCTTTTGAGGGGCCAGTTGACACTTCATGCTTTTATGGTCAAAGACGACTCAGGGGTGTTCTACGCACCCCTCTGCCATAGCATTTGGTGTCCCCACAATCGTTGTTGAGAAAAGCTGCGCCAACACACATCCTGTTTATACAGATCTGCCGGAAGAAGTAGATTGGGATTAGTGGGATGATAAAAGGACACATAAAAGCATTGAGAAACAGCAGGCCAAGTCCTTTCTGTCAGTCCTTTTGTGTCATTCCAGACTTTTGTTTCTCTAAGCAAGCATTAGGGAAGCACAAAATGAAGATCTGGGGTTCCAGGGTCAAGGTAAAGCGAAGGAGAGACAGAACAAACCCATTGAGGGTGACAAAATGCACGGCAACCACTTGTACCAAAGGAACTGAGTAGCTAAGAGCTGAACATAACTGAAGGTAAGGCCAGTGCTAGTAGGAAGCACCATATGTGCCTGTTTGGTTCATACCCTTCCCTAGGTAACTGCCTGAGGCTGGTGGAGGGTTCTGGGTTGGATGGACTCTTGGACACAACCATCCCAATCTTTGTATAGGAATCAACATATTTCTCCCACTTCCCAGCAGTTTGTGGCTCTGGTCTTGTCCAGCCCATGATGTGAACCAGACCTTGGAACTACACTGACTAACAGAGCCTTGGGTGCCATGGTTTAGTGCGAGGTGTCCCTGCCCATGGTAGGGGGGTTGGAACTGGATGAGCTTAAGGTCCTTTCCAACCCGAACTATTCTATGATTCTATAATAACTTGGAGCATCTTCCAAACTTTAGCAGGCACAAACTCATCTCTGTGCAGGAGAATGGAGGAGATGCATTTTCTACTTTTTGCCTTGCAAATGAGTTCTTTTTGTAATGACCGTTTGCATTTGGTGGTGTGAAACTCGTGTCTCCTGAAAGGACAACCCCACCAAAGCCAGCCCTCAGGAGCTCCTTCCCTTCTAGTGGAACTCAGCACCTCTGTTTTCCTGCAGAGTACTTTCCCTGCCATGTAATAGCAGGATCCTCATCCTTTAGTATGTCACCAGCTCGACAGGAATTTGGTTTTCTATGTGGGCCAAAGGGAAGAAGTGAGTCCTATTCTTGGAGCAACACTTCAGGTTCTTTTGTATGCGCACCAAATACGTTTTGACTGTGGTAATAACCCCGAAAGAGGAACAAAATATATTTCTTTTCCCTTCTAATGGGGAACCCCCCCCCCCCAATTATTGTATTTTTTCACTCAATCTGAGGGGAAACCCCACAAAACCAATACAAGATGTTTTTTTTTCAGCTGCCAAAGGAGGCTTTAACAGAAGGCACGATGGGGTTTGGATCGGAGAGCAAGAACATCTCCTTTAGGACCGAAATCCTCCCTTTTCATCTCCATTCCTGCACTATCCATGTGGCCTGCTAGTGCTCACAGGGTACCTTGTTCCTACCACACGACGTCCCGTCTTTCACTGCCCCCTCATCGGGAGTGTCTGGATCCAGATGGAAGTCGAGGCCCCAGCAGAGCACGTTGTCGATGGCCGTCTGCACCACGGTCTCACCATCCTCCCTGACTGGTACCCTCTTGATGTTAACACACTGCACCCTTCCACACAGCACGTTCCTGGGGCAGACAGAGGGCTGTAAGGGGACATCTGCAGGGACAGCTGGGAGGTGGTGATCCATGGTGCTGGTGCACACCCTGGTATCAGTTTGACCCACTCCATCTCACATGCTTGGAGCAACCCTGGGCATGGTCAGAGGTTCCAGATGTGCAGGGACAATCCTTTTGGACATTTTACACCCAAACACCCCTTTTCTGAGGTTAGGACACTTAAACAGCATCTGCACTGACTCTTTTAAGCCTGTTGGTGTCAGTGCCTTGGGCACATCAGTGCAGCCCTTCAGTGTAGCTGTCCAGAAGCTGCAGAGATGCTTCCATTTGTCATTTTGAGTCTCAATTTCATGTGTTTTTCCCATTTTATGTACTATATGAGACTTGCTGAACCTGATGGAGTCTAACAAGGACAAGTATAAGGTCTTAACCCTGGGAAACCTAATCCTGGATTGCAGCCCAGGCTGGGATCTGCCCATATGGAGCAGCTCTGGGAAAGGGCCCTGGGAAACACCAGCTCCATAGGAGTGAGGAGTGAGCAGTGAGCAGCTGAGCAAAGAAACCCAACAGGGTGCTGGGAAGCATCCCCAAGGGCATCACCACAGGGATAAGGGTGTCATTGTCCCACTGGGCTCGGCGCTGGTCAGGCTGCCTCTGGAACACGGGGTCAGGTTGGCTCTTGTTGCGCAGCAAAGCTGTGGATGGGAACAAGTTACTCCTGGGGAGATTCCCACTGGACACCAGTATCCAGCACTTACTCTTCCAGGCATTTCGTGAAGTGTGTCCCATTCCAGCCGCAGTTCCCACACCGGTCACCTCGGACATTCACCTCCAGGAAGCAGCTCAGTGGGGCACGGTGGGCGGCTGTGGAGCAGAAGGAGATGTTCATGGAGGGACAGGGACTATCTGCATCCCTTTATCCCTCTGGGTCATTTCTGTGGTTGCATTTGACCTGCCATGGTTTGTATTCTGTCCTTTTCTGGACCAGAATAGTCAACGTGAGAATGAGGGGTCTAAATGAAGAGATTTGCTGCTAAGGCATTGACCAATGGTCACAATGGACCATGGTCATTTACACAGAAGAATATGGAGCATAAATTGGATTCAAGACCTTAAATCTTTTCCCATCCTAGTTTTCTCTGTAAGTCTTTAACTGGCTGCGTGGCACAGGTCAATATGTGACACCGGTCACTATATCTCCCCTTGGCGATGAAACCAGGATCACCACCATTATATTCCATATCAGGAGCACTTAATTCCTGTTAGAGGTCAGAGCCAGCTCAGAGATGGGGGTTCCAATAGGGCAGAACCATTTCTAGCCTAGGGGACTCCAGTTTTGTCAGAACATCTTCATGTCCATGAAGTACCAGAGGATGGAGGGACAGCATGGAGAGCTGGAGGTCAGTGCAGGTCTCCCAGGTGTTCAAGCATCCGAAAGGTTCTCAAAGCAAATCCCATTGCTCAGCTGTCCTAAAGAGGTGGCCAAGATCACTGCTGGTGATCTTGATCGCCACTGTTGCTATCACATGGTGATAGCACCGTGTAAAGGCTGGTGTGACAATGCCTTTGGGTCCCATGTCGAAATGAGGGCAAAAATGTTCTGCCTTATCAGTACCCTTGTCTTTCCCAGCAATGCCTTTCATGAGAAATGCTACCGGCTTCATTTGCAGGGGTTCTCTAAAGTGCTCATAAATGGGGTAAGGTCACAGGGGAACCTGGTTTTACTTACAGAGGACTTTTGTGTGTTCGTATTCTTCACTATGAGGATGGTGAGACATTGGAACAGAGAAGCTGTGGCTGCCCCATCCCTGGCAGTGTTCAAGGCCAGGTTGGACACAGTGCCTTGGAGCAAGCTGCTCTAGTGGAAGGTGTTGCTGCCCATGGCAGGGGTTGGGACTGGAGGAGCTTTAGGGTCCCTTCCAACCCAACCCATTCCATGAGTCCATGAGCTATCTTACCTTTGCCAAATAAAGCTTTGCACTGTGCCTCATGGCTGTGGCAGTTCCCTTCATAGCAGTGGTCATTGTCTCCACATATGGTTCCATCTTGCTTAAAGGTATCCAAGGGGCAGATTGCTGAGGAGCCGTTGCAGTACTCGGGGAGGTCACAGATGTTGGCCTCTCCTCTGCAGATTTTTCCTGCTGGATGAAACTGTAAAGAAAAGCCCCAAAATGAGTTTTGGTGGATTCATTTTCCACGGGATATGGCCCAATTTACCGACACCGGTGTAACAAGAGCGTAGGAAATGCCCCAAAAGGGTAACATGAAGAACAACAACTTGAATTTGCAATGAATAAGAAGGAATAAGGAGTGGAGGACTGAAGTCCTTGCTGCCCGATGGAAATGGAGCCATTGCGCATGGAGCTTGCTCATATTCCAGCAGAGAAACTGGAATTGGTGGTTCATTGAATCCACAAACACCACGTTGCTGGATTTCCCTAAGACCTCAACATCAGCAGGAATAGAAATGAGGTTTTAGAACCTCCTTCCTTTCAGCCACACTTGTGATTGTTGGACGTTAGGTCCATGGCACCCATGCTTGTGTTGGGTTAGTAGGTTCTGCCCTCACCCTCTCTCTTTGCTGCTCCTGCTGATGGCTTTGGTCTGACCTAATTTGGTGCTTCTAAGCTCTTTGTTTCCTACCTAAGCATGAGCAGTCTCCAGTCAGGTTGATACAGCCCCAGCTCCTGCCTTAACCAGTGTCCCAATCCTCATTGAAGGCATTAGAGAACAATCTATGAGGTGTTCCTCTGGCTGAGGTTGGGACACAGGAGGAGAACAGGATGATCAGGAAGGGTTTATTTCCTAAGGAAGTCAATGTAAGTGTTGCTTCTTGTTCTTGAGCTCTGATTTGCTCTTGAGGGGGAAAAGACTTCTTAGCAGGGGCTGTTGTGACAGGATGAGGGGTTATGGTTGTAAACGGAAAGAGGGAGATTCAGGCTGGATGTGAGAAAGAAATCCTTTAAATGAGGGTGGTGAAACACTGGCCCAGGTTGTCCAGAGAGGTGGTGGATGCCTCATCCCTGGAGACATTCAAGGCCATTGGATGTGGCTCTGGGCCCCCTGATCCAATAGAAGATGTCCCTGCTCATTGCAGGGGGTTGGACTGGATGAGCTTTGAAGATCTTTCCCAATCCAAACCATTCCATGATGATTCTATGATATTTTCAAGCCAGATATAGTGAGAAATAGAGGACATAAATGTCAGAGCACTTCACAGCTGTGAAACCCAATTCCATCAATGCTTTTCCATCGCTTACAAAGCCAATAACAGTTGTTGCAGTTAAAACTCACCTGACAATGGTGACAGCATTCACCTCTGTAGCAAGAAGCCCCTGGCACAAGCATGCAGTTGGAGGGGGAGCAGCATCCTTCATGGAGGCATTCCTGGAAGGACACAATGCCGTGTCATCTCAGTATGAGGGTTTCTTATCTGCACCATTTTCTCTGGCTTAAGAGGCACAGAATTAAAGGAAGTGAACGGGAAAATGGTGTTTTCTGCTGCTCTTCAAGCTCTGGACCTTCTGGAGTTGAGGGAAGTGCATCTTATGGAGATGCTTTTACAGCAATTTTCATTTCCCTCTAAACATGAGCGCTTCCATCTCAACTCCTCTGTGATAGGATTTGGGTTCTCCTGGTATAATTTCTTAAGGCAGCTGATCCTCTTTACCAACAAGGTGCAGGATGTTCAACCCAAGCCTGGATCTAACACACACAGAGATCACTCGAGGGGGGAAATGTCAGTGCAAAGGCTGGGGTTTGACAGCAGCTTTGTACAAATAACGATTCCACAAAGCACAAACAGGAGTTTCCATGGGAAAACTCCAACATTCCAAAGTGTCACAACCTGGAATTAGAGCTGAGAAGGTACCAAAGTGCAAGAGCTTCTGAAAAGCATTTTTCCCACTGACTTCAGGGTAAAGAACAGAAATAGCAACATGAACATTAGTAGAAGCGGGAGGAAAACCCCTTCCCATGTGGATGAGGTATGGAGAGGTCTCTGAACACCTCCACTGGAGGGAATTGCTCACCTCATGGCTGCCACAGTCACATTCCTCCCCTTTCTCCAAGATGCCATTGCCGCAGCGTTCAAGGAGAACTGGTTTTAAGGGGGGGATGTTGAGGAGACAGGGTTTATTTCTCCTTACTTCATTGTAATACTGGTCTGAGCTGCAATTGCTGAATGCCAAACAAGTTCTGTAAGAGAAACCGTTAATATAGGTAACCACAGCATCTCCATGAATGAACCGATGGAGTTAAAGAACAAGTAGATTAACTGGCAAAGAGGCATATGGACAATTTGAGAGGGAATAAGCCTTTTTCATCTCCCTTTTCCATATATAAATCATGGAATCATACAATGATTTGGGTTGGAAAAGACCTTAAAGCTCATCCAGTCCCAACACCTGCCACAGGCAGGGACACCTTCCACTAGAGCAGCTTGCTCCAAGCCCCTGTGTCCAACCTGGCCTTCAACAATGTGAGGGATGGGGCAGCCATAAATGAATATGGACATGGGAGCTACTGGGGCCAAATTGGAAAGAACTCAACTCCAAGGTTGGATCAGATGATCCTTGAGGTCCCTTCCAACCTGGTGTTCTATGCTTCAACTGAATATGGTGAATCATTGAATTTAGGAATTCTGGAGGAACTATGGGCTAAAGTGAGAGGTTTGGAAACCTCTACATTTAATGAGTAGGTTCAGATCACAAGGTTCCTATTGGAATGGATGGCAGCAAAAGCTGAAGGATCAACGCTATGAAACACAGTGCTCTGTCTTGCTGAGGTTTTCACCCAAGTCTTTGTGTGCTTGGTGCTCAGTCCCCTTGAGGAGGTGACTTCCATGTGGGTGGGATAGGAGGACCATCATAGAAGGACCTGGCAGCATTCAGGCCAGGTTGGACTTAGTCTTGGGTGACATGGTTTAGAGTGCGGTGTCCCTGCCCATAGCAGGGGGTTGGAGCTATATGATCTTAAGGTCCTTTCCAACCCAAACCATTCTGTGATTCTATGATCATGGGGTGAAGCAGGACTGCTGGTGACCCTGCTGAAACGGCTGGTTTAATGCTGATGTTACTGGATTCTATGGAGCGTGTGTCCTCCTTGCTGCAGTATGTATACTGCAGCGAGGAAAGCAGAGACAAGTAGTTCTTCACACCAAGAGAAGGATTTCAAGGCCAGGTTGGACACAGGTTCTTGGAGCAAGCTGTTCTAGTGGAAGGTGTCCCTGCTCGTAGCAAGGGTTGGAACTGGAGGAGCCTTAAGGTCCCTTCAACCCGGAGAATTCCACAATTCTAGGAGATATCCTGCCTGTGCCCAATAAAGCTGTGCATTGCGGCACTTACCCCGGGCTTGATCTCATGATGCATCCTCTTTGGGTGCAGTTGCAGCTGCAGTGTTTGTTTTTAAACTCTTTGGAGTCATCATGGGCTAAGCCCAAACTGTGCCCGATCTGGTGGGCGAGCGTCATCACCTCATTGATGGTGTCATTGCCAGGGAACTGCAGGCGGGAAGAGAAATCAGAGCCACATTTTCCCATGTCAGTGTATGGCGATGTGGGGACCTTCAGGTCCATACGTGGGCCCCTGCACTGGGCACTGATGAGGCTGCACCTCGGATCCTGTGCTCAGTTCTGGGCCCCTCAATACAAGAGAGACATTGAGGTGCTGGAGCGGGGCCAGAGAAGGGAATGGAGCTGGAGCAGGGCCTGGAGCACAGTGTGATGGGGAAGGGCTGAGGGACCTGGGGGGTTCAGATGGAGAAGAGAAGGCTCAGGGGGGACCTGATGGCTCCCTGCAACTGCCTGAGAGGAGGATGGAGCCAGGAGGGGGCTGCGCTCTGCTCCCAAGGAACAAGGGATGGGCCAAGAGGAAGCGGCCTCGAGCTGCACCAGGGCAGGGTTAGATGGAGCTGAGGGACAATTCCTTCCCCAGAGGGTGCTCAGCATTGGAACTGCCCAGGGCAGGGCTGGAGCCACCGTCCCTGTGAGTGCTCACAGAGCATGGAGACGAGGCCCCAGTGCCATGGGTCAGTGGTGGCCTTGGCAGTGCTGGGGAGTGGTTGGATTGGATGAGCAGGTCTTTGTCATCCAGTTTTGACTGGATGGATTCTATGATTCTAAGTCCAACATCATCTCCTTTAGGTGCCGTTTCGGTGTTACCTCCTATTGGATGAAAACCTGAGCCCAGGGCTTGTGTAGGATTAACTCCAAGGTTTCACTGTGAATATGGAAGGTTTAATTTGCCTTTCAGGCAGTGCAGACCCATAAGATCTCCCCTTACCGAAACAACACCCACGGAATTCGGCTTGCACATTGTTCCCTTCCAGGCAAATCCCCGTTCCTTATAGTTCTGGCCACTGCAGGGGGAAGATTTAAACGTTAAAGAAATACGGAGCAGCTTTATCTCAATAATGGGATGCATCGTCTGAATTGCAGCTGGAGAATGATGGTTGGTGTGACAAAAAGCTTCTTCTTAAAGAAAAGCTCAGCATCACTCATTCTCCTATGGTGCCCCCATATAGGGTGGTACCCGCAGATGCGAGTGGGGGATATTAAGGAGGCAGAACCAAGGTTTATCACCTCATTGGCCTCCCCCTTACTTGAAGAGTGGCCTAAAGGCTGTTTCAATGAAATAGAATTATTCAGAATGGTTTGTAAAAGGTTTGGCAATATAATACATAGAATTTGAAAAAGAGAAATATGCGATGCTTTTGTATATCTGTGTTTGACTCTCCAGAAGGTTTCTTCCCCCCAGAATGAAGGAAAAAGGAACAGACGAAACAGACACAAGGTGCTAGGTCTGAGAGAGCAAAAGAGTGAAATAAGTGCTCTTAAACGCCCTCATCCCAGCAGAGAGCTTTGCGTTGTGAACCATGCAACAATGAGTTATTGCATCTCAAAAACGAGTGGCTTGTGTATGTGAAAATGAGCAAGAAGTTAAATGAGACGAGAACAATTCAGTTACAGTCAAGTGCCTCAGAGTTGGACTTGAGCTGAGCGCTGTGTGTGTGCGTGTGGGGGAGCTATAGCAGAGGACAGTGAAAGGGAAGAGCGAATTCTTGTAGCAATTTACATGACAAAACCGTGCTGATTAGTGCATTAGATGAAGCTGTTGTGTTCTTTTCCACCAGATAACACCAGCACAAAAGACTTATCAGCAGATAGGTGTCAAATTGAAGAGATGGCAATGCTCTCGCTTTCTGCTCATCTCCCCATGGCCTGGCTGGGAGTGGGGTGATAAAAGGCAGATCTCTTACAGCAGGAACTGGAGGTTGTCATAATTGATGCGACCCGCAGCTTCCTTCTGAGACCACGTGGAAAAGGACCTGAGCGTCTGGGCCAGGCTGCGGGATGTGGCCACTTGGTCCGACCCGATCCACATCTCCACTGCGCTGATGACGATGCGGAGCTTCATGCGCTTGTAAACCTGGGGAGAGCAAGAGCTGGGAGGGCTGAGAGAGCTGGGGGTGCCCAGCCTGGGGAGAGAGGGCTCCTGAAGGGGAGACCTTAGAGCAGCTCCAGTGCCTAAAGGGGCTGCAGGAAAGCTGGAGAGGGGCTTTGGACAAGGGATGGAGGGACAGGACAAGGGAATGGCTTTAAGCTGCCAGAGGGGAGACTGAGATGAGCTCTTAGGCAGAAGCTGTTCCCTGGGAGGGTGCTGAGGCGCTGGCACAGGGTGCCCAGAGAAGCTGTGGCTGCCCCATCCCTGGCAGTGCTCAAGGCCAGGTTGGACACAGGGGCTTGGAGCTGCTCCAGTGGAAGGTGACCCTGCCCAGGTGCTGTTTTGGAGGACTCAGAGCAAGGAGGAGGTGAAGAGATGGGAGATGCTAATGAGCTACCAGAAATCTTTCAGTAACAATAACGTGCATTCCCAATCAAGTGGTTTAAAGAGGCGATTTCAAAGTGATCTTTAAAGTGACTTCACTCCTGTCTGAAGCAATGTTTTAACACTGAAGTGGGTTTTACAGCGTTGTGGAGCACAGATTGAATCACAGAATCAACCAGGTTGGAAAAGGCCTTCAGGATCATCCAGTCCAACCGTTCCCAGCACTACCAAGGCCACCCCTGACCCATGGCACTGGGGCCTCGTCTCCACGGTGTGTGAACACTCGCAGGGATGGTGGCTCCAGCCCTGCCCTGGGCAGTTCCAATGCTGAGCACCCTCTGGGGAAGGAATTGTTCCTCAGCTCCATCTAACCCTGCCCTGGTGCAGCTTGAGGCCGCTTCCTCTTGGCCCATCCCTTGTTCCTTGGGAGCAGAGCGCAGCCCCCTCCTGGCTCCATCCTCCTGTCAAGCTGTAGGGAGAATCCCTCACCTCTTTCCCAGGGTAGTTTGCCAACGGAGCAGTGACTGTATTTAACCACGCCATTAGAACTCACCGTGTTCAGGATGTTGCTGATGGAAATGAACATGTGAAGCATCAGGGTTTCATTCTTCTTCTTAATTTTAAACTGAAAGGACAGAAGAGGCTGTGTTCCGGTGCTGGGCACCAGGGTCTGCCTCCAGCAGACCCCCACACTCTAATTCCTCATGCTTACCAGCTCTTTGTTAGTGATCAGAGCCAACTCCAGGTATCTTGCAGGCACAGACACCGGCTTGAGACCACCAACTTCCTGCAGGAGACCAAATGTGGTTATTGAGGAGCTTGTAAAGCTCCTGCCTCATTGCAGAGAACCAAAGAGGCAGCGCTCAGGCTAATCCAGATTTTCCCTTTAGTACAAGAGCACGGAGCAGTTATGCGTTGGAGAAGGACTAATGAGTGCAATGTGTAACTGGGGTGAGAGCAGAGAGCGAGGCTGTAGGTGGGGGTTCCTTGGTAGCACTGGGATTCCCTGGCATTGCTCAAGTCAAATCAGCTCCCTGCAAGGGTTCAGGCCTCTTCTGAATCCTTATCCAACTGCAGTTGGGTAATGGGTAACCTGGGGGGGTTGTTCCTCCCCTCTGAGCATGGTATTGCTCCATGACAACATTATCCCATCTCTGATGGAGTGAGCGGACAGGGAGGCACTGAGAGCACTCAGAATCAGCAGATTTGGTCAAATCACAAGGGGAGAAAGGAGCTGACCCTGCACAAGCCTTGGTGGCAGCTTTGGCACTGGCTGGGTTGGGAATGAGGAAGACAGCTCCTGAGTAATTCCAAGGAGTTTTCATGGTAGGAGAGAGGAGGAGGGGTTGCTGTCTCCCAAAGAGACAGCTCTCTAGCTGCTTTGGCTGCTGCAGAAGCATGCATGGCTAACTAAATGCTGTCGCTCAAGTCGTTGTAAGCACAGGGCCTGATGGCTCTTCCCTGGTGAACAAGCACCACTATATTACTATTACTGTTATAAATCATCCTCTTTCCCTGCTGTCTTCTCACTAAACCCAGCATTGTTGTAGCGATGTAGAAAGGCGTCTTTCCTCCGTGGGAGCTGATCAGTAATCCTTTCATCTCAGTGCTTCATGTTCCTATCAGGAGGCAGCATCCCTGCATGTCGCTCTATTTCTTCCACCGAGTGCAAGCACAAGGCACTGGCGCAGGCCAGGCTGTCACTATAAATAATCCATGCTCGTAGGTACAGAAATAACACAGTATCTCAGGTCTTTGGAAAGCAGGAGCAGCGATGACAAAAGTCCTCCCCAGCTCAAACAGCATTCACCGATCAGAGCAAATAACCTGGTTTTGTATCCAAAGGGAAACAGACCAGGAATATTCAATATCAAATGATGCTAGAACGAATTGAGTTCCTTGCAAGTGTGGAAAGTGTGTTTCTGAAGAGCAACGAAGCAGCACATAGGTGAATCTGGACATCACTAAAGCTCTTTTTGGGTGCGATTTAAGCAAACTGGGGCAGTAGAGTTTAGATTTGATTACTAGGTGAGTACCAAAGACACGGAGAGGGCAGCTGTTGGATCTTTATTGCTGAGATGTGAAGATGGGTTAAATGAAGGCCCAACGGAGTCAGATCTGGAGTAGAAGCTGCTCAAAGTCTATCCCAGCAGCCTGTGGCTAACACAGTGTGCTGGCAGGTTTGGGGACAGCTCCATCAGAGAGGTGCAATGAACTGTGATGAGACTGGAAAGTATTCTCCTGCTCAGTGAGGGAAAAGAAGAGCAGACATATACGGTGTAGGAGCAGGAACTGTGTCAGTTCAGCTTGGAGAAGAGAAGGCTCCTGAAGGGGAGACCTCAGAGCAGCTCCAGTGCCTAAAGGGGCTGCAGGAAAGCTGGAGAGGGGCTTTGGACAAGGGATGGAGGGACAGGACAGGGGAATGGCTTTAAGCTGCCAGAGGGGAGACTGAGATGAGCTCTGAGGCAGAAGCTCTTCCCTGGGAGGGTGCTGAGGCGCTGGCACAGGGTGCCCAGAGAAGCTGTGGCTGCCCCATCCCTGGCAGTGCTCAAGGCCAGGTTGGACACAGCAGTTTGGAGCTGCTCCAGTGGAAGGGGTCCCTGCCCATGGCAGGGGTTGGAGCTGGAGGAGATTTAAGGTCCCTTCAACCCAAACCATTCCATGCTGCTGTGGTTGGACCACTCCCAGCGTTTAACATAATGGGTTCATACACACAGGAACGTGCAGCATCAACACGAGCAGCCCATGGCTCCTTACCTCAATAGTGTGGATTTTACGACTCCCATTTGCGAGTTCCCCATCCACGGGCGGATGATCCTTGTGCTCTTCAGGCACTTGGCACAGCCGGCGTGAGCTGCCTTCCAATGCCCTTCGGAAAATGAGGTGTTGGAACGTTGTGGAGTTCTTCAGGGGCTCAATCTCGTACCTCAGGTCTCCCATCTGCAGAACTCCACTGTGGGTTTGCAAACAGAGGGGGCACTGAGAGGGGTGGACTCCAGAACCCGCCCTGATGTTCAGGGCTATTGGGATCAGCCCTTCTTTTATGTTGGTTTCCTTTTGAAGAGGGGTATGGAAAGATTTAGCTCTTTCTTATCACTGCTCCTATGGGCAGGGATCCCATGAGGATAAGCAAGAAGCTCATCTAAAAGATGTTTGCTGGGACAGAAGGTTTAGGATGCACAAGACGGCCTTGAGAGGGCAATCATGCAGCTTTGGGAAAGAAGAAAGAAGCTGCTGCTGAATGCTACGTATTAAATGAGAGTGGGAAGGCAACAAAAGCTCTTCCAAGGAGAATTCATCTCTAAGACACGTTTATCCTCACACGGACAGTGCTGTGGGCTGCATCTCCTGATAAGTGCATCCTAAAAACCTGGCTTAATTTGGACACCTTTTGAGGTGCTTGTTTGAGGAGGAAGACAGTGCAGGTAGGTCTGTCAAATCTCAGTCTCATGCCTGGTCTTAGAAGAGAAGCTCATTGGGTCTTAAGTTTGCCAGGGTGTGAGTTATACAGCCCTAAAATGTTCCTAATTACTGGGGTGTGTATCCCAATAGGAAAACGTGGCCTCTTCAGACACTGAGCTGGAATCCCAGAAGGTTTTGCTGAGGAAATTGTGCCTTAAAATCCCTATGGAGATGGTGTAAAATCTGTAATGCTGAAGGATGTCTCAGCTCTGTTTGAAGAGCTGAATGTTTGTAGTGAGATGCACCATGAAGGAATGAGGGCTCCTGCTTTAAAAAGGACACGTAAATCCCTATCCCAGTTAACCACGTCCTTCTGGGCAACCTGGTCTGGTTGAAGATGTCCCTTCTCATTGTATGGGATTGGACGAGATGAGCTTTGAAGGTCCCTTCCAACCCAACCTGTGGTTCTATGCTTCATTTGGTGCTGACCCCACATTCTCCATTGGGAAGAGCCCTACCTCATCCCAAAGCACGTGCTGAGGGAGACGACGGATCCCGGGAAGCCTTCCACAATCCCCTCATAGTAGCAGTCGTCCTGCAAGGTGCAAATGTGGCTTCAGGCGTTGGGAAAACCTCCCAAGCCCTGGTCAAAAAAGCCCCTACAGCAGTAAAGGGACACAAACCCCTGCCCAGATCCATCCTTGACCTCTTTGAAGGGGTTGTTCATGTGCACAAGAGTGAAGGCACGGAGGGGAAAAGGCAGGATCCTGAGAGCTCATCATTTGGGTTCAAACTGAAACAGGGGACGTTCAGGTTGGAGATAAGGCAGAAGCACTTCCCTGTGAGGGAGCCAGGAGACTGGGATGGGATGAATGGAGAAGGTTTGGCCGCCCCATCCCTGGCAGTGCTCAAGGCCAGGCTGGACACAGGGGCTTGGAGCAAGCTGCTCCAGTGGAAGGTGTCCCTGCCCGTGGTAGGGATTGGAGCTGGAGGAGCTTTGAGGTCCCTTCATCCCAACCCATTCTGTGTTTCTATGATTCTACAATCATTGCATCGCGATGATTTTTGGGGGGGTTATTTTGTGGCTTCTCACCCAATGGAGATGGACTTTTGATGTACTAAAAGTACTTTAAAATCCTTCATAATGTGGCAGGGAAACCAATGTGCTGATGACTCCGAAAAGGTTCTTCCCATTTTTATCAGTCTCTTTACCATTTCCTTCCTTTTTTTAAACAAACAGTGTAAAAATAACCTATGTTTTTACAAACAGAAAGCCACCCCTTGCCTAGATCCACAGGGATATTTGAATGAGCTGAGGAGGAGAAGGGTCATTTAGTCCTGGCTTTTGAGGCAACCCTGACCTAAACTTACCTGAATATACGGAAACTCAGTGATCAGGTCTCCCTCTTCACTGTACTTGAACACTGGGATATCCCTGGCTATCAGATTCCTGGGAAGCAAAGCAGAAACATTCCCTGTCATGGACCCCAGGCAGAAAACAACAGAGGAAGGAAGCTGGGGAAGAGCCTTACTTGGCCTCTCTCAGATGGACGATATGGTGGTTTCCTTCTGCTCTTATCAGATAGGACCTGTGCCCCTGGAATGGCCAAAGCACTCATTAATGCCAGGTGTTAATCCAGTGGAAGGTGTCCCTGCCCATGGCAGGGGTTGGAACTGGATGAGCTTAAGGTCCCTTCCATGCCAAACCATTCCATGATTCTCTGATTTTGGTTGGGAAGCTGGAGCCATCTCCTTGCCCTGTTCTCCCTTTGGCACCCACCCGCAGCCCATTTGGACCTCGTGCTCCAGAGCCCTGGTTGGAAAAGCCAATGACCTCTGGGAATGTCCCATCCTTTGCCTCCAGCCGCCGGGGCACCGTGACTTCGGAGTAGATGATCCTCGATGCTTCAGTGGAATGTGGGTCTGGTTCTGCATGGAGGGAGGAAGGGCGTCAATCACAGCAGCAGCGAAGGCTTCGCAGGGCAGGAGGAGGGGTTTAAGTGAAAACATTGAAAGATTGGGTCTGTTAAGGTTTGCGTGTCCGTCTGTCCTCAGTGAGGGGATGCAGGAGGTGGCTGAGCAGCTCTTTGCTCTCACCACTGGCTCCTAATGAAGCTTAGGATGCAAACCCACCAAAGAGTACCAGCAGCTCCAGAGAACACGTTATAAAAGGGGTGGAAATGAGATGGCTTCTGTTGTTACAGGGTGCTGAGCCCCCTGCCCACATCCCTCCATGCCTGTTCCCATCCCCTGCCCATGTTCCCCACCTTCATCTCTGCCCTTGTATCCACATCCTCCACCCATATCCTTAGGGTGCATCCACCAGCCTGGCCAAGGTCCCCATGTCCCCAGCCTGCATCCCTCATCCCACATCCCAATGCTCATGTCATCCCCTGTGTCCCCATATCCCATGTGTGTCCCCCCTGGTGTCTCCGCATGTGTACCCACCATCCAATGCCTGTTGTCCTCTGTGTCCCCACCATCCCAATGCCTGTTGTCCTCTGTGTCCCCACATCCCATGTGTGTGTGTCCCCATCCCTGGTCATTCCACGATGTGCATTCCATGAACATCCCTCTGCCCACTTCCCATCCCACCCCCCATCCCTGCCCCATCCTCCCCTGCCCCAGCCCCTTACCTGTGCAGAGCAGCAGGACCAGAGCCATGATCCACATTCCTCCTGAGGCTCTGCAGTGCCCGATCCCCATCCCTGAGCCAGCCCTGTGGGGATGCTCCATCGTCCTCATCCCACCCCGGCTTCATCCCCCTTTCCATCCCCACCGCCATGCTTGGGCCCTGCTCCCCACGTCTCTCAGCCCCCACTGAGCCCCCTGCTCCCGCCAGCCCCCCCATTCCCCGGCCGCTGCTCTCACCCCCATCCAGCCCCTCTCAAGCTCCTCACTCTGTCCCTGGGGTCCTCCCTGCCCCGTCCTCCCCACAGCCCCTCACCCTGTGGCCCCCCAGCCCTGCGCCGCCATCTTCCAACTGCCCCCAGGCTCCATCTGCCGCCCCCGGCCTCCCTGATCCCCTCCTGCCTGCACTAATCCCATCCCCTGGCATTCCCTGGCATCCCACACCACCCCTTCTGCAGCTCCCACCCATCCCATCCCCATCCATCCACATCCCCATTTTCCATCCCTTCTCCAAGCGCCGCCTCGGCCTGTCCTGCCACCGGGGCCACAGTCACACTTCCAACTGCCACCAGTGCCCTTGCACCCACACCCACCTCCTGCCCTCTCCTCTCCTCTCCTCTCCTCTCCTCTCCTCTCCTCTCCTCTCCTCTCCTCTCCTCTCCTTCTCCTTCTCCTTCTCCTTCTCCTTCTCCTTCTCCTTCTCCTTCTCCTTCTCCTTCTCCTTCTCCTCCTTCTCCTTCTCCTTCTCCTTCTCCTCCTCCTTCTCCTTCTCCTCTTCCACATTCACAAACCACCTGGGTCCTTTCTTCTGTCCTCCCACCAACCTCAAACTGAAACAGGGGAAGCTCAGGTTGGAGATAAGGCAGAAGCTCTTCCCTGTGAAGGTGCTGGGAGACCGGGATGGGATGAATGGAGAAGCTGTGGCTGCCCCATCCCTGGCAGTGTTCAAGGCCAGGTTGGACACAGGGGTTGGAGCTGCTCCGGTGGAAGGTGTTCCTGCCCATGGCAGGGGTTGGAGCTGGAGGGGCTTTAAGGTCCCTTCATCCCAAAGCATTCCATGATTGTGTATGATTCTGTCTCAAAGCAGACGCAGGCAGGGAAGACCAAGGGGATTTTGGAATTGTCCTGTCTCTTGCCATGACCGCTGGAAGGTGCCTAACTCCTGGTGGGGTTTGCAGCTGTGCAGGTTTCCAAGGAAGGAACGAGGAAAGCCACCAAGCAGGGGAGCTGCAGTAAAGCCTCACTTGGGAATGGCTTCCCAGCTGTTCCCTGGGCTCCCTGGGGATTGGGCCACAGGGTTTCACTTCTTCTGTGTACAAAAATGGCCCTTTCCCCCCTGGCCCTGCCTATTTCTGACCTTCACAACATCATAAATACAGAGCAAACGTCATGTAGCTCTCCAGCAGTGAAGGAATGCAGGCAAAAGCAGAGAAATCTATGCCAAGAGCAGAGGGAAAAGGCAGATATTTGTGTCCCCAAGTGCTGCTGGTGCAAACAACTCAAATATGGCGTTAAAGCACCAAGGAAATGATGAATTCATGCTAGAGCTCCTGGGATCTCTGCTCTGATGTGTGCCCGTGCAGCAGCTGTGTGACGGGAGCCCTGCCTGCACATAGACCCAGTTCTCAACCTGCAGTTTCTATTCTATTGAATAATACATGAAGATGTGCATTGCTCTGCTGCAGATGTGACATTCCCAACCCAGATTCCTGCTCGTTAATCCATAAACAGCCCTGGAAACCTCCCGGCTTTGTGTTTCCCTGCTGTGATGCTGCAGGAAGATCCTCTGTGAGCTGACCGGAACTGATCTGATTGAAAGAGAGAAGAGTCCAGCCCAGTCACTGTGATGCTTGCCAACATTTCCAGGTGCAGAACATCCCACATGGAGAAATACAAGAGGCAAGATGACTTACCCGGGAATAGGGCTCTGTTTTCCATGTTGGCTATGGAGGAGCTCAGCTGCAGAGCTTGGCTGCTGTATGGGAAAGGGGGGATGTCACCTCAGGGAGACAGGGGGTGTTGCTTGTGGTACTCAGGGGCATCTCTGGAGGCTTTTGAGTGTCCCCAGGAAGCATTGTGCTTTGTGGTGGGGAAGAAGGTGCATGAGGGCGCCCTTGGGTGCTTTCTCCATAGACCATGGTGGTGGGTGTGGAAAGCTGTCATAGAGTGGTGGAATGGTTTGGGATGCAGAGGGAAGTGCTTCTGCCTAAAAGCTCATCTCAATTTCCCCTCTGGCAGGTTAAAGCCATTCCCCTGGGCCTGTCCCTACAGGCCCCTGTCCAAAGCCCCTCTGCAGGTTTCCTGGAGCCCCTTTAGGCACTGGAGCTGCTCTAAGGTCTCTCTTTAAGGAGCCTTCTGTTCTCCAGGCTCCATCCAGCAAACCAGTGCTCAGAGGCTGAAGGTTCTGCTGCTCTATGTAATACTTATTTGTGTTTTTCTGTTCCATATAAACCAGAGATGAAGGCTTGGAGCAGAAAATACATTATGTGAATGCAGTGCCTTGTAAAAGGCAGCTGCGTGACCCTCTGGATATGAGTATGATGCTACTGCTGCAGATAACAAATAATAGCAGCTGGGAATGGTTCCTAGCTGTTAGATAAAGTTATTATATTGCCAAAGGTGATGAATGAGGGAAGTGGAGGAAGCTTTTGCCTCCTGTCTTGGTTGTTCTGTTCTGTAATGTTATTCAGAGTGTGGGTTCTAACCCTCCTTGCCCTGTGTGCTCTGACCTTGCCCTTGATTGCAGATGCTCAGCCAGGAGAAGAGAAGGTTCTGGGGTCAGCATCTCACCCCTGTGCTGCAGGAGCTGGTTTCCACCACTATTTGTGCTTATGAGCCATCACCCAGGACCACCATGGGAACTTTATGGCAGCTGGTTGCATCCTACCCACTGGCTCTGGGGGAAAACTAAATACATCCTTTTTCCATGGCTTAATAGTTCTTTTCCTGATGACTAGCCAATGGAAGAGCTCAGCATTCCCCATTTCCTCATAGACCATGCTCTTCCTCTGGATTGGAATGAATTGTTAACTCCTTCCCAATATCCCATCCCAGGGCTTTAGGAGGCGTTTCCAAGCTGTAGATGAATAAGGATGAGTTGGGAGATACCCTTCTGGGCTTAAGCATCTCCACAACGCCGGGCTCTGCACCATTCCCTGCTCAATGCTATGGCTGCTTCCTATCATTGAGGCACTTGGAAAAGCAATGTGATCAAAATAATAGCTAAACTCCATGTATTTAGGGCTTTTTTTTGGGGGAACAAAATGACTTGTTGAGAGGAGTAAACCAATCATATATATCAGGAGGGGATGCTGGAAGCATTAGGTGGGGATAATCTCTGTTTGATGGTGGTGCAGCCAAGGCAGGATAATTCCATTGAGTTTTTATGATTATTCTCCAAGAAGAATATTAAAACATAAAGAGGTGTGGGAGGAAAATCATAGCAATAGTTAAAAGTTTGGGAACTGTTACAGTGAGAGCCTCTGAGCAGACATTTCATAAGGAAGAGTTGGATCATCTCGCATGTGAATTCACACGGGCAGCAGGGATCTGATCTGGCATCAGACAGGAAGTGAAATGGTAGGAAATGAGTAACAACAAAGTGGAAACAAGGCTTAGATATAAAAGTAATAAGAACATTTATTGGTCATTATGAATGGTTCTTTGCTGCTAAACCCTTTGTTAGGAGGGGATTTGAGCTGAAAACTCCACTGTGGTTGGCCTAGAAGTGATGGAGCTTTGTGCTGTCCCAGACCCAAAGGCCACATTGACAAAAGTAGGGTCCAGGGGTAGGTTAATGACCCGTGCTGCCCACTCGCTAACACAGTCTAATCCTGGGAGTCCCCAAAGCTCATTAGAGACCTCCAGGTACCTTGGAAGCCCTTCAGGCACCAGAACTTGGTGTGGTTCTTAGTGCTGCTGCAAGATCCCAGGTGGAAACCTCTTTCTTAACATGTCTTGACATGTGTGCAGGTCTCCTCTCATGGGGACAGGGAACCGTGCTGGGTTGTCACATGCTAATGGAGACATCTTTGTTCCCATCTAGATCCCATGGTGCCTCCTTACATGGAGCAAGAGCCTTTGCCTGAGCGTGGTGGCCAATTTAGGCAACCAAGACGATGCCATGCCAATGTCTCCAGTGGCTCTTACAAGCTCATAGCTCCTGCGTACATGATGATGATAGAGAAGATGCTCTGCATGTTGGGGACTCATGTAGAGGGCGTCTCATGATTCTGTGATTGATCTTCACCCAGGAGTAACAGCCCAGGGTCACCTCTATCACTTGTAGGGAAAATAACTCCATCCACCCCTGAAAGTGTTGAATGGAGGAGTCAAAATAACACATCCTCCGTGGTGCAATGGGGAGGGCAATGTGTAAAGAAAGGTGCACTGCTCTCGTTCAGCTTTATTTAGTGCATTTTCACTTTCATTTAATGCATTCACAGCTTTATTTAGTGCATCCGTGATTTAGACACGGAAGGATAGAAACCAAAGACGAAAATGATAAATTTTACAGCAACTCTACTCAAACCTTCACAGAAAGAGGCTGAAATACATTAACATGAGATATAGCACAGCTCAAGGAAGCAGAACTCCAAAGATGATGATATCTTAATGAACCAGAGGACTACAGTAATAAATAGCACGAGGCTTCCACACTTCCACACATTTATTTTACCCAAATAAATAGAACTTTATAAAAAGAGGAGAGGTTTTCTGGAAAATGGACTTTTTAACAGCAGATTTTACCTCCTTGTTGCGTAAAGTGTAAATGATGGGGTTTAGCAAAGGAGTCAGAATAGAGAAGACAACGTTGCTCATGATGTGGACATCAGCAGGGATATCTGCTCTGTAGGACACATAAGCCACAGTGATGGAGGAGTAGTAAGTGCCCACCACGAGCAGATGGGAAGTACACGTTGAAAAGGCTTTCATGCGTCCTGCTTTGGAGTTGATCCTCAGTACAGAGAGGATGATGTGGATGTATGAGATGATAACAAGCAGCAGAGGGACAATTGACACCGTCGTAGCGATGGAGAACCCCAAGAAGGTCTGGAAGTCAGCATTGGAGTCCAAGCATGCGGCTTGTACCACTGCCAGGTGGTCACAGAAGCAGTGGTGAACCCTGGTTGTGTGTCCATAAGCTAGTTGAGATGTCAGCGTGATGACAGGCACGGGGATGAGCAGTGCAGTGATCCAGGCACTTGCTGCCAGTTGGACGTTCATCCTTCTGGTCATCTTGGCTGGGTAATAGAGGGGGTTGCAGATGGCTTCGTAGCGGTCATAAGCCATGACCACGAGGAGAAGCGCCTCGGTTACCGTCAGGGAGTGAAAGCTGTACATCTGCAGAAAGCAGCCCTGAAAGGAGATGGTTTTAGAGTTGGCCAGGAACATCAGCAGCATTTTGGGGATGGTGGTGGTGGTGAACAGCACGTCTAACACAGAGAGGTTGAGCAGGAAAAAGTACATGGGTTTGTGGAGCGTGTGGTCTACCAAAACCACGGTGATGATAATGGCGTTACCAGCCAGGATCAGCAGGTAGAATAGCAAGAACACAGTGAAGAGCAGGGCTTGGAAATCCTGGAGAGCTGCAAACCCCACCAAGAAAAACACTTTGGTGGAGGCATTGCTGCTGCAGCTTTCCATGGGGGGGCTGGTCAAAACGCCTGCAAGGATGAAGAGGGAGTAAGGGAACGGTGCAGGAAGACATTAGTCTAAAGAGCTTTGCAGAGGTTCTGCAAGGAATATACGTGATGGATGAGCTCTCACAGAGCTGAGTGCATTGCAAACCATGGCTTATTCCCCCTTGTCTCTAACCCGCAATTGAGATGATTTAAATTCACTTTTGACGATATTGGAGCAGCTCTGCTCTGGAGCCAGGCTGAGAGAGCTGGGCTGGGGCAGCCTGGAGAAGAGAAGGCTCCTGAAGGGGAGACCTGAGAGCAGCTCCAGTGCCTAAAGGGGCTGCAGGAAAGCTGGAGAGGGGCTTTGGACAAGGGATGGAGGGACAGGACAAAGGAATGGCTTTAAGCTGCCAGAGGGGAGACTGAGATGAGCTCTTAGGCAGAAGCTGTTCCCTGGGAGGGTGCTGAGGCGCTGGCCCAGGGTGCCCAGAGAAGCTGTGGCTGCCCCATCCCTGGCAGTGTTCAAGGCCAGGTTGGACACAGGGGCTTGGAGCAAGCTGCTCCAGTGGGAGGTGTCCCTGCACGTGGCAGGGGTTGGAGCTGGAGGAGATTTAAGGTCCCTTAAACCCAAACCACTCAGGGGTTCTATGATTATGTCTATAGATCCTTCATCTTTGAGCATGGACAAGGACTCATCTCATCCAGCTTTGGGTGCTTTCCATTCAGAGTCCCCCCATCTATAGAGTTCATCCTCAATACCTTTTCTGCTTCCTGAGGAAAAGGGGCATTTGGGAGGTTACAGCTCTTCTGCCCTATTCTGTACTGAGGAGGAGAGGAGCCGCATTGCAGACATGCCCTTCTCCTTTCTATGGGAATTCAGGGCATCAGCTCGATAGCATTCAACCATCCATCTCTCCTTTGCTAGGTTATTACAACCCTTCCTACCCAAAGCCGTTCTCACTACCCTTATTCATACCCATGTTACCTCTGGTTGGCTACTTACGGCTCACTGGTTTTCCCGTGGCCATTGCAGCACCCAGTCGATTCCTGCTGCTTTTACTGCAATTCAGATGGAAATGCTGAGTTTTTCCAGGTTGTTTCCTGCTGTATGAAAGGAAAGGAATTTTCACAGTGATTTCTTAGGCTGATGTAGGTCAGGGCTGTGTCTTTTACATTAAGAAATGTTTTAGAGATTCATGACGTTCAGAGACACTGTAATAGCAAAAAACAGGAGCAAGTATCCACCAGTGACTTGAGCTGGGATGGAAGGGGACCCTATGCGGCAGCTTTGCAGCCCTTCTATCTCTTTATTTTACATAGAGTAGTTTTACAATTGCATTATCCATATAAACCTGTGATCCTGATTGGATTTCCCCAGGAAAGGAGCTTGCTGTTCTTTCCCTTTATTTCACATTATGGGCTTATAAAATTCCTGAGTTATAAGGATTTTCTTTCCGCTTGACAGAAATACTTCCTTTGTTGCTCATAAAGATTTAATGCAGATTGGAAAGGACTCTTCTGCCCAAACTGTATGGAATATCCTTGTTTGCTGTGGCAGAATAAAGTAGCCTTTTGGAAACTCCCAGCATCTTCTATTCAAGCCATGAAGCAGCTGCTGCACTTCCATGGGCACAAATTCCTTTAGAATTTATCTGTTTTCTCTAACATTGGATAAATCAAAATGAATGCTCAGAAGGAAAAACAAAAAAAAAGCCCCTTGTTTTCCTGAGTTTTGAGCTAAAAAAAGAAGCTTAATGAAGTTTTTATGCCTTTTCTTGCTTTTGTTATCCCAATGTAAGAGAAGGGAAATAAAGCTCTCTTGGAAACGGTTCGTGCTAGGCCACAAGTAGTTGAGACGAATGGTTGGTCTCAACTAATTTCCTTATATTATTAAATCTCTGCTAATTCTCAGATAGTTTTACCTTTCCCCCAGAAAGTCATCTCCAGAACCAGATGGGGAAGATCCATTTAATATTACAAATAGACAGAGTTGCTGCTGCACTGAGATTTAAATGCAATCGATATTTGCTTACTCCCTACCTCTCATCTCATCTCTGCTCCTCCGTTTCTCCTTCTTGTTACTCTTTGTTCCAAACTGCTCAGCTTCAAGGATGTCATTTGCACAGATAATGCTGTGCTATTAAAAACCTCTAAGAGAATTTATTGTGTTGAATTAAAATTGCCAGCATGGAATATCCTTAAAATGATCATTAATTTGAAGTTGTTTCCTGACAAATTCCCATTTTTTGGAGCCTCTTGACATGTTTTACAATCATCTGAGAAAACAGTAAATCAAAGCGAAACACTTCATTAGGCTGAATAATCTTGTAATAAAAGAAGAGCAGCAACAATAACTCACACTCTGAAGTTACAACAAGGTCTTCCCCTTCTTGAATGTCATCCTTAGTGGGAAGTGGAAAACTCCTGCACTACATCAACAGGCAGAGCTGCTGCTGCCATTGAATACATTTGAATGTGCCACTAGAGATACTCCTCAGAGACGTTCTCCATGAGGTTTTCTTGCCTCGAGCTGGGAGACCCACATGTCATTTTCCCGATGGAGCACCTCCTGATGGAGCATCTCTCCCTGTTGCTCACTGCAGCTCAGAGCAGATGGAGATCGTAACAACACATTTGCACAGTCAAGAGCAGCAGAGGAAGAGTTTTCACTACCCAAAGTCTGTCGTGTGATGGACGTGGGCTGTTGTGTCAAAGCTGGTGGAGAAACACTGCAGGAAGACCAACCAGATCTGTAGGAGCTTCCCATGGTTCAATACCGGTCCTTCCTTTGGCGTTCCCTTTCCAACACGTGGGTTGCACTCGGAAGGGTGTGAAAGTCTTCATCTCCCCCTTTACACCACTCAAGGCACACACTGAAGATGTAGGGCATGGCCATGGCAGAGGAGCAGCTCTCAGGTAAGGCCAGCAGCAGCTCTCCCAGATGTGAGCACAGCCAAATGCAAACGCGACCACAGGAGATCCTGGCCTGTATCTGTTCTAGCTCCATCTCCCTTCTTCAGGTCACGTTTGGTACGTGGTGCATGGTTCAGCCTGTGCAGGAGGAGTGGGCAATCATAGAATCATGGACTGGTTTGGGTTGAAGGAACCTTAAAGCTCCTCCAGCTCCAACCCCTGCCACGGGCAGGGACACCTTCCACTGGAGCAGCTTGCTCCAAGCCCCTGTGTCCAACCTGGCCTCCAACACTGCCAGGGATGGGGCAGCCACAGCTTCTCTGGGCACCCTGTGCCAGCGCCTCAGCACCCTCCCAGGGAAGAGCTTCTGCCTAAGAGCTCATCTCAATCTCACTTCTGGCAGGTTAAAGCCATTCCCCTTGGCCTGTCCCTGCAGTCCCTGATGAAGAGTCCTTCTCCAGCATCTTTGCAGCCCCCTTCAGACACTGGAAGCTGCTCTGAGGTCTCCACACGGCTCCTCTTCTCCAGGCTGCGCAGCCCCAATGTTCTCAGCCTGTCTCCATACAGGAGGTGCTCCAGCCCCTGCTCATCCTGATGGCGTCCTCTGGACTTGCTCCAACAGCTCCATGTCCTTCTGATGCTTGAGACACCAGAACTGCACAGAGTGCTTCAAGTGGGGTCTCACCAGGGCAGAGGGGCAGGATCACCTCCTTCAGGATGGTGCTTTTATTAATTGACCCAATTCTGTGAAGCACCCACTAAGTCAGCACTAGGAGCTGCTGTGCCTTGAAATGCCATCACTGGCTTCCCTGGAGACAGGGCAGAGATGCTCGGGGTGTCCAGCAGCAGCTCAGGTCACTGGACTTGAGTGTTGCACGTGTGGTATGAGCACACCAATGTCTGGTGGTATCTGAGATACCTCCTCCCAGGCATGCAGCTCTGTAGGACACTGGTGTTGTCACCACCATGGTGTCTGAGGCTGTCCCAGGTCTTCGTGGTGCAGGGAGGATGGAGAGGTCAGCACGAATACTGACACCCTCAGGAGAGCTGAGGTCCTTGCTCCTGCTCCAGGATATGCTCCAGGATATGAGGTGCTCCTATGGGGAAGCTCATCTCACTTGGACCTCACCTCAAGTGGAATAGCTGGAGAACGTGCTCCATGAAACTGCGGGGACTTGCTCAGGTGTGACTGGTAGATTGCAGCAGAGGAGGCTGCTGTATGCTGTAGGACAAATGACCAAACAAAGAAGTGTTGAGGTTGGAAGGCACCTCTTGAGATCATCTCCACCATCTACAGCAAGTTGCCTGGGGCTTTGTCCAGTTGGGGTTTGTGTATCTCCTAAGATGGAGACTCCACGACCTCCCTGAGTGAACTGTGCCAGTGTTTGGGTGGGGGACAAATCCCTTCCCTGTGCTACAACTGCACCAAGCAGCAGTATCCCAATGCCATCCCCCCTTTCCGGGCACATCTGGCTGGCTGTGGGACAGGCAGTAGAGCTGTCAGAGGCCAGGCAGACCTTCCTGAATGAGACCTTAGTGTTTCTTGAAGTCCTACAAGCTCCCACTCTTCCCAGCTGGAACCACCCTTTGGGATAACAGAAGAGCCAAGCCCATGTTTGCTCACCTCGGATTATTACTTGCAACCCGTAAGATACTTCTCGTTGTCTCCTTTTCTTCTCCATCCTTCCCTTTGCCCTCAGGCTTGTCTGAGCTGCTTCTTCCTACTGCCACACTCTGCTCCTCCCGCTCATGAATCACATCTCCATTGCCTCACTGGTGCTCCTTATGGTTTCATGTCCTTCCCCAGAGCCCAACCTCCCATGTCCCACCTCCACCTTCCCTCAATCTGCACTTTCTGGGTCAAATTTTCCAAAACAGCCTATTTGCAAATCAACACCACCCCCCCATCCCCTCACATACTCATCTGGTTTCTACAATCACTTCTTGGAGCACCTCTTGGTGCAAGGAGACCATGGGCATGTGTCCCTTTATTCCTATGCAGGAGGCAGGATCTGGCCCTGCTCCATGGACATGAGTGCAAATAACATCAACGCTAAGCCATGACCATCAGCACAAACAGGACGTAATGACTCTGCTTGTTTCCATACCTCTTCTGACATGGACCTTCTGGAATGATCTCCCACTTGAACTTCTGATTGCGTCAAGTGGATGTGGTGCCCCTTACAGCAGTGCTCCTGGGTCCTTGTGTTAAAAATACTCCCCATGAACACCAGGGAGAAGGTCTGTTTCCAAACATGTTTGTTTTGAAACACTCATCCTTACAGTTGGGTGGCAACGCGAGTGGAACCAGAGCAAATTGGTCCCTCGGTGGCTTGCAGATCCCTTGGGATGTACAAATGGTTTTCAGCATAATTAATACCCAGGGATGGTGTAATCAGAGTTTGCATGTTCAGTGCTGGAGTGTGCTGGAACCTCCGGGAGCACAATCCCCACACTGCATGGAATCATAGAATAGAATCCCAGCCTGGTTTGTGTTGGAAGGGACCTTAAAGCTCATTCAGCTCCAACCCCTGCCACGGGCAGGGTCACCTTCCAGTGGAGCAGGGTGCTCCAAGCCCCTGTGTCCAACCTGGCCTTCAACACTGCCAGCGATGGGGCAGCCACAGCTTCTCTGGGCACCCTGGGCCAGCGCCTCAGCACCCTCACAGGGAAGAGCTTCTGCCTAAGAGCTCATCTCAGTCTCCCCTCTGGCAGCTCAAAGCCATTCCCTTGTCCTGTCCCTCCATCCCTTGTCCAAAGCCCCTCTCCAGCTTTCCTGCAGCCCCTTTAGGCACTGGAGCTGCTCTAAGGTCTCCCCTTCAGGAGCCTTCTCTTCTCCAGGCTGCCCCAGCCCAGCTCTCTCAGCCTGGCTCCAGAGCAGAGCTGCTCCAGCCCTCGCAGCAGCTCCATGGCCTCCTCTGGCCTCGCTCCAACAGCTCCACGTCCCTCTTGCGCTGCTGCCCCAGAGCTGGATCAGGACTGCAGGGGGGGTCTCCCCAGAGCACAGCAGAGGGGCAGGATCCCCTCCCTGAGCTGCTGCTCATGTTCTGGGGGTGCAGCCCAGTTTTGCTGAGCATCCCTTGGTCCTGATGTTGGGGTGGTTCATATGTCAGACCTGCATTCACTTTATCTCCATCCCCTCTCACCCTGCTCAGGCTGCGAGTGACCCTATATCTGATCAAATCAATGTTTCTGGAATAAGGAGCCCAGCTTCTCCTAGTTTAAAAGATGATTTCCCACCCCACTGATTTTGAATTGCAGAAGTTCTGAGTAGGAAAACGCTCATTTCTCTTTGTGCGCACTAAACGCTGGATGTCACCCTTCAGCTTCCCCATTTCCCCAAGCGTGCACAAATAAAACAGCTGAAAAAGGGAAGATTAATAAATGGATCTGCTCTGAACACGGTGCCGCATCTAGATTTAATCACTGTTTAGATGCTTTAAGAGTTCATTTCCCAACAGCACACGAGTACCATATAAATCATCCCCATTCCTCAAGTTGCAAAAACAAGAACAGAGAAGGGATATTGAGGCAGGGTGAGAATGGAACGTTCCTTTCCTTATTGTGGTGCTGTTCTTTCTATGCATGAGGTATGTGCCATCCATTTAGAAAGGGATGAAGGACTCAGGGGTTACTGAAAGCACCGTCAGCCTCGTGCATCCTCCGGGATGCTCTTGAAGTGAGAACCCCCAGATTTATAAGCAGGGCTGAGGCTTTTCTGTGCAGTGGGTTGAGAAAATGGATGTCAGTGACTTAATTCACTTGGAAATTCAACTGAACATCCCTGGCTTTGCCGATGGGGAAACCGAGGCTGGTGGGAAGCCGGGATGTGCCTAGGACGTGCTCAAGGTGCTGGTGGGTGCGATCCCAGCTCACACAGAACCGGGAGCGGCAGGAACCCAGAGCTGCTCTTTGGTTTTTCCTTTTGCCTCAGTGGTCCAATGAAAAGTTCAATTCCTGATTTTGTCTCCTCTCTTTTCCCCGAGGTGTGCACAGGAATAAAAGTCATCCCCAGCCCCAGGGCTCTCTGAAGAGCTGCTGGGCTGCGGGGTGAACGATGCTCAGGGCTTGGGGCATCCGGACTCCAGGACATTGCAGGTTCCCTGCTTACATCCTTCTTCTCTGCTCTAACACTGCCACCCCCAGGCACACCAGCACACAGCTTTGGGGAGCCAATGTTCCCAGGACCTGATGGACACCTCCTCTTCTCGACCAGTGGCAGAAGAGGTCAGGCATCCACCCACCCACCCACCTATCCATTCATCCATCCATCCATCCATCCATCCATCCATCCATCCATCCATCCCTCCCTCCCTCCCCTCCACTATCCATCTCCATATGGAGATGGTAAATAGCAGCTAATGTGATGGCTCTGCACGTTCCCACCCGCTTTTCAGCAGGTAAATAGCACCCACTTAGTTATTTTGGGGGATACAGGGCCCGCAGTGCTATGAGACAAGGAAGGGTTTGGGGTTCCATCAGCATGTTGGTGCCTAGCAAAGGGACTTGGACAAACGCGCTGATGGAGCAAAGCTCACCAGGGTTTGCAAGGTCTGCACTGGTTTCATGGTGCAGATCTTGATTGGATTGAATGGAAAAGACTTCATGGTCACCAGTCAGGTCTCCCCCTCCACATGAGACTGTCACCTGCATGGGACAGGGCATCACATCCTCAGAACACCTTTTTTTCCCTGTTGAGCCCAGAGGAGCTACCTGGAGGTGGAAAAGCCCACTTGGTCAGTTTGAGCTCTGCTGTGAGACGTGGGCTGGTCAGGGTCCTGCAAAGCTTGTGGTAAGATCATAGAATCCCAGACTGGTTTGGGTTGGAAGGTAGCTTAAAGCTCATCCAGTTCCAGCCTGTGACTCCACTGACATCCAATGAAGCTGCCAGAAGTTGCATGAAAGCAAACAGGAGGAGGTGTATGTCCATGTTGCGGTCCCATCTATCCTATCTTGAAGCCCCCTATTATGGGATGCTATGAGATAAAGCAGGCACAAGTCCAAGGAAGGACCTGGAATGTCAGTGGAAGAGAAATTGAGGCTTGCTAAATAGTTAATGACTGTTCTGACGCAGGGAACGTTGAGCTGTTAATGGTTATACTCTTGGGGCCACTCTTGGACCATGTCCTGGATGAAGTGGGCTTTAGGCCACCCGGGCATGGGTGTCCTCTTCTTAATTGCTCCTGCAACCTCTGAGGGCTCCACACAAGCAGGAAATGGCTCAGATGTGGACATTCTCCTCTCCTGCAATTAATCTGGTTTAATGAGAAGGTGTCTGTGTGCCTTGGGGGTATTCTGATGGTGCTGCAGCTGAGCTCAGCCCTTTTGAGAGGTGCCCGAGTGTCCTGCTCATGGGAGGCTCTGTTGGCATAAAATAGAGAGCACTGATGGAGAACATCAGCTTTGCTGTGAGATTGCTGATCATGGGAAAGCAAGAAAAAAACCCATTAAATTTTAATACTTCGAGGCTATTCTGTGACATCCAAAGAGAAGGTGCTGGGGAGGCCTTTGAGCAGCTTCCAGTGCCTAAAGGGGCTCCAGGAAACCTGGAGAGGGCTTTGGACAAGGGATGTAAGGACAGGCCGAGAGGAATGGCGTTAACCTGCCAGAGGGGAGCCTGAGATGAGCTCTGAGGCAGAAGCTGTTCCCTGGGAGGGTGCTGAGGCGCTGGCACAGGGTGCCCAGAGAAGCTGTGGCTGCCCCATCCCTGGCAGTGCTCAAGGCCAGGTTGGACACAGGGTCTTGGAGCAAGCTGCTCTAGTGGAAGGTGTCCCTGCCCGTGGCAGGGGTTGGAACTGGAGGAGCTTTAAGGTCCTTTCCTGCCCAACCCATTCCATGTTTGTTTGATTATCCAAGCATGCCCAAAATTCATCTTCCATCATTTCTGGCTCTGTCCATTCCTCTCCACTGCAGGTGCCTACTTTGCTCAAAACTGCATCTCGCCTTTAAATGAACATTGATGTGAAAGTCAATATGGATCATAGAATCCTAGAATCCCAGGTTGGAAGGCTCTCAAGGATCATCTGGTCCAACCTTTCTAGGCAAAGCATGATGCATTAAAACGCATCCTTGCATTAAGATATATCTAGGATGTTGGGTGGACTGACCCATCATCATCTTTATTCCTCTTTTCTACCCCTGTTGGGACTAACCTTCCTCTGCATGGATCTATGTCTTCATCTGTGCCCTGCTCTTCCCCTGCTCTCCCTGCTTGTTTCCTCTGCTCCTCATTCAGGGTTTGTGGGTGAAAGCCATATGGGTGAAGTCTCTATGTGAAGAGCTGCTTATCATGCAACCCTATTGCATCTTCGCTGGCCTCCTTCTTCCCAGCAAGGTCTGTGCCAGGGCCAAGCAATTCCAGGATGCTTTTTCTTGTTACTTGGTTGTCCTGGTGAGGACATGGAAAGAAACCATGACCACCCTTAACCTGCAGTGTTTGCTTCTATGGGGAAACCCAGCTTGAAATGTGCTGGAGACCATCTGCCCTTCCCTGTCCCCTCATCCTTGCAGCATCACTCTCCAGTTTCAGTGATATGCAGCTGGTGGCATCACAGAGAGCAGAATCCCCAAGTCCTTCTCTTCCCATGAGGGTTTTCAGGTCTCATTCCTTCCATGGGCTGCATTTATGGGAATGATGGTATCTCCCAGTCACAGAGTGTGGACTTGATAATCTTAAAGGTCTTTCTCAACCTATTTGATTCTCTGATTCCCTGATTTTGAACTGAAATTCTCCCAGATGGACTTTTATAACAGCAAAATGACTTTTACAATGACTTTAGCCCGAGCCTCATGGCTGGGCCATACAGCCTGGCTTTCCTTCCCGAGATTTTTCCATTCTAGAAGCCAACTGCAATTCTTCTTCATCCCTTTCCATTTGACTGGGTTTGGGCTTGGTGGGATTATATTTCACTTGATAGGCGATAGCAAACACCTTCCAAAGCAGAGAAAAAGTGGTGAAAATGGGGGGAATTCAGTGCTTTATCAGGCCTGTAACAACATTTATGCACTGAGCTATTTATTTGGCCTCCTGTAGTAAACACAAAGTGCGTTGTAATTATAAATGAGCCGATAACAGCATAGCTCTTCTCAGGATTCCTGCCTATAAATTAATCTAAAGCTTCACTCCAATAACAACTGCAAATCACAGATGCTTCCAAGAAGCAGGAACTCACTGAATTATTCAGCACCCAGTGGTGCCCGCAGTGAACCGGGTGCGGAGTCTGGTTTAGGAACTAATTGCTTCTCATCCTAGGATCCTTCTGAGGAGAGGCTCTGCCCCTCCTCATGGCATTGCTATCAGCAATTAGGGCATTAGAAACAATTAAGACTAATTGGAAGCCTGCACAGATAGAGATGCTTTAGAGAATGGCAGGAGCTAGCTGGACCTTACATCTCCTCATTAGGTGTGGGTTAAGGTGCTCACACTGGACATGGTCAGGGGGCTGTTTTCCGTACATTACGTTCAATTAGGTTGGATGGAGCTTTGAGCAAGCTGCTCTAGTGGAAGGTGTCCCTGCCTGTGGCAGGCGGTTGGAACTGCATGAGCTTTAAGATCCCTTCATCCCAAACCAGTCCGTGATTCTCTAATTCTATTATTATCTGATTAAATAAATCTGCTGCCATCACAAATGCCATTAATTTGACTGAAAGACTGTGTGGACAATGAAGGTGTTGCAAAGAACCTTCTGCATTTTAAAGCCATGTTGAAAGGGTGACAGGTTTAAGTTGACATCCTCGACCAAGGAAAAACCTCGTTTTCCACGATGCTCCCACTTGTCTGATGTGCTTCATAAAGAAAAAAGGAAAGGAAATATAAAACCAGACGTTTCAGAGCACTCTTGTAATTTATATACTCATATTTTAGCCATATGCCCTTATATCAAGCCATGAAGTCTCGTAATTAACACCTAGTACTCAGATGCAGCCAGGGCTTGAGATCTGGACCGGCCTGCGAAGGATCGTGACTTGCAAGCTGGCTTCTCTTTTAAAACTGAATTCCAAGCGGTGTGATGGGCTCTGCCCATAACTCAGTCTCTGACACTGCATCCCCGAGGAGTGAAGTGCATCAACAGACTCCAAACTCTCCCAGAAGTGCATCTTGTGCAATTATGCGGCACCATCAACGCGCTGAGCTCAGGCAGCCGCCGAGCGCGGCGTTAATCCCCTCTGGAAGGTTTTCAAGTCAAAGCACGTCCTTCTGGAAGCGTTATTCCTTCTGCGTTATTCATAAAAACAACCACCCCCATTCTCCTATTTGGAGAGGTTTTTTTCCGAGGCTGGAGGCATCTCACACATCAGGCGATGCTCTCCCAGAATAGTTGTGCCCATGGGAGCGGGCTGGCAACAACTCAATGGGAAAGTTGGACTTTTTCCCTTTCTCTTCCTTTCCTCTGCCTCACCCAGGGCAGGATTTCTCTCTGGCCTTTCCCAGCTCTTGCTGCAGATGTTGAAACCCAGCTCTGTGGCAATTTGCTCTCTATAGCACTGCTCACTCCTAAGGATTGATGTTTCAGTTGCATCTATCCCTCTTAGCTGCTCTAGAAGAGTTCCGGGGTGAAGTTCAGCAGCAGCACAATGAGGACACTTCCCACTACATGTGCACAGCCCACAGGATTCCTCTTTCTCCAGGACAGGAAGAAAAGTCCCTTGGTTCAGGGACAGGAAAGGGAACCGTGAGTTCTGCCTCTGGTTGTGTCCTTGGCTTTCCTTTTCTGAACCCACCCTGCATCGACGTCTGCGGTGCTGACAGATCTCAGCGCAACTCCTACAATCATTAAAAGGCAAGGCAAGGATTCCAAAGCAGCCCCCAATATATAGGAAGTGGCTGTTTGTTGTTGGTGGCCTCCAAACCCCCAGTTTAGATCCCATCCCTGCAGAATTCCAAGCATTTTCCCTTGGACTTTGGCTGGCTCCCTGTGTGATGTCAGCAGAGCTCCGATGGGAAATCCCAGCCCTAATCCAGATGGGTTTTTTTCCTAACCCCACATGCAGAGAAGCATCAGCCTTAGCTCCACACGTGGAAATGGGTCCCATTTCCCATGCAGGTCAGAGCTGTTCCTTTGCAAACCCAGCTTAACTCCTGGACCAAGAGCAGAGCTGGAGTAACCTGCACAGCCTGGGCAGATATAAGCTCACTAACATGGCATCTTCCAGGTTGGGAGACCCAGTTTATTCATGCGTGGACATGTGTAATCTCAGACATGTGAGATTTTATGATCTCTTTGCACAAATTGGGGTTGGACTAGATGGTCTTTGAAGGTCCCATGCAGCCGAAACTGTTCTATGCTTCTATGGAAGCAAGTGCTCCTATTGTTAGCCACAAACTGGTTTCAATTATTCCAAGAACTAGTCCTTCCACCACATCATCCGGAGGATTGAACACCACTGAATGGACCGTAATGAGATTGGTATTAAAGCACTGCATGCGGCTCGTTCAGGTTCTATTCCTGAGGTGTTCCTAATGCTCAGCTTTCCATAGGAATGATCCTTTCACTTACACGGGATGCTCCGGGCGTCTCGGGTGCAAATATCTGAAAGTCAAACGCTTGCAGCGACCTAAAAGCTGAAAGAGCTGCAGGAAAGCTCTTGGTCAGAGAGTGGCAGCAGCAGGCAGGAGACGGCCCCGAGCCGGCGCCCACGGGGCTGCTGCGCCGGGAGAAACGCGTTCCTTCTAGGGGATTTTTTAGGATCATGGAATGATTTGGGATGAAGGGACCTTAAAGCTCCTCCAGCTCCAACCCCTGCCACGGGCAGGGACACCTTCCACTGGAGCAGCTCCAAGCCCCTGTGTCCAACCTGGCCTTGAGCACTGCAGGGATGGGGCAGCCACAGCTTCTCTGGGCACTCTGCCAGTGCTTCACCTGCATCCCTCTCCCACACGATGCAGCATCAATTCATATATAGCTACATAAAGCTGTTTGCATCCTACAAGGGAAAAGATGGGTGAGCAGCCTTTGGGGCAGCAAGAGGAGCCTGTCTGACCACGGCGATGCAACCCAGTGCTGAGCCATTGCGCTTGGACCAGCAACAAGAAGGTGATGCTCCTCTGCCTTTCAGGATACAAACACCCAAGGTCTGGGATGGAGCAGCAACTTGTGCACTGGCAAAACTCATGCTGGCTCCCAGGAATGAGGTGCTGAGGAAGAGGAGTCAATAGATGGTGCTCTTCTTTCATGCAATATCGCAGTGTGATGCTGATGCTGAAAGGAGTGTCCATGCTGCTTTATAGGCATGGGGGGTGATGAACCCCTCATCTGGACCACTTTGAGTGCCTGCCTCTTGCTCCTCTCTAGATGAAGAGTCTCCCCTGTTATCCCCCGCTTATCGAGGAGCTCCCACCCCGTAATTAAGCACAGTTTGTGCCTCCTGGGGGACAAGCTTTGCATGCTCTGAATAGAAAGGAATTATGTAGCTGTGAAACATTAATAATACATTCTTTAGATCTAATAAAGCCTTCCTGAGATACTGCAGAGCCAACGGGAGCTGACGAAGTTTCTGCTCCCTGCAGTGCACTCTGCCTGATGCAGCCCTGCTTGGGAGGACAGCCCAGGGTCGCTTGGGCAAAGAGTATCTTTGAACGAGCTGGTTTGGCCATCTCCGACTTAGCAAAATGTTTTTCTGCTGCTCCAGCTAATGAAGTGCTTGTTTAATGGCTATTTTAGGAGGATGAGCAGGAAAGCAGATAATCTTCCTTTGGAACCATCAAGTCCCTCTGCTCAGCCTGCCATGTTTCCTAGGGCTGGACATCCCACCCTTCAGACCCTAGCAAGAAATGGCAGGAGGAAAGTGTGGCTGTGCCTTTCTCTGTTGCCAATAGACCATGAGTTGAAAGTATCCCATTTGGAGATTCCACCTGGGAGCCTGTTGTGGCTTTAGGGATGAAAAGGGAATGGGGAACCCACCAAAAGGTCTCTCCATCTCCTCCTGGTACCTTATGTTCCCCTCGGATGTGACTTTGCAGCTGCCCTGCTCCCCACAGTGCAACATCATAGAATTCCAGACTGGTTTGGGTTGGAAGGGACCTTAAAGCTCCTCCAGTTCCAACCCCTGCCACAGGCAGGGACGCCTTCCACTGGGGCAGCTCCGAGCCTCTGTGTCCAACCTGGCCTTGAACACTGCCAGGGATGGGGCAGCCACAGCTTCTCTGGGCAACCAGAAAAGAATCCCCATGGAAGAAACTCCCAGTTTTCCTTTGACAGCTTTAACTGGGGCTGTTTGTTAACTCCTCCGGTTCTTATCTGCAAATGCCTCAGTGATTGGTGCAGAAAGAAACGGGGAGAGCTCCTGAGAAATAAATAATCCACATTTATAGAAAGAACCTGATCGCAAATCCCGGGATAACACCAGAGCTTTGAACGTTAAAGGAATAAATGCAGATAAAGCAAATGGAGTGGGCAACGAGTAGGGAAATCACTGCGGAGGGATGGGACCCTTGTGCGGAGGGGATGGGAGACGCAGTTTGGACTAGGGCTGTGTAAGCAGCTTTCAAAGCTCTGTCTCAGCAAAGCACAGGGGCTGCTCTGTCCTTTGGGACTGCAACTTCAGGAGAGCCCCAAAAGGTCCTATGGAGAGGCTGCAACGGTTTGGGTTCGAACGTACTCCGCTTTTCGGAGCTGCAGCCTAAGCCCCACCTCCCCACAGCCATCCCCACCTCCGGGCTAGAAGTAAAAGGACTGAATGGCCCCAGCAGCCGCTGGCAGAGGAAAAGTGCTCCCAGTGCAGTGGGATTGGGATCGGGAGAGTCCTGGAACTGTGAGTATGGCAGCAGCAGCCTGGGCGAGGAGGGAGCTGCTGAGGCTGAGGCTGGTACCGAGCGGCAGGACGGGATTAGGGATCAGCTGCTGGGACGTTTCTCACGCTGCTTTTCCCTGTGGTGTTTTGCAAGACTCCTTGAACCATCTGGCTCCGGAGCTGGAGTTTTCCAGCAGGTTCAAAGCTGAAGGGGAGGAAAACCAGGAGCGATCACAGCGTTCCGTGCGCCTGTCCCGTTGCGCTTTCTGCGCTCGTCTCTCGTGGCTTCCTCTCTGCTTGTTCTTATTTATCTGAGGCCTTTGTGCCACTGGGGCAGCTCTGCTTGTTCCTGCCTTTGCAGGGACCTTTCCCAGCTCCTGAGGCTGCCATAGCTCATTTCTCTTGCACTTCTGCTGCTTCCCTTATGGCAACGCCTCTTCTCACCCCAGGTCTTGGTGGGCTCTCAGGGTGGGTGCCAGGCAGGCATGGTCCTGACCTGGCAGTGCTGGGACCTTGGCCAAACCCAGGCTTCTCCAGCAGTGCATTGCTTGGAGAGGAGCCGATTGACACCCATCCAGAGCAGTGCCAGGACCATGGCACTACTCCTGCTTAATGGTTGGACTTGATGATCTTAAAGGTCTGTTCCAGCCCAGCTGATTCTATGGTTGGTTATGAAAAGCTGATGGGAGCTCCTGGCTCTGGGAAGACTGGTGGCAAGGAGCAGGAAAGGGTTAACGCTGAGGGGAGAGCCTTTGTGCAGCTCTGTAGGCTGTGGGTGAAGATGCAAACAGGCCAGTGATGGGTTGCATTCCTCTTGTTTGTTATGTGGTTGTAACTGTCTTGTGCATTAGCGGCTCAGGGGAGAGCCTGGGGCCAAATCCTGTGTTCAGGGCTGAGCTGCTGCCTCTGCCTGCTCCTGCAGCATCCTGCTGAGCTTTTCTCTACCTGACCTGGGGGGAAAGCGGGCTTCTTGGTTTCTCCTGGGTATTGCAATGGTGGAGATGTTGTGTCCCTGAAACCTTGATTTCCAACAGTTAGAGATGAGGTTCATTCAGGACCAGAGATATCAGACTCAGATGAGCTCTTAGGCAGAAGCTGTTCCCTGTGAGGGTGCTGAGGCGCTGGCCCAGGGTGCCCAGAGAAGCTGTGGCTGCCCCATCCCTGGCAGTGTTCAAGGCCAGGTTGGACACAGGGGCTTGGAGCAAGCTGCTCTAGTGGGAGGTGTCCCTGCCCGTGGCAGGGATGGAACTGGATGAGCTTTAAGCTCCCTTCATCCCAAGCCATTCTATGAGGTTAAGAGCTGGAAGAAGGCTCTGTGCTTCACACAACCCAGCGGATCATGTGTTGGGCATGCTCCATGCTTCTGTTGGGTTTTGGTTGTTCCAGGTGGGCATGGAGACAATTGCTGTGCAGGGATGCTGTGGGGAGACATCCCACCCTGGCTGGGGGCTGTTGCACCCTCTGCTTCCAGCCCCCGCAGATCAGCGTGGAATCTTAGAATCCCAGACTGGATTGGGTTGGAAGGGACCTCAAAGCTCATCCAGTTCCAACCCCTGCTGCAGGCAGGGACACCTTCCACTGGAGCAGTTTGCTCCAAGCCCCTGTGTCCAGCGAGGCTGCCCCATCCTCAGCCGTGCATCCAGGCTGCAGGGAGGGGGAGCAGCGGTTTATCTGGGAAACCTCAGGGCGCAGGCTCCGGGTTGCTCAAGGATCCTTTATGTCCATCTACAGAGGCTGTAAAACCTGTTACTGCTCCAGTTCCTGGCAGGTTTTTCTTGGGCACGTTATGCCCAAGGCGTTTGCAAGGTGTGCGCAGGGATTCACCCTGGATCTGCCGTATCTCTGATGCTTTTGGGCAGTTACAGCGTCAGAAGGGCACATCCCTGCCTCCCTCCTTCCTGTCTCACCTGGGTATGTGCTCAGGTACCTTTCCACAGGGTTTGCCGTGGGCTTTTTCCAGTGGAACCCCTGCAGTGCACCTTCAAACATATGGGATCTCTAGACCTTGATGCTCTCAGGTCCTGCTGCTTCCTGTCCAACCTCTGAGCTTAGATGATCTTAAGGTCCTTTTGCATGATCTGTAGGTCCTTTCAGATAATCTTGATGTCCTTTCCAACTTTTTCCAATGGTTCTATGAGCTCTTCACTGCTGCACTTAGTGCTCTAGGTCCAAAAAGGAAAATTCCAGTGAGGATGTTGGAGTAAATCAAAGAATAAGGACAAATGAGGCAAAAAAGAGACATTTTGGGCAGGTTATGAGCAGCACCAGGGATACCCAGCGACAGACAGGCCAGAGCTGAGCTGCTTCAGGAGCTTATCAGAGTGCATGTCTATATTTCACCCTACCAGCAGTCTATGATACCCTTCCACAGCTCCCATGCAAGGCAGTGCAGTGCAGCTTGCCTGCTGCCGCTGATAGAGCTCCAGTGGGCAATGGAGCATCTTTTCTTCAGGCTCCCATCAGGATCTGATTTCTCACCAGTGCTCCAACCATATTGATCTGCACCAAAAGGCCTTTTATCAGCTGAGTGCAGGTATTTCATGACTTACACTTTCTTTTCCACTCCCTCCTTCCCTGCACCAGTCTCTGATGTCTTGTGCTCGGGCAGAAGATGCTGGAAAGGGGAAAAACATTAGAAAGGAGCGTCTCCTCCCTGCTGTGGACTCCATCACTGCATCTGTCTGCCATGAGAGCCCTCCTTCTACTATTATAGAGTCATGGAAGCATGGAATCATTTAGGTTGGAAAAGACCTTGAAGAACATTGAGTCCAACCATTAACTCAGCACAGCCGAGTCCACCACTAGCCCACTCCCCAAGTGCCACATAGGATCATATTATGTGGTTATTTTGCAACATATCCTCATTTACCTTCATTTCCCCTCCTACTCTTCCCGTTTCCTTGCTTTTCCCACCCATGCTGCTGGTTTAGGTGGCATTTCCAGGCTCTGAAGTGCTTCATCCTGGCTCACCCCGGCACTCCTCACCCAGCCCTTCAGCCCTGCTCGGCTGCTGGCTTTGCCACCTCCCTTTTGCAGCAGCTTTGGGTCTCGGGGGACCTTGGTTTGGTCAAAAATAGATCCCAACCCCCCCTTCCTCTGTGGTTCCTGGCTCCAGTTTGCTCCCAGTGCTTCCCGGGGGATGCTGCAGCCATAGCTCAGCTTTAACCAGACCCAGATGCATGTGCCCTGGCTTGAGCCATCCCAGGGATTAAAGTCTTGGTGTCTCAAGCCGTTACCTTGCTAAATGTGGACTTTGGAGCTTCATGACCCACCTCAGGACCTGCCATTAGCCCCCAGGCCTTGAAAATGTTTGTTTTAAAGAGAAATGGAGACAGGGGCGTGAGACTGCAGAGACATAAAATCAGATGGGATCATAGGCAGAAGCTCTTCCCTGGGAGGGTGCTGAGGCGCTGGCACAGGGTGCCCAGAGAAGCTGTGGCTGCCCCATCCCTGGCAGTGCTCAAGGCCAGGTTGGACACAGCAGTTTGGAGCTGCTCCAGTGGAAGGTGTCCCTGCCCGTGGCAGGGGTTGGAGCTGGAGGAGCTTTAAGCTCCCTTCATCCCAACCCATTCCAGGATTCTATGATTCTATGAAGGGGAATTTCTGGCTTGAAACGTGTTTCTAAAGCACTGGAATATCCTCTGGGAGAGACCAATCGTGTGTGGATGGCTGGAGAAACCCTGGGAAAAGATGGCTCCCAGGGATGCAGGAGAGGGCTCGCTGCTGGCCGGGCACTGTAAAGCAGACAGGCAGCTTGGCTGAGGCCAGATGTGGCTCCAGCTGCAGGTCTGTGGACTTCCAGAATACAACCTCCTTTCTCACTGGGCTTCCTTGCTGTTTCTGAGTGTCCCAGCCTGGAACTGCTCCTGGGGGAGCAGGAGAAGCTTCTTCCAAAGGGTGTGAATAAACCTGGCACGGAGAAGTAGCAGCATCCCTCGGTAATAACAGGGGCTTTCTGCAGTCCATTAATATTAGATAATGGGGAAAGGACACTTGGCTGTGACATGAATTAATCCTCCGTGCTGCCCAAGCTATCAGTGGTTCTTCCCTTCCCCGTGCCACCTGCACCCCCCAGTGGGGTCGCACTGGGCTGGAGTTTGCTCCAGCGCTTGCTCCTCGTCCCACCATTGCCCCATAGTGTGACCCACAGCGTTTCCTCCTGGATGTTTATAACTCTCTGCCTCTCTTTTGCTGGCGAAGGGAGTTTGGAACTTCTCCTGCGCTCTGCTTTCAGTTCCCTGTTCATTGTAGCAGTGTTTAGATTAGATGGGATCTAAGAAGTTCTTCCCTGTGAGGGTGCTGAGGCGCTGGCACAGGGTGCCCAGAGAAGCTGTGGCTGCCCCATCCCTGGCAGTGTTGGACACCGGGGCTTGGAGCAAGCTGCTTTAGTGGAAGGTGTCCCTGCCCATGGCAAGGGTTGGAACTGGATAGGCTTTAAGGTCCCTTCATCCCAAACCATCGTATGGTTCTATGATCTCTACACAACTACCCTTCGATCAATCCCTCTTCCATGTGAGTGGCCAGCATCATTCCCAGCTCACAGTGAAGTAAATCTTACTGGTCTTCCCCCCAGATTTTGGGATGTTTTCATTGCTGATCTATGGATTAGACTGAAAGCAGGAAAGAGCTTCCTTTGAATATCCCATGGGAATAAATGGGTGCGAAACAAGCAAATTGGTGTGTAGGTGCTCTGCGTGCAATCCTTGGGGTGAGCAGCTCCATGGTCCTGGGCAGACCATGTGTGCAGATGGAAAATCTTACTTTTGATGGGTTTTTTACTCAGAAGCTATAGCTAATGTATAGCAAACAGCATCTGGATTGCTCCAGGAAGGCTCTGTTCCATGGAGCTCTTGAGGCTTTCACTCAGGCTTTGCCTACAATGCATGAAGAGTTTCTGCAGCATCTCCAGCTCTTCAGTTTGCAATAGCTTCCCCTTGGAAAGGTTGGGTTTTGTCCTTGGAGCAGGTCAGACACTGGAACCCTTTTGGCTGCTGCCTTTTCCTTGCTTTCATATGTTTTCCTCCAGCTGCTCCTTGCAAAAGGGACCACAAAGTCCTACCGGCTCTTTAGAAGTAGTCAGTAATCAGCCTGCTCCTCAGTCCTTGCCCCGTCCAAGCATAGTAAAGATAGAGGAAAAGAACTATTAGGAAGGTATTTATGGTGTACAAAATCCCAAAGTAGAAAAGTAGTGGTTTGGGATCACCTTCCCCCAGGCTTCTATTGGCAGATGTTGCTCCATAGACTCAAATACCATGTCTGCAGGCAGGTCCCCACTGGGGAACAGGCTTTTAGTACTTCGTACTTCATACTTCATTCATCATTTGAACTCCCGTCGTACGGTTTGGAGCTGTTTGAAGCAGGGAACATTTCCCAAACACACAAGAGGTGATGCTAAAATAAGAAATCCCCACCAAGGACACAAGGCATCAGTTTCTGTAGTACACATTGCATCTGGTCATCCCCTATAGCAGAGCATGCTCAACATCTGGCATGGTCTGTATGGAGAGGGGTATCTTGTTATTCAATATGCTGCATAAAATCCTACAGAGAAGGAGTAAACCTGCAAAGATGTGAGATCCTGTCTGCAAACTCCCTGAGCTGAACTGCATCGACCACAGCTCTGCTCTGGAGCCAGACTGGAGAAGAGAAGGCTCCTGAAGGGGAGACCTTAGAGCAGCTCCAGTGCCTAAAGGGGCTGCAGGAAAGCTGGAGAGGGGCTTTGGACAAGGGATGGAGGGACAGGCCAAGGGAATGGCTTTAAGCTGCCAGAGGGGAGACTGAGATGAGCTCTTAGGCAGAAGCTCTTCCCTGGGAGGGTGCTGAGGCGCTGGCACAGGGTGCCCAGAGAAGCTGTGGCTGCCCCATCCCTGCAGTGCTCAAGGCCAGGTTGGACACAGGGGTTGGAGCTGCTGCAGTGGAAGGTGTCCCTGCCCGTGGCAGGGGTTGGAGCTGGAGGAGCTTTAAGGTCCCTTCAACCCAAACCACTCTGGGATTCTATGATTCTATGGCAACTGCGGGCACAGACAGACCCATGGTTCACATGGGTCAGCAAGGAGCTGTGGGCAGGTTTAATGAGATGTTGCTCTTGCAGAGAGCAGGGAGCATCCCACAAGAGCTTGGGAAGCTGCAGGAACAAGATGTCAAGTGGGGGATCTTGGAGGGTGCCAGACCCCTGATGGCTCCATAGCTCTGGGCATCCTTTGCAACTGAAACTGTGTGAGTGATCCCTGTCATTGTGCAATCCCAGCCTCAGCCCCATCACTCCCTCACCCATGACCCCTGCGAGCCCTTCCCTCTGTGCTCTGAGCCAATTCTGCCCTTGGGTGCTTTCCCCTCTTGCAGGGAAGGCCACCTCAGCCCGTGCAATGGGCACTTTCCTCTTCCCAAGGATGAATGATGATGGCAAGTGCCACCACCAAGGTCATCCAGCACATGGGGACAGTCCCAGGCTGTGCTTATGGCTCTGCTGGCCTTAATCTGCAGAGCTGCAGAACTCCTCCAGTGCTCCTTCAGAAATGACCACCCAAAACAACTCAGTTTTGTTCAGTGCTGGACTTCCCACCACGTCCTCAGGCTGGATTTGTGCTGCCTTTGCCATTAGCAAATACACCTGGAATCCTGGAATCCTGGAATCCCAGTGGAAGGGACCTCAAGGACCATCTGCTCCAACCTTGCCAGGCACAGCATGACCCAGACTGGATGCCCAGCTCCCTGTGCAGCCCAACCTTAACAGTGCCCAACACTGGGGAGTCACCACTTCCCTGCGGAGATTATTCCAACGGCTGCTTGTCCTCAGTGGGAAATTTCCCTGTTGTTTCCAGCAGGAATCTCCCCAGCAGTAACTTGTGCCCATCACCCCTCGGCTTTCCCATGGGACTCCTTGTCCAGAGAGATTCTCCATCTTCGCTGTAGCCACCCTTTAAACACTGGAACATGGGGATGAGGTTTCCCCTGAGCCTTCTTTTCGCTATGGAGGTGGTCCAGGGGCAGAGGTCCCCAGCACAGATGTAGGGCCAGGTGAACTCCACATCTGCATGACAGCACCCACAGCTCCAGCTCCTCCACATCACCCTTTGCGGTGCCTCATCTCCACTGGGGATGCTTTTGGTACCAGCAGAGGAGCTCCAACCCCTTCACTGCATCTTGCAGTGCTGGAGCTGGTGAGGACCCCTCCAAGAAGGGCTCCAGCATCTGGCATCATCCTGAGGCAGGCAGGGAGCTCTGAGACCTCATCACAGGAACACGGAGAAGGGCTCCATCCTTCCCAAACCAGAGGGGCTCAGGGCTGGCAGGGACCTCTGGAGAGCAGCAGGTCCTGCCCTGTGCCAGAGCAGGGCTGGTGCCTCACCCTCATCACCCGTGGTCGCTTTCCTGGGTTTCAACACCAATTTCCCCTTTCATTCTCATCTCTGAACTTCTCAGCCGCAGATCTTCTCCTGTTCTGTTCCTGTGAGGTTGCCGGGATGTGTCATCCCTGACACATTCCTCATTACGGGGAGGCGCTGAGTTGGGCTCATTTCATTTGCACTTTGGGTCTGCCAATTGGTGCGAGATAGAAACAGCTTTTGGGCACATCTCCACATCCCTTTTCTTTCCCAGTCCTTTTCCAGGGAGGGAATGATGGCTGTACACTGTCTCTGTCTCCTGTTGTCTTACAGAGCATCTGTGCCCCCACATCTTCCAAACCAGCTTCACATTTAACACAGACACGTTTGTAAATACCCACACTGACACCATTCCTGTTTAACTGCCAGCGAATGGGAATTATTCAGCAGGAAGACAGATTCTGGGATATTTGCTGGCATTCTGTGTCCCTGCTGGGATTTAATTTGCTGTGTTGCATTTGCTGTTATTTACTCAAGCTCTGCTGAGCCCAGCACGTGCTTGTCCCTGATCAGCTCACAGGAGCTGTGCTACTATTGTTAGCAAAGGGCTTGTGATAGGTTTATGTCCTTGGGAATGGGACAGGATGCTGGTGCCACTGGGACTGGTCCCCTGATATCACAGCCAGGACATGGTGCAAATCCCAGTGGAACTGGGAGGTTCGGAAGTACTTCCCCCTTACCATGTAGGGATAGGAAAAGGGGGATGGCTTTAAACTGACAGAGGGGCTGTGGCCATGGGCAAAGTCCTGCCTGCAGGATGAGGACAGAGGTTGCTCTAAGCTGCCTTCAAACGCCAGAGCAGCATCCTCTCTCCTTCCCTCTGGCTAACCCCATATACAGGGTTTCTCCATGTTGGTCTATTGCTGCTGGCAATGGGATATTTCCACCAAGCTGGAGTAGGTGACACCACTTGGACTTCAGTCCTGAGTGAGACACTCATCAGGACAGCACAGCCACTGGAAGCCTGCTTGAGGATGCCTCTTGGTGACCAAAGAGGATGAGCTTGCCCCACACAGGGATGAGAAGGGACGTCCACGAAGCACAATGGTGGGCAAGGAGTGATGGCAAAGGCATGTTTCTCACTATACACCTCCCCATGGAGGTGCCTTTGGAGCAGGGGGTCTCCTCCTCCTCCTGGGATGGTCTTCACCACAAATGGGAAGCAGAGACAACACAGGCAGTGTCTACTCCCGTCACAGCTTCGCATCCCTCTGTGTCACAGAGCAGTTCTGCTCTGAGAAGCCCTATGAGCATCTTCATCCAAACACTTCCTCCTTTCCCCTCCTCTCCACAGAGCCCCATGGTGAAGCAGCCCTGGCATTCCTGCACTGCTCTCTCATGCTCAGCTTTATCCATCACCTCCACCACAGCTACATTCATTCACACACATCCAAGGGAGAGGGGTCATTTCAGCTCAGCGAGGGATACATGACACCAAACTGCTCTGTTGAAGCTCTCAGTGGTGCATTTCACCTTTTATCCCCCAAATCTGAAGCATGAAATTCATTTGCCAGGGAGACACAGCCACAGAGGCTGGGGCCGGATAGGATGCAGGCAGTGGTGGCAGGATGGGTGACTGTGAGCAGTGTCACCAACCCTGGCACAAAGCCCTTTAAAGCCATTGCTGCATCCTAATGAAGCGGAAAATTGCTCCTTTATGTGCCTGCAGGTAAACTCTCAAGTGAAATTGCTTCTCCCATCAAACTCAAGGGTTTTCTCTGCTCAGCAGCAGTGTTAGGAGCCCAGTGAGGTGCATGGGTGCTGGGTTTAACCCATCCTGTTTCAGTGCAGGGGCTTGGTGGAGCAGCTCATACAGAAGGACCCCAACCAGCGCCCATGGGGTTTACTCACATACTGCAGGGAACCTCGCATCATGGAATTGGGTTGAAGGGACCTTAAAGCTCCTCCGGTTCCATCCGGGCAGGGACACCTTCCAGTGGAGCAGCTTGGTCCAAGCCCCATCCAACCTGGCCTTGAACACTGCCAGGGATGGGGCAGCCACAGCTTCTCTGGGCACCCTGTGCCAGCGCCTCAGCACCCTCACAGGGAAGAACTTCTGCCTAAGAGCTCATCTCAGTCTCCCCTCTGGCAGCTTAAAGCCATTCCCCTTGTCCTGTCCCTCCATCCCTTGTCCAAAGCCCCTCTCCAGATAATCCTGGTGTGTGCAAACACAACCTCATTGCTCTCAGGTTGCTTATCAAGGTAAGGGATGGTGACTTGTGGCTTCTGTTTGTAAAGGTGCTGGCCCCTGGCACTCACAAACCCAGGGCTGGTTCCTCTTTGCAGATGTGGCATCACCACTTCCATCAGCCCTTGCAAAATGCTTCTCTGGGAAGGACCTTACTCACCTCCTGCAATGGGCAGAGGAGCCGGAGCTGCTCCCATCACAACACCCTCAAAACAGTGCTTTTGCTGCTTGGCCTAAAACCTGTGCTCTGCATGGGATAACCTTGGTCTGACACCCTCGGCTTTGAGCTGGAGGAGGAGGTTTGGCGCGGAGCAGATGCTCAGCTGCAGGGATGCTGTGGAATCGTCAGAAACTCTCGTCACGGCATCTCAGCTTTATGGTGCTTTATTGCTCAGGACAAAGTTCCTTCGTGCCTGAAGCTGAGTGCACAGTGCGGGAGTTGCAGGGAGGGAGGGAGCAAAGCTTCTTGCAGCACCCTTTCCTCCCCAGTATGGCCAGTGCTGTGCTAAGTCAGCCCCTGCTGCGCCATTCACAGCCTTTGCCTGTCCCAGTTTATCCACTGCTCCCCAAACCCATTATAGGGGCAGGCGGTGTCTATTCCCTGGCTTGTTCCTGGGGAAACTGAGGCACAAAGATGGGAAGCAGCTTGCTCTGGAGTCGGGGTTGGGATCTGTTGCTCCTGGTCCTGCAGGGCAGGGCTGGGAGTGGGTTTGGGTCAGGCTCTCGAAAACAAGGGATGGCATTCCAAAATTGCCTATTCCTCAGCTCTCATAGTTTCCTTCATTAGTGAAAACAGCTCTACCAGTGCTGTCTACCATTTTCTCCCACCAGGAAGACTATGAAAGCTGATTAGGGAAGAGGCTGGACTAATTGGATGCTAGGCTTGGAGCAAGCTGCTCTAGTGGAAGGTGTCTCTGCCCATGGCAGGGGGTTGGGGCTGAATGAGCTTTAAGGTCCCTTCAACCCAAACCAGTCTGTTCTACGATCTGGTTCTCTAATTCCATGTGTATCAGTTTCCTGGACACCCATAAGGGTTAAAGGATGTGCACATTTAAAGCAGGGCCTCAAAAGGATGGGCAAGGGGACCAAAATACTCTACAGACCACAGGGTTTGTGATTTGCAGGTCTCATTGGGCGCATCTTTGGTGAGGAGGCAAAGGCATTCAAGTTGATAACCAGGGAAAGAAGGGCACTAAGCCTACAGTGGTTACCAGCTCCATGGCCATTCCCATCCCTGGAAATCCAGGCTCAGACTCCCTTTACTTCCTGTCTTACCACCTTGGCACCCTTCTCCTTCCTCCTGTGTCTCCCCTGAGCATTCCAGAGGCTCCAGCAGCAAACTCAGTGGCTGTAAATGATTCACCGCAGCTCTGCTCCAGAGACAAGGCAATCTGGTCTGGAGACAGGATGATGCTTCAGCTCCTGCTCTGCTCAACCCTCCAGAGGTTCAGGGCAGCTTCTCAGATGCTTTAATTTACGGTCGAATTTACTGTATTGATCCCATCCTGTATTTTGTTGCAGCAATATCTTGTCTCTGGCAATGGGGCTGAAGGCAGCAATTGCTGCTTGCAGGGGATGATGTAGAGATTCTAACTCAGCAGCACAGGTTCCCCTCCTGGATTTACCTCCCCTGTGCACTGCACTTAATGCTTGTATAAATGCCACTGTTAAGTCTCCTCTTGCTAGAATATACATCAACCCATCCACTTGTTAATTTGTTTGAGGCTGCGGTACTTGCTCCTTTGCTTTCATTAGGGGGGAAATGGAATGACTCAATAATGCAAAGCCTTTCACCCCATTTGCTGTAGAGCCTGCAGATGCCGCCGAGATGGAAACATTGATTAGCGTGTGCTCAACAACAAGCCTAATGGGTTTAACGTGCCTCCAAACAATACAGCTTCCTGAGCAGGAAGCCTGGTACTAAAACCCAACAAAGGCGTCGTCCTCCCAAACATCATTCATGCCACTGATGGAGCTGGGGAGAAGGGAGCTCAGGTCAGCGGTGCAGGGAGGGGGATGGAGGATTTCCCATGGATTTAGGTTTCTTTGGATGGTTAAATTTAGGTGGGAGGAGCCTCCCAGGGAGGTGAGAAAACACCATGGGCGGAAATGAGAGGCCGGAAAGGACGGCTTTGATCACAGAAACAGGGAATGGTTTGGGTTGAAAGGACCTTAAAGCTCTTCCAGTTCCAATCCCCTGCCAGGGATGGGGCAGCCACAGCTTCTCGGGGCACCCTGTTCCAGCCCCTCAGCACCCTCCATCAGAGACCCCGCATATGGATGGGTGCAGAAGAGCTTGCTGAGCCCTTCTTCTACCTCTGAGCCTGCAGGGAAGTCCCCCAAACCCACCCTCAGATAGGCAGAGTAACGGTTATCTACTGGGAAGGCAGTTTGGCCAGCCGGCACCTCCAAAGCTGCACACCATACCCCTTGCAACCATCCGCCTTGGGAGCTGAAACCAGTTACATCCCATGAGGACATACAGCAGCAAATGTGACCTCAGCCATAGCTGGTGAGCTTGGCATCACCATGATGGGATCTTCATGTCTGGGCAGATCCTTCACGCTTGGCACGAGACTGCTCCAGCACTGTTCAAGGGCTGAGCTAATGCTCAGATGGGGGGTTCTTCTGAACCCCTTTTCACATCACTCCAATGCCATGGATGTTTTTGTCCCTCCACAGCATTGACCTTCAACTACAGTGTCACCATGTGATGCATATTGCAATGGACCTGGAAAGCTGAGACAGCTTATATAGAGTGATATATAGTGCAGAGCCTGGACCCTGGTCTCAGCTGTATCTAACCAAATCAAAGGAGCTGCAATGGGACTGTGGAGACCCATGGGAAAGAGAATAAGGCTCAAGGAGGTTTGCACCAGCACAGTGGAGACCAGAGCCTGCCCCAGGCACTATATGAAGCCCCAAGGATGCTCTTTACAGCCAGGGTTCAGGGTGGGAATAGGGAGGTCTGGAGATCTGCTTACTAATTTAGATGGTTGATACAGGCACGTGGTTGATAACAGACAAAAAGGAACCAAGATGTCTTGTGTGACTGAAGGATATAAAGGGTTTGATCAGAGCAATTAGAGTCCCATAGCTTGGGATGGTAAAAATTGCCCCCTTTCCCCTATGGAATCCTGATTACAGGATCACTGAACGGCTGAGGTTGGAAGGGACCTCTGGACATTAAGGCCATCCTCTTCCTAATGCAGCCCAGCTGGCTTGTGTTCAACCCTAGGTCCTTCCCTACAGAGCTGGTTGGCCAACAGGCTGTGCTGCTGCCTGCCCAGGGGCAGGACTTTGCCCTTGTCCGAGTTGGAATCCATGAGGTTCTCCATGGAGGTCCCTCTGAGCAGCAGCACAACCGTTGGCTCTATCAGTTGCTCCTCCCAGTTGTGTATCTCCTGCAAGTGACTGAGGTGCTCTCTGCCCTTCACCCGGGGCACTGATAAGGATGTTAAACAGAACTCACCCTGATAAGAGTAACAGACCTGTTTGGGTTGAAGGAACCTTAAAGCTCCTCCAGCTCCAACCCCGGCCACAGGCAGGGACAACTTCCACTGGAGCAGCTCCAAGCCCCTGTGTCCCACCTGGCCTTGAGCACTGCCAGGGATGGGGCAGCCACAGCTTCTCTGGGCACCCTGTGCCAGCACCTCAGCACCCTCACAGGGAAGAGCTTCTGCCTAAGAGCTCATCTCAGTCTCCCCTCTGGCAGCTTAAAGCCATTCCCCTGTCCTGTCCCTACATCCCTTGTCCAAAGCCCCTCTCCAGGTTTCAGTGTTCAAACAATGTTGTCCTTGCACACGTCAAACAGTGTTTAAGCTCTCAGGAGTCCTAGTTGGTGTTTTGCACCAACTGCTGCTTGGCAGTAGCCAAGTGCAAGGAGAAAATGAAAGCCGGGAATAATCACTAATTGCTTATGAGGACCATGTGCGGCTGTGTGGGTGCTCACAAAGCACAACAGGATTCTGCTGTGCTGAGCAAGGCGAATTCAAGCAGAGCAACTTATTCTTGTGCTGAATGGTTTCTTTTGGCAGGCGGATAAAGCCGAGCTGACAGGATGACAAGTACCAGCACCAAGAGCAGCTACATGGAGCAGTCCCGGAGAACGCTCTGCAGGAACCCATTTCTCAGTATCAAGGTAAACACCTCCTTGTATTACAAAGGATATTACCTGGTAGAGAGGAGTTTGGCTTTCTGCAGAGGAGGCCACGAGGGTGATCAGGGCTGGAGCAGCTCCCATATGGAGCCAGGCTGAGAACATTGGGGCTGTTGAGCCTGGAGAAGAGAAGCTGCGTGGAGACCTCAGAGCAGCTTCCAGTGTCTGAAGGGGGCTACAAGGATGGTGGAGAGGGACTCTTCATCCGGGACTGTAGTGACGGGGCAACGGGAGATGGGTTCAAACTGAAACAGGGGAAGTTCAGGTTGGAGATGAGGCAGAAGCTGTTCCCTGTGAGGGTGCTGAGGCGCTGGCACAGGGTGCCCAGAGAAGCTGTGGCTGCCCCATCCCTGGCAGTGTTGGAGGCCAGGCTGGACACAGGGGCTTGGAGCTGCTCCAGTGGAAGGTGTCCCTGCCTATGGCAGGGGTTGGAGCTGGAGGAGCTTTGAGGTCCCTTCCACCCCAAACCATTCCATAATTCTATGATAAGCCAGAGCCAGTCCATAATGAAGTCACCAAGGCAGAGGGTTACCAGAGCTGTAGAGGCTGGAGGCTGAGCAGAGGGTGCCGTACAGCCCTGAGGGTTCACCCCCATCCTGTTTTCCATCCATTCAGCAGTTCTCTTTTCAGTCACCAGCAAGATGGTCTTTAAAAATAAACCCCATTGATTTTTCCCTGTGGAGATGTTCTAAAGGGGGTTGAAGCTTCAGAGATCAAAGCTGCTGAGGTGCAGGCAGCCTGGTCCGTGAGCGGGATCAACACCTCCTTTGCTGAGCAAAGGTATCTGTGAAGGCAGATGTAGAGGAAACCCTTGGGGGGAGCATTTTAGGCCATAACAGGCAGGGTAATGGGCAGGGTAGCGCCCATGTCTCCTATTGCTTATTGCTGTTCTGGAGCCTACCCTGAGAAGGGCAGACGTTTTGGTGGAGACCAGCCCTGCTCCTGATGGGCACCCCACTGCTGGGCTGCTGCTTGGAAAGCTCAGCAGGGAGATCCTGATGGATCTTTCTAGGCCAGAGCAGCGTTGCAGGAAGCTGCAGGGATAACTGCAATCACAGCAAGCTGGGACCAACCTCAATGAAGCCATGGCCAGGTCTTATCCTGACATTGCCAGGCATTATCCTGGCTGCAGCCCATGGCCAAGGAGAGCAAATCCTCCTTTCCAGTCCTACCCTTCACATTTAAACTGCTGCAGGACCTGTTTCCAGCCCCAAGGCAGAGCTGACCTGGTCATGCATGTCACCAAGCGTACAACTGTGCTCAGCACAGGATGTTTTCCCCCAATCTCCTTTCTTTTTGTGTGGTTTTCTGGGGTGGTTTCTTTTTGCTTTCAAGAAGTGAGGTCACCGTGTCCGGTTTCTAAATGACTTCCTTGGAAAACATCACTTCAAGGCCAGGGTTTGAATCGTTCTTGCAGAAGCACAAAACCATTGTGCAATGTGGTTTCTGGGCTTGACGTGGCTGGAGGACCGAAAATCACAGCGCTGCAGTTTATATATATAGATGTACCTCCAGAGAGAGGGAGTGTGATGTGAAAACTGGTTGCCACGTGTCAAAATGCAGCTGAGAGGCACAACTGAATACTGTTCATCTGGGAATGATCCTGGGACTGAAGGTCCCTGAGCTTTTAGAGATACCGGGCATGAATCCCTATAGTTCATCAGAGCAGGTTAAATCAGGTTTGCTGCTCCTTCCATTGAAGTCCAACATCTTGTCTTGGCTTCAAGGAGCATTAAGCATACAGTGCTTGGACACATGAGTTTGGGAAAAGCTGCTTATGCAAAGACATGGAGAAATAGTTTGGGATCCTCTGATGGAGACTGCTGCGGAAGGAGGAACCTTTTTGGAAAGACTGTGGTTATTATGGTAACAGCTCATTTGCAGATGAAGGGGAAGGAGGCTGGGAGTGGTTCATTGCTTGGCAGCAAAGCACAGTCCATAGTGTGATCCACTACAGACAATAGAAAGAGGTTTTGCCCAATAAAACTGGGGTATCTGGAAGACCTCAAAGGCCACTTGGACTGTGGTTGCTGGTGTGGTCTCTGCTGGGTCTGAAGTGCACGTTTTCAGGTGTCGTGCCATTGATGAGGTTGAAGAAGCCCCTCTTGGTAGGGGCATACGTGGGAAGGTGAGTGGCCTCACAAGGGTGCCATAGTCCCATGGACATGTGCTTCCCATCCCTGCCAAACCTTGCCTGTTGCCATCCAGCACCTTGAGGATGTGCCCAATAATGTCTCCCTCTACTGTGCCTGGAGACAGTCCTGCATCCAGCTCTGGACTTAGAGCAGCTCCAGTGCCTAAAGGGGCTCCAGGAAACCTGGAGAGGGGCTTTGGACAAGGGATGGAGGGACAGGACAAGGGGAATGGCTTTAAGCTGCCAGAGGGGAGACTGAGATGAGCTCTTAGGCAGAAGCTGTTACCTGTGAGGGTGCTGAGGCGCTGGCCCAGGGTGCCCAGAGAAGCTGTGGCTGCCCCATCCCTGGCAGTGCTCAAGACCAGGTTGGACACAGGGTCTTGGAGCTGCTCCAGTGGAAGGTGTCCCTGCCCATGGCAGGGGTTGGAGCTGGAGGGGCTTTAAGGTCCCTTCCTGCCAAACCATTCCATGATTCTATGGCCTTAATCGTAGGCAATCACCCTCTGTGGCAGCTTCAGCCCTTGATGTTCTCTGCTCTATGCTTTAGGTCAAGAGCAAACCAGAGCTTTCCCTGCCCCAGCCCTTTGTCACCAGTGGATCTGCACAGTGGCAAAGGCCTTGTGCCCAGTTACACTCAACTGGTGTTGATTAAACTGGAGCAAGCTGATGAGTCCCAGACCCCTTTTCTCCCCTCTGTAAGCACAGCCCAATGCACAGGCTATTATCATGTGCTGAGGCGCAAACCCCTGCCTTAAAATAGCAGCAGAAGTCTCCCAAACACATGGAAACAGCGTGATAGGAACTTCCCTGTGGCAACGGGGGCAGGAGTGTGTGGCTTTCAGAGCCCTTACGTGGAGGATTTACTGCCAAACTGCACGATCAACACTAGAAACACAATGGAAGCTTTGTAAGATGTTTGCAGAGCACCAAGAGAGGAGATGTTGGGGTCTAATCCCCAGGTCTGCTATTTATTGGCAGCTTAGGGTGGAGTACATCGCTCTGTTCTCTTACTGCTGCTTCCAGTCCATACGTGTAAGTCACTGACAAGATACAAGGCTTGGTAGGGCAAAGCCTGCAAAAATGCAGTTTAAAATATAGAGAAAATACATATTTTATGTATAAAGTATATATAGTATATATTTAATTATATATAAGATAATTAGATATAATTATAATAGAAATTATAATTAAATTATTCAAATTATATATAATAATATAATTTATATAATTTAATTATAGATATTTTATATGTTTAGAAATAAAAATATAGAGAAAAGAGAAAATCAATTAATTCCTCCAAAAATCAATGATAGCAGAGAAACTCCTCCTTCAGCGCATGGTAGAGGGGAGATGCACCCATCCCAGGGCTCATTGTGGAGGATGTAGACATTGGGCTAGGACATCATTGCCTATGGGTGAAGGTACCTCAGCAAAGACTAAGGATGCTGCTGTTCCCTCTGGGAACACTTCAGGCACACTTCATGGTGGGAAGTGGTGGTGGCACATCCCCAGAGGAGGAAGGTTGCTCTTCTGGCACTGCAAGGGTGTTGTCTGTGGTAGAGGTACCTTGGTACCAAGCACCCTCTGCTCCTACTCTAGTTGCTGTGGCGGGACTGACCTCAACACAGAGCCTGAGCAGGCTCTTATAATGACACCTCCCAGCTGTTTATTAAAGTAAGCCACTAATAAACCTCTCCTTTCCTTCCTCCTCAGCTACACCAGTGCTTGTTTGGATTCTCTGGGCTGTTTTAGTTCTATTGATGTAGAAGGGAGGTGTCAGGAGCATGGCTGAGCCCTTTGTGGGAAAGAGCTGGGCTTGGGGTTGCTCCTGGCTTTCTGTGGGTGCATCCTGCTGTCAGGATCCGGGTCCTGGGGAAGGGTTGGTGTCTGCAGACCCAGATCACCTTCACACCCTCTCTTGGGGTAATCCATCAGATCCAGGCTGGCTGATCTCATGAGTCCAAGTCCAGGCCTGAAGGGACCCAAGCCTCAAATCCTTGTGAGAAGTCACCAGATGGCATGGAAAGGTGACACAGAGGATCTGCCTGCCCTGTGACATGGACTATGTCCCAGATCCAGCTGGGAAAGGCATAGGGTGACATCTGAGACTGTGTGTGGTCAGCCCTAGTCCAAATACCGTGGTTCAAATACCATGGTCCAAATACTATGGGAGGTCCCATAGGAGCCCTGTGATAGATGCACTGCTGGGGCTCGACCACCCACCACCTTCATCCCATTGCAATGGGGCAAACTGGGAATCACATGCTAGCAATTACCAGCTCCCTGTGTCTCACCATGGAAGCATTTCCCAGCCTAAAACTGCCCTGTGGTGATCGTGACTGTCCACAATGATTCCCTGAGGAGCAAAACGGAGACTTACAGGGCAAGACCTTCCATTTGACTACCTTAGGAAAGTAAATCACCACCACGGGGAAATGGGAAACACGCAAACTCTGGGAGATCCTGCAAAAGAGCAGAGTTCTTCCATGTGATTTCCCAGAACCAGTTGACTTGGAATCCCTACAGAAGTTGGAGAACAGTGGTCTTCACATTCCTCTTTGTTTCTTCCTTCTCAACCATTTCCATCTTGATTTTGACTTTAAATGTTCCCTTGATTTCTATGGGGTTCTGCGTCTAAAACCCTTTGTGCAGCATCTACCGCAGTTACCATGAGGACATGGAGGTTTCTGATAAACCTCTTGGTCTTTGCTCTTTCAACACATGCAGTGCAAAGTGTTAGATGTTGGCTCCTCTCGTGTGCTGGGGTTTTAGCACTCATTGTATAAAAGGCAAATGCTGAAGGGAAGAGATGGAAGTATTTAATTAGAACCTGCTATCAATGGCTTGATCTTCAGCAGCTCTGCTGAGCAGCCCCTGGGTATTTCCTTCCCTTCCTTTCATCATGCTCTTGGATGCCTTTGCAGCTCTTTCATCATCCCTGCTCTCTCCATGGGACTTGGTGCATGCCTGAGGGCTCCTGCAGGGCTGTTTTTAACCACTCCACCAGCTCCTGGTGTTACCCAGGACTCCTGTTACCCACTTCCAGTTTCCCTAAGCTTCAATCCCCTCAGGATATCCCAGCACCAACAGTGTCCTCATACCCTTGCATTGACCCTGGCTTTTGCTCATCCCTGTACTGCTCATCCCTATAGCTCATTCCCCAGGACCTGTGGTGTGGATGGCATCTCCAAACCCAAGCAGACTTCAGGGACACAGGTTGTGGTGGCTCTGTGGGCTGCAGAAAGTGCAGGATCCTCCTTGCAGTGCAGGGTTTTGGTCTGGATGAGCGGAGCTGCAGGCAGCAGCTTGCTGGGAGGGAACCAAAACCCTCTGGTGAGGAGCATCGTGGTGTGGTCACATTTCTGGGTACCTTAGAGCAGCTTCCAGTGCTTAAAGGGGACCTACAGGAAACCTGAAAAGGGGCTTTGGACAAGGGCCTGTAGGGACAGGCCAAGGGGGAATGGCTTTAACCTGCCAGAGGGGAGCCTGAGATGAGCTCTTAGGCAGAAGTTGGACCTGGATGAGCTTTAAGGTCTCTTCCAACCTGAATCATTCTATGATTCTGTGATCTGAAGAGCAGGACCACTCCTAGCAAGAGTTTGGGATGAAAACACCCTGTTTTGCAGGCTCAGTGAGTTTGGTAGGATGGATGCAGCCTGTTCCCATCGACCTTGGTATCAGAGAATGAACCCTGGCCTGTTTTGTTTACAAGTATAGACTCACCCTTTGGGACTTGTCCAAAACTAAGCTTGTATTAGAGTGGAGCGGACCTGAATCAGGGCTCTGGGTCTCACTCTCCTCTTCCAATCCTGCATTAGGTTTGTGAGTGGACAGGATCCACAGCCTGTGCTGTGAGAGGGTGGGAAGGGATGCTCTAGGTTGGGAGGTTTGTTTCCTGGGAGCTGATAAGCACGTATGTGATTTTAATGTGTTGCCTTCATTCATAACAGCCCTGCTGTCTGCTGCTTCTCCCTCCTCTTGCTGGGAGCACGAAGCAGTAGGCTCTGCTGACAGGAAAGGTTTAGATGAAAGCAGGCTTCCTTAGCCCTGCTGAGACCTCCTGGGGCAGAAGTTCACCCTGGTTGTGCATGTCCATATGACCTCTGGCAATGTGGAGGTGGCTGTGGCTCTGAGGCAGAGCTGAGCCTATGCCCTGCAGCAGTTGGTCCTCAGGGAGAGCTCTGTTTACTGGGGTCATGCTGGTGTCAGTGATGGTGTCTTCTTCCAGGCGTGAAAAGCATCTTTCCGGCCCATCCAAGTCAAGAGCCAGATATCCTGAGCAGTTACATGTAAACAAGTGGCTCTGTGCTGCAGGATTATCCCAGCATCATGTGTGCAGCCAGAGCACATAGATCTCTCCAGCAGATCTGGAGTCCATGAGTCTGCTCCTTCTTTTCCTGGCAGATCAGCAGCTGTGCTGTGATCTGATGGCAGCTAACAGCTCCTGGAGCCAGAACTGAGGTCCTTGCCCAGTGCTGACACCAAGCCACTGCGAGTCCTTTGCAGGGATTTAGTCCTTCTCTGTGCTTTAAAGTGCCAATATAGGGGAGAATAAACCACCAGATTCCCATTCCCAAACTGTTTTGACTTCCTGAGCTGAAGAGGATGTGGGGCAGCGGTGGGCAGCTGATGTAAACCATCATGCCATGAAGGTCCTTGAGACCCATTGGGCTGTGTGCTATGAATGCCTGGGTAAAATATGAATGTAGCTTCAGAATTTCCATCTGAACTCGTGTATTCAGGAAGCAGTGGCTGGGAATAGCCAGCGTGTCCTGCAGGAATGCAGGAGTTGCAGCAAAGCTGGCGCTGGAAAAGCTTTCCTTTGGCTGGGTGACATTTTCCTAGTCCAAACATAGGTTGTGACATGAGCCGGGAAGGGGGAAGGTCCTGGCTGGCATCCTGCTTTACATGATGCCAACGCATCACTTGTGGTGGTGGTATCCGTACCCCCGTGCACCAGCTCTCAGAGAGCCAAGGGAGCTTCACCATCCTTTTAGTGCTATAAACTGTCCCTCTGCTTACAGAGCAGTCCAGTTTGGCAGTGATTCCACTTCAGCCCTGGATCAGAATGAGACACAGCAGAAATCCAGGCCAGGCTGAGCAGCTCCTCTGGGTGAAACTGCTCTCTGATGGGAGTTGGCTGCAGAGCACACAGAGCCAGAGCAATGCCTTGCCCTGGCCAGAGCCTGGGAATAGATCTGCCAAAAGCAGTGCCTGTGGATCTGGGGTTGTAACCAGCCCTGAGGACAGCAGCTCTGCAAGGACCCAGGATACCCAACGCAGTGAGAGGGCTGCACCCCCAGAGCGTGAGCAGCAGCTCAGGGAGGGGATCCTGCTCCTCTGCTGTGCTCTGGGGAGACCTCAGAGCAGCTCCAGTGCCCAAAGGAGCTGCAGGAAACCTGCAGAGGGGCTTTGGCCAAGGGATGTAGGGACAGGCCAAGGGAATGGCTTTAAGCTGCCAGAGGGGAGATTGAGATGAGCTCTTAGGCAGAAGCTGTTCCCTGGGAGGGTGCTGAGGCGCTGGCCCAGGGTGCCCAGAGAAGCTGTGGCTGCCCCATCCCTGGCAGTGTCCAAGGCCAGGTTGGACACAGGGGTTGGAGCAAGCTGCTCCAGTGGAAGGTGTCCCTGCCTGTTGGCAGGGGTTGGAACTGGAGGAGCTTTAAGGTCCCTTCATCTCAAACTACTCAGTGATTCTATGATTCTATGAGCCATCCATTTCCATAGGGTGTGCGACTATTTGTGATGCTTAGTTTGTTTTAACTCATTTTGGGACTGAAAGGATGCCTATGACTGAGTCATGTAGCAGCAGGAAAGGAGACGGCTTGCCAGCTCCTTGCCCTTGCTAGTGCTTTGGAGGGCTGTGGTTGAAGGGGATGTGGTCTCTATCCCTATCGGGGCAGTTTGTTTGGCACTTGCAAAATGCTTTTGTGTGAGGAGCAGGAAGATGGATGCTGCTCTTGGTAATGATGGGGCATCTTGAGCCATGTGCTTTCCTGGGCAGCTGAGCACATCCTAAACCTTGGAAGAGATGAGGTCAGATGTTTTCTTGGGAGGTGACGGTCTTTGATACAATTTCCTCCTAGAAATAGAAAAGAACCATCACATTTTCCCAAAGGAGATGTGCCCTTGAGATCCAGAGCTTCACAAGAAGGAAGGGAAATCAGGAAGTCCAAACTAACCTCCCTGAGCTTCTCCTGACTCTCTCCAAAGAAGCTGTTTGCTGCTATGTTTGGAAGGGCTCGCTCCCATCCCAGAAGAGCTGCTACCAGCACTGGGAATGGCTGTTTGCCTCGGGCTGGACAGGAGCAGGAGGGTTGTGCAATGTCCCAGTTCTGCTGCTGGATGTCGGGGTTGGAGCCAACACAAACTTGCAGCGGCCCAAGTGAAATGATCTGTTTGTCAAAGCCACTTCCAGCTGAAGAAACTGCACCCTCCTCGCAAACACTGACCCTATGGTCATTGCTGGCAGAGGACCATTTGGTGGCCATGACCTCCTTTCAGAAGACCATTGATGGTGGGTAATATTTCAAAGGCTCATGGGGAAAGGTTTATCCAAGGATCATACCTATATGTAGGAGCTGCAGTGTGTTATTTGCAGCTCACAGTAACCATGCTGGATGCTCTCTTTTTGTCTTGGCAGTTCTTTGTTTTCTGCCATGGGTTTCTGCAGCTCTCCCAGCTCCTGGTCTCTGGTTATCTGAAGAGCTCCATCTCCACCATTGAGAGACGATACGGCCTCTCCAGCCAGACCTCGGGGCTGCTCGCGTCCTTCAATGAGGTGAAAACCAGCTTGCTTCTGGTGAATGCTCTCCCCATGCTCCTGTTGTTCCCTGGTGAGACCCCTCGGTCTGTGTGTCCTGCTGCAGGTTGGGAACACAATGCTGATCGTCTTCATAAGTTACTTCGGGAGCAGGGTGCACAGACCTCGCTTCATCGGCTGCGGTGCCATCCTCGTCTCCCTGGCTGGGTTCCTCATGTCTCTGCCCCACTTCATAACTGGACCCTACAAGTATGACCAGTCCGTTGCCAGTAGGTACTCTAGGAACTTATCTTATGCCTTTTGGGACAGAAAAAATGAGAAGACCTTCATTGGAGGGGTTGGGAGCTGCAAACTGTAGGTTTGTCCTCAAGGAATTTGAATTGTCTGGGACTGAAATCATCTCAGTCCTAAGAGGCAATGGATTGTGGAAAGCAGAGCCAGGGATAGCTGGAACCATGGGAAAAGGCATGAAAAGAATCAAAACATAGGCTGTTGCTCTGTTTCTCCTTGTCTTCTGCACATTCACACAGCAGACAAACCCCAGGTACTGGGAAGGTCTTCTCCAGCCATTGGGGCTCTCATCTTCCATAAGTTGAACCAAGTTGTCCTCATGCACATGAACTGATCCCTTATTGTCCTAACATAGATAAGACAAAGTCTCATGAACTCTGCCACCTTTATGGGAGGAAACAAGAGGTGCGGGTAGGAGCTTGTCTCAACCCGATGGGGCAGCTTTGGGGCTGAAACACTGCTGTCTGCCGTGGGTGAGTGCTGATTTCACACCTAACTTCTGCCTGTGGGGCATCTCACCTGGCACCCCCAATCTAGCTGAGCTGTCCCGGGTTCAGACTGCAACAGGGGAGATTCAGGCTGGGTATAAAGAAGCAATTCTCTACTATGAGGGTGCTGAGGCGCTGGCACAGGGTGCCCAGAGGAGCTGTGGCTGCCCCATCCCTGGCAGTGCTCAAGGCCAGGTTGGACACAGAGGCTTGGAGCAAGCTGCTCCAGTAGAAGGTGTCCCTGTCTGTGTCAGGGGTTGGAACTGGATGAGCTTTAAGGTCCTTTCCCTCCCAAACCATTCCATGATTCTGTGAATGCTTTCAGGCTCTAGACCCTACCAGAGAATCAACCTCCTATGAGAAATGTGCAGCTTTAAATCGCTCATGGAGGAACAGGTCATGGATTTGGGATTTTCTCCTTGAAATAAGGTGAAGGAATGAGAAAGGAAAGAAAGGAGACAGCCACTGCCTTGTTACCTCCCTAAACCCTGCTGTGAAGCGCCAGCAAACCTTCCGGAAGCCTCCACTGACCAGCTTTTCCCTGTCTCATCAGGCAGAGCGCAGCTGCAGCCACCAAAGCCTCAATGGGTGACTTAATGGGTGAATAATTCATGGCTGCAAACAGGGGTCAGGAGCTAAGGACAGTTTGGAAACCATTAGCCGTGCTTTGCAGTAGAGTTGGCGCAGGTGCTATGTGAGCGCTCAGGGCTGCATATAAATGGAGTATAACCATGGCAATCCTGCTGTAAACACCACTGCCCTTCCCCCAGGGGTTTAAGGAAGATGAAGGTGCTGGAATCAGCACTTTCACTTTGACATCCATTTCTGAGGAAAACGAGTTCTCATTTCCATCCCTGGCAGTGTTGAAGGCCAGGTTGGACATAGGGACTTGGAGCAAGCTGCTCCAGTGGAAGGTGTCCCTGCCCATGGCAGGAGTTGGAGCTGGAGGAGCTTTAAGGTCCCTTCCAACCCAAACCATTCCATGATTCCATGTTTCTATATCTATGTGCTTGCTGCTATCTCAGGGAAGCTCTTTCTCCAGATAGAGCTCCTTAGTCCTGCTTCCCTTCTCATCACAGGCATGTTCAGCAACACCACTGACCTGTGCCAGCCCAGGATCCAGGGGTCCCAGGGGAACACCAGTGATGACGGCTGCACCCCCCATGCTGCCAGGGAGAACCACGAGGTTCTCCTCGTCATGTTCATTGCCCAGGCACTGCTGGGCATTGGTGGTGTCCCCATTCAGCCCTTTGGCATCTCCTACATCGACGACTTCGCCAGTGAGAGGAACTCCCCCCTCTATTTGGGTAAGGCTGGGGCTGCTGCGTTCCGGCAGGCTGAGAGCTGGGCTCGTTCAGCCTGGAGAAGAGAAGGCTCCTGAAGGGGAGACCTTAGAGCAGCTCCAGTGCCTAAAGGGGCTGCAGGAAAGCTGGAGAGGGGCTTTGGACAAGGGCTGGAGGGACAAGCCAAGGGGAATGGCTTTAAGCTGCCAGAGGGGAGACTGAGATGAGCTCTGAGGCAGAAGCTGTTCCCTGGGAGGGTGCTGAGGCGCTGGCCCAGGGTGCCCAGAGAAGCTGTGGCTGCCCCATCCCTGGCAGTGCTCAAGGCCAGGTTGGACACAGGGTCTTGGAGCAAGCTGCTCTAGTGGAAGGTGTCCCTGCCCGTGGAAGGTGTGCCTGCCCATGGCAGGGGTTGGAACTGGAGGAGATTTAAGGTCCCTTTCAACCCATTCCACAATTCTATGATTATGAGGGTAAACCAGAATTAGGTTGATAATTAGGTGCTAATTGGTGTTAATGAGAGCAGAGGTTGCTGTAGCCCTTCTGCTCTACCCAGTGCTAGGAAGCTTCCTGCAGAAACAGTTCATCTGCTTCAAGCTTGTACAAGCTGCAGAGACCAGTAGTGCTGGAAAACATGATTTGGGGGGCATGATGGAGTGATAAGCTGGAGAGGAACATCATAACCATATCTTCTTCCTAAAAGGCTTTAGCATGGAGAAGACGAATAACCTGGTCTCTGTTGTTCACAGCAGCTATGGGATTAAGATGTAGCAATCAAGACTTTGGTCAGAGATAGGGAAAATCATAGGAAGCTGAATAGGCAGGATCAAGTGGGCAAGTATCCTTCAGCAGAGGGGGTGCTGGAGAATTGCTTGGTGTCTAAAAGAGACAACTCAAGGGTGCTGGGATGGTCTTGGAGGTCTTTCTAGCCCTTTTCTAGCTGAACTGGGTAACAAGTGTGGCTGAAAACCAGGTTATTCCTGTCAAGAAACTGGGAGCACTATGTTAAATTTTGCTCTGGTACATGCTCCAAACCTCTGAACCATACTGAAGAGGTTCATCTCTTACAAGTGGGATCTTGTATGCGTTTGGTTTCTGTATCAGTAATTCATGTGGAGAGTTTGGTGATAACTTTTATCGCCTTAACCTTGTAAAAACCATTGCGTTTCCCGCATTTCTCATGCCAAGGGGCACATCTTGTTCCTGGGTGTATTTCAGTCTTTCAAGGAAGCTGAAGAAAAGGGGAAGGAAGGGTCTGAGTTTTGCAAACCTTTCCTGTGAAGGGAACATGGAAAGCATGGGGTTGTTGCCCTTTGAATGGTGTATGATAGGAAAGCTGCCAGGGGAACAGCTGTGCTGGAGGGGGATGTGGCGGAACTTGGTCCAGCCCTATCCTGCCCCAATATTCCCTCTCTGCTCTCATCCCTCTGCAGGCATCTTGTTCTCTGTGACTGTCATCGGGCCAGGGGTGGCCTTCATGCTGGGCTCTGCCATGCTGCGCTTCTACGTGGACATTGACAAAGTCACTGGAGGTGGGTGAATGTGTCCTTGGAGACCCAGCAGCATCCTTCACACTGCATCCCATGTAACGAGCCAGCCCCTCTCTGGGCATCCCAACCCCCTGTGGATGAGGGGGCAACCAGGGTATAAGCTGGAGAGGGACTTTGGACAAGGGCCTGTAGGGACAGGACAAGGGGAATGGCTTTAACCTGCCAGAGGGGAGATTGAGTGTCGGGTCTGGAGCTGGATGAGCAGTACATGTTGATAATACAGGTGCAGAGTATTTCAGAGCCTCTGGTTCGTTCCTGCTCACTGCCTTCAGCATTCATTTTTTGCCCTGGGCTTTGTCACTATATACGTTTATGATGTTTGCAGCACAAGAGCACACTCCAGTCTTGATCTGTCTCCTATGAGGCTTATTGCGGCAGCTAGCCATTCCCTTCAGTGGGTGAACCATGGAGAGGTGTCTGGAGTCTTGTCTCACCTGCCTCACCTGACGAAGCAATAGGATGAGGGTTTGCTGTTTGCCTGCACACCCTGATGCTCAGTTCTTCTAAACCATCTTCTGCAGATGGATCTTAAATGAGGAATGTGCCCAAGTAGCCAGAACTGGAGAACACGCAGTTTTAGAGCTATCTTCAGCCTAAAGATGTTTTTACCCCACTGGGACAAGCCAGCGAGCTGTGGCTGCTTAATGCTAAATCTAATTTAACTCACTAATCTAATTTAACTATGAAAAAACACCACTTGGTGTTTATTCAGGAGGAGGTTTAAAACCCCAATTTGCTGAACACATCGTGCAGGGAGGAGATGATCCAATTTCTTTGGTGTACCACTTGCCACCACCATAGATGGGAGATGAGATGTGGCCGCATCCGCTGTGCCGAATCCAGTGAACTGATTTCAGTTTGAATTGCACTGATTTCAGTTTGAATTGCACCCCCCCAGTGAGAATAGCTCCCTTGTGTTAAACATCACCATGAATGAAGAGGCTTCTGGGAGGATTCATTTCCTGGGGTTGCTCGTGACTTGTGCCTAACCACAGGTATCCCCTTTTCCTGCACAAATAGATCTTGGTTCACACTCGCCCTTGTTGTGAATTTGCATCCTGGCTCCTGTGTGTTCTGTGTTATTAATGCCAAGTACCTTCCCCGCAGAAAATGTTATTTTTGGCAGTGTCCTGAGGATGACAGGAGAGGAGGATGGGATGAACTGGGGGAAGGCAGGGAAGAGGAAGGGATATAATCCCTGTTCCAGCATTTGTAAAGAAGGGGTTCTGTTGGTTGAACTGCAAACCAGGCACTGGCTGATGGACCACACTGGTGAGAACAGCTCTATGGTCCAAGTCCTGCTGTGAATGAGGTCCTTGTGTGGGTAGCCAGACTGTAAAGAAACCTAAACCAGTGCTCTTGGACTCTGAAAGGGAACTGTAGTTACTTCCATTTTCATCCTAATAAAGGATTTTTCTGAAGGGAAGGGAAAGGGGAAAAAAAGGGAAAAGAAAGGGAAAGGGAAAGAGAAAGAAAAGGGAAATGAAAGGGAAAGGAAGTCCTATTGACAGACATTATGACTTAATCCCCTTGAGTATTTCCAAGCTTTGTCACAACGTGGTTATCCCTTCTCTGAAAAGGCTGTGATGGGGATGCTTTCCTTTGCCTTTCCAGCTCGAGGACATCCCTGTCCCAGTTGTCTCCATCCAAAGGGCTCAGTGGGTTTTTAGACACTAAAAATGGTGATAAAGAGGAATGAAATGGGATTTAGCACCACGGGATGACATGGGTGCAAAGCCTGCGCAGCCCCCAGAAGTGATGCTCCCCAGATTGGGAGCCATTGCTTTGGAGCTGGGTGACATTTGGCACCCATCACCATCTCTTCGGGATCCATCCAGTCAGCTTTGATTTAATACCCATATCTCTACCTGTGTTGCAGGCGAAGTCCAGCTCACGAACAAGGACCCACGGTGGGTCGGAGCCTGGTGGTTGGGTTTCCTGGTGGCAGCCAATCTCGTGGCCCTCTCTGCAGTGCCTTATTTCTTCTTCCCAAGGGAAATGCCAAAAGAGGTAGGAGAAGGGCTGCAGATTCCACTTTTTGTATTGCACGCAAGCACCCTGTGTATTCATGTGCGCGTTCCTCCATCACCATCACCATTACCTGCTGCATCTGTGGGAAACATGACTGTGGACATGGTTGTGATGTTTACAGCTGCATCCCAAAGTCAGTTGTGAGCTGTGATTTGGTCTCATCTCTCGTGTCAGAGGCCCTTGTGTGCTAAGCAGATGCTCAGTGAAACCCAGCATGGTGTAAGTAGCTTAATGGATGTGATAACTTCCTTGCTGGGCACTGGACTAGTGCCTGTGTGTTGATCCCTCTGCATAGGCAGGATGGGGCTTGGAGGAACCTGCTCTAGCGGAAGGTGTCCCTGCCCATTGTAGGGGGTTGGAACTGGGTGAGCTTTAAGGTCCCTTCAACCCAATCCCATGGAATTCCATGATTCTATGAGCAGTCCATCTCCTTAGGGTGTGTGACCATTTCCCTGTGATCTCTTCTCTGGCTGAAAGGACTTTAGATGCTTTCCATCCCCTAAACACCCTGGCTCTGTAAAGTCCTCAGTGATAACTGACAGGGAAAACCCCTCAACAGCCTGAACATGTCACTTCAAGCCAAACCAGCATCTGCCTGCCTGCAGCTTGTTCAGGGGATGCTTGTCCCTGGCTCTTGCTGGGACAGTCCTTTACTCCATGTTTACTACCAGGGTTTTTACTTCTCTGGAGCCTTCCTGAATGCTTCAGTGCTTACTCCAAGCTGCAGAACAGCTCATGAGGTTCCCAAGCGCTTCACTGGCTGCAGATCCCGGTGTGTCATGAGGAGTAATCCAAACCGAAACGCTCTTTTAGAGGAGGCATCATGCTGCGGTTTGGAATGTTACAGAAGCTGCTGGGACGCTCTTAGTAGGTGGAATTGCACTCAGGTGATACTCCAGCCTTTCACATGTGTTTTACCTTGGGGCACTGTCGAAACTTGCTTGTCTAAACAAGCCCATGCACTGCCTGGTGCAGAATAGTTCTTCATTTCTGCTTCTGCTGCTTGAATTTCCACAGGGATGAGTGATTCTCACAGAGATTTGGGTTTCACGTGCCTGGGAGAATGTGACTGCTCGTACCAGTTACTGTTCTGGGGTACAGTAATCTACCCCTGGGTTATGAATGCTGTGAGGCTTGCAAAGGTGCTGTGGTCCTGCAAGAGAATGGGGGTAAACTGAGTTTGGAGGATAAGGGTGATCCTGCTTTGTCCTCTTGAAGCTTAGTTTGCCTTCAAGTCCTTTCCAGATGATCCATATTAGCAGAACGTGTTCAATGTACAAGGGTGGCACAGTGCATCCCAGGAGAAAGGTCCTTCATTACGGCCGATGGCAATATTCATTTCATAAATGGCCCTTGAGAGAAAATAATGTGCTTTGAACAGGAACAACTGCACTTTGATTTTGTGCAAGTGCTGCTCTCTGATCAGTCTGAGCAGTTGTGGAGACTTTCAGGGAAGGATTGGTCGGCTGTTGGTTTATAAAGGCAGCAGGAAGGGTTGTGAGTGACTACAGGGGGTGCTCCCCACGGCTGGGTGCCCATTTATCCCTTTGCAGCCTGGACCTGCTTCAATTTCTCCCCATTTTACCATTTCCACCAGAAAACTGTTGGAAACCGCTTCTAGTATAAAATAATAATGGGAAAATAATGGAAGTGATGGCAAAATTCGAACCCCTTGAAGGATGGGTGATACCAGGACCATCCGAGCCAGTTCATGACCATCCCATGGGGTTATCAGTGCTGGAGCAGCAGTAAAGGGCCCTGCTTAAGATAATAAAGCAACCCAGAAAGCATCATGTACAAACGTTGCCAGATGCTGTTCTGTGTAGGACATCTGTCTGCTGCAGGAGCACTCAAAGCTTTGAGGTAATCTGTATTATCATGAGTGATTTTCCATAGGTATCGCAGAGTGGAAAATAGAAATCATTTTCTCTTGTTTGCCCTTGGAGTAAATCAGTGTTTGTTAAGGGTGTGAGCGTGACTGCTCCTGCATGGTGAAGGGCAGCCCCCTTTCCTCTCCAGTGAGCTGGAGGCAGCAGCATCTCAAAGGCCACTGAATTACTGCACCTGCCACTGAGCTTCTTGCAGCTAGGGTTCACCTCCAAAAGAGGATGAACCAGGGATATATGACAAAACCCTGCAGAAGGGATGGGTAGAGCTGTTAAGACATGCAATGGAGAACAGAAATGTGTGTCTCCAGGTGTAAAACTCAGCTCTGGTAAAGCTTTGACCTCAGTTTTCATAGAACCATAGAATCCCAGAGTGCTTTGGGTTGAAGGGACCTTTAAAGCTCCTCCAATTCCAACCCCTGCTACGGGCAGGGACCCCTTCCACTGGAGCAGCTCCAAGCCCCTGTGTCCAACCTGGCCTTGAGCACTGCCAGGGATGGGGCAGCCACAGCTTCTCTGGGCACCCTGTGCCAGCGCCTCAGCACCCTCCCAGGGAACAGCTTCTGCCTAAGAGCTCATCTCAGTCTCCCCTCTGGCAGCTTAAAGCCATTCCCTTGGCCTGTCCTTGCATCCCTTGTCCAAAGCCCCTCTCCAGCTTTCCTGCAGCCCCTTTAGGCACTGGAGCTGCTCTAAGGTCTCCCCTTCAGGAGCCTTCTCTTCTCCAGGCTGCCCCAGCCCAGCTCTCTCAGCCTGGCTCCAGAGCAGAGCTGCTCCAGCCATTAGAGCATCTTCATGGCCCTTCCTCTGCCCCAGCTGGTAACAGACACCCTTTCCCAGTACATCCCTGGTACCACAGTAGCTCGTGCTGTGGCTTTCAGGCTGCACCCAGGTATCTTTTCACCACGCAGAGCAAAGCTGTTGTTTCTTCTTGTGCTCGGCTCTGGTTTGGGATGGAGAGGGGCAGGCGTGACATGGCAGTGAGGAAGGGTGGCATCCCTGTGCTGTCTCTGCTGCACGAAGCCCCATCCCCTGGCACACAGCAGAGGGAAAGGGAGGGATGGGGTCAGCACAGGGTTTTACAGACCAGCAAGAACTGACATTGTGATAGCCTTGGGGTTAACCCTGTCTAAATACAGCTGCAGCTTCGAAGACAGTCGACATTTCCTTTGCTGCCTTTGCTTTCAGGGCTTCTTCCTCTCTAAAGCAGGAATAAAGCAACCAGCAGCCACAAGCTGCAAGTACTTGATGCATCAACTGGGTTTTCCCTCCGTGTTTGTAAAGCCCCAGCACAGCATCTTACCCACAACAAATACCTATAGCCGCGTCAGCCGTAACAGCACATAGGAAAAACACAGATCTGCTCTGTCCAGAGAAGAAGCTGAGATGTTTCTGCACCACCAACTATAGGATTCAGTTTTGATGCCAAAAGGTCAAGCTGTCTTTGTGCCTCTTGCTGTCTGCAGACCCTTGCATGTCGCAGTAGATGATGAGCCTGCCTGGGAATAACGTGTCCAAACAAGCTGTGGATGCATTCCACTGCTGCAGAGTCCCCCAGATGAGATCCCAGTGGTGCAGGCAGGTCCATGGCTCAGTCCTTCTCGCTGCCAAAGGGATTCTTCTTCTTTTCTGACCCACCCCCTACCTTCATTTGTCCTTTCTCCTGCTTTACTCTTATCTTAACTTATCTGAGCCCTTGGTGGTGAATCCATGCCAAACACCATCCCCCTCAATGGGCATTGTCCAGCAAGCACTGACTAGCAGCACATCCCCCTGTCTCTTTTGAAGCTTATTTGCCTCCTCCCATCAACCAAGACAGATCTCGATTATTTATTCTATGACCACATTTCAGCTTCTCTTTTATTGGAGAGCCTCTTCCTTTGAAGTTCCTGGGATGATTTGTGCACTCAGCGTTAACATCAAGGCTCATCAGAGTTCTCTCTTTTGATCTTTCTTTTCATCAATCAATCACTCCAGACACAGAGCATTTTTATTTCTCTGCTTTGATACCTGTCAGTGAGTTTCTGGCACCAAAGCATCCCAAATAATCCCATGAAGGGATGATCGCAGCAAAGCTTAAAAGTTGTCATAGAATCATGGAATGGTTGGGTTGGAATGGACCTTAAAGCACATCCAGTTCCAACATGATCATAGTCAGGGGATGGGAGGATGAAGCTATTGCTGGACAAACTACTTCCAGTCAAAACCATTATTTCCCAATAATTCCAGTTTAATCCTGCCTCCATGAATCTGAACTCTTTCCTTGGGATTGTGTCCTGGATTAGGGGAACTACAGCATTTGAGCACTTCCCAGTTGCTGAGTAGCCAAAGTTTAGCTCATTCTTTACTATCTGTTGCTGGGGATGTTATTGTGTCCCAGCCCAGGCAGTTGCGTTCTGACTGCTAAAGACTTTCCCTTTAGGAAAGGCTTTTTCTTGGGCACAGTGTCTGTTGCAGGCTCATTTTCTGTTGCACTGCAGCAGCGTAAAGCACCTCCCCAGTCGCTGCATCTCTACTGGTGATGGGAAAGGGGTTGGAAAGGGGAAAGGTGATCTCAGGAGCACCTCAAACAAAAGCAGGAGCCTTGCCCTTGCTCAGCATTTCTCTTGTACAAGATCTGTCTTTTCCACCCCATTTTCTCCCAGTTCAGGTTTCATTCTGTGACATTCCACAGTCACTTAGAAACAAACATCTCCCCAGCTCATGCAAAGGGGGTGAGTGAGAGACGCTTCCTCCTTGCCCTGACAAAGCCTCTCCTGTAATGTCAGCACTTGTCATCTGCAAACAGATGCCTCTTGAGAAAGCTGGGATGGGTTTTATGGGAAGCAGGTCTACACATCCTGGTCATGTCCAGGCCCTGGCGTGCCACGCAACCCTCTCTGGATATCAGTCCATCTCATCAGTGCTTCCCTCTTAAGCCACGCTAGAAGAGATGTTTGGACATCACCATTCTTAATGGAAGTGCCCTTGCTTGGCAAGGTCCAGGCAACTCCTGTCCCTCCAGTGCCAAAGCAAAAGGTTTATGACGAGGAAAAGCTCCTGCAGGTACAATGCAGCCAGGACCCCTCCTGCCCTGCCCTCAGGATGTCCCATGGATGCTCCTTTTGGCTACACGCAGGATTGCACCAACACGTCTGAGCCTGCAGGGAGCCTCCTGCCCTTCATCAGGCTTGCTGGGGACTTCCCATCCCCTTCCCACCCCACAGAGGGTGTTTCAGGGTACAAACAGCTCTGTTTGGGGTTGTTTTGGGTCCTGGCAGGGTAGGAAGGTGCTGGAGCAGTGATTTGACCCTACAGTGCAGGCAGAGACATTGCGCAACGGCGCTGGGGGAGTGCAAAATAACATCTCCAGTTTCTGTGTGGGGACAGATTGCAGCATTCATCCAAACCCTCCCCTGTTTGTTCAGCAGTGACCTGGTGTGCTTCCAGTGATGCTGACGTGAGAGATGATGGGGAACTCTCCTCGATGCCTGCTCCAGTCGGGGTTAGCAGTTAGTAGGGAAAGGATAAAGAGAGGGGGCAATGGAATCTAAGGCTTAGCCTGGAAACTTCTGCTCCTGGCATGCTCTGAGGATGCCTCATTAAACCTCCTCAAGCCCCAGCAGAGGCTTGAGCATATACAAAGCATCACCTAGGGAGTAATACGTATATACCGAGCATTATCTAGGGAGCTAACTGGGGGACAAGTGCAGGGTGTGGGGGTGCTCTTGGCAGGAATGGGATGACCTCTACATTTAGATTTCATAGGGAGCTTTACAGATGGGCACCAACGGTGGCTAAATGCAACCATCCCATTACACGTGAGCAAGGTGCCTGTGGGCTGGTTGTTGGACGCTCTAGGAAGCCAGGTCCCTGGTGGGACGCACACTTGCTGCAAGAGGCACAAGGACGTGTTGTGGGGAGTGTGACCTTGTCCGGACGAAACGGATTCCTTTGCAAGCCACGGGCTTTTACTTTTTGTTTGCTCCAGATGAAAATAGCTCCTCCCTGACCTTGTTTCGCACCGAGCTGCGAGCGCCAGGGGATGCGCAGCCACAGGGAAACGCTCCAGAAGCCTCACATTGAGCAAGGAAAACCTCTCAGCCTCAGAGCACGGCTTTTATCCCCTTCTCCAGGGCTGTGTTTGAACAGAACCAGGCTGCAGCACCTCTGGCTGCCCTTCTCGCAGGTGCAGCGGCAGGAGGGGGAGAGCAGGAGCCTGGCTCGCAGGGAAAATTCTCTTCCCGCAAAGCAAGTCCTGGTCTGAACCTTCCTCTTACCTCATTTATTCATGTTCATGCAGGGAAACAGGGCTGCATGCCTTTAATCCCGGAGATGAAAAGGAGCTGGGGAGACCTTAGAGCAGCTCCAGTGCCTAAAGGGGCTGCAGGAAAGCTGGAGAGGGGCTTTGGACAAGGGATGGAGGGACAGGCCAAGGGGAATGGCTTTAAGCTGCCAGAGGGGAGACTGAGATGAGCTCTTAGGCAGAAGCTGTTCGCTGGGAGGGTGCTGAGGCGCTGGCCCAGGGTGCCCAGAGAAGCTGTGGCTGCCCCATCCCTGCAGTGCTCAAGGCCAGGTTGGACACAGGGGCTTGGAGCTGCTCCAGTGGAAGGAGTCCCTGCCCATGGCAGGGGTTGGAGCTGGAGGAGCTTTAAGGTCCATTCAACCCAAACCATTCGGTGATGCTATGAAAGTCAAACTCCAGCTTCCTTTCACTGCTCTAAAACTGCAGTGTATTCCAGAAATACATCCAAGCTGTTGACTGTGGCTTTCTTAGCTTCCAGCTCTTTGTCCTTCAGAGAGGGAACGCTCTGCTGGGCACTCTCTGCTCATCCAGAAAACCACAAAAATCCCCAAATCCCTGAAATTCTCCACACTGGAATGCCTGGAAGTGAGCATGACCCCTGCAAGTGGGATGTTCCTGCGCACATCTGGCTTAGCACCCACCCGAGGAGCAGCTGCTGTCTGCACATGGAGCCAAGCCTTTGAGGAGGAGGGGAACTCTTCTCCCCAAGCTGGCTTGGGCCCCTGGTATATTTACTTGCTGTCTGAAAGGATCAGGAAATGCATTCTTTTGGGATGAAGCAGGGACATTCACATGCTGGGAAACAAGATGCAGAAGGACCGGGATGAATCCTGCCTCCTCGCTGTGTGCAGGGAAGAGAATGATGCTGGGTCTACCATCAGAGATGCTCAAGCCTTGCTGGTGATGCTTTGCTCCTGCCACAAGGGATTTCAGCATTACAGCAGGCAGTTTGGCAAGCTGGGGTTGCAAGGTGCAATAACATGGGCTGGCTGCTCAGCACTGCCCCGACTGCAACAGCTCCATGCCAAAGAAAACCAGACAAATGTTGGGTTTTTCAGGATGATTCCTTAAAGGATGGGTGCATGTCCATCAGTGAATGGGCTCCCATTGCGCTTCATGATTTTGTAAAGGGATTTTGTCTATAGCCATCACTTCTAGCCTTGTGTGGGGATGGTGGAGGCTTTTGAGGAAGGAGAATGGAGCTGCTCCATGCTTTCCGTTAAGAAGAGCATCCGTAACCTGAGCTCAACCTGGCTAAAGCCAGAGAATCCCAGCCTGGTTTGGGTTGAAGGGACCTTAAAGCTCCTCAATCCAACTGCTGCCATGGGCAGGGACACCTTCCACTGGAGCAGCTCCAAGCCCCTGTGTCCAACCTTGCCTTGAGCACTGCCAGGGATGGGGCAGCCACAGCTTCTCTGGGCACCCTGTGCCAGCGCCTCAGCACCCTCCCAGGAAGTCACATTTGAAAGGTTTATTAAACCCTGATCTCTAGCAACAGAAGCCACGGAATGAGCTTGATCACTTTCACCTTGTAGAGGCTGTTCCAAAAGGGAAGGTGGGAGCTGCAGCACGGGATGCTTTGACTTCCTCGATGCTTAACTATCAGTCTTGTTTTCAGAGGAAAAGCGACCATTTCAGCCAAAGAGCTGCCCAGTTCTCTGTGAATTAAGAGCATCTAATTCCTGTTGAATGAACTCATTTGTCTGTCTCAGTAAACTGGTGCTGACTGTTACCACAGCGCTGTTGCTGAGCCAACGTGCGATGCCAGAGACTGAGCTGCTGCAGCCAATGTGGGATGTCAGAGACTGAGCTGCTGCCTCTGGCCCTTGGGCTAAAAACACACTGTGGTTTTCCATGAAAACCACACTCCTGAACACTTTCTGCTATTGCATATGGATAATAGCACATCTAATGTCATTAGTGTCCTCCATCCCAGTGATTCCCTAGCAGCCTGCAGAGCAGACGATGCGATAGCCAAGAGAAATCCTCTTCTCCCTTGGCTTGCTGCTTGCTGGCAGGGAAATGATGCCCTGGGGTGTTGGACACTTGCTTCGGAAGTGCAGTCATCTAATGAGGCTGCAATGGATCTTGGATGATTCAAGCCCTCCATCTTCCATCAGCACCTCTTTGCTTCTGAGCAGCAGCATCAGCTCCTGTGGGCACCCAAGTTAGTGACCCACAGAGCTCTAAACACTGGATGAGGCTAAATTAAGCAGAGATACATGGATCCATCAGACTTCCAGCAGCAGTGCTGCTCTTCTGCATAGAGAAAGGTAAAGGGGAGAGAGCTGTAGGATCTGTCCCGTGCCATGGGCCAGTGTGGGCAAAGGCACTCACACAGCAGCTTGCTATGGTACATATGGAGATGTGGGGGAAATGCTCATCCTTCCTCCAAACCCAGCATCCAAACCTTTGGTCGGAGGTCTCGGATCATTGCTCCTTCAGTTCCTGTGCTTCCTTCCCCCCTCCCCAAGGGTAAACCAGATGCTCTGGGGATCAAGCATCTCCCTAAGGTAATCCAGCTTTCTGGTTGCAAAGGCTTACACCCGCTGAATTCCCTGTTCATGTGAGCTGAGGACATGCTGTGCTGTACCCAGGTAATGGCCCAGCTTGTTATTTAGGAAGTGGGATTAATGACTGTGGAGAAGGTGGCTGTTATCCCTGTAACAGAGATGTATGTGTGGATGCTCTCATGCCACAGGACATAGACAGTGCTGGCCAAGCCCAAAAGCACTGCAGACTCCATCTCCAAGATGGGCTGCTGTCTGGCATGACTGGGGAGAGATACAGAGAGTTCAGTGGAAATGGCATGGTCAGAGCATTGACAGCCCCTTGTGTGTCCCCAGGTGGCGAATGGGAAGGAAAGTGACAGCAAGAAGAGCGAGGATGTGCTCAGCCAGCTCAGGTCAAGATCTGAACACGTGCAAAACCTCTCTCTAACCAAGTTCATCAAACGTAAGTGTCTGCATCCCCGGCCTCCCACTTGGATGGGTTCTCTCTGCTTGTACAAACACACATCCTGGCAGTGTGCAGTGCAGTGGCTTGCAGTCATGGCATGGTTGGGATTGAAGGGAGCTTAAAGCTCATCCAGTTCCAACCGCTGCCACGGGCAGGGACCCCTTCCACTGCAGCAGCTCCAAGCCCCTGTGTCCAACCTGGCCTTCAACACTGCCAGGGATGGGGCAGCCACAGCTTCTCTGGGCACCCTGGGCCAGCGCCTCAGCACCCTCCCAGGGAAGAGCTTCTGCCTAAGAGCTCATCTCAGTCTCCCCTCTGGCAGCTTAAAGCCATTCCCCTTGTCCTGTCCCTCCATCCCTTGTCCAAAGCCCCTCTCCAGGTTTCCTGGAGCCCCTTCAGGCACTGGAGCTGCTCTAAGGTCTCAGCCTGTCTCCATAGCAGAGGTATAATTAGATCTGCAGGTCTCTTCCTGATCTGCTCACAGCAGATGCTTTCCATCACATACACACTACTCCATTCCATCTCATGCTGATCAAAACATCTGGGGTTGGTAACTTGTGTGGCTTTGTGGCTTGTCTAGGCAGTGGGAAATAGAACCCAAAACCTCATCAGAGCCCAAAACCAGGCAGGAAAAGGGTACAAAGTGCAAGCCATGGGAAGGGAAAGAGCCCCATTTAGAGTGGTTTGTAGTGTGGGTGCATCCAGCTGCCATTGACCATCTCTCAGGTCACAGTGAGAATCAGACCCCCAGCATCACCCCCAAAAGCCTCCCCAGACTCCCTCTCTCAAGGCTGGTGACAGCACCCAAGCCAGGTGCTCTCCTTGTCCTTCCAAGGACAACCATGGTCTGAGCAATTGAAACCAGGTTTGTGTTTGTCTGGATTGGTTTTACCCCAGTGCAATGCACCTGGTTAGCACCGAGCAGGGACTCAGCTGGGCTTTATCCTGCTCCGAGTTGTTTGTCTTGAAGGAAACACTCCGTACTTTGGCAATTACTGAAGGAAAGCGACCTTCTGAAGCCAACCCATGACAGCTTCCTCCCTATCTCCTGAATATCATCCCTTTAATGTATTGGAAATTCCCTGCATTATTGAGGTCAGTGGAGGGCAGGCACGGCAGGAGCAGCGTAGGCAGGTTTGTATCCTGCTCCTTGCACTGTTTGCTCGCTGCCTTAGTGCTAAATTAGAGGAGCAAGTTGAAGGTTTCTCCCCCCGTTGACCTTGTTGCACTGTCATTTAGAAACCCCGTGTGATGGGAACAGATTTATCGCCCTTGGATGGGATTTTCACACCGATGCTGCTCTTTGCCTCTTTAAAATGAATAGAAATGAGCTCCTGGGTGAAGGGAATGTGTTGTGTGTGGTTGAGCTGCAGCGGTGCTGTTGTCAGGGCTGTGGAGCTGTGCTAATAAGAATTCATTATTTCTGAGAATTCAGCCCCCAAAGACCAATCCTAAAGAAAATGAAGTGTCTAGATTGTTTTTGTCCTGTTGAAATCATAGAGTCATGGAACGGTTTGGGGTGGAAAGGACCTTAAGATCATCCAGTTCCAGCCCCCTGCCATGGGGAGGGATGCATTATCAGGATCTCTAACACAAACCTCTTTTTAGAGCCAGAAAGTGGGTGGGAACTAGTGTGTGATGGTTAGAAGGGTACAATTTGGGTGAAATCTAAGGACTTTAGTGCTAGCTCACATACAGGTCACTAGAAAGACAATTTTGTCTCCCATTTTATGACTTTTTTGCTTATGTTGTTTCTTTGTTCTTATTCTATTTCTGTTCTTTTTTGGATGCTGGAGAGGGACTCTTCATCAGGGACAGTAGCGATAGGACAAGGGGTGATGGGTTCAGACTGAAACAGGGGAAGTTCAGGTTGGAGATAAGGCAGAAGCTGTTCCCTGTGAGGGTGCTGAGGCACTGGCACAGGGTGCCCAGAGAAGCTGTGGCTGCCCCATCCCTGGCAGTGCTCAAGGCCAGGTTGGACACAGGGGCTTGGAGCTGCTCCAGTGGAAGGTGTCCCTGCCCATGGCAGGGGTTGGAACTGGATGAGCTTTAAGCTCCCTTCATCCCAAACCAGTTTGGGATCCTATGATTGTTTCTCTCACCAGGCATCCTTTTCTCTCTTTTAACTGTTCTTTTCTATGCAGTAGTTTCTGAAAACAACATCTGGAGATTTTCCTGCCTGGGTCACCTTGGAATTTTATACCTTCTGTTGTTTGAAAAGAGAGGCAGAATGAAACACATGTGATGGGGAAATGCTGTAGGACAGTCTGGTCCCTGTGCCGTGCTCATAGTGAGCCTTTTGTACATCACACCCCAGTACAAACGGATAACCCAGCTCCTGAAGAAGGATGGTCCCAGTTTGTGGTCTCAGCAAGCTGGAAGTGATGGGGTTGTGCTGTGGAATCTTTGAGAGGTACCTCCTTGGCTTGTCTGGTTGCATCTGGCATCTCTGCCTGCAGCATGGGGGGCAGAAGGGCAGGAGATGTGCATTTAAGAGACGAGCTGTATCAATCCGTCAGCAGAAATGACACAGAGTAGATTCCTATCATATCTGACAAGAGAAATAGCAACCTGTGTATTCATTCAGCCTTGATGCTCACACCTTTTCACTGCTTGTAAAAAGTATGTTAGTTTTGTGGGCAAGGGGCTAAGCCTCATGATGGAGATGGCTGTTGGTAGCACCTCATCTGCTTGCTCATCCATCTGCATCTTGAGGGGAGCTTTAGAACGTGGTACTAGAGCTGCCTGATGCTTTCATGCTGGAAGAGGCAGCCCCAGAACTGCCCAATGCTGAAGGCTGTGGGTCCCCTGTATGGGATGGGATGAAGGAAAGCCTTAGGATACCAGCAGGGATTGGATCAAACAGGGACTGCACAAGATCTCAGATTTTTCCATGGGATATTTCAGCCCTATTCTTCCCACATCCCATGTAAGGCAGAGTCCTCCCTCTGAGCCACCCATGAGGGATGGCTGCAAACTCAACCTGGACCAGGATCACTTCACCTGGGAGGAAGGCAGCATCTCCTGTTGGGAAGCGCCCCTTTGCTTGTCAGCTGGAGGGCACACAGGTGTCAAAGCACTTGAGGATGCTCCTTGAGCAGAATAAGGCTGAAAAGCACCTTTAAGGGTTCATCAGTCTCTTAAGGGCTTGGCAGAGGCAAGCTTTAAGTTACTAAACTGACCTGGAGCAGAAAGATGCCCAGAAGTGTTGTTTAGTCGCTTAGTTCAGCTTAAATGATGCAAAATGAAGTGCGATTACGGAGAACGAAATGCGTTTTGTCATTTGTTCTGTTGCTTCATTGCACATGGAAAGAACTGAGAACAAAAGAAGGGAATATTTGCCATTTGCTTTATTGGGAGTGAAATGCGGATGGGTTAGAGCCCATCCCACGAGGTGCTTCCTGCTCTCCATTTCTCTGGAAGCCTCTGGGCTTTCAATCTTCCTGGGGCAAGGTGTGACGAGTAGAGAGCAGTTTGCACAGCCCTGGAAAGTCTGCTTCAAGGACAGGAAGAGCTTTTCCCTCCCCAGTCAGCAATAACAGGATGGAGCCGTGTACAGGATAAATCCTCAGGCAAAGCACTGGGGACAGATCCAAACAACGAGGTTGGTTACCCGAGGAGGGAGCAGCATCCACTCACTGGCGTTAGTCAGGAGTAGGAAAGTCAAAGCACTGTTGGGACGACTTTTGGCTCCCACACAGATGCTGTGGGTGACATTGGGTTGCACCCCGCTCTTTGTACTCACCAAGTGCTCCTTTTGCAGGCAGTAGACCTGCTCGCAGTAATCAAAAAGGTAGGATTTAGCCTCAAGTAATTTCCATTGCTAATTTCCAGGCTTCTGCTGCGAGCACCTTGGGAGGATGTGCAGCTTCTGTTGCATGTACTGGGAATTAAGCCATTAAAGGTGATCTTCAAAGCAATTAAACCCCTGGGCTTGTGACTTGTTTGGGGGTTTTTATCTATGGTGCCTAAAGATGGTTTCAAGGATATTCTTGTATTATGATTTCAAAGCTTCTGTTTGCATTTAGTATCTGCCCGGCTTCTCCTCTGGAGCTGCAAGGCTGAATTAGTAACTAGATGGTGGTTGCAGAGGATGGTTTCTCACCATGAGGTGGGGAGCCTGCTCGCTTGTTGTAGCTTCGTAGCTCTGATCTGGAGTGGTAGAGGGGGTGTAGTGTGCTTGAAAAGGCCAGAGCACTCCATGGAAAAGGAATTGTTTTGGTGTAAGATTCCCATTGCCTCACAAAAGGCTGGATTAGTTCTTGGGAGATCTTTCAGCAAGCACGTTGAGGTTTCCCATTTGCAATGCGTCTGAAGTATTAAGAAAACTAAGCAGGTATATGCTGCAAAAAGCAGAAGTGGTAAATACTCCGTCCCTGTCAGTGTTCAAGGCCAGCTTGGGCAGGGCTTGGAGCAAGCTGCTCTAGTGGAAGGTGTCCCTGCCCATGGCAGGGGGTTGGAACTGGATGATCTTAAGGTCCTTTCCAACCCAAACCATTCTGTGATTCTATAGCTAAGGGTAAAACCACCTCCCTCTTTGAGGTTCACCTTGATCTAGCCCAGGGATATCATTGCAGGTCATAGCTGAGTGCTAACTTCACAGCTCTCCAGCACATCCGTATTTCAGGGTCCTTGAGCATGTCTTGCATGCTTGGAGTCTCTCTTGCGCCCTGCTTTTGCTGCTCCCCAAAGGCTTTAGCTGCTTTCCTAACCCTGAAAGCTGAGTGCTGAGCTGCAGAGGCAATACTTCCATGAACAAGAGCTTTGCCTTTGAACAGGGGACATCCATGGGTGGACCTTTGCTCTTCACATAAGAGGTGAAGACCACTGCCTGCTCTAGTGGAAGGTGTCCCTGCCTGTGGCAGGGGTTTGGAACTGAATGAGCTCTAAGGTCCCTTCAACCCAAACTATTCCATGGTTCTATAAGCTTTTAGGACAGCTAAAGCAAATCCACAGCTTGGGACAACTCCCAGACAAGCAGTCACAATCTCCCAGTGGCTCCGTACTGGAGCAGATATAAAGATTGTCCCAATTGTTTGTGAGCTGCAAAGAATTAACACCATTAATTTATGGCAAGCCACTGTATTAATCCTCCCTGTTAATTCCTTATCTCTGCCTCAGCATATTGCCTTTCATCTGGGAAACTCATCATGTGTTTGTCTGGAAGTTGCACTCATGCACACCCTTTGCTTGAGCGCTGCAAAGCCAGATATGGAGCACAGGAGAAGGAGATGGTTCAGGGGGAGCAGGAAGTGGGTTTGGGATGTGCACGAAGCAGAAATCACTCCAGGAGGGAGAATTGCAGCTTCCCAGCTGGTGGGTGTCAGCATCAGGCATCCCAAATCCCATGGCACTGAGGGGGAGCTGTCTTTGCTGAGCAGGATGAAGATGTCTTTTCTCAAGTACTAAGGGTTCAGCCACAGGGGAATTCACTGGAGCAGTTCTTGCCTATCCAAATATATCCAAAAATACATATGTTTTAATGATGGAAACAGAAAGGACGTTGAAATTACAACCGCAGCAAACAAATATATTAACTCTTAATGACTTCCCAGCTCCTTTGGTATTTGTTTTAGCAGAAGAACTGCCAGAAAGCTCCAGGGAAATGAACCGAGGCCCTGTTCGCTCAGGGCATGCGTGTTTGTAATGACCCCTATAGTCATGCAGTGCCACAGTGCTCAGCCCATGGGTGGTGGGGGAAAGACAAGCAGGTTTCCATGGTGCTCTCAGCCATCCTGGTGCAGTCCAGCCTTGGAAGGCCAGAGATAGAAACACGATTCATAGAGGTTCAGCTGAGGCTGAATGAATATCATAAAGTCACTTGAATTTCTCCAAAGGCATCATAAGACCCTGGCAGCTCTGAAGAAGAGCTTAACAGGAGATAGTGCTGCAGAATCATAGAATCACAGACTGGTTTGGGCTGAAGGGACCTCAAAGCTCCTCCAGCTCCAACCCCTGCCACGGGCAGGGACACCTTCCACTGGAGCAGCTTGCTCCAAGCCCCTGTGTCCAACCTGGCCTTCAACACTGCCAGGGATGGGGCAGCCACAGCTTCTCTGGGCACCCTGGGCCAGCGCCTCAGCACCCTCCCAGGGAACAGCTTCTGCCTCAGAGCTCATCTCAGTCTCCCCTCTGGCAGCTTAAAGCCATTCCCCTTGTCCTGTCCCTCCATCCCTTGTCCAAAGCCCCTCTCCAGCTTTCCTGCAGCCCCTTTAGGCACTGGAGCTGCTCTAAGGTCTCCCCTTCAGGAGCCTTCTCTTCTCCAGGCTGCCCCAGCCCAGCTCTCTCAGCCTGGCTCCAGGGCAGAGCTGCTCCAGCCCTCGCAGCACCTCTGTGGGCTCCTCTGGATGCTCTCCAGCAGGTTAGGCAATGACCACGTGAACAATGCCCTTATTTACACGCCTTAACTTTGGGTCAGCCTTGAACTGCTCCCAGATGATCATTGCAGGTCACTTCCAACTGAAAACCTCACTTTTTTGCTTGCAACAACTAATTCTGCCGTTGATTCACCCATCCCATGGCTGGCTCCTGAGGCAGGTGGGATGAGGGATCATCAGTTTCCATCTCTCATCCTGGTTTGCAATTTGCAGGTCAGGTTTTGCAATGTCATGGTGCTTCTATTCTGACTTTTTGATACCCAAGTGGTCACTCAATCAAGCCCTGAGATGATAAACCCTGAAAGCACTCATTCTGCCCTTTTGTAAATTAAATGTTCACAAGACCTCAGCACTCCTGAAGAATTAGTTTGGTGCATAAAATGTAGGGAAATTCAGGGGTTTGCCGATTTCCATGGATTATTTTGCTCTACACCTCCTCTCTATGCAACAGTTTTCCCTTTTCCTTTCAGATTTCCCTCTGGTGCTGTTGAGGAACCTGCGTCATCCCGTCTTCCTGCTGGTGGTGTTGGCTCAGGTCAACCTCTCTGCCATGGTTGCTGGGTTAGCCACGTTCATGGGGAAGTTCCTGGAGAGGCAGTTCTCCCTTACAGCGTCCCTGGCCAACATGATCATCGGTGAGTGTTGCTGTCGAGGGTTTCAAGCACCTCTTAGAGCATAAGCTGGAGATTATTGTCTAGTCCAGAGGAGGCCACAAGGATGGGCAGGGGCTGGAGCACCTCCCCTATGGAGCCAGGCTGAGAACACTGGGGCTGTGCAGCCTGGAGAAGAGAAGCTGCGTGGAGACATCAGAGCAGCTCCAGTGTCTGAAGGGGGCTACAGGGATGCTGGAGAGGGACTCTTCATCAGGGACTGCAGTGATAGGACAGGGGGTGATGGGTGCACACTGAAACAGGGGAAGTTCAGGTTGGAGATAAGGGAGAAGCTGTTCCCTGTGAGGGTGCTGAGGCGCTGGCACAGGGTGCCCAGAGAAACTGTGGCTGCCCCATCCCTGGCAGTGTTGAAGGCCAGGTTGGACACAGGGGCTTGGAGCAAGCTGCTCCAGTGGAAGGTGTCCCTGCCCGTGGCAGGGGTTGGAACTGGAGGAGCTTTGAGGTCCCTTCAACCCAAACCAGTTTGTGATTCCTAAGAAGGAACATTTCCTGCGGAACAGAGACAGAGGTGACACAAGGTCCTTGCCCATAGTTTCTCAGCTGCTATCTACTTCCCTTCCTTTACACTTCTTGCTAGAAGAAAATCTTGTAAGACCTGGATAGATGTTTGTTATCTCAAGCTGTTCCGTATAATCAAGGAAAGGAAACCAACTCATTGCTCCAAGGGAGCAAAGAAACAACGGATATGAACTGTGCTTGTTGCTGTAGCAAGGGTTACTTTACATCAATCATTGGGTTAAGGGCCTTTAAATAGTAGCTAGGAAATAAAATGAAAGCCTGCAGAAATGTAGGAATGCATTTGAAGACACTTTGGAGGAAGACGCCAATCAGGCTCTTATGGTGCCTGAACCCTTCAGCGTGTTTTCTATAGTCAGCCCCATTGCTTGTAGTTGTTGATCTACTTGTGTGCCGTTGGTGTTGTTAGGAAGGAAAAGGGTAAGTGCTGCGCAGGATATGTGCTCCTGAGATTAGCCTGCTTTTGCTTGCATTGTAATATCCAGAATATCCTGTCCGAGGCTGAGGTCTCCCTGGGTGATCTTCTCATGGTAATAAAAGTACAAAGAAGAGCACTCTCCTCTTATAAAATCAGTTGGGGAGTTCAGAGATCCAGACAGGGAAGTGTTTTAAATACACTTTAGCACAAACAGCAGGAATCCTCATAAGAAAGAGCTTTCTGAAGTCCACAGCAAATAAATCAGAGGAAGAGGAGCAGAGCAGAATGGCAAAGCCCAAGCTAAATACAGGCAGAAAGGTTAAAGGCAGCAGCAGTGGTGTCCTGCACTGATGTGCCCTGCTGAGCTGTTCCCAGGCTTGATTTACTCACCCTGTTAAAGGCTAAAAACTCCATTTCTTGGGTGAATTCATCCAGCTTTTTTTCCCAGCTACTACATCTGCTTTTGCCTTCTTCTGTTAGATCAAAAAGCCTTCTGCAGTTGGAAAACCCTTCCTCGTGTGGCTATTTATCAGCTGAAAGCAACCCCCCCATTGAGTCTTTGTTGAATTAAACAGGTTGCGCTTTGGTATCACTTTGTAAAGGTGGGTTTTGTAGAATGCCAAGTGTGTGATGGAAACCTTCACAGTTTTACAGTGATGACAACAGAAGTGGGCAGATGGCTGCATTACACAGAGATTCAATATCTTCTCTGGGTTCACTTGATGTTTTCTCCTTGTCTACACTGAAAAATCACATTTGCTGGGTGAAGCATGGGTTTTGACTGGTCCCTACTTCTTCTACCCATGGATACATTAGACAGCCAGTCTGCTGTGGAACCCTGCTGGTTTTGCATCTTAGCATCATCCCACCGGTCCCTGCAAAAGCCTTGGTGCCCATCAGAGCACAGATGCTACACACCAGGAACCCAACAGCAAACTCCCTGTGCCTTTGTTATAATGAAGGGACTGATACGGATCAGAGGATGGAGCACAGGGATCAGGAACTGTCTTTTCCCAGGTGCTGTGAACATCCCCGGGGCCATGGTCGGCATCGTGGTTGGTGGTGCCATCCTGAAGCGGTTCCAGATGTCCTTGAGGCAATGCAGCGCTGTGTGTGTCCTCGGCATGTTCCTCTGCCTGGTCGTGGCCTTCCCCCTCCTCTTCCTCGGCTGCCCCACACAGAAGGTCATGGGTGTTACCTACAGTGAGAGGTACTGACAGGGTGGGAATGGGGGGGTCATTCCCAGGGATGTGGGTACACCCCAATTCCCATCTGCACTGATTGGATTGGAGGTGGGAGTTAAGCAGAATACCCAGAAATGGGCTTATTCCCTAATGAGAAACAGTGCATGATGATAAAACAAGGCTAGAGATCAATGTTGTTGTAAATAAACACTGATTTCATTGCATCCTTACTCCTTCCATTTTCATCAACTGATTGTGAAACCCAAAGTGAACATTATTGGCACAAACAGCCCAAGATTAAAAACTCATCTTGGAAAGTGCAGCACTTACTCAGAGGAGAAGAGTTTGAGCAGGGGCCAGCCCTGGGATCACACCTTCGAAGCTGTGGCTGCTTCCCTACGCAGCTAAACATGGGCAGGGCCTTCTTGGTCCACAGTGTCTGTAAAGCCCCATGTTCAGCATCCTGTGGTCTTGGTGGAAGCTGGTCTGAACCCTCAGTGGGAAGCTCACCACCTCTGCGGTGGTGCAAATACCCCAAGAACCCAGATTTGGGGCTACATGTGAAGGAAGTGGGTGATTTTCTGGACTGTTTGTGGTCAGGATGCTTTCTACAGTCAGAGCAAAGGCTGGGGGGGGTGTAGTGGAATTTCTGTGGGTCCTCACATTTAGGGCAAGGGGAATGGCTTTAAGCTGCCAGAGGGGAGATTGAGATGAGCTCTTAGACAGAAGCTCTTCCCTGGGAGGATGCTGAGGCGCTGGCACAGGGTGCCCAGAGAAGCTGTGGCTGCCCCATCCCTGCAGTGCTCAAGGCCAGGTTGGACACAGGGGTTGGAGCTGCTCCAGTGGAAGGTGTCCCTGCCCGTGGCAGGGGTTGGAGCTGGAAGAGCTTTAAGCTCCCTTCAACCCAAACCATTCCATGATTCTATGACATGGGGAAGGTTTCGTTAAGCAATCAAGTGTTTCTTTGCTAATCTCAATATACCTGCAGTATATTATCAGTATATTAATGATACTCAATACCATGCATTAATATGTTCCTCCTGCTGTAGCTCTGAATTTGGACACCACGCCTTGGAGTGCAACCTCCAGTGCAACTGCCCTGAGAAAGCCTATAACCCCATCTGTGGCTCCAACGCTATCGAATACATCTCACCCTGTTCCGCTGGCTGCAGGGGTGTGAATGTCGATGCAGAGAACAGCTCAGTCCTGGTAAGTCATTCCTGCACTGCATTCCTGCCCTAGCATGTGACGGCTCGTAAGGAATAGCCCATGCAATGCTCAGGTCTGGTGGTTGGGTTTTCTGATGTTTGTTAGTGTTGGACAAGCTCTGCATGACCCTGTGGGATGGACAGGAGAAGGTTGAGAACATCCCAGGAAAAGCCTGGTGTCTCTTAGCACTCTCCAGTTTAACACAGTCCTTGCAGTACAGGTCCTCGGCCAAGGTATCCAACCTTTTGGGACACTAAAGTGTCCTTCCCCATCAACTGCTCCATCACTGGGTCTGGTTTAGCTCCACAAACCCCAGTTTCAGTATCTCCCTCCGACCCAGCAGCTTGAGTGGATTTTATGCATGGAAGATGCAGTGACCATGCAAAGATGCATGGAAGGTGCAAAGACCTTCTGCATTCCCTTCACCCCTAAATGCTCATCAACAAGGATGAGCTTTAAGGTCCCTTCCAACACAAACCAGTCTGTGTTTCTGTGATCTAGTTCCACACCCCCGCCATGAGCAGGGACACCTCCAACTGGAAGCTGAAAACACTCAACTGATACCTACAGTTGCAGAAGCAGCCAGGTTGTCTCTATCATATAACTTGTTTTAGCTATCTTACATCTATAGATGAAGAGAGAGGAGGCAATTCTTGCCTCTGGAGACTCGGGAAGCAGCTCTGTGTGCTCTGAGCCAGCCAATGGAGAGACCATTGCCCCAGTACACACAGCACTGATATTTAGTCAGTGAATGCTGTGGGAGGGCCTTGGTAAAGCAATGCTATTCCACCTTTCAGCCTGCAGATTTGCAGGTTACAAGGTCATGATCCAGTTGCAATGTGCATCCTCCCTGTAAATACTGGTTTTCAAACCATGTGTCTGCACAAGAGGATGATTTAGTGGGAAAATCCTGATGTGGGAGCTGGAGAAATGGGGCTTGCGCTTGGCTTTGCCTTGATTTGCAGACCTGGAAGTGCTATTGTCCTGCCCTGTGCTTCTCCCTGCTCTTCTGCTCCCTGCCTCTCACCAAAACGCCAATAGGGCTGAGTATTCACAGTGCCAATTGTCAGCTGAGTCTCCAGGCAATACAGTTCAACAAATGAATAGGAAGGAAGGCTTTGCCAATTCAAATACCTATCTGAAACACATTAGCAATCCATACAGGGTGAGTAGTTTCCCGCTGGGTTCTTGGCACAGGATGTAATGGCAGCAAGGGACTGTCTGGGCACTTTTTAGCAGCATTTTGTTAATTAACAACACTTCATTCTAATAACCATTATGTTTTGTGCCAAGGCTTAGTCCCAGATGTACTTTTCTGCATCCCTGGGCCTGTGTTTTGAACAGCAGAGCTTTCTCAACTGCTTCTTCCTTCCCAAAGATGCCTCCAGCCCTTTGACATCCTAAACTCCTGAACGTGACCCACTCCTGCATTCATTTTATGTATAATTGCATGGAGCCAGACGCTACAGCAAAACTGGGGCTCCCTGGATGATGCCATCAAATACTACTTGGTGGAGCCAACATTAGCTCTTCCTTTAGCACTGAGATATTTTGCTGGATCTTCTTGCCATCTATTGATTCATCTTAGAGTCATATGATGGGCTGGATTGAAGGGATCTTAAAGCTCCTCCATTTCCAACCCCTGCCACGGGCAGGGACACCTTCCACTGGAGCAGCTGTGGGCAAATGGCTCATCCATGAGCTCTGTCTGCGAGAAGGATGGGTTCAACCTCCCTTTCTGGTCCTGCATCCCTGGGGAAGCTCCTGCTTTTCTCAAACTGGAGAATGGGAAAGAGCCTTAACACTGCCATGCTTCAGGAAGCTCCTGAATAAGCACTGATAATAAAAAAATAAGAATTATTAATATTAGTATTACTGCTGCAAAATGTGGCCAAACTGCCAAAGCCTATGGGTAGAATCATGGAATCACAGAAAGGTTTGAGTTGGAAGGGACCTTAAAGCTCCTCCAGCTCCAACCCCTGCCATGGGCAGGGACACCTTCCACTGGAGCAGCTCCAAGCCCCGGTGTCCAACCTGGCCTTGGACACTGCCACGGATGGGGCAGCCAGGGATGGGGCAAGTTAAAGTCATTCCCCTTGGCCTGTCCCTCCATCCCTTGTCCAAAGCCCCTCTCCAGTCTTGGAGCCTCCAGCCAGCACAAAGCTGTCTTTGGGTCCCTTTAATTCATGACTCTGACTCTTTGCAAGGTGCTGGTTGCACAGATCAAGTGAGTTTTAATTTATCTAATTGCATTTTTGTGAACTGCTTTGGCCCAATTTCATCTCAGCTATCGCAAGCACTCATCTGCGCTGGGTCCCCTGGAGACCCTCCTCTCTGTCCATGACGGCAGAAGGAGCCCAGATGATGAGTTTGGTTTAGTTCATTTCAGACGGCTGAAGAAGATAAATCCCCTAATTTAAATTCTAAATCCTCTTTCCTCGAGGTGGGAGCAGGGATTTTGTCCCCTTCCATCCCAAATCTCCCCCTGTGCTCTCAGCCAAGAGCAGCTCCTTGTGGGTCTCTTTTATGGGCATCAGCCATGCCCCTTCCCCAGGCAGTGACGTGGCAGTGGGGATTTAGGAGCCCCTGGTCTGCTCCCGCCCCTGGGATCACCCTTCTGCAAACTGCCAGCCTGGTGTGAGTCCGGCTCCCTCCAGCAACAATAAAATCACACTCATTTCATCTAAAGGTCTTTAAAAAGAGGTTTCTTGTTTAAGAAAAAGAGAATTGTGACTGAAATCTGGAGAAAAAAACAAAAATCTCTGGTCCTTGCCCTGAGGCATCTTTCCTGTGCTAACGCTGTGCCAGGAATCTATGACCCTCCTTCAAAGGTGAGATTTTGCATTGTCCCCATGCAAGTGATTTCTGGTGTAATCCTCCCCTGAGCCTGGCTCTGGCTTTGATTGCCAGCTCTGCTCTGCATGGAGCCACTGGACGGAGGGTTTTGCAGCAGGAGACCAGGTGGGTACAGGGGATGGAGCCCAGGCTGCTCCCCTGGAGATTTCCTAAAGATCATAGGATCATGGAATCAACCAGGATGGAAAAGCCCTTTAAGCTCACCCAGTCCAACCATTCCCAGCACTGCCAAGGCCACCACTGACCCATGGCACTGGGGCCTCGTCTCCATGCTCTGTGAGCACTCGCAGGGACGGTGACTGCAGCCCTGCCCTGGGCAGTTCCAATGCTGAGCACCCTCTGGGGAAGGAATTGTCCCTCAGCTCCATCTAACCCTGCCCTGGTGCAGCTTGAGGCTGTTTCCTCTTGGCCCATCCCTTGTTCCTTGGGAGCAGAGCACAGCCCCCTCCTGGCTCCATCCTCCTCTCAGGCAGTTGTAGGGAGCCATCAGGTCCCCCCTGAGCCTTCTCTTCTCCATCTGAACCCCCCAGGTCCCTCAGCCCTTCCCCATCACACTGTGCTCCAGGCCCTGCTCCAGCTCCATTCCCTTCTCTGGCCCCGCTCCAGCGCCTCAATGTCCCTCTTAAATACAGATGTAACACAGATGAGTAAACTCACATCAGGCTTCAATGTTTTATTGGCCGTGTTTATTTCATACCAAGAGTCCAGATTTATTCAGGATGTCAAAGCATTCATCTGGCAGATGATGACATTGAAATAAGCCTGTGTGCAAGCATCCTCAGTGCATAGCAGACATGAAACATGGGACTAGATGCACAAGCATAGAAGGATTGCTGCAGGGAGTCGGACGGCATTGCTGCAACTCACACCAACAAGGCAAGGATGCATCTGGGTTGGGAGCACTTCCAGATGCCTCTGGAAGCACAGAGAGATGAATCTAAGTACCACTGTAGATGACACTGGAGGATACCAGCTCCATAGGAGTGAGCAGTGAGCAGCTGCAGCAAAGAAACCTAACAAGGTGCTGGGGAGCATCCCCAAGGGCATCACCACAGGGATAAAGGTGTCATTGTCCCACTGGGCTCAGCGCTGGTCAGGCCGCCACTGGAACATGGGGTCAGGTTGGCTCCTGCTGCACAGCAGGGCTGTGGCCGGGCTGCAGAGGGGCCAGAGAAGGGCCACAGAGATGGTCCAAGGGCTGGGGAGCAGTGAGGAAAGGCTGAGAGAGGCGGGACTGTTCAGCTGGGGAAGAGGAGGCTCAGGGAGACCTCATCCATGTGCCAGGAGTTAAAGGGGGGGTACAGAGAAGATGGAGACTCCCTTTGGACAAGGAATCCATGGGAAAGGCGAGGGGTGATGGGCACAAGTTACTGCTGGGGAGATTCCCAATGGACACAAGAGGAGAATCGTTCCCAATGAGAACAAGCAGCCACTGGGATAACCTCCGCAGGGAAGTGGTGACTCCCCAGTGTTGGACACTTAAGGTTGGGCTGCACAGGGTGCTGGGCATCCAGTCTGGGTCATGCGGTGCCTGGAGGGGTTGGAGCAGATGATCCCTGAGGTCCCTTCCGCTGGGATTCCAGGATTCTGTGACTTGAACCAAGGTACCACTGTGGTACCAGCTTCCCCATCACCCGTCCGTGCTCACCCATGTGACCTCCTGGTGATGCCCTTGGGACACTGTGACTCTGGGACCTCCTTTCAGCGATGACAACACATTGTAGGCTGTAAGTGGGAATGGGAACCTGTGTTTCTTCAATCCACTCAGCCTGTTATTCCTATCCAGCTTTATCATATGTGTTTCTTCCTCCCCTCAACCCCTCTTTGAAGTGCTGAGTGCTGATTGCTGCTGACTATGCACAGACAGCCCTATGGCAGCTGACATCTACCCCTGGTATCTCCATAGCCTAGAGCAGATGAGCAGCCTCTGGTTTCTCTCCTCTCTGCAGAACTACACCAACTGCAGCTGCATCTCTGACAACGGGCTCATGGGCTCTGCCAGACCCGGGACCTGCAGCACCGGCTGCTCCCACCTCTTCCTGCCCTTCGTGATCCTGTCCTGCCTGGCAGGGATCCTCGCCAGCACGTCCCACACGCCGTCCTTCATGCTCATCCTCAGGTGAGCACCTTGGGTTGGCCATGGTCTGGGTGCAGCCGGAAGGGACATCAGAAAACGTGGTTTGGAAGACCAAGAGGTCCTTGAGTGGGGGAAGGTTCTGTCCAGCTGAGGGACTGGAGGGGAACTCAACCCTATATATTGCACCTCATGCCCTGTTCCTCCTGTTGTTTTTACATGGTTTTTGCACGGGTTGGTGCAGGGAATGGGTCTTCTCTGCTCCCATCAGGGCAGTGCATGTGGCTGTCCATCTTCTAGGCTATGTCTGGCTCAGGAGACCTGGCATTGCTGGGCAGGACAGAACCATCAAGCATCTCCAGTCTCAAATGCTGGAGCAGGAGAGACCTTCAGGACTTGCTCTTGAAGACCCAGCACTAACAGAGCTCCTGCTTCCCTAAGACCTCAAAGGCTCCTCCAAGGTCTCTTTGGTTATTGCTGCTGATCCCTGCAGAGGAAAGCAGCCAAGTGGGTATTTCAGGCTGCTGAAGGCTTTATCATGGAGCCATGGTGCTGTGTGGCCAATTGCTGTTGTAGGGAATGTGGTGTTCAGCAGCATGCCAGGCCCCCACAGCCCCACCACCCATCAATGGGGCTGTGGGGCTCACAGGAACCCCACATTGCCCTCAGCACCCCTATTCCTGGTCTTAGCACAACCTTCAGATCCAGGAGCAGATCCTGTTCCTTCTCCCCACTGTGGCTGATACCTCAGGAACGAGATGCACCATTAACTCAGCACTAACTCAGCACTGCAGAACCTCAGCAGCTTTTACTGCAGCTCTGTTAAATTAAGAAGTTTAATTACTTTCCTTCCTTCTGGTGGATCTCCCTCGAGCACAGCATCCCTTCCCAGTGCAGAGAAGCAATTAGGACTGCAGTTGCCCATGCCCTTGGAAAGGTGCCTATGGGGCAGGCTGGAGCCAACCTCAGCACAAGCCCCTGGCTGGGATGGGCAGGAGAGGGAAAAGCCATGGATAACTCTGTACATGATATTCCCAAGCACATTTCTGTGGTCAAAGCCCTCCAAAGAGTTGCTTTTTAGGGAAAAGCTGTGGTTAAAACCTGGTTTCGGCTTGACTCTCAGGCATTATTCAATCAAGTTAAACCACCTTTAATGCCATGAGTGAGCTGCGTATACAGCAGGCAGTCATAGAGGAAAGGGAAACTGAGTCCCCTGAAGTGGTGCCCCATCCCTGGCAGTGTTGAAGGCCAGGTTGGACACAGGGCCTTTGAGCAAGATGCTCCAGTGGAAGGTGTCCCTGCCCGTGTCAGGGGCTGGAGCTGGAGGAGCTTTAAAACCCCTTCCAACTCCAACCATTCCATGATTCTATGACATGTGCTGACCTGAAGGTCCTCTCCCACCCAGCCCTCTGCCATGCGTGACCCCATCAGGAACCACAGCCTGAAATACTTCCAGAAAACTAGGGTACCACCAAAGCACACACTGGGACATCTCACCTCAGAGAGAGCCACTTCCTCAATGGGTAAATCTCTTTTGCAGCTGCAAAAAGCATCCCTTGTATTGCTTGTGTTTGGCACAGCCAGCAGCTAAATCGGGTTTTGTTTGTGACTTACTCTTTAAACAAGAAGCAAAAATACTTCACTGAGCTCCTCCCTGCCTCTTATGGAGCTCAGCAGGTTTCCCAGGCCAGGAAAAAGCTTCTGGCCTTGATGAATGAAGCTTCATCAAGACACTGATGTAAACGGGAACTGCCTGGGGTCCTTGGATGGGTTGAAGGATGATTTGAGGGGTGAGGTGCCATAAGGTTTCATGTGAGGCCAGGGAGGGAAACATCCATCTTTGCAGCACAATTTCCACTCTGTGTTTCAGGAGCATCCAGCCTGAAGACAAATCCTTTGCTGTCGGGATACAGTTCATGCTTCTGAGAGTTTTAGGTAAATGAGAACGTGTTGAAATGTCATCCTGGAAAATCACGGCAGCTCCTGGGGATTCTGCAGCCCCCGGGCTGTAGAAGTGATGTTTAATCAGAGTTTCAGACTGAATAAAGCCTGTTCTAAGCTGGGGAAGATGCTGCCTTGCAGGGTTTAGGGGGCTGCACATGGTGGGGAAGGAATGAGGCACCTCCATGGGGTACATGTACGTGGTGAAATGAAGAAGAGCAGGGAATAAGTTTAGGTCCAGGCGGGCAGCCCTTGGCTATGTGTAGATACTGCCACGTTTGCCTTCAGTATATCAGTGGGGCTGAAAACCATGTCTTGTGATCCCACTGGTTAGTTTTCCTATGGTGAAAATCCATGTTCACCTGGAGACCCCCAGAACATGCCATTGCAGTTGTGGGATGGAGCATATATGCACAGTGCATGAAGGAGGTGAGCATCATTCCTGGGATTAGCCATGGTCCTTTATCAAAGAGCAATGAGAAAGTAGGACCGTCTTGTGTCTTGGTGGGGTGCAAACACACAGCCAGCCCTCGGTGTTCTATGCAGGGCCAATGGCTTCATGAGCCACCACGAAGACCATCCCCAGCCACTTTATATCCCCTCACATGGGAGAGTAACCAGGGTTGGATTTGTTGCGGCAGAGTTGCTTCCGCAACGCCCCAAAGCCCCATTTAACCCTTTCTGCTTCCAGCATGGATGCCAGGACCTGTTCTGTACGGCAGTGCTATCGACACGACCTGCATCCTCTGGGAGAAGAAGTGTGACAGGAAAGCAGCCTGCAGATACTACGACAATAACCTCTTCAGGCAAAGGTAAGGATGTGCATCAGGATAAGGGCTGAGGGTGCAGCGGGAAGCCCAGGGGCAACATGGCATCAGGCCACCTCCTACATGGGATAAGTTGCTGCATATGCCATGGTAAGCAAACAGGGACACTCGCGTCCCCCCTGGCCCATTCTAACTCCCAGCAATGCCTAGGAATGGTTTGGAAAGTCATTGGCACAAGTCAAAACCCTGAAAAGGACCATGTTAACTTGCTGCTGTAGACCACAGAGGTCCAATTCCTGAAGAACTCCCTGCGTTGTAGTGAGAACAGTTCACTGGAACAACCTCCCCAGGGACATGGTAGAGTCCTCATAGATTTCATCTCAATCTCCCCTCTGGCTGGTTAAAGCCATTCCCCTTGGCCTGGCCCTACAGACCCAGGCTGAACCAGATTACCTTCTGCATACACTTCCTTATTAGCAGATATGATCTCTTAATCTAACACCAGAGAAGTGCATCTTCACAGCTTCTCCTCTTCCTGCCACCCTTCTCGGACCCAAGCTTGCAGCAGTTGCTGAACGTGCCCAAGGAGCCAGTCCCCATGTTCGGTGTCTGCTGGGTGCCTGAGGACACTGGGTATTAGTGCTTGATGCACACAGGAACACGCTTCCTACCCTGATTTATTGTGTTTCCACACCACAGGTACCTTGGTCTCCAGTTTTTCTTTGAGGTTGGTGCCTTCCTGTGCTTTGTGACCGTCTATGTGATCCTCAGACGGCAGGAAAGGGAAGTCAGCAACGCAGCAGGGACAAAAGCAGACCCAGAGAAGGAGAAACTGGCAGGAAACTCCACAAAGAGCCCAGAATCCAAAGTGTGACACCAGAAATCCATGTCGTTGGAGGTGAAGTCATGTGCATCATGCCACACTTGAACTGTGAAGAATGGATGCTTGGAGCAGTGGACAATGGGACTGCTTCCTAATGTTCTGGGTGGGATGTACTACATCTGTAGTGCCATGGGAGTCTGCCTCCTCCACCTCAATGGTGCAGCTTGCTCCTTCAAGTGGATTAGTCCACACACATTAACCTTTGGACACTGCAGCCTTCTGGATTTATGTACTCCGAAGCACTTGCTCCTGCTGACGGTCTTGGTGACGCCAGCACTGAGCAGTAACCACAGAGCTGAAGGATTCTATGGGGTTTTTAAATAAATCATTTGTAAGAAATGGTTTTGTACTGAATCCATACATCTCCATGAGTGATGGGTTGTCCTTGTCCCCAAAATGTCACTGTGCTTGTTCCTTTTGCTCTTGCAGTGTTAGATGGTCTCTCTTCCTTGAAGGCTTCATCCCGCTGGAGCTGACATTGACGGGATGTTTGTCACAGGCTGTGGACCATTGCAAGGGCAAACTTGTCTGCTTCACCCTGCTGCTGTGCAGATGCTGCTTTGGAGGTGAGGGGAAGGGATGAGGATGTTGGGGATGGGAGAACGTCAAAAGGAATCGCAGGTCCAGCCTAGGAGAGAAACTCCAATACCTGTTTAGTACCTTGCTCAGCCTGGAGGAGAGAAGGCTCCTTAGGGGGAGAACTTAGAGCAGCTCCAGCGCCTAAAGGGGCTGCAGGAAAGCTGGAGAGGGGCTTTGGACAAGGGATGGAGGGACAGGCCAAGGGAATGGCTTTAAGCTGCCAGAGGGGAGACTGAGATGAGCTCTTAGGCAGAAGTTCTTCCCTGGGAGGGTGCTGAGGCGCTGGCCCAGGGTGCCCAGAGAAGCTGTGTCTGCCCCATCCCTGGCAGTGCTCAAGGCCAGGTTGGACACAGGGGCTTGGAGCAAGCTGCTCCAGTGGAAGGTGTCCCTGCCCATGGCAGTGGTTGGAACTGGAGGAGCTTTAAGGTCCCTTCCAACTCAAATCATTCTGTGATTCCGTGATTCTACCCATAGGCTTTGGCAGTTTGGCCACATTTTGCAGCAGTAATACTAATATTAATAATTCTTATTTTTTTATTATCAGTGCTTATTCAGGAGCTTCCTGAAGCATGGCAGTGTTAAGGCTCTTTCCCATTTTCCAGTTTGAGAAAAGCAGGAATTTCCCCAGGGATGCAGGACCAGAAAGGGAGATTGAACCCATCACTCTCGCAGACAGAGTTCATAGCCGAGCCATTTGCCCACAGCTCAGCCAGCCTCACTGTGCTCCTCGAAGGGGTTACTGTCAGATGCAGCTCTAATTATGGACTCAAAGTCGAGTCTGGTGTTATTTTGGGGCAGTTTCCTCTATTTCCTGCATTCTTCCCATCTCAGGGCTCCTTTCCATCCAAGCATAAATCCTGTTCCTGATCTTGTGCCATCAGTGTGCAACCACAGATCATTGGTAACTTGTCATTTTTGGCTGAAGAATGGAGTTCAGTAGAAACCCCAAAACTACAAAATTCCACCCAAATATGCAGGAGAGAGAAGACATACACAAAGGAGAAAATTCATTAACTCCTCACACCCCGGCAAATAGTCCTATGGTGAGGTCTGGGACTGCAATGGTGGAAGGGGTAAAGGCTGGTGGTTAAATGGCTGATTTAGATAGTTCACCAGACTCTTTGCCCAGCCATCGTGAGACCAAATTAATCATAGAATCAGAATGGTTTGGGTTGGAAAGGACCTTAAGATCATCCAGTTCCAACCCCCTGCCATGGGCAGGGACACCTTCCACTAAACCATGGCACCCAAGGCTCTGTCCAACCCGGCCTTGAACACTGCCAGCAATGGAGCATTCACAACTTCCCTGGGCAACTCATACCAGTGCCTCACCACCCTTACAGTAAAGAACTTCCTCCTCATATCCAATCTAAACTTCCCCTGTTTCAGTTTGAACCCATCATTCCTTGTCCTCTCACTACAGTCCCTAATGAAGAGTCCCTCCCCAGCATCCCTATAGCCCCCTTCAGATACTGGAAGCTGCTCTGAAGTCTCCACGCAGCCTTCTCTTCTCCAGGCTCAACAGCCTCAACTTTCTCAGCCTATCTTTATACAGGAGGTGCTCCAGTCCTCTGATCATCCTCGTGGCCTCCTCTGGACTTGTTCCAACAGTTCCATGTCCTTTTTATGTTGAGGACACCAGAACTGCACACAATACTCCAAGTGAGGTCTCACAAGAGCAGAGCAGAGGGGCAGGATCACCTCCCTCGACCTGCTGGTCACGCTCCTTTGATGCAGCCCAGGATCTGGTTGGTTTCTGGGCTGCGAGCGCACACTGCAGCCGGCTCATGGTCATTTTCTCATCGACCAACACCCCCAAGTCCTTCTCCACAGGGCTGCTCTGAATCTCTTCTCTGCCCAACCTGGAGCTGTGCCTGGGATTGCTCCCACCCAGGTGTAGGACCTTGAACTTGGCATGGTTAAACTTCATCAGGTTGGCATCAACCCACCTCACAAGCATGTCAAGGTCCCTCTGGATGGCATTCCTTCCCTCCAGCGTATCAACTGAAGCACACAGCTTGGTGGCATCAGCAAACTTGCTGAGGACACACTCAATCCCACTGTCCATGTCACCGACCAAGATGTTGAACAAGACCGGTCCCAACACCGATCCCTGAGGGACACCACTTGTTACTGGTCTCCAGCTGGACATTGAGCCATTGAGCACAACTCTGCATGCGGCCATCCAGCCAGTTCTTTATCCACTGAGTGGTCCACCTATCAAATTGATGTCTCTCCAACTTAGAGACAAGGATGTCATGTGAGACAGTGTCAAACGCTTTGCACAAGCCCAGGTAGATGACATCAACTGCTCTACCCCTGTCCATCAGTTCCGTAGCCCCATCACAGAAGGCCACCAGATTGGTCAGGCAGGATTTCCCCTTAGTGAAGCCATGCTGGCTGTCACCAAGCACCTTGTTGTTTTTCATGTGCCTCAGCATGCCTTCCAGGAGAATCCGCTCCGAGATGTTGCCCGGCACAGAGGTGAGACTGAGTGGTCTGTAGTTCCCCGGCTCATCCATTTCCCCTTCTTGAAAATGGGGGTTATATTCCCCTTTTTCCAGTTGTCGGGAACTTCACCTGACTGCCAAGATTTTTCAAAGATGATGGACAGTGGCTTAGCAACTTCATTTGCCAGCTCCTTCAGGACCCGCTGATGGATTTCATCAGGTCCCATGGACTTGTGCATGTTCAGGTTCCTAAGATGGTCTCGAACCAGATCCTCTCCTACAGTGGGCCCAGGGTCTTCATTCTCACAGTCCCTGTGTCTGCCTTCCACGACTTGGGTGGTGTGCTCAGGGCATTTGCCAGTGAAGACTGAGGCAAAGAAGTCGTTAAGAACCTCAGCCTTCTCCAAATCCAGGGTAGCCAGTTCTCCCGATAGCTTCTGGAGGGGGCCTACTTTGTCCTTAATCTGTCTTTTATTCGCTGTGTACCTATAGAATCCCTTCCTGTTATCTTTAACATTCCTAACGTACATCAGAATGAGAAACTGATTTCATTTTTATTTTATTTTACTTTATTTTAGGGATTTTGGGGGGGCTATTTTTTTGCAGAGCATTTTGTCCATTGAGATAAGAGGCTCTCCAGGCCCATTCACAAGTACCTAAACGCAGAGAAGTGACTTCTGGCTTAAAGAAGGTTGTTAGAAGATACACAAAAGAGAGGATGCTGAAGAGATGTAGGTGGACCCGCTCAAGGAAGGACAAGTAGCACATGCTAACCATGAACATCAGAAAGCCAGACTTAGGGGAGTTTTACACTACTGTTTTCAAGCCATGACGAGGTAGCATCTGGTTCTAAACCACACTGTTAGCAGACGTGGAATAGAAGTGAGGTTCTATGGACAGGAGTAGAGAAGAGATGGTCCATGATGCTCACTGTGGACCCTCCAGCTCTTGGCAGCCCATGAATCTGCAGCATCCCCACTGCGTCCGGTGGAGAAGAAGGTTCTTTCCTGGCTCAGCACAAGCCTTTGGCTCGCAGGCAGTTTCCTGCCTTGCTCAGCACAACCTCGAGTCACTCAGGGTATTTCCCACCCACCACAAATGAACAACACCACAATTTGCTTTGTGTGGCATGAAAACCCGAGGGCCGCACTGTGCTGTGCCAGGAATCCCCAAGATAGGCTCGCGGAGTGACATTATGAAGCCAGAAGGGCTGCACCTCCCTACCGTTAGAGCAGATGGCTTCAAATGGGGACCAGACCATGCTTGAGCACCAAAGCAGCTCACTGCACAGGTCCAAGGAGTCCTGGGTGCTGTGTTTTGTTGTGCCAGCGCAATCCATCTGTGGACATGGACGCTTTGCTCATCTGGATTTGCTGATGGGCAATGGTGGGGACAGGCTGGGGGGGGGGGGGGCTGTGCTCCCACAGGGCAGACAGTGGAGCACTAGAGTTCCTTTGTTCTGAATCAAAGGGACTCAGTGCTGGTTTGGCCTGGGGTAGAGTTAACTTTCTTCATAGCAGTTGGTGTGGGGCTATGGTTTGGGTTTGTGCTGCAGCGTTGGTAATTCAGTGATGTTTCAGGGATTGCCGAGCAGCACTTACACAGAGGCAAGGGCTTTTCTGCCCCTCACATCACACCACCACTGAGGAGTGCACAGGGAGGTGTGGGGAGGGTGGCACGTGGCTGGGACAGATGACCCAAACTGACCCAAAGGATAACCCATACCATATGATGTTGAGTCAGTGAATCCCAGACTGGTTTGGGTTGAAGGGAGCTCAAAGCTCCACCAGTTCCATCCCCTGCCACTAGCAGGGACACCTTCCACTAGAGCAGCTCCAAGCCCCTGTGTCCAACCTGGCCTTCAACACTGCCAGCGATGGGGCAGCCACAGCTTCTCTGGGCACCCTGTGCCAGCGCCTCAGCACCCTCCCAGGGAAGAGCTTCTGCCTAAGAGCTCATCTCAGTCTCCCCTCTGGCAGCTTAAAGCCATTCCCCTTGGCCTGTCCCTCCATCCCTTGTCCAAAGCCCCTCTCCAGCTTTCCTGCAGCCCCTTCAGGCACTGGAGCTGCTCTAAGGTCTCCCCTTCAGGAGCCTTCTCTTCTCCAGGCTGCCCCAGCCCAGCTCTCTCAGCCTGGCTCCAGAGCAGAGCTGCTCCAGCCCTCGCAGCATCCTCATCATGCTCAGCATATAAAGCTGGAGGAAGAAGGAAGGAAGGGGGGACATTGGGAGCGATGATGTTTGTCTTCCCAAGTCAGATTTGTGTGTGATTGAGCCCTGCTTTCCTGTAGATGGCTGAATACCTGCCTGGCCCTGGGAAGATGGGAATGAATTCCTTGTTTTCCTTTGTTTACCTGTGTGGCTTTTGCTTTCCTACTAAACTGTCTTATCTCACCCACAGATTTCATTGCTTTTACCCCTCTGACTCTGTCCACATCCCACTGAATGGAATGAGTGAGGGAATGAGTGCCTGAGCAGAGCTTAGCTGCTGTCTGGGGCTGAACCACAACAGAAACCCTCAGAGGGATGACTGTGCAGCCTTTCACAAACCCTCTTTGTTTCTTAACTTCACATCTACCACAGCAGCGGTGTTGCTTACAGAAAGGAGGGGAAAAAAGGGAAAACCCCAATCTTACACAGCAGGCTGTCTTGTAAGTTTGCTCACAAACAGCATCATACAAAGATGAACAAGTTCAACCACGTCCCTTGCATTCGTGGTGCTACTTCAGGTGGTAGGCAGGCTGCACAGTCCCTCAGAGGTCTTGCTCATGATGGATGCAGAAGCAACCCACAGCATGTCCTGGCCAGCTCACTCCCTGTTCCTGCTGCTGGACTCGGGACTCCACTTCCATTTTCCACTTGGAAAACTCCTATCACATCACAAAAAGATTTTTCATAGGCAATACACAGGGTACAGCCTGAATTCTTGCTTTTCCCATTACCCCTCCAGCAGAGAGTTCCCTGTGGATAAGCATCCAAAGCAACCAGCGTGCCTTAGCTTTGTGGTCAGCTATAAGCCTGTTATTATGCTTTTTCTGTGGTAATTTCCATTAACTTGGGCTGGAGTTTCTATAAAGAGAACTAAACCCACTTTTCCCCCTTCCCCTCCTCTGTGGTCTTTCAGAACACTGTTGAAAGGAACTGACTTGCAAGGGAAGATTAAAAGAAGGCAGTTTGGGAAGGCAACCTCCTGCTGCCAGCAGGAAGGGAGATAAAACCCAGGGAATATGAAAGGTTGTCAGCTCCAAGGTGGGAGGAGGAGTGTTTGATGGAGAGCAAGGGGCAGGCAGGTAGGACTGCAAAGGAAGGAAGCAAAGGAAGGTGTAGCATCAGCAGAATCCACCCTGTGCTCTTATGCTTTGCCAGGTTTTCCCTCGAGGAGATATTCCCCTGGAGATAACTTAAAATAGACTTTACAAAGAACTTAAGGATATACGGCAGGCAACGGCCATGAATTACATAAGGGAGGTTAATATGAGTCAGTCCAGCTGGGACATAACTCCATTGACTTCTTTCAGTCTTGCTGCTTTGTGGTCCAGGAAGGCTAAGGAAGATAACCCATAGCAAGGAAGGTATAGGAAGGACATCCAGACCAGGAACTGAATGCACTGGATGTGTCTGTGCAGCATTTTGTTCTACCAGGTTCACAGATATGAAGGTCAAGCAGTGCCTTTAGTATTGGTGGGAGTTGCACAGGGTCAAAAGGGTGAATTAAAACAGGAGAGAAGGCTATGTCCCCAATTACAAGAAGGCTTTGCAAGGTGCAAGGGCCTTGGGTAGATGGTGTCTGCTCCAGCAAAGGCAGCAAGCTGGTGAGCAGAGACACAGAGCTCTGCAGGGAAACATCTTCAAGGCTGGTTTTGTGCAGTTATGACTTTTAAATCACGCTGTTCAGGTCAATCCATTACAAATTCATCTGTGCTCTATAGCATCTTTTCATCATATGCTGACACTCCTTATATATATATGCTTTGTTCTCCATTACAATGCAGCCTCCAGTTTAAGCAGTTACTAAACACAGCATTGTAGAAGCTCCTCAAGAGCTCAACTGTCCCATTTGAGGGTCAGGATGACAGAAATGCTCTAAGAGACCTCTGGAGGTCATCTGGTCATCAAGACCACCACCAATACCAAGAGAAGGCAGCCATGGCTTTGACCTGACCTGAAAGAACCTCCAAGGATGGAGACACCACAGCATTCTGGTGCCAGGGCTTCACTACCTTTCTGGTGTAAGATGCTTTTCCTAGTGCCCAGCCTCAACAGCCCGAACCACATCTTGTGGCTGTTGCCCCTTGTCATGATGTTTGCTGTGGGTGAAAGTAGTTCAGATGCATTCCAGTATCTGGAAGGGGCTACAAGGATGCTGGAGAGGGACTCTTCATCAGGAACTGTAGTCATAGGGCAAAGGGTGATGGGTTCGAACTTAAACAGGGGAGATGTAGGTTGGATATAAGGAAGAAATTCTTTACTGTGAGGGTGGTGAGGATTCTGTGATGATTCAACCCTTGGGAGCCAAGGCAGCATGATGCTGGTACCCAAGACAGTGAGGCACCACCCCAAGGTACCTCACTCAACAAGTTACCCTCTATCATCTTCAAACCAGGAGTTAAGACACCAAAATAAAGCTGGACCATCCATCTCAGAGCTGGCCTTCCCCTTTTGCCCAAGCTGCCCAGTGGTCAGTGCACTGGGAAGCCCTTCAGAGCAGACAGCTCAAATCTTCACTGCAGAATTAACACACTTCCTCATGTCTTTCCTCAGGGGAAAACCTGATAGTTTCCCTCTTGACAGCCACTTTGCTGTTACTTAACCATTGTACTTTGACCTTCCCTTTTCTGGGGTAAATAAACCCAGGAGATTCAACCTTTCCCTCCTAGCTCTTGTTCTCTAAACCCCCAACAAATCCATCACTGTCTCCTCTGGTGTCTCTCTGGTTCCTTCATTCATCAGTGAACGTGCAGCACTTGGCTGCACACAGCTGGGACCTCCTCAGGACTGGCCAGAGCAGGAAAGTGATGATGCTCAGCACTAACACCTCTGGAGGGCAGTTTCACCTCTCAAACCCCCATCAACAGGGAGAACCCATAACACTGGAGCATGGCTGTGTCCAGGACAGCATCTGCACGCCCAATGCACTGCTTGGCTGCAGGAGAGGTGAGTAAATGACAGAGATGGTGTAAGATGAGGTGTGGGGGTAAGCAAAACACTCGACAGAGACTCACACTTGAAGAAATGAGAACAGGGATGAATTTGAAATGTTTCCCAGGATTTTGGGTGTTGGAATTAGATGGGGGTTGGAATCAGATGGGGGGTGGAATCAGATGGGGGGTGGAATCAGATGGGGGGTGGAATCAGATGGGGGGTGGAATTGGATGAGCTTCAAGGTCCCTTCCAACCCAAACCAGTCTGGGATTCTATGATTTGAATTTCCTCAAAGCCAAGGCCGTCACTTCCATTGCTAATGAGGGATATCCCAATCTTTCCCCACACACAGCCCCTTGCCTGAGGCCAGCAATTCTTCAAGCAGAAGATGCGACACCAACATCTCGATGGTGCCTGACTCACTGCCAAGGCGTGACAAATGGCAGCACAAATGGAGAGGGCAGCAATTTCTGTAACTGCTCCTGTCAGTGGTATAAAATTGAGACAGCTTAACACACACAGCAGCTCCTCTGCGTCCCTGGCCAGCACCCAGACTCCATCTGTCCAGCAGTAAAGGCAAGCTGGGTGCCTTGAAGTCCCACCACGCACAGATGGAGGCTCAGAAAGGGGCAGAGCTGCATTGCCAGTGCAGAAGACCCCTTCCTGGCTGGGATAACCCTTCCCACAGTCTCTTACACAGGGCAAGGATGGAGACCAGCACCTCAAAATGGGGTTCACAAAGCTGAGGTGCAGTACTGGTTGCTGCTTGAACCCAGCAGAGATAAATGAAGGTTGGACTTGATGATCTGAAGCATCTTTTCCAACCAGGTTGATTCTATGAAACATCAGGGAGTTGAGAGGGAGATCTGTACCTACAAAGCCATAGCACCTCTCGTTTTCATCCAGTTAACCCATGATTACAGCTCTTGCTTGGGCAGAGGAGCCCAAACTCCAGACCTTGATTTCCATGAGGGCTTTCAATGCACTGCATCTTACAGACATCTGCCTTGGTGCTGTTCCTGGCATTTTAACCCCTTCCCACTAAACAGCTGTATTCCAAAGCAGGAATATTCACTCCTGGTCCACATCTCTGCTGGAGAAAGAAAAGAGCAGAGTTGGCCAAAGATTTAGTGAACCTGGTTCATCGCTGTCTGTCTGAGTGGGGAAGGATCCAAGGCATTTATGGAGCTGAGTGCTGCTTTATAGCGCAGCGCAGTGCTCATTCTCCTGGAAAAGAGCAAAGCCAAAGCTATTAAATAACCTCCCATCCCTTTGGTCTATTTATCCCAGCTAGAGTCCTCCTTGGGCTGCTCCTGGCCATGGCTCGGCTGCAATCCAAGCCCAAAGGGGTTCTCCTGGTTGTCTGCTGCTGTTAAAGGAGCAGTGTTTTCAGCAGAGTGGATAGGGATGGTCCCGTGGGGATTCAGTGACTGTTGCAGAATGCCAACACAAAACGTCTGTCAAAACCCAGTCAGGGTTTCTATTAACATTCACCCAAACTGCCTCTGGCAACCTGAAATCTGTTCCCAAAATGCTCATTGAACAGACACAAAGAATCCCTGTGCTTGGCCATAGGGTAGGGCTGAGGCAGAGAAAGAAATCCAGGCCCAAGCTGGGGAAGAGGAAGGCAATAGTTCATGTATTTGCATACCAATGGTAGAAATACCCAGTTTAGGAAGGTCTGGGAAGTTCCCAATGGGATACTAAAGAAAAAAGCCAAGGAATCACTGAATTGCGACCACTTACCCCACAATTTGCTGGGATTGGGAGTTTCTGGGGTATCTTAGAAAGGGAAAAAGGAGAAATCAGTCAGATCCAGGCCCAGCTCAGCCCCCAGCACCAGAAAAGTGGTGAAGCAATTGTTAATCCATGTCCCACTGCTTGGATATCAATGTCATGGATTGTCATAGACAGATCACATCAAGCACTTCATTTCTCCTTTGGGCAAGTAAATGGCTTACCTGGGGAAGATGTGCTACCTCTTAAGGAGGGATTTTGACCTTATCCCACCCTATTCTTATAAAGTAATTATCAATCATATGAAATGATCATGCACAGAGGAGTAAAAAGAAAGGGAAGAGCACATTTCATTAGAAAGCTTCACTTCCAGGGGTTACAAGTAGTTTATTACCTACCCAGAAGGATTTATCTCTCAGCGTCTCACTGGGATCTGTCCTGTCTCTGACACTAATCAATACTGTAATTAATGGCTTGGATGATGAGAGAAAGAAGAGCCAATCAAATCTGTGCCTGTGGGCGGGAGCACTGCCCATGGCAAGATTGGAATTCAGATCACTTGTGGCAGATGAGAGGAACAGCCTGAAATCAATAATGCTGGGATTTAACAGGGGGAGCAAAACAGCACAGCTGAGGAAGGAGGCTTTGGGTGCAAAATGTGCCCTATGAGAAAGGGATGTAACAGCCACCTCATACAGAGGAGTTGGAAGGAGGGGGGAGATCAGTTGTTTCTAGGAGAAATAGCCGTGAGTTGGGGTAAAGATGTAGGTGGAGGAGCAGGAAAGAGCTTCAAGTGCAATGAGGTGCCCCAGCGGGGTCTGAAGCCCTGGGTCCATCAGTGGAAGGCTTTAGGAAACATAGAATCGTAGAACTCCAGGATGGAAGGGACCACAAGCATCATCTGGTCCAGCCTTTCCAGACACAGCATGACCCAGACTGGATGCCCAGCACTGTGTGCAGCCCAACCTTAAGAGTGTCCAACACTGGGAGTCACCACTTCCCTGGGGAGGCCCAGTGGCTGCTTGTTCTCATTGGGAACGATTCTCCTCTTGTGTCCATTGGGAATCTCCCCAGCAGTAACTTGTGCCCATCACCACTTGGCTCTCCCATGGGACTCCTTGTCAAAAGGGAATCTCCATCTTCTTTGTAGCCACCCTTTAACTACTGGCACATGGGGATAAGGTCTCCCCTGAGCCCTCTTTTCAGGTTGGGTTTCACTCAACACATGGAGAGGTATTCCACTGTCAACCATCTTAGACATTAAGTGAAGTTATATTTGTATGCTCACTTCTTTGGGGAATAAAACCAATAAGACCAGATTTGGGAGACAGGAGAGTTGACCTGGAAAGGGAAAGAGGAAGAAGAGACCTAGATCTTGGATAGTAAAGTCCTCTTCATTCCAGCTGTAGTTTAGTTGGGAATGGCTCCCTGTCCCTGAGGATTTGCAAAAGTCAGTTTAAATCAAAGAATGCTTAAATCTTGCATAATTCCATTACTAAAGACAGAACGACACCGAATGGGAGGTGGGAGTACCCATTCCTTTAATCAAAACTCCCAGGGTAACTATAATACAGATAAAGCCTTTTCTTAGACCAAAATATCTATGAAGCTGTTGAGCCTCTTCCAACACACCCTTCCCAGGCTTTACTGAAGCTCTGAAGAGCAGAGGAACAGGGGGAAACATCTTGGGACCCCACGGGGATGCTTGGCGCTGCTCCAGAGCTGGCATCCCGGCCGGGATCATCCCTGTGTTGGTGCTACCAGCTATGTGCCAGTGAGTGAACCCAGCAGGAGACATGTTCAGTACAGTCACAGCAAGTCTATCGCCAGAGAACAGCTTTTCTCACCTGCACATTCCCTGGTGGCTGGGAGAGCTGAAGCCAAGACTTGTTTGGGTGTGCAGAGGATGTAGAATTCATCCAGATCCTGGGAATGCCCAGAATTACACCAGGCATGGCTGAAAACGTAAAAGGAAAGAAAATGTCATGGTTTAAAATATCTTCTGTCAGATGGGGAGCAGGAAAACTTGCTTTTGGATTTCTTCTGTGGTCCAGCGTTGAGACAGGTTATGGAGCAATGCAGAGCACTGCTGTGGTCTGATGGAGGCATGAGATCATCGAGAAAAGACTGTCCCCTGCAGGAAGCATTGCTGCTGTCTGATGGGTGGCTTTGCTCTGTCTTTTTGTTTAATCACTGACCCACCACCAAACTGAAACAGGGGAAGTTCAGGTTGGAGATAAGGCAGAAGCTCTTCCCTGGGAGGGTGCTGAGGCGCTGGCACAGGGTGCCCAGAGAAGCTGTGGCTGCCCCATCCCTGGCAGTGCTCAAGGCCAGGTTGGACACAGGGGCTTGGAGCTGCTCCAGTGGAAGGTGTCCCTGCCTGTGGCAGGGGTTGGAGCTGGAGGAGCTTTGAGCTCCCTTCCAACCCAAATCATTGTGTGATTCTATGAACATCATTCCTGTTAGCTGTTTATCCAAAGGCTCCCTCCTTCCTTTCCTGCTCCTGTGTGGCATTTGACTGTCCCTTTAAAGAAGTTCTTACACTGCAGTAGTGGTTACTTGGGTCAACATTTCCTTCCAGGGCTGTGACACCGAAGGTCACAGAGGACCTGCCATTTACAAACCTTCCTTCATTCGTCTGTGTCTCAAAATCCTGTCAGGAAAAAGAAGAATGAACAAGTTATCCATCGAAGAGCAACCATCTCATCATGGGATGCAGCCTTCCCTGGGTGACCTCCCTGTCCCTTGGCCAAGAGCATGGCAGGACATGGGTGAGAAGGCAGCTGCCTTAATGCAAGAGTGCTGGGATTTGGCTAAGATGCTGTGTCTTTGTTATAACAGTTTTAAGCTCATATCCCTTTAAATTAAACTGGCATTCACTTGCACTCCTCTGTGGAGAAAGTACAGCTCCTTGCACTTTGAGGCATAAAATTATCTCCCCATCTTACTCAATTGAATGTGTTCCCTTACTTATTGCTGTGTCTTCCCCTCTTGTCTTCCAGTTGTGCTAACTTGAAGATCCAAGGCAAACAGAGCAGAATAAATCAGGAAGCCCATTCTGTGTTTAGAGACAGATTGAGTAATAGATTACTCATGAAATATAGAACTCATCTTTGAGGGTTTAATGTACTTACAACGAAGCTGTGTGGGAGCTTGTTGTTAGAGGCTCTGGAATTACTGTGGTGAGCAAACAACATCCTTTATCCTCCGGGTCTGATAAGAGCTGACACTGCATCACTGAGCATATTCCCAGCTCCATCTCAATCTGTTGCTTTCAGGGCTCTGAAAGACAGAAGTGCTTTCAGACAACACTGATAGTGGCTGCTGTGGCATTCTGATCCCTCTCACCTTGCTTTTCCAGTTAAAATGTCATTCGATAAAGAGAGCAGAACCTGAGATGGATCTGAGCTGTGCACGCCGTTCCACCTCCCTGAGCAAACTCCAGCGAAGCAAAGGCATTCCCCAGCTAAACTTCCTATTGACACCTTCTTGCTGCTATAGCTGCTGTTAGAAAATGTTTCCTTTTCCATCCTTCCCATCTCCTGCTTCTCCCAATGCCATGACTTAACCATACCGGTGACTGGATGTATGCAATTGAACTCGTACAGTTGGGGGGACTCTGTGCTTATCTTCTTTACCCTCAGCTTCTGATTTCTTGTGGCTGCTCCGGAGCAGAGGCCAGGCACAAATACAGGGATATGCAGAAGTCTTTGCAAGCAGGAGGATGAACAGCCCCAAAGGGAGGATGTGGGTCTCTGTCAAGGCAGAAGCACAGTGGGGTTCGTACATCCCCCACTCCTTCAGCCTAGATAGATTTTCCATCAGGCAACCCTGGAGAAAGCAGAGAGATGTGGATAAAGCAGTGACCCGGGGCTGAGGGACTACCATGCAAGGACACAGTGTGAAGGACCTTGATAGCACAGAGACAGTACCTACACCTCCATTGGTGGAGGCATAGAGAGAAAGATAAGCAGGTCAGAGTCTATGGAGACCCCATAGAGATGGGGGGGATGGAGAAGGACTACTGGAGAGGAACTGGTCATGGTAGACAAGGACAGCAAGAGAAATGGGAAGCACCAGGCATTCTGAAGTCTTGATCTTCTTCATTGCATGCAGATGATCCTGAGCAGACTGAGGCACACAGGCCTTGCTGCTAGCAGGTACATGGGTAGCAGAGGCAGAGTGTGTGAAAACTAGGAGCAAAGGACTGAAACACATGGGGATTAAACCAAGTATCACCTTCCCTTCCGGACGGTCTCACTTTGAGTCTTGTTGCATTGTTCTCCTACATCTGGAGCAGAAAAGGGCAAAGCTCTCCCTCCAGCAGAGATGTGGCACAGACGGGTGTGAGGACTTGATGATCTTAAAGGTCTTTTCCAACCTAGTTGGTTCTATGATTCTATGATGATTCATTCTATGTTTAGGCATACAAGGCAACACGTTGCTCTTGGACCCAGGTGATAATGACAGGCAAGCCCAGAGGAAGCTACAACTTTACTTTTTCCAGGAACCTGGAGAAAAGCTGTGATTAACAGCCTGGTGTGCCAATGCAATTCCCTGAAAACCCAGCTGCAAATTCTCCTGGAATCCTCATAGCTCAAAGGAGCAATTGTAGATGGTCTGGGAACAGAGGACAAAGGGCTCTGTGATACGTAATAAAAGCCAGGACTCAAAGGCAGCTCAAGCAGGGAGCATGCTGCAAAGCAATCACACCTCCCAACAATGCGATGCTTCCTCTCCTGTGTGGTCCCCACCATCCTGTTCCCATTCCCTGGACCTGCCCCTAGGGTAATAAACCCTTTTTCCACAGGCTGGGAGGCATTGCAAGTGCAAGTTGTGCACGGAGCAGAGCAATCAGCTGTGGGATGATGAGGCCCATGACGGTTTTCAAGCCAGAAACATCTTTCCTCACCCCCATGTACAGATGCTGGGATGTGATTCAGTTTGCACCTTAAAACGCCTAAACGTAGATGTCCACATGCCTCAATGTGCTCTCATATTTCAGCTCCCATCACATCCTAGATTCTTCTATACAAACACAGCTGTAGAAAATCATTTAAGCCACTGGGATCCTAAATGTTAATATATGTTCCTGAATACCCCATCCAGCAAGAGCAACCCCATGTCATGATGGATGCACACAACCTGCTGCAGGGCCACCAAGCAGAGGGCACAGAAAAGGTTGTGATGGACCAGGTCAGGCAGCACCAAGACGGTTTCTGCCTATGAGGCCTCTCTTGGAGAGGACAATAAGAGGAGGATGCACAAGGGTTAATGTGGGCCATGCTCTGCCTCCTTCCACCAAGAAGTTTCATGTTTGTTTTTCTCCATCAATGTAAAATAACCAATTTCCCAGAGGGAAACAGCTCCTTCCGCTTGTTCCTGGGCTGGGAAGTGAGAAAACTGTGCAGGTGCTGGGAAATGCATGGGAAAAGACCATTCCCCAGCACATCCCTTTGAGACCAGCAGCACTTTCCACTGCAGGGTTCCCAACCCGCTCTTCTGATCCATGTAAGCTCTCTCCTGTGCTCCTCTTTCCACCGAATCATGCAGGATGTAAAGTATTCAGAGGAAAACAATATCCCTGCAGGCTGCAGGATGAAACCCTTCCAAAGATAACAGCCCTGCTGGAATTGTTAAGGTTTCATTTGGCACCGACCAAATGGCCAGGTCTCAAAGGACACGGTTCTGTAAAACCTGGCTGTCCTCAGATCCCATCGTGTTGGGGATGCTGGGAAGCAGCACACACTGGGGCTGATCTGAGCCCTGGAAGGGGATGGAGGCTTCCAAACACACCTCTTCTGGTCCATGAACAGCTGCAGTTTTAATTCCAAAGCATCTTTTGAGCCAGAGAACCCTACCTGTGGCCTGGGTATAGTTAAATGATAGAAAAGGAGGGAGAAATGAGGCAGAAAATGTATGTATTAATAATAAATAGGGAAGGAAAAAGAACTGAACAAAAGCAAAGGCAAGAGTGAAACAAACAGATGAAATGTGAAGTGGAAAAGGACAGAGGACACCATGGACATCTGTGGAGGAGAAGGCTTGAGGTCTTCCTTGGCTTCCTCTACTGGGGCTCCATTGTGAACTGGAGCATCGCTGGCTCAATTTGGGGTCAGATGCAGCAAGCACTGTGCACATTATGCCATGGGGACTCCTTGCATGGAGCAGAGCAACTTGGGGAATAAGAGGTGGGAAAGCCACATCTGGCTTTTAAATCCAAAGTCCCTTCACAGCTGGAGGAGGAGCGTGAAGTTTTCTGCTTTGTACCAGTGGTTTTAACTCCATCCATTAATAAACTCCATATGCTGCTGCAGCAAAGTGTGCTCATCCCTGCAAGGCAGAGCTCTCTCTGGCACAGCAGGGCAGAAGTTGAAATCATAGAATCCCAGAGAGGTTTGGGATGAAGGGACCTTAAAGCACCTCCAGCTCCAACCCCTGCCATGGGAAGGGACTCCTTCCACTGGAGCAGCTCCAAGGCCCTGTGTCCAACCTGGCCCTGAGCATTGCCAGGGATGGGGCAGCCACAGCTTCTCTGGGCACCCTGGGCCAGCGCCTCAGCACCCTCCCAGGGAACAGCTTCTGCCTCAGAGCTCATCTCCGTCTCCCCTCTGGCAGCTTAAAGCCATTCCCCTTGGCCTGTCCCTCCATCACTTGTCCAAAGCCCCTCTCCAGGTTTCTTGTATCCCCTTTTGGCCCTGGAGGGCAAGTTCACCCTGATAAACCACTGCAGTGCTCAGCCCATCACTTGGCTCAAAACCACCTTGTCTACACTGCTTCTCTTAGAGAGCAGCCCCAGGATTCACACTGTGTATTCTCTGCACATGTCCAGGAGTCCCTAAATGCTTTTGTCCACCATAGGGTGCGCGTTTAGAGGTGATGCAGCAATCAGGCAGCTCAGGGTGGCACAGAGGTCGTTTGCTGAGGGCTGCATGGCTAAGAAGTTCTCAAAAGCTTGGCTGAAGAGTGCAGTAACATCGCCTCCTCCTCCTAACATCCTCCTCAGGCTCATTCAGTGCCTTTCTCCAATGCTGGAGCATTCCAAAGGCTAATATGTGGGGCCCTGGGGGGAAGGAGGGTGTCTTCATCATGTGCAGGCCCCCACACACCAACACACAAGACAGTTTGTGCTCCTCTGAGCTCTTGTGCACATCAGCTGCTTGCTCTCTTTTATCCCCCAGCGCTTCTGCAGCTCCCTACCACCCATCTCCACTGACCAAAGGGCTCCATGGGTACCTCGGTGCCATGTTATACTCCTTCCCAATCTCCTCATACTCCACGCCTGGGATTTCCCTGAAGGTTCTCACTTCTCCTTGGCTTGATTTATGCAGCTGTATGAGATAAATGGTGCTTGCACCATCCATCCTTGGTATGACAGCCGAGTGCTGTGCACTGCGCATTCATTTCTCTCCCCACTGACCTCGCCTGTCTTGGAATGTCCTCGAACAACAAGGAAAGTGGGAGCGCTGCAGTTACTCTCTGCATTGAGCAGGGGAACATCACAAGAGAGCGATGCAAGTGCCCTGGGGATGGGCTGTCATTCCTGTAGCTAATAAAATATGGTGACAGACTTTTTTCTAGGGTCTCTACTGGTAGAATCATGGAATGGTTTGAGTTGGAAAGGACCTTAAAGCTCATCCAGTTCCAGCCCCCTGCCATGGGCAGAGACACCTTCCACTGGAGCAGCTCCAAGCCCCTGTGTCCAACCTGGCCTTGAGCACTGCCAGGGATGGGGCAGCCACAGCTTCTCTGGGCACCCTGTGCCAGTGCCTCAGCACCCTCCTAGGGAACAGCTTCTTCCTTATCTCCAACCTGAACTTACCTGTTTCCGTTTGAACCCATCACCCCTTGTCCTATCGCTGTGGTCCCTGATGAAGAGTCCCTCTCCAGCATCCCTGTAGACACTGGAAGCTGCTCCGAGGTCTCCACGCAGCGCTCTTCTCCAGGCTGAACAGCCCCAACTTAGGACAAGGGGTGATGGTTCTAAACCAAAAGAAGGGAGATTCCTCCCAGAGGACCTTGGGAGGAAGGATTTTTCCTTTCAAGGTAGCCACCTTCACCCTCAGCACGTCCAGAGAGCCCAGGACCTTGGAGGAAAAGGATGGAACATGCCTGGAGTTTCTAACAGATGCTGTGAACCCGATGCACACTGGGTAAGTAAATTCAGCAGCCAGGAGTTGGGGTCATTGTCATGATACTAAACCCCAAACTCTTTGAAAACCAGGTCTGGATTTCCTGTGCTGTGCGAGGCTTTACCTCTATTAAATACCCAGTAAAGGATTCAGGACTCATTCTTGGAGCTTCCTTCCTCTGGGACTGTAGTGATAGGACAAAGGGTGATGGGTTCAAACTGAAACAGGGGAAGTTCAGGTTGGAGATAAGGCAGAAGCTCTTCCCTGGGAGGGTGCTGAGGCGCTGGCACAGGGTGCCCAGAGAAGCTGTGGCTGCCCCATCCCTGGCAGTGCTCAAGGCCGGGTTGGACACAGGAGCTTGGAACTGCTCCAGTGGAAGGTGTCCCTGCCCGTGGCAGGGGTTGGAACTGGATCAGCTTTAAGGTTCCTTCCCAACCCAAACCATTCTATGACTCCATGATTTCCAGAGCTGTGCCTTTCATCATGGCTGAAGGTTCTGTGAGCTGTTTGCAGAGGGCAGGGTTGGATGCTCTGCACTTTGCTGGCAGATCTTTCATGGTGGACAGTTGTTTGAAACCCACCTAAATCCACCTCCAGTGACTGTCAATGCAGCCACAGTCAGAGGCTTTGAGGCCAGAGTGAAAAATGTCTCATTATTTCTACCAGATGAAGCAGGCAGAAATGCAGTTTGCTGAGTTAAGGCCACCAAGTAGTAACTCTAAGTAACACCAAATGAAACCCAGGCAGGCCCACAGAAGATGCCTCTATCCATCAGTTACCGGCACCTCTCAGGATAAGGAACAGGGGTTTAATGGTGTGAATGTGGAAAGAGCTAGTTAAAAATGAATCCCTATGTGACTCAGTGAAAAACCCCTGATGGGAATGCCTCCATAGGCAGGAACAGGCTGTCACTTCTCTGCTGACAGCTCTGATGTCCCTTCACTCCCAGGACCACTTGGGCTGCTGCCTTTGGGTCAAAGCATCTCATAGCATGGATGGTGGAATGGGTCTGCTGCAGACTCATGACAGTCATGGGTCTTCCTAACCTCCAGCAGGCCCTGGTCCCTCCTCTCTCATCACCCCTGCCACCAAACAAGGATTGCTGCTTGCTCTTCTCATTTGCTTCAGGCCTCAGAAGTGAGGACATTCAGATACAAACACAGAAACAACACTGAAGCAATAAGAAGTCTCCCTATTGATGGCCTCATTGCTTCTTTCTTCTGTAACCCTTGATCTGGAGAGCCAGACAAGCAGTTTCTCATGCCCATAGATCATGTCAATAAAAATAACCCTTTCCAGTTCCTTTAGGCTAATGCATGTATGGTGTTTATATAGCAGGAGAGAAACTCCTCGTGGAAAGAGATAGTGCTTAAGTGGATGCCTCAAGGCCAGTGATGGAGCTGGCTGTGCATCAAGTATCTGACAAAGGAGGGTCAAGGCTTCTCCTATAGCCTGCTGGGAGAGATAAGCGGAGGATAGGCCACACACATGATCTTGAGGCAGGATGAAGTGGCCTCCAGACCCCTCTGTCCCTCCCTATGCCCAGGAGAAGGAGCAGATGATTGGAGATGCCAGCAGTGAGGTGGCCTAAATCTCACTGGATGCTCAGAGAGCAACATCTCCATGGGCTCTATTTTGCATGGACAGTTTTGAGTGACAAATCCAAGTCACAGCCAAGTGTGAAATATTCAGAGATTCCCAAAGGAAATAATTTCAGAGCTATTTGTTTCCCTGCTCCCTTCCAGCACTCAGCTGCAAGAGGACTTGCGTCTCCATCTGGGAGGGAATATTGCTCTCTGCTTTCCAGGCTCTCCATCAGTCATGTACCAGTCACCATTAAGCCTCAGCATCCATCAAGTGAATGGATATACTAAGCTGAGATGGTTTGAGAGCAGAGCATGCAAGGAGCTTGTGGGAGGGGAACTCAGCAGAGAAGACTAGAAAAGAGGGTAATATTAATTGCATTCAGATTTCTTTACAGAGAGCAATGAGATTATGTGATTCTATGCGCATGAAAAGCCTCCCGTGAACATGAGTGTGCATGAAAAGCTTTATGTAAGCACGGAGCAGCTCAGATCAAGTATGAATCCTCTTGGATGGGGTGAGCAGCCAGGATATGGGACCTACAAGAAGTCTCTGCCCTTGGTGGCTGGCACCTGGGGTCCTGCCAGGATGCTCAAGGGCACAGAATCTTAGAATCCAAAACTGGTTTGGGTTAAGGAACCTTAAAGCTGATCCAGCTCCAACCCCTGCCATGGGCAGGGACACCTTCCACTGGAGCAGCTTGCTCCAAGCCCCTGTGTCCAACCTGGCCTTCAACACTGCCAGGCATCTCAGACAGCCCTGGACACCTCTGGTAGGCAACTGGACCGGTATCACTTATGCTAAGGAACCTGAGGCCCTGAGGGATAAAAGCACAAGCTTGGTAGCTACAATATCAAAAGGAGCATCGGAAACTTCTCTGCAGGGCTCTGCCTCTCAGCCCACCGATTTATAACCTTTCTGCAGCTCATTTTCCCTGCAGCCCTCATCAGTGCTCGGGAATGGTTGAATGGACTGAATCATACAGCACAGTAAACCCTGTGCAACCGCACTTAGTGCTGAAGGCTGTGTCTCTGTTAGTAAGAGGCAAGTGGGAAGCACAGCCTCGTGTCTGCAGAGATGCGCTTAGAATCATTTAGGTTGAAAAAGACCCTTAAGATCATTGAGTCCAGCCATTAACCCAGCACTGCCAAGGCCACCACTGACCCATGGCACTGCGGCCTCGTCTCCACGGTGTGTGAACACTCCCAGGGACAGTGGCTCCAGCCCTGCCCTGGGCAGTTCCAATGCTGAGCACCCTCTGGGGAAGGAATTGTCCCTCAGCTCCATCTAACCCTGCCCTGGTGCAGCTTGAGGCCGGTTCCTCTTGGCCCATCCCTTGTTCCTTGGGAGCAGAGCGCAGCCCCCTCCTGGCTCCATCCTCCTCTCAGGCAGTTGCAGGGAGCCATCAGGTCCCCCCTGAGCCTTCTCTTCTCCATCTGAACCCCTCAGGTCCCTCAGCCCTTCCCCATCACACTGTGCTCCAGGCCCTGCTCCAGCTCCGGTGCCCTTCTCTGGCCCCGCTCCAGCACCTTAATGTCAAACAAAAGCTTTTACCTGGAGCCAAAATCTCCAAGATGCCCCAGAAATAGCTGCTTTGCACCAATTGATAGCGGAGCTTTTAACATATTCTGACTGCACCCATAAAGGACTTCACTTGTGTATAAATTTTGACCCTTGGAAACCTTTGCCTTGAGTGAAACCAGACTGAAGACTATAAAATTTGGTGCAGTTCGTGAATAGCTGCTTTATTTCCGTTTGGAATTGTTCAAATACATGCTTTGGTTATCGTGACTAATAGCAGGCCCTCCCCAGTAATCACCTTGCTCCAGCAGCACACAGAGCTGGTCGTAAAACTTCCAGACTCATTAGTTTCCTCTGTTATCACCAACAGCACTTGGGTTCAGTGATTTCTAATAGTTTGCTTTGTGAACAGACAATGGGACCTGACCCCCTTTGTCCGTACAAATGTCAATTGCTCCTCACTGGTGGGTTCTTTTCTCCTCCAGGTCAGTGATTTCTGATTCTCTGTAAGCTTTGACAAATGCAAAGGGCTTCTGGCACAGATGAATGGTGAATCACACTTTTGGATGCCGCGGGAGCATTTAAATGGTCTGCCTCTTGTCGTACATCCCCAGTCTTCCTTCCTCTGACAGCAACGTCCTCAGTAATTTCAGGACTGTCCCCATTGCTCCCTGAGTGAAACAGTTCTGGAGAACCACAACCCATTCATCTCCATGATCTCGCAGCATTAAGGTCCGCGTTAATCATTGTGGATGTGGAGCTGTTGGAGTGAGGCCAGAGGAGGCCAAGGAGATTCTGCGAGGGCTGGAGCAGCTCTGCTCTGGAGCCAGGCTGAGAGAGCTGGGCTGGGGCAGATGGAGAAGAGAAGGCTCCTGAAGGGGAGACCTGAGAGCAGCTCCAGTGCCTAAAGGGGCTGCAGGAAAGCTGGAGAGGGGCTTTGGACAAGGGATGGAGGGACAGGCCAAGGGAATGGCTTTAAGCTGCCAGAGGGGAGACTGAGATGAGCTCTTAGGCAGAAGCTGTTCCCTGGGAGGGTGCTGAGGCGCTGGCACAGGGTGCCCAGAGAAGCTGTGGCTGCCCCATCCCTGGCAGTGCTCAAGGCCAGGTTGGACACAGGGGCTTGGAGCTGCTCCAGTGGAAGGTGTCCCTGCCTGTGGCAGGGGTTGGAGCTGGAGGAGCTTTGAGGTCCCTTCCAACACAAACCATTGGGTGATCCTCCCAAGTCAGCTCTTGGAGCACTCCCACCCCATGGCATCCATCAGGATTTATTTGCTGTTTTCAGGCATGAACAGAGCTCTGGGTGATCTCCCCGGGGCTGACACAGTGGGGAGGTGACAGCAGATGTGGCACTTTGCCTCTTCCCCACTTACAGACAAGAACTGGAACACTGAGCCCAGTTTCAACATCTCTATTCAAGGACAGCACAAAGAGAGTTCATGTGACACTAACAGGAATAACCAGAGGCCGGGAAAACACAAGCTATTGGAAAGCAGTTGGTGTCACTTAATCTGGAGGAAGGAGGAGACACAAGAGCAGTCTTCAATTATGTAAAAGGTCATTGCAAAGAGGGGGAGAAGGAACAGCCCATCCAGGGACAGGACAAGAAGTCATGGACTGAAATTCCAGCAAGACAGAACCAGGCTGAGATAGTTGTTACAGCCAGAAAGAGAACACAGAGAACACAGCCTGGGGCTGAGCGCTTGTGGAGGGAGGGAGGTTTATAGAAAGATGACAGCCAAGAGGGGTTTCATGGAATCATGGAATGATTTGGGATGAAGGGACCTTAAAGCTCCTCCAGCTCCAACCCCTGCCAAGGGCAGGGACACCTTCCACTAGAGCAGCTCCAAGGCCCTGTGTCCAACCTGGCCTTGAACGCTGCCAGGGATGGGGCAGCCACAGCTTCTCTGGGCACCCTGGGCCAGCGCCTCAGCACCCTCACAGGGAACAGCTTCTGCCTCAGAGCTCATCTCAGTCTCCCCTCTGGCAGCTTAAAGCCATTCCCCTTGGCCTGTCCCTCCATCCCTTGTCCAAAGCCCCTCTCCAGCTTTCCTGCAGCCCCTTTAGGCACTGGAGCTGCTCTCAGGTCTCCCCTTCAGGAGCCTTCTCTTCTCCAGGCTGCCCCAGCCCAGCTCTCTCAGCCTGGCTCCAGAGCAGAGCTGCTCCAGCCCTCAGTGAGTTTCCAGCTGAGCTCTCCCAGTCGCTCCCAGTCTTGTTTTCTGCTTATCTGGTCTCCCACACCCCGAACACTCTTAATGGTTTGCATTGGGTTTGCAACGGGTTTGCAACAAACAGCCCATGAGCTGAGCACCATATATTTTGGGGTGACCCAACTCTGGGATGTCCAAAGGGGAATCATAGCATCATGAAGTTATGGAATCCCATGGGAAGGGACCTCAGGAATCATCTCCTCCAACCGTTCCAGGCACAGCATGACTGAGATTGGATGCCCAGCACTCTGTGCAGCCCAGTCTTAACAGTGTTCAGTGCTGGGGAGTCACCACTTCCCTGGGGACATTATTCCAATGGCTGCTTGTTCTTACTGGAAAAAATGTTCCTCTTGTGTCCATTGGGAATCTTGCAGGAGTAACTTGTGTCCATCACCAGCCAGCTTTCCCGTGGGACTCCTTGTCAAAAGAGGATCTCCATCTTCTCTGAGCCACCCTTTAACTCCTGGCACAAATACTGCAAATAGCTACTGAAGGTGGAGAAGGCTGTGCAGGAGATGGGAAGGTTTTTAGCTGTAGCTGCACTCTTTGGAAAGCCATTTTGAATTGATGGATCTGTTCCTCTGTCCTGGCTCGGGAAGAGCCAAGAAATAAATGGGAGAGGTTGCAGGGAAGAGCTGTACCAATGATTCAGGAGCTGGGATAGCATGAACCAGAGATAAAAGAAGCCCTGGCTATGGAGTTCATTACAGGGAAGGTTAAGAGGCTGTTAAATTGCTCTCTCTGATTCCCAGTGAAGACAGAGAAAACCCTATGTAAAAGGAGGCTTACCTCTGGCTAATGGCTAGAAGATACCATGGCCCAACACTGCACGTTCCAACTGCAAAGAAGCCAGGTGGTTTTAACATTGAGGGGGGTTGGAACTGCAGGATCTTAAGGTTTCTACCAACCCAAACCATGCTATGACTCTACAATTCTATGATCATCAGCTGGTGATGGACATGGACAAGGCTCCCGCTCCCCTTTCCCCACCGCTGACACCACCTCCCCTCTTCTTCCTGTTGGAAATGCAGCGGCCTTGCTCCAACACAGTGGATTAAAGAGCCACACAGCAAAGCCCTGATGTGAGTTAGATGGAGCAGGGTCATCTGCCCACCTCAATTCTTTTGCCAGCATTCATTTCACTGCTCGCTTACCTTTTTTACAGCTGTAAATCTTCATTTTGAGTCATTCCAGCCACTATTTCCCTCCGCATCCAAAGCCAAACTGCCCCAAAATGCAGAGCACAACTTTGCTCACAACTTCCTAATCAGGTCCTGACCATGTCCATCATCAATTAAAATAGAGATGAAACCCACCAAGAAAGTCATTAGCAGTTGAGCAGAGGGTCAGAGAACAGGTCATTGACTTGCTTTATCCCAGCTCCCAAATCCTCCCAAGAATAAAGCACTTTGGATTAATTGGGGGGAATATGGCTTGGAAAGTTGCAATTAAGTTGATGTCATAACTTTGAAAGGATCAGGTGCTTTGCTGCAGCTCTAGTTCTCCTCTCCCTGCCTTTAATTGGGTTCTAGTCCCAGTTGGCTCTATTGAGAAGACGCTGCCCAGAAGAGAAGTATAATTAACACTGGTTTGAGAGGTGCAAACTCTTAAAGAGAAAATGAGGAGGAACTAAACTGCAACTTGGGGTTTTTTGGCTTTTTTAACCTTCTGGAAGCTTTGGGTAATTGTAGCTCAATGCAGGAGTGAGGTCAGATAAACAGGCAAGAAGAGCGTGTTGCTTAATTGCACAGGCACTGGCCCAGCTTGGCAGTGACCTCTCAGCTACATCAGTGACACCAAGGAGCTCATTAGCTGGGTTATCATGTAACAGTTATCTAACAGTGTATAATCATTCTGCAGCCCACTGAGATACTGAGGTGAACTCATCTAGAAGGGAAAGCAATATTGCTGGAAACAAGTATTTCTGCAGCGCAGGAAACCAGGATTTCTCATGATGAATAGGAAGGAAATACAGCCCATCTGTGTCTCCTTTGGATGGATCTTGATGTTAATAACACTGTGTGAAATGCTTTTCCCTGCCCGGGTATCTTACAGCTTTCCAGCATTCACCTTGCTCTGCAGAGACAGCATCTGACCAGCACAGCCGGATTGAAGGTTCTGAGCAAGCAAGCCCATGACAGTAATACCTCGTGCTTCAGAGGAAAGCAGATATTGCTCTCTGTGCCTCTGCCTTGACAGACATTTGCAATATGTACCAGCACCAGCACAAGTCTGTAAGGTCCTGAGCCAGTCCCTGCTTCCCCCATGCTCGGAAGATGCAGCAGTGCTGAGCACAGAGCAATTCAATGCACTGAGGAGTCTGTGCAGGGAGAACGGAGGAGAAACGGAGTTTCCGGCCTTTTAACATGATCTCTGCTGCATTAGAGCCAATGATCCTTCACTGCATTGAAATGACAGGAGTGAATCGGGAAGTGTGGACGCTGATAACTGTAAGCTTGCAGGGAGCAGTTCCCTTTGCTTGCCCTGGGCCTTCCCCATCTCAGCAATGCCACCACTTCTTTTTGGGTATTTATGCCCTTCAAGCTGGCACAAGCATCAGATTCTCCTTTGCCATCATTCACTTGAGTCTTGCATATTTAACTCTTCTAATCTTCCACCAATAAATCATTCCCTTCCAATCTTTAATCATTTTCAACACTGCCCTCAAAAGTTCCTTCAGGATGATGACACCCATCAGGTACTGAGTTTATTAATGGCAGATCCCTTCCAGTGCTGAGAAGTTACCTGAAAAGTCCAAAGGAAAGAGAAGATGAGGTTTAACTGTGAGATGGGGCAGCCACATCTCTCTGAAGGGGAAAAGCTGAGGAGCAAGTGGGAGAGAAGCCTACATTCATCTTGGAAATGGCATGACCAAAGGGACCATAGGTTCATGCTGGCACAGGTCTGCATATGGACTCTCTAGAGCTGGGGCAGCCCCATAAATTGCAGGTCAGACTCGTGGTGCAAAGGTAGTAGCAAGTGTAACACCACTCACAGGTTTTTATGGCATGGAACACTCATGGAAATCTCATTTTGGTGGAAAATGTGGGTACAGTTTGGGTCCTGCATGTTGACACAGCAGTGGAGGTATCTGGGAAGAAGTGCCTGCATCTAACCCCTGTTCTACTCAGTGCAGATACAGTCATTGTTGTTGTTGGAGGCTATTCTGCTCACCCTAAAGCAAGGACCTACCTACCAGTAACCCTGTCCTCCACTGGACTCAATTCAGCTGCCTTTAGCATCCTGCTTTGCCTGCAGGTCTCTTCCACACCTGAGGCATCTTTAGCACAGCTCTAGACACCCGTAGATGCCATTAAATCACTGGTCTCAGTCTGGCAGCCTGCACATGAGCATCTGAAACCATGTGAGAGCCCTGGGGTATCCCAGACATCCACCTGCACAGGAGTGACAGACACAGAACCTGTGGGGACTGCTGCCACAGGCAGGGACACCTTCCACTAGAGCAGCTTGCTCCAAGTCCCTTCCAAACCATTCCCCTTGTCCTGTCCCTACAGGCCCTTGTCCAAAGCCCCTCCCCAGGTTTCCTGGTACCCCTTTAGGTGCTGGAAGGCTGCCAGTGACCCATCGCCCCTCTTTACCTCCTTCTGTCTCAGACACACTTCATTTTGGCTCACTGGGGAGCTGCCCTCACCTCCTTGGAGCTGAGCTGGTGTCCATTCACATGGTGCCATGACCAACAGTGTGGGGCTGCATTGAGCACTAGGAGCAGAAGATCGGAACTGGGAGCCTGATCAGATCTCCCCTGCAATAACTCATCCTTGGAGTTATTCCCTTTCTCCATAGACATTCCCAGCTCTCCTTCCTTCAGAAAGAGAGGAGAGAGCTCAAAGCAGGGCTTTGCAATATGACCAGGGATTAAGAGGGTGTCACATCTCTGTGCCAGGCCAGGGATGGGGTAAGGACATGGAACAGGTACTGCTCAGAGGAAGATTTATTAACCTCTTGTTCCCGTTTTCCAGCACTCTCAAAGTCACCTCCGTGCTTCTGCATCACATCCAAAAAGAGTTGCCGGTGCTGATAACATCTGACATCGCTCTGATTTACTGACAAACTGCTGGGGAAAGCAAGCAGAGATAAAGAAAGTCATTTCATCTCACTATTCCATGCGGATAGATCCTCTGGAGGCTACAGAGATCCATCCCTTTCGGTGTAAATCATCCAAGCAGCCTCTGTTATAAGCCGTTTGGCTGCAAGGAAAGTCCCTGCTTGACCTTCTGGGTAACATCACCATGGCTTGGCTCACCCTGACTTCCCTTTTGAATGGTGTAACTGGGAAAACAGGGGCTTCTCTGGAAAACGGGGACACTTGGGAAGGGAGAGACACCCTCTGGGATGACCTGGACAGGCTGGAAGTGTTGTTCCAAGCCTTTTACACTTCCATGAGTGTGAGAGGAAGAACATATTCATGCAGATGTTTTCCCTAGGAATAAGACTGTTGACCTTGCACTTGACAACTATACAGGTATTGAGCCGTTTGCAGGCTCAAGCTGCTTCCGATGAAAGCTGTCAGAAACAGTGCATGGAGCAGTTATGCTTCTTTTTGGTAAAAGGAAAGGAAAAAGGCCTCAAATGATAACAGCCAGGAGGAAAGCTCCATGGAGAGGTTAAGGATGAGGGACTGAAATCAACTGCAGAGGTGCGAGCAAGGCTGAAAGGCACTCGAGAGCTAAGGAGAGCCAGAAAGTCTTCTCCAGCACACTCAGGAGAGAGCTTTGGGCATTCGTGACTCGCTAGTGCTCAGTACTGTGCAAGGACTTTGCCTTCAGTGCTCAAAGACATGTAGGTCCTCCCCTGTTTGGCTGTTCTTGGTCACCCCTTTTTGCAGCTCGCTTCTGATGGCACCAAGCCAGACCAGTGAAACCAAATGATCCAGGTTAAGAGAATTCCAGCCTCAATAATCTGGTTTCCAGCAGGAAAGGGGTGGATGACACCCTCAAAGGTTTGGGCCAGCAGCAGGCTGGGGAGATGGAGGTGCAGGATGGGAACTGCTGGTCAAACTCTCTGTGTGCTCACATCCATGTGGAGGACGCAGATGGGCTTTGTAGGCAAACGGTGCTACGTCAGTGGTTCTTCCATCCATCTCCCCTCAGAAAACAAGCACCGCAACAAATATTGGCTCAGAGGTGGAATGGAGAATGGGGCTGTCTGCATGTATCACTCCTGCTTGTGCTGTGCTTGTCAAAGAGTTACGTCATGGAGCCAGCAGAGAAAGTCAGAAATGGAGCAGGACCACTTCAGATAGGCCTGGGTTGATGCAGGAGAGGTTTTAAGAGGGGATAAGCTGGGGACCTCAGCTGGTGGGAAGCTGGAAATACACATGCTTAAGGAATGAACAATCATAGAATGGTTTGGGCTGGAAGGGACCTTAAGATCATCCAGCTCCAGCCCCCTGCCATGGTCAGGGATGCCTTACACTGGACTATGTAGCCCCAGCCCTATCCAGCCTGGCCTTGAACACTGCCAGGGATGGGGCAGCCACAGCTTCTCTGGGCACCCTGTGCCAGCGCCTCAGCACCCTCACAGGGAAGAGCTTCTGCCTTATCTCCAACCTGAACTTCCCCTGTTTCAGCTTGAAACCATCACCCTTTGTCCTATCATTCCAGTCCCTGATGAAGAGTCCCTCTCCAGCATCCCTGTAGCCCCCTTCAGACACTGGAAGCTGCTCTGAGGTCTCCACACAACTTCTCTTCTCCAGGCTCAACAGCCCCAGTGTTGTCAGCCTGTCAATTATCAGTCCTGCAGAAGTAAAGTGCTGTGGCATGCATGTGTCTCATTGGCCATTCCCAGAGATTCCTGCTTCCACTTGCACCTCCAGATTCATAAACCTGCTGCTGACCTTGGCCGCGCATTGGGAATGTCTGCTCTGAGGGGAATGAGGAGGCAGAGGATGAGTCCTCTCCTCCTGGGCTACCTCTGCCCTGAAGGGTGATGTCAAGCCTGGTTACATCTCATGTATTTCTCCTCCATTGTTGTCTTCTGTTCCTCTCTACTGTAAGACCGGGGAGGGGAGCACAACGATGATGATGATGACGACGAAGGCGACTTCTTCTTTTGTGCCAAATAGAGAACTGGGGCAAAAACCCAAAGGAAAAGCCTGCTAACAGCTTTTGAGATGGATTCCAAGCTGACAGAAGAGCCTGCGCTACTCCTTGCGGGAGTGGTTGGACACCCATCCCTGCCAGTGCATGCTGCTCCAAGGATGCACATTGCCTCCATCCCAGATGGGACGTGCACTTGCTGCTTCAACACCACAATCTGAACTCTTGGCTTTCAAGATCTTCCTTATCTCTTGAGTTCACAAGTGGTCACCATTTGCCACAGAAATGCTGCTGTTTTGGCAGTGTTCCCTGCCCCTGACCCTGTTTTCTCCTTTCTCTGGGTACCCTCCAGCCTCTTACCTGCTGCAGAGCTTTCTTGGTAGTATCTGCTATAGAAATGCTCTTTCCTTAGCACACCTTAGAGTGGACAGGGAAAACTCCTGAGTACTGCCAACTGGAGTGTCCTTGAACCCCTTTTGAACACCACAAATACCTTACAAATACATCCAAACCAGACATGCACACACTTTCCTCCCTCCCATCAGTGTTTAACCAGCACAAACCCTCCCTGGCTCCTGTCACTAAAGAAAGCAGCAGGTCCACACGAGCTCTGCTGTTTGTATTTGTCTCTGACCAATATTTGCCCATGGCTGTGTGACATCTCATCTGTTTAACCCATGAGCTGTTGCAATCGATGCTGTGTCTTGTGATGGTTTAGAGGTGGGCTTGGCCATGGCTTTTGCAGGGACATGGCACAAGGCTGTTCTCCCCAGGGAAAAGACAAGATGAGACGGGGATTGCTTTTGTGGCATCCTCTTGGGTTATGAGTAAATCACTTCCCTCCTATCTCGCAAAGCTTGATGAGAAAGCAGGCAGCTGAACATCGCCTCTGTTCACCTTGCAGGGCTGCACTTAGGGTACACAGCCCAGAAGAAGCCTCTCTGCTCCTGAAGTGCAGGGTGCTACAGGGCATGTCAAGCAGCATCAGGTACTGGTGTTTAGACAAGGAAGACCCAGAGTGAGGTCTGCCAGCCCCCAGCCCACCTTCACACAGTGCACACTGTATAAAACAACCCCATCCCCTCTGTTAAGCCTTTTGCACTTGGGTGCTCACCCTTGGCTTGCATTCACCTCTCCTCCTGTCTTTTAGGAGGTACCAAAGGATGATGCTGCAGCCTTGGAGTGCTGCAGTGCAAACCCTGCCCCTGGAATGCAACCACCTCTCCCTCCCATTCATTAAACACAAGGCTGCTTCAGGGCTGTGCTTGGGAGAAGGTGGCTTAATCGTTATCACCAGAGGAGAAATCCATCCAACCAGCAGCAGTGGTGAAATGGAAATGGGAAGATGCATAATTCATGATGGAGCAGACACAGTTCAGGTGTGCTCAGCAGCAGCCACCACCTTGTTCTGCCCACTCAGGCTGATGTCAGGTCATACAGGATTAGGCAGACATCAGGGGTTTTGAGAACCTTTTGTCCTCCCAAACTCCCTCTGCACGTTCTGAGTCCTCAGCCCTGGTACAGGATGAGCTCCTTACCTCGAGTTACTTGCAGAACCTGCTCGGTGTCAGAAACAAAAGGGCTTATTTACACATAAATGAGAAAGCAAATGTCCACAATCGATGTCAGAGGCAGCAAGGAGCAGGGGGCTGCTGGCAATTTCCTTTCCCTTTGCTCTGCAGAGGCAGAGATAACCCACAGGTTCTCCCACTCTTACCCCAGCAGGGCAGGGATATGGACTGGGAAATTGCATGAACTGGCACTGGACACTGATCTCTGCAATCTCATCCCATGGGACAGCTTCACTGTGGGACTGGGATGTGCACAGAGAATACGGCAGAGCCTTGGTGCTGTGGGTTGAAGGGACTGGTGGGCATCCCTGAGCATTGGACAGGGCAAAGCATGCCCAGAAAAGTACTTTATTCCTGTCTGGGCTTCCCAGTTCCCCATCTTGGGTTCCTAAATAGCCATTCCCGTTGAATAAAAGCAAGTCTACTTGTATTCATCACACCACTGGGACCCAAAGCGTGGTGAAGATGCAGGATCAGAAAGGATGGGGATGACCCCATGGAAATGTGAATCCCAGGGCAGCTTGTGCTCCCAAGCCCTATATGGGAAACCCACCACTTCTTTCAGGCATTTTTCCTGCATTAGGGGAGGCAAAGTCTGGGATTCTTCCAACGGGAAACATGGGAAGGATGAAAACCCCAGCCTGGTATCCTCCCCGCCCCTGCTTGACTCAGGCTTAAAATACCTAAACAACGGTCCAGGTTCTTCCCAACCCATCCCAAAGGATGGGGATTCTCCTCCCCCTGCTCAGATCCATCCAAAGGCAGATTGACGACAAGTCATCAGGGACAGACAGTGAGGAGGGAAACAGAGGACTTTGTGTGACTGATCCCACAGGAGCTTCCCAGCACTCCATCACCCGCAGCACTGCTCCCCAGAGACAGCTTCTCTGCACGAGAAAAGAGCTTTTTCTCACCTTTTCCCCCCACTTATTACCTCCAAAAAGCTGCTCAATTCCTGGGGTAGTCATTGAGAAAAGCTTGAGCAAAGCAGCCAGGCAAAAGTGGAGCCAGAGGGAAACCTGGCCCCGTGCTCAATCACACCAGCCCGTTCTGGCAGTGACAGGGGCAGCATTTCATCAGGGAAACGAGCTTCCAGCTCAGCACAAGTGAATTCCCATTAGCACCAGCGCTGTCTCCAGCAGCTGATTCACTGCCGCCGGCCCAAATGAGCTTCAAGCAGTGACCAGGAGCACATCGGGCATCCTCCCAGCTGGGCTCCGGCTCTTGCTGAGGGCTCGAGAGCCCTCTGCTGTCCGCTCATCCGGCCCTCTGGGCCTGTAGAACGTAGGACTGGGGGTTTGCTGCTCCTCAGCAGCTCTGGCCACCTCTCCAGAGCCTAAGACCGAAGGTCTGGGGTGGGCATGGTCAGTGCGGTAGTAGATTCATCGGTGGGTTCATGTGGCTTCAGGATATACGAGGGTTTAACAAAGGCAGGGAAGGAGACTGGAGGGGCTTTCTGGCGTCCAACACAAACCCCTGCAAAGCCACTGATGTCTAAGTGGTTCTTTCTCCTGCATGAGCATCATGTTCCCTTGTACCCAGTCAGTCTCCATCACTAATCATCTGCAGCAGCTCCACTCCAGCCATGCAGGATTCTCTACAACAAAGAGCTGATGAGCCACTTTGGGCCATCAGGACGATCCTGGGCTTGGTAGACTCATTGCATTCTCCTTTGGACATGGAGAAAGCTCCTTCTGGAAGGTTAGAAAGCTTCAGAACTCCAGCCACTAAGGCTTTCAGGGCTTTCAAGGCTTTCAAGGCTCAGAATCTGTCTCCAACATCAACACTCAACTGGAGTACTCTCCATTTTGCCTTCTGCTAGATAATCTTGGACATTATAAATTAATAATTAATACAGTGCTTATCTACAGTATAATAAATGTGTATTAAATGCTCATATTACACATAGAGGTGCTATGAGTGTTGGATAACGTATACAATTACCAGCACAGAGGTTGTAATCTCATTCTAGTTATCACAGATATCATTTCAACTCATTTATATACACACAGAAACCCCTATGAGAGTATTATTGCTGTGGCTGTACTAGAGTTACTGTGAGTCTTCAGCAACGGAGATCCTGGTGAGCTGGAATAGATGGCAGGTTTGGCTGGATTCAATAATTCATATCTGTACAAAACTAAATGGTGAGAGGGAGGATTCCACCCAAAGCTGTCCCCAGAGCCAGAATTACTCGCTCGTGCTGGCTGTGTTACCTTAGACAGCAATGAGAGTTTTATTCTTTGTTTCATTAGAGGTCCATAAAAGCCTCGTTATTCAGTTCCTCTGGTAATACATTAGCTCCAGGTTGGGCAGGGAAGAGATTCAGAGCAGACCTATGCAGAAGGACTTGGGGGTGTTGGTTGATGAGAAAACAAACGTGAGCCAGCTGCAGTGTGCGCTCGCAGCCCAGAAACCAACCGGATCCTGGGCTGCATCCAAAGGAGCGTGACCAGCAGGTCGAGGGAGGTGATGCTGCCCCTCTGCTCTGCTCTGTGAGACCTCACTTGGAGTATTGTGTGCAGTTCTGTGCCCTCAACATCAAAAGGACATGGAACTGTTGGAACAAGTCCAGAGGAGGCCACGAGGATGATCAGGGACTGGAGCACCTCCCGTATGAAGATAGGGTGAGAAAGTTGGGGCTGTTGAGCCTGGAGAAGAGAAGGCTGCGTGGAGACCTCAGAGCAGCTTCCAGTATCTGAAGGGGGCCTATAGGGATGCTGGAGAGGGACTCTTCATGAGGGACTGCAGTGATAGGACAAGGGGTGATGGGTTCAAACTGAAACAGGGGAAGTTTAGATTGGATATGAGGAAGAAGTTCTTTACTGTAAGGGTGGTGAGGCACTGGAATGGGTTGCCCAGGGAAGCTGTGAATGCTCCATCATTGGCGGTGTTCAAGGCCAGGTTGGACAGAGCCTTGGGTGCCATTGTTTAGTGGGAGGTGTCCCTGCCTGTGGCAGGGGGATTGGAACTGGATGATCTTAAGGCCCTTTCCAGCCCTAACTATTCTATGATTCTATGATTCTATGATTTATACATGACATCTCCTTTTTTGGAGTGTTTGCCCTTTTCTGGCCCATTTTGGGTGCCTGGTGCCCCTCTGGAACTGGGGTTGCTCCTTGGGTTGAGGGATTGCCCTGCTATGTCCAGAGAGACACAGGACAGAGATGCTCCAGCCCCATGGCCACAACACTTCCAGAGCTCACGTCCCTTTGGCATCAGCAGGAGGATGGCAGAAAGGATGCAGGGACAACCCCTGTGAGAACCTCTGGCATCTCCGTTCCCGCACACTACCTCCAGGCAGGCTGCAGCGCATGGATCATAGCAAAGATGCTTTAGGAATAGGAAACATCTGAGGCTGGGGCAGCTCTGCTCTGGAGCCAGGCTGAGAGAGCTGGGCTGGGGCAGCCTGGAGAAGAGAAGGCTCCTGAAGGGGAGACCTTAGAGCAGCTCCAGTGCCTGAAGGGGCTGCAGGAAAGCTGGAGAGGGGCTTTGGACCCATCCCTCCTGCAGATACAGCAGAGCTCGTGGCCAAGTCATTTGCCCACAGCTCAGCCAGCCTCGCTGTGCTCCTCGAAGGGGTTACTGTCAGATGCAGCTCTAATTATGGACTCAAAGTCGAGTCTGGTGTTATTTTGGGGCAGTTTCCTCTGTTTTCTGCATTCTTCCCATCTCAGGGCTCCTTTCCATCCAAGCACAAATTGCGTTGCTTGTCTCATGCCATCAGTGTCCCTGTCGGAAATCAGGCAGGGAGTATGGAGCTATATGGAAAGGAGGCTGAGGCTGGGGTCATGTATGTGTCTGGGATCAAGCTTTTTGCAGGGAATCCCATTTCAGTTTTCCATTAGTAATGAGATCTTGTAAAGCTGAAACTTGAGTCTGGGCCCAGATAGGAGCAGTCATCTCTCCAGCAACTGCTCTGAACATCCAAGAGACCCCAGACTTCACACTTGCTTACAAATCCAGCTCTGCTTGCAGTTTTCCTGCCCAAACCCAGCTTTTCCTACCAGGTCCAGGCCTCCCTGCCCACTCACTGTGTGCCATGTGCTGGGCCACCATTTCTGAGCCTCTGGGGTCAGGCTAACCATCCTGAATGGGAGCAATTTCCTGCCTCTTGCTCTGGTACAGATCACATCCTGAGTGCTAGCCACACACATCCCACTGATCCCAGTCGCAATCACTTCTCCAGCCTTGCACCAAATCCAGGCTCTTGCCTTCGCTTGCAGGCACTGCCTGGTCCGTGATGTGTAATTTACTCTCTTAAATGCTCCTGGAAGTCAGTTCCCACCCTCCCTCCTCCTTCTCCTCCTTCCCTTGCTGCTGCTCTCTATTACCCATCACATAGGGATCCCATCCACCTTGTTGCACAGCGACTCACAGTGGTGTTTGCACCCCAACCAGCACAAGGTTTTGTGCCTTTCCTTTTGCCCATCCCCATGGATGCATTTAATGCCACTAATAAGAGCTGGGATTAGAGGAGTGTAAATGAATGGAATGCTCCCCCTCATCTGGGAGCTCCTGAGCTCCTTTCCTTAAGGAAAAATGAGGCATATTGCAAAGCACCAGATGCCACCAGGCAAGAAGCAGGTCTCAAATGTTGGATCCAGGCTGTGGCTTTGCTCTAACTGCAGAAAGGAGAGATGGAGGAGGAAAAGGGGTGAATGACCACATTTTTCCTCCTCTGAATGTTACTGTTTAGCATCCAAAATCTAATGAAAGCGAAACAGGGATCTGCTCCTGTTTGTACACTGTAATGGATCATGATGCCGAGGTGGCTGGACTCTGGATGGGAGATGGAGGGTAGTGGTAACGTGACAAGAACTAATGAAATGTAACCAGACTTTCATATAATTAAAGGCAGTAATTGCTGGCAGGGTGGCTCATGGAGAACGATGGGCTGGGGGTGCACAGGGTTGATTAAAACTGGGGACTGGCTACAAGTGATTAGATTAAAATCAATTAACTGTGGAGTTGCTGTCTGGCATATGGAGGATAATTCAGTTATGTAAGCGGCAGTGGGATTTGCACTTGGCAACTGTTGTTCCAGCGCAGCAGACCAAGCTTAGGCAACCTGGTCATTGAACAGCACAGATTGCTGATTCTGGGGGTGGGATTGGGGCATACAACGAAGGAAGAACCCTCAGCACAGGGCTGTTGTCTCAGCAGCAAGGAGAAAGTCCCAAAGATGGCTACAAACCCCCACAGTTCCCTGGTTATTTGTAACCAGTTCTTTTCATTACGCTTTTAAGGACCAGTTGGATTAAGGAAGCTTTAGAGGAATTCAGCCGGGTCGGCGCTGTATCCTCCCTCCTCCCGAGAGCCTGCTGGCGGTGGTACCCATTAGCGCTAATGCAAGCGCATTAGCACGTTGGAAGGATTCCTGTGTTACAGCATCCCTGATGACTTCATTTCTTCTTCCTTCTTTAGGGGAGTGGAAGCCTACAGAGTAAAAGCAAAGAGCTGCAAAGCAGCATTGGGACAGGGGTGAGTCTTGGCCACTGGTCCAAGTCTCCTCCTGGGAGCACTGCAGGTGACCATGTAACACCATCCTGCCTGGGGTTGTGGGACTGATGGATCAATAAACCCTGTATCATCTGTGACTGAGGACAGATGTCTATGATCCTATGGTTCTATGACAGCGGCCTCAGATCCTGTCCCGTGTATAAGACTCCTGATAGTGCTGTGGATGAGCAACCAAGACTGGAAATAAATCCCTGAAAGTAAAGGCAATGCTTGCAGACAAGAAGACTTCAATTTAAATAGGTTTTGAAGTTCCTACTGGGATTCTGTATTTTCTCATCTCAGTTATAGCTGCACTGAAGTCGAAGATCATAGAGACACAGAATCCCAGACTGGTTTGTGTTGCGAGGCAGCTTAAAGCTCATCCAGTTCCAACCCCCAGGCAGGGGCAGGGACACCTTCCACTTGACCAGGATACTCAAAACCCTATTCAACTTGATCTTGAGATCTACCTCCTTCATGCATATTTTGCTTTTAAGCAGGCATTTTCATTATATCTAAATGGTCTGAGCTTTCCTGTGCCCAGAACAAAGGCAGGATCACATCATGACATGACCATACACACAAATGTTGCTGTGGATCTGCACATGCAGGAACGAAGTAGCTTCACTGCGGGTATTCCTGGCAAGCCAGGCTCCAAGCTTGTTTTGCTCCCACAGCCTTGAGCTGCAGCGTGGAAACGGCTTCAAAACAACAGAGTGGTGCAGAAGGATGGTCAAGAGATGCAGTGAATTTGGCCCAGTCGCATCCATGTCTATTAACTGCAGGGAACATGGAATGATCTCTCTCAGTGGTCTTCACTCTTCTTTCCAGAACATAGGTTGGAGCAAGTCCAGAGATGCTGCGAGGGCTGGAGCAGCTCTGCTCTGGAGCCAGGCTGAGAGAGCTGGGCTGGGGCAGCCTGGAGAAGAGAAGGCTCCTGAAGGGAGACCTTAGAGCAGCTCCAGTGCCTAAAGGGGCTGCAGGAAAGCTGGAGAAGGGCTTTGGACAAAGGATGAAGGGACAGGCCAAGGGGAATGGCTTTAAGCTGCCAGAGGGGAGGCTGAGATGAGCTCTTAGGCAGAAGCTCTTCCCTGTGAGAGTGCTGAGGCGCTGGCACAGGGTGCCCAGAGAAGCTGTGGCTGCCCCATCCCTGGCAGTGCTCAAGGCCAGGTTGGACGCAGGGGCTTGGAGCTGCTCCAGTGGAAGGTGTGCCTGCCCGTGGCAGGGGTTGGAGCTGATGAGCTTTGAGGTCCCTTCATCCCAAACCAGGCTGGGATTCTCTGGTCTGTCCTGGAAGAGCTCTGGAGATCTCCCACACCAGCAAACCACTGGTGCTTTCTGTAGAAGCAGGACAAGTCGATTTAGGTCAAAACCGACTCTGCATAGAGCAGAGCAGCTTCTCCTGAGCCATCTGCCAGGCACTGAAGCCAAACTCTGCTTACAGCCTGCTGAGGCTTTGGAAAAATAAACTGACTGGCTTTCATTCAGAGCTTTCAAACCTCTTCTGCTCTTTATATGGTCTGTTTAAACACGGCTCCGCTAAGCTGCTGCCCATCAGAAATAAGCTCTTGGTTCTTGATGGCAAGGAGAATATTAACCCTACTTCGGCCTCTCTACTGCAGGAAGGTTGTGTTCCTGCATGGGAAGAGGCCCTTGGTTTGAGTCCTCATGTCTAACTTAGCTGTGATGGGGTGAACACATCTTCCATTGTCTGCTGCACTCCCCAAAGGTCCTGAAAGGGACCTTTGCAGAAGGTGCAAAGCCATTTCATTGACAGGCTGAGAACATTGGGGCTGTTGAGCCTGGAGAAGAGAAGCTGCGTGGAGACCTCAGAGCAGCTCCAGTGTCTGAAGGGGGCTACAAGGATGCTGGAGAGGGACTCTTCATCAGGGACTGTAGTGATAGGACAAGGGGTGATGGGTTCAGACTGAAACAAGGGAAGTTCAGGTTGGAGATAAGGAAGAAGTTCTTCCCTGTGAGGATCTCAAGGTCCCTTTCAACACAAACCACTCTGCAATCCTCTACGATTCTATGATTCAATGAACCAATGTTGTTAATCTCCAAACAGATTCTCTTCTCTTCCCTTTGTCCACTCTTATGGTTAATTATCATGTATTGGTGCAAATTGCCTCTTTTCCCAGCTGTGGGGCCAGCACATTCTCCACTTTATCTCTCCATTCCTTATCCATACCCCATCTGTTTCTAGATCTCAGCTGAGATCTTCCTTCTTGCCTCTTTTCCTCCTTCCTGTGGCCAGCATTAACCTGCAATCACCTAGATGCCTTTTTGGGGCCATGAAAGTGCCACAGAGCCACCTTATTGCTGTATAAATCCCTTCCTGCTGTGTGGAAGGTCTGCAAATCACCAACAAGGCAAGCTTCAGAATGAAATCTCTTTCATTATGGAGAGATGGATAATCATTTCCCTTCCTGAATGAGATGCAGCAGATTTATTATCCTGACTCAGCCAGCAGGTTTATGTGAAGGAGGTAAGGTCAGGACAGGGCTTATAAACGCTGTCGATATTCCTCCTCCAGCAGGTTTCCTCTCTGACCTAGCAGCTCAGCAATTCTGGGCCCTTGTTTGATGCCTTTAATAAAGCCAGAAGGACACAGATGTCTCGAGATAATTCACTCCTCTGCACTGAATCAAGTGGCAATCCACGCCTTGGAAATCTCTGCGCAGTCTCGAGGCTGATGCTGGGAAATCATTCAGTTCTCCCCAGCCCATGGGTCATATCCAGCCCCAGATATGGACAAAACCTATTTTCTCTTCTGAAATCCTATATATCTATAGCTTTTCCTGTTCATAATCATTCCTAATCAACTTGACAGGAAACCAAATGGTCTTGGTCTGGGTTTGCTTTAAAGAGGACAACATTCTGGGCTGGCTTGGGACTTTTTCTTTTGAGTTATGAAATGCTTAAATTAAAACCAAAGCAGTTCCAAAAGGTAAAATGAGCCTGTTCCATTTCAGCTTAACAAGAACACTCTGCTCTGGGGGGTTTTCAATGGTTTCTTGAAATGAAACGTATCTGTGAAATGCTGCTCATCGAAGGAGCCCAAATTCCCCTACAGGCACAAGATCATTATGAACAGTTCTCATTAGCTTTCACAAAAGTATATTTAGATGTAGCCAGCATTATCATGGAAATAAGCCCTGGAACATCTCCTGCCCGAGATGGCAAAGCTCAGTGGGTCACCTTGTCTCCATCTTTTGGCACCTTGTCCTCCGTATCCATGGATTCTTCAGTCTCTTGCAGACCTCATAGCAGCCTTCCAGTATCTGAAGGGGGGCTATAGGGATGCTGGGGAGGGACTCTTCATTAGGGACTGTAGTGATAGGACAAGGGGTAACGGGTTCAAACTGAAACAGGGGAAGTTTAGATTGGATATGAGGAAGAAGTTCTTTACTGTGAGGGTGATGAGGCACTGGAATGGGTTGCCCAGGGAAGCTGTGAATGCTCCATCGCTGGCGGTGTTCAAGGCCAGGCTGGACAGAGCCTTGGGTGCCATGGTTTAGTGTGAGGTGTCCCTGCCCATGGCAGGGGGGTTGGAACTGGATGAGCTTAAGGTCCTTTCCAACCCAAACTATTCTATGATCCTATGATTCTGTGATTCTCATCACCTTCAGTTTGGCAGACTTATGGTGCAGCTTTTTCCCAGCTAAAAGATGGCTTATAGAGGGTATCTTCACTCTGACCAGGACAGAAAGGGGAAAGACCTATTCTAAAGCCTACTGGGCTTGGACAAGTCAATAGGCTTTGCCCCAGGTGGAAGGTCAAGCAGAAGGATGTGGAGCTGATGGGAGACTACAATGAGCTCTCAGGCAGAAGCTCTTCCCTGTGAGGGTGCTGAGGCGCTGGCACAGGGTGCCCAGAGAAGCTGTGGCTGCCCCATCCCTGGCTGTGTTGAAGGCCAGGCTGGACACAGGAGCTTGGAGCTGCTCCAGTGGAAGGTGTCCCTGCCCGTGGCAGGGGTTGGAACTGGATGAGCTTTAAGTCCCTTCATCCCAACCCCTCCTATGATGCTCTATGATTCTATAGAGGTTCCTTTGGGTCCATGACACTCCAAGACAGTCTCTGTGCATGGGCTCTGCAGGTTCCAACCCTAACATGATACCCCAAAAGCAGAGTCCCATCTGCCCTTTGTTCTCCCCCTCTCCTCTCCATGGGACCTGCACCACAGACCTATGGTTGAAAATACCGTGTGCATAAAAGCTGGTCTGTGGTCAAATAGGGTGATGCAACCAAGCAAGCTCCTGCACCAGACCAGGGATGGGTGGAAGGCATGGCCAGGGTATGCCAGGATGGGAGATCTTCCAAAGGCAGAGTCCATTATGCATCATGTACTGCTACTGTGAGCTCAAGCTCACTGCTAAACATCACTAAGGGCTTGTTGCAAAGCTCCCCACAACCAGTGAAAGGACTTCCCTCTAACAAGTGGCTTTGGACCACGGCCTCAGCTTCACCCCCAATTTAGTCAGAGCCACCACCATGGATGTCTATGACGCTTTTTGTCCTCGGATCACTAAACCACGGCTCTTTATCATCCTTTTGCTCTCAGATAACCTGACCATGGACAATCGACACGCTTTTGCTCTCAGGTCACTTCAGAGCACATGTTCTATTTATAGGCATCCCAGAACAGCTTGTGGAGAAATCAACACCTGAAGCTTTCCAGTGCCTGATGTTTGCTAATGATGCTCTGTCAGCTCCATGCTGAGTAGCTGAGCCAAGGAGAAGCACAGCTCCCTCCAGATGGTGAGAGCTGCTGTCAGCTCGGATAGGGAAATAGCAGCTGAAAAGGAGATACAAACTGGCAGGAGGCAAGGTAGACATGGAAATCACTTGTGATGGGTGAGGTCTGTCACTACCTATGAGCAACAGCCAGTGATTACCTGTCATAAACCAGCCCCTGTTGAACTTAATTGCAAACCTGATCTAACATGTTTTCAACAAGGCTCTTGGCAGCAACAAGGAAGCAGGCGGCTGCAGGGAAGTGCCAGGAAGCTTTATGGGATTAGGGGACACCAGGTTTCTGAGGACAGCAAAAGGGGGTCAGGTCTTGGGCGAACACAGGGCTGAACCAAGGCTTTGAGTTGGCAATGCAAGGGGATCGGTGCAGGCTCAGCAGAAGCTCAAGCTCTTGGGAGCTTTCCTCTTAATCATAGAATCATGGATCACGGAATTCCAGGTTGGAACAGACCTCAAGGATGATTTGCTCCAACCTTTCCAGGCACAGCATGACCCAGACTGGATGCCCAGCACCCTGTGCAGCGCATCTTAACAGTGCCCAACACTGGGGAGTCACCACTTCCCTGTGGAGATTATTCCCATGGCTAATTGCTCTCCTGGGGGAAAATTCCCTTCTTGTGTCCATTGGGAATCTCCCCAGCAGTACCTTGTGCCCATCACCCCTCAGCTTTCCCATGGGACTCCTTGTCCAAAAGGAGTCTCCATCTTCTCTTTAGCCATGCTTTAAATACTGAAACTTCTTATCTCTCATCCATCTAGGGCACTAAGAAGCAGAAATGAAGCAAATGTTGATACCCCTTTTGTTCTGGGAATATCTGCAACTTGTGCTAAGCGTCCTCCTGGGATCCCTGGAGATAGACACTACCGGAACTGGCTGCTGCCCATGGGAAGGCCAGGATGCTTAGTGCTTTCCTTGCCTTGTACTCAAAAACCATGCCCATTTTACATGTGTCTTGAAACCCCATCCATCTCTGTCTGGCATAGTGCCTTGTGACATCAGCCATCCAGCAGGAGATGGGACATCCCGGGAAGGCTTTGTTCATAGGATCCCAAACTGGTTTGAGTTGAATGGAGCTTAAAGCTCATCAGTTCCAACCCCTGCCATGGGCAGGGACACCTTCCACTGGAGCAGCTTGCTCCAAGCCCCTGTGTCCAACCTGGCCTTGAGCACTGCCAAGGATGGGGCAGCCACAGCTTCTCTGGGCACCCTGTGCCAGCGCCTCAGCACCCTCCCAGGGAAGAGCTTCTGCCGTGTATCTAGCCTTTATTTCTCCTGTTTCAGTTTGAAGCCATCACCCCTTGTCCTATCCCTACAGTCTCTGATGAAGAGCCCATATCTATCAAGAGGAGATGAGATGGGCTCAGCAGTATTTGGAGAACATTGCCGCCAGCAAGCCTGCAGGTTTGGGGGCCAAACCACTCCCCATCCATGCTCATGATCCTGTTCCCCCATGTGGTGCAGGGAAATGAAGGAGTCACTCATTCAAGCCATCTATGTAGCTTGCAGAAGAGAAGATGCTGGTATGAAAGGGCTCAATGGAAGTGTCACCCAGCTCCAGCTCTTCCCCTCTTAAGAGAAAATAGACACTTTACTGGATAGAGAACAACTCCCTGATAGGGTGACTCACCAGTCCTTGTGTTATACTTCTTATTTACACTCCCTAAAGCTAATGTTATGATACTTAACAGCTCACAAGGTACTATTTCATCATCCAAATATACACCCTCATTATACGGCCTGAACTCCCTTCATTCTATCATGAACTGACTGCAGGCATCAATCACAGCTGTGATAAACAGCAACTGCCCTCCTATCATTTCACAGGCTGTGAAGAGTCTGATTTCAGCTGTGCTGGAGCCAGATGGAAGAGGGAGTGTGGAACAGAGACTTGAGCTCTATTAAACGCATGTGACATTTAATTAGGATTGCAATAGCTTCTCTCTCATCCGGGCTAACAGGAGACTGAATTGTGCAAATAAGGGGAAAAACCTAGATAATACAACTCTGCTGCTTCCAGACCCAGCCCATTCACTGGGGCCTTCTGCAGCACAACCCTCTTCCCAAAGGGTTTCCTATCTCAAATGCTGCACCCCCCCAACACAAGAAGCTGCTCAGGTTCAGAAATAACTTACCTAAGTCCTTGATGTGTGTATGGGTTTGTAGCCCTCCCAGGGCCCGGGGCATTGATCTCTGGGTCATCTGACCATGGAGGGCTCCAGAGTCATGCAGAACATCCAGGGACCTCTGCTTCGCCTCTCCAGGCAGGTCCCAGACTGCTGTGGGCAGGGAAAATCAGCCCTCCTGGGTTCCCCTCCTGGGAGAGGGGCTTTGGACAAGAGATGTAGGGACAGGACAAGGGGAATGGCTTTAAGCTGCCAGAGGGGAGATGGAGATGAGCTCTTAGGCAGAAGCTGTTCCCTGGGAGGGTGCTGAGGTGCTGGCACAGGGTGCCCAGAGAAGCTGTGGCTGCCCCATCCCTGGCAGTGTTGAAGGCCAGGTTGGACACAGGGGCTTGGAGCAAGCTGCTGTAGTGGAAGGTGCCCGTGGCAGGGGTTGGAGCTGGAGGAGCTTTAGGGTCCCTTCAACCCGACCCATCCTAGGATACTATGAAAATGGCCTGCATGTCTCTTCACCTGTGGCAGGGTTTAGCCTCAAACAAGGTGAGCTTTCCATGGACAACAGAGAGCCAACTGTATTGCAGCTACTTCTGCTGTTGCAGTGATGAGGAGCTCCTTTAGGTGCTCTATCCCATCACTGTGTAAATGTTGGATGGCAAAGCAGTGTTGCTTTCATGGGCAGCTAATGTCCCTGATGGATGGAGAGGGCATCTTCAGCCAGGTGGAGCTACAAGGAAGCAGTTCTGATCATTGGTGGGAGCATTGGCCATACATCCCTGTGAATTCAACTGCTGTTCGGAGTTCAGGAGGCATCACAGCTCAGGACTGATCCAAGGAGGGACTTAGGAGAGACTATGGATGTGGCTGCACTGAAGTTTATGCAGGAAAGTGAAGGAAATAATGGAAGAAAACCCAAAAGATGTTCTCCAAGAGCTCACCCTTGTCCACCGTCTCCTAGGCCAAGCTGAGCCAGGCTTTCCATGCTGGAGAAGCAATGGTGTGGAGATCAGGGATAGAAAACCAAGGAGGAGCAATTCACGGTGCTTTTGAGGCAGAGCAATCAGATCAGAGCTTTGGGTAATGGTGCAGCATCATTATGGGTTGGCTCAGGCATGATGCTTACTAATTGAAGATGATTAGACCTTGACACATCCCCAGGTGGGGGGGAAAGATGTTGCAGAGAATGAGTACATGACAGTAAGGTGCTCCTGGAGGTGAGGACTCAACTCTCTGTGGTCTGGGACCATGAACCCCAGAGCAAAGGGTGACACCTTCTCTGAGTAATAGCTTCAATTATGAGTATAGTTCCTGCTTTCTTTGTTTTAGGGCAAAAATGGGACCGGTGACCTCTTGTCTCCCAGTTTCTCTCAGGCTGCCTCACCTCAGTCAGTAATGTATGTTTAATGAAAGCTTGAGCAATCACAAGGAGCAGCAGCTAAAACTCCTGCTGCTGAGTTGATGCTTTGCACTGATACCCATTGTAAAATCAAGGTCTTTTCTCCAGGTGGAAAGCATGGCTATCAGGAAACAGAAGCCCATTTAAAACCAGCCTTAAAGCAATGGATAAGTCTCCATCCAGCAGTTAAACCCTGATAATGATCTCCTCCCTCAAGCTTTGCTTTCCAAAATAATAAAGCCCTTTTTTTCCAACAACATGGAGCTTTTAGACAGCAAATGATGGCTTTATGGGTGGAGGGGACATAAATAGGACCAATTTGTTTCATGCCTGGAGGGATATTTCTTTTCTGGCAAACAAATGTCAAGAAGGCAGTGTGTGAAAATACAGTGTTCCCGCATATGGGCTGCTTTCCCTTCCTATCTCACCCCCTCTGCCCTTGCACAACATAAATACTAAGAGCCCTGTGTGCTTTTGGAGCAGGTACAACATCGTATTTATGGGAAACAGAATGGATTTCTCCATAGGTGGAGGGGTCCTGGAGGAGTTTTTCCCATTAAATTCAGCCTGTTCCCACAAGCCTTGGGTAAGTCCCTGAATACAGGATACACTTCTTCCAACTATGGGGCACTGGAATCAGAAAGAAGGGCCGGGATGGTTGCTTGCATAGCACCTTCCATGGGAGGGACCTGAAGCTTTCATTGTGGAGCTGCTAAAATCACTGTGATGGGGAGAACTGGTCCCATGCACTCAGCTCAGGTGCTGCCTGTGCTGAGACCCAAAGGCTGGTGAAGAAAAGCTTCCCCGTTCCCCAGCACATACCAGTAGCTCAGAACAATACCCAGAGTCAGCAGTAAATGGGTTGAATAATTTAGTGGGCTCTGGAACATGGGAATGGCAAAAATAGGAAATCACAGCTAATAAAGGCAAGTGGCAGTGGAAAATTCATTAAGCATTTTTCAGACAGGAACATTTTGCCACTCGCAGGGAGAAAAAAAGCCAGAAACAAGGGAAATTTTGTTCTACAGATGGAGCGGTTTGATAGCAACTATATAAAGAGCTGAAGAAACATTTGATTCAAGATTGGGAGAGAAAAGCTGTAAAAATGAAGTCTACAACTTGAGTTTTGATTTTCCAAGGCCTAAATCATAGAATCATAGAACTGTAGAATAGTCAGGGTTGGAAAGGACCTTAAGATCATGCAGTTCCAACCCCCTGCTGTGGGCAGGGGCACTTCACACTAAACCACGGCACCCAAGGCTCTGTCCAGCCTGGCTTTGAACATCACCAGGGATGGAGCATTCCCAACTTCCCTGGGCAACCCATTCCAGTGCCTCACCACTCTTACAGTGAAGAACTTCTTCCTCATATCCAATCCATCTCTTTGGGTCCTGCCTGTGTGAACAAGCTCTGGACTGGTGTCTTTCGGGGTGGAATGAGTTCCTACCCTTGAAGGTAGCTCACATTTGGGGGTTCCCCCTGCTTGCAGGCTGGGGTGGGTTGGAAGCTGGGTTTTCTGCATGAGTCTTGAAGCCATCATACCCTTCCAGAAGTCCTGAGCTGGTTGCTGTGATTTATCAGTTATCATCTGCCTCCACCCCTCTGCCCTTCCCCAAGCCCTTTGCTGTCTCTGCAAGGGATGTTTGGCAGGTTTTATACCACTGCTGCACCCTTGGAGACATGGCTCAGACTCCTCCTGTGCTGGGCAGGGTCACACTCACTCCACATCAGTCAAAATGCAATAAAGAAAGGGTGAAAGAGTTGACCTTCTTCCCTTTAGCTCCCCAGAACCTCTCACATCCCTACCCAGCCCTGACCTTGGACCCAAAGTCCTGTTTTGCACACTGGTAGCACCTATTACCTGCAAAGCCCCAAGTGCTCTCCTGCATCAGTTACTTACTGCAAGCCACTCAACCACCACGCTGCATTGGTGATGCAGCATTTTGGGCTGATAAATCAAATGTCAGGAAGCTCGAGGAGACCTCGCAGTGCTCCCTAAAACATGCAGCACTGCCGGGAGTCAGGGCAGGCAGATTCCGTAGTGTGGTTTAATTGGGGCTGAATGGGAAGGGTTATATCTGAAGTAATGAAACTTCTTGGTTGTAACTTAACACAGAGGCTGCTGATGCTTGAGGTTGTTGACTAAGGTCAACACTGGAGGTATAGCAGGAGACACATGTTCCTGCTCCTCCATGGTGACAAAGCCCTTCATAAAACCACCCAAGGTGTCCCTCACCCAGCAGCCACCATACCCCAATGCCATCTCACAAGGTAATAGTGCTGGTAACATCCCCATGTTCATAGCTCTGTCTCTCTGGACAGGGTCCCTCTCCTAGCAGGATAAGATGCCTTAGAGGTCCCCAGATCTCCTGTTTCATCATTCTGGGCATAGCAAATCCATCAAATCTAAGTGAAATTGAGCCACAGCTGCAATTACTTTTGAGACCTTTGACAGTGGGAATGTAGTTTTGAAAGGGATAATACGGATTTAAAGGCAAGCAGTGCTCCCACTTATCCCTTTGATATCCCACTTTGATCCCCCTTGTCACTGCCCACTTCCCAGTCCACCCAGCTCCATTCTGGCACCCCTCCTTCTGCACAGGCAAAGCTCCTTCCCTCTTCTAAAGCAATTCAGGTTCTTCTCATTTCCCCCATTCCTGGGCTGATTCTTGTCCTTGTGGTTGTCCCCTAACAACTCCCTCCCCAGACTTCTTTCTTTCCCTTGTTGTTCCTGCAGGTCCTTTTCTATCCTCTCCCTGTGCAAGCAAGACATCAGAAAGGTCTGGAGGCACCTGCAGTCATCTCACAAGGGGACAGCTTGTGCAGCACATCCATGACACCCAGGAGGACCTGGGGAGGAGGATGGTTAGGCAGGGAGGGCTCCCATCTGGCTTTGGTGTCTTCTTGGAGATAACGGATGGGTTTGAAATCCCTCGAACACGAGACTACCTGACACTGTGAGAGAGCTGACAGCCATCCACTGCCTCAAACCCACTCATCTGTGGCCCTGATGTTAGTAAAGCATATGGTGCCCATCCATCTCTCTAACAGCCCATGTCCAAGCTGACTGCCTCACCAAATCCATTTAGCTCCTGAGCAGCCTCCCTGAGCTCCCATTTACAAGCAGAAGCAGCAGCACATGAGACAGGTCTGTATCCTTCATCCCACATTTGCTGCAGGGCTCTGGCTACCCGCTGCTGTCCCAGTTCGCTATTGGGACACATTTTAGGTCCTGATTATCTGCAAGAAGGAGATTCTTGGATTCTCCTCCAGACGGTGACCCAAAGAAAAGATGACAACCCAGGATGAGTCCCAGGTGCTGCTTTGGTCCTGCAAGGGGTCTCTAAGGTTTACCTGCATATGTAACTGTTACATAGAGTTCATACTGCTCTATACTGCATGGAACATATGCAACAGTATTTGTTAGCAGGGTCTGGATAAAGAGATGTCATCAAGCAACCAGTTTCCAATGCAGGGCACTGGGTATCTCAGAGGCTCATCAATAGCAGTTCACAACCCCTTGTTCATCTGGTATTTCTCCAGTTGTGCCTCATTTATCAGTAGCTCCCCCACTCTCCCATCACCTCCATCACAATCGCTGACACCTCTAGTGCTGGGGAGCCTAAAGTGATGAAGAACCCTCACCACCTCTGCACTATGTAACTGTGGTTGCCATCAGCGTGTACACATCTATGTTCCAGCTCAGCCACTTGATGCTTTTGGGGCATTTCTGACACTGGTCTCACCTCTCTGTTGCCCAGGGGCAGAGCCCTGGTGTCCCCAGAGTGCAAACTGGCTGAGAACTTGTTAACATAAATCATAGAATCATAGAGGATCATGGAACGGTTTGGGTTGGAAGGGACATTAAAACTCATCCAGTTCCAACCCCTGCCACGGGCAGGGACACCTTCCACTGGAGCAGCTTGCTCCAAGCCCCTGTGTCCAACCTGGCCTTGAACACTGCCAGGGATGGGGCAGCCACAGCTTCTCTGGGCACCCTGTGCCAGCGCCTCAGCACCCTCACACGGAAGAACTTCTGCCTTATCTCCAACCTGAACTTCCCCTGTTTCAGTTTGAAACCATCACCCCTTGTCCTAGCACTACAGTCCCTGATGAAGAGTCCCTCCCCAGCATCCCTGTAGCCCCCTTCAGACACTGGGAGCTGCTCTGATGTCTCCACGCAGCTTCTCTTCTCCAGGCTCAACAGCCCCAATGCTCTCAGCGTGGCTCCGTACAGGAGCTGCTCCAGCCCCTGAGCATCCTCGTGGCCTCCTCTGGACTTGCTCCAACAGCTCCATGCCCTCGTTGTGTCGAGGACACCAGAACTGCACACAGTGCTGCAAGTGAGGTCTCACGAGAGCAGCATACAGGGGCAGGATCACCCCCTTCGACCTGCTGGTCACGTTCCTTTTGATCCTTCTCAAAGTGCCGGGGGATTTAGTGTCAGATTTAGCAATTATCTGCACTGTATTCTGTTGTAGGAAAGATCTTCCATGTGTCTATCAGGTGCTACCATCATTTCTCCTCTCTTGTCCTCTTCTCACCCACAACCCTTTCTCCAAGCCTTTAAGTTTCTATTTCCTCCCAGTTGCTGGCTTTATCATCAGGATGGACCATTTGTACCACCCTTTCCCTCTCTGTGTTTGCAAACTGCACTGATTCTGACATTCAAAGCTTTAACAGACCAGGCAAAAAGCTTCTGGTCCTTGCAAGAATAACAATGACAAGGATGCCTGTGACCGGAGTAACTGATGTCTGCAAGCAAAATAGGTGTGAATAACCCAAAGTGCTTGCTGGAAGCCTTGCAAAGTCAACCTACAGCAGGCATGGGCTGGAAACAAGAGGTGGTACAGATAGATCTCGGATAAAATCACCAAAGGACGGGGAAATGTCCTCTCTGAGCAGAGCTTCTGCCTTTGCAGGGAGAGGAATGGAGGAGTTTCACCTCAACTCAGCCGTGAACCACCAAGAGGCCTTTGTTTGGGGAATAGGGATGAGTGGGAAGTTTGATTGGTGGCAGATTTATTGTATGGGCTGGCCTGAGGGAAAATGAGGATTTCGATCCTTCGGGGAATTCCGACACCCACCTTCATTGCTAATGGGAATGTCAAGCCAGAAAAACTCCCCATGAGCAGAAGGACAAGGACAAAATGTTGAGCAATACCAGAAAGTTTGGGTTTCAGTTATTTGGTCCTGAATGGAATGGGTCTGATTGCTCCAGGGCACCATGGGAGTAGAGACTCAGGTTCTTCAGAACTTACCCGGGCTTTCTCTGTCACAGCAAACCACATCATCACCTGGAGCCCACTGCATATTGATCAGGTCCTGCTCCCAGTCTGTAAGAGGTAAAGAGGGGCATCAAGCTCTGATCTCCCCTGATGTTGCTGATAAATGTCAAAATGTCTATCAGCAGATAGGAGTGACTTCAGCCTGCAGTGAAAAACTTCTCTTCTGTCCTGGGGGACGCCAGCTCCATAGGACTGAGCAGTGGCTGCAGCAAAGAAACCCAGTGGTGCTGGGGAACATCCCCAAGGGCATCACCACAGGGATAAAGGAACATCACCCTTTGTGATCACTGTCACATCACACTATCCCATTGGGGATAATGGGGAACATCACCACAGGGATAAAGGTGTCATTGTCCCACTGGGCTCAGCGCTGGTCAGGCCACCACTGGAACATGGGGTCAGGTTGGCTCCTGCTGCACAGCAAAGCTGTGGCCGGGCTGCAGAGGGGCCAGAGAAGGGCCACGGAGATGGTCCAAGGGCTGGGGAGCAGTGAGGAAAGGCTGAGAGAGGCGGGACTGTTCAGCTGGGGAAGAGGAGGCTCAGGGAGACCCCATCCATGTGCCAGGAGTTAAAGGGGGGCTGCAGAGAAGATGGAGACTCCCTTTGGACAAGGAGTCCATGGGAAAGGCGAGGGGTGATGGGCACAAGTTACTGCTGGGGAGATTCCCAATGGACACAAGTGGGAATCGTTCCCAATGAGAACAAGCAGCCACTGGAATAATCTCCGCAGGGAAGTGGTGACTCCCAGTGTTGGACACTGTTAAGGTTGGGCTGCACAGGGTGCTGGGCATCCAGTCTGGGTCATGCTGTGCCTGGAGAGGTTGGAACAGATGATCCCTGAGGTCCATTCTATGATTCCAAGATGACCTCACACGCTCTCACCACTTCCCCACCCAACTGCACTGCGTCCATGGGCAGTTTGCATATCCACCAAAGACAGAATAAAGACGCCACATCCCTACAGAGCTTCATTAATGTGCACAATGTGCACAGCTCCAAAATAGCCCTCTCTAGACCCCCTGAGAAGGACCTGCCCCTCTTGGGCAGCGGTGGCTGGGAGGAGCTTCGTTAGTTAATGAGGCTGAAAGTTGAATTCTTCTCTTTTATCAAGCTTCTAAGTGAATATTCAGGGCTTGGAGCATTCTCAGGATGAAAACCCTTTTATTTTTCCCCATTCAAACCTGGGCAGCACAAGGTCCTGCACAACATGAACCAGCTGGTTCTGCCTTGCCCTCAGTTACTGAGTGATTCTGTGATAGAATCATAGAATCCCAGACTGGTTTGTGTTGAAGGGACCCTAAAGCTCCTCCAGCTCCAACCCCTGCCATGGGCAGGCACACCTTCCACTAGAGCAGCTTGCTCCAAGCCCCTGTGTCCAACCTGGCCTTGAACACTGCCAGGGATGGGGCAGCCACAGCTTCTCTGGGCACCCTGTGCCAGCGCCTCAGCACCCTCCCAGGGAACAGCTTCTGCCTAAGAGCTCATCTCAGTCTCCCCTCTGGCAGCTTAAAGCCATTCCCCTTGGCCTGTCCCTCCATCCCTTGTCCAAAGCCCCTCTCCAGCTTTCCTGCAGCCCCTTTAGGCCCTGGAGCTGCTCTCAGGTCTCCCCTTCAGGAACCTTCTCTTCTCCAGGCTGCCCCAGCCCAGCTCTCTCAGCCTGGCCTTTTGTCAGAAGCAGTTTTGGGGCCAGTTTTCTCTCTCTGGTGCAGGATGAGGCTACATTTCATCTGAGCCTGTTCTGGGGAGGCTTTTGCAGCCAACTGAGCAGCTTTCGCTTTAGGTAGCATCATCCTCTCCATTTTGCACAGCCACCAGTAGTGGGGTGACCTGACATGAGCTCTATAGCATCCCCAGCCCCAAGCTGCTCCTGTCTACCTTCCTCTCACTTGGCCCTGGAAGCTGCCTTGGCCACAGTGCTTTGCTGTATTACAGGAGCCAGGGAATGATGTTTCCTCTTTCACTTTCCAAAGACTTAATTTGAATCCAGGGGCAGAGTCATTCCTCCCTTCAGGTGAGCTCTGGTCAAACATTCAACACCCTTTTCCAGCCCTGACATCCAGAGTGACTCCAAGGTCACGTTTCCAAAGGAAGATGCTGGCTCTTCTTGCCTTCCATCCTCCCCGCAGGACCTGAGCAAAGACAAAACCTTCTGATGCTGCAGTCCTGACCTGGAAACCAGCAAGAGAAAGCATTTTGCATGCAGAGGTGCTGTGAAAGATCAGTTACAGGCACTGGAAGGAAAAGGAGGGGGAGGAAGTGAACGGTTAATGTCCCTCTCAGAGCCAGTTCCCTTTGCAAATAGCTATTTACACACTGCTGGAGGTGGCAATGAGAGCTCTTCATCAGCAGCCAGCCAGGCAGCTTCTTCCCTTGGTCGAAATGCTCCTGATTTCTAAGCAAGGCTGGTGCTGGGGGTGTAATTTCACTGCCAAGGCCGGCCTGACCCATCTCAGAGCAGTTTCCCTCTTAGAAGAGGACTGAGGGGACGGGTGAGAGATGGGCGCTGCTCACATCGGATCCTTGGAAGTGTTCAAGGTGATGTTGGATGGGGGTTGGAGCAAGCTGCTCTAGTGGAAGGTGTCCCTGCCCATGGCAGGGGGCTGGAACTGGATGGGCTTTAAGGTTCCTTCAACCCACATCCTTCTGTGAGCAACCGGGGCTGCTCAAAGCCCCATCCAACCTGGCCTGTTTATCTGGGCTTTTGCCAACCCCAGTGAAGGCAGTTTCCCAAAGGGATAGCTATAGGGTTTGGTCTGCTCCTCTGCCCTATAGGCTCCCCGCAGGACTGATATTTGCTCAGCAGCGCGCCTCTCGTTCTGAGGGAGCAAGAAGTTCCATTGCAGAAGGAGGGCAAGCCAGACCCTGCTTCACACGATATCCAGTCTACCTCATCTTTTCTTGTCTCTTTCCCTCATCTGGTCAATGATGTGCAGTTTTCTCCTCTCCCTTCTGTTTGGTAACTGCAAACAAGTCTTTATCCAGACTAGTGGTCTGCAGCAGAGCAAGAGAAAGGCATCTGCTATGGGCTCACTGAAGCAGGGAATAGAAAGCTCAGGCAAGCATCACCTGGGAGCGAGGCCCAGGTAAATCATTCCATGGACTGCTCAATAAATCTGGGCTCAGGGGCAACACAGGGACAAAGCCAAGGAGAGGAGAGGTTGATCTGGGGCAGTCTGTGCCTCATGGCTTGGAAGATACGGGGGACCACACCAAAGAGACATCAATCCCTCCCTGTGTGCATCCTGGACCAACCTGAACCATCTCCATGCAGGAGCACAGGACCGCACGCCTGCGCTGTCACAAGCTGCTTTACAAGAACTTGGCTTAAAGCAGCAGCTCTGGGAGTCAGGGATTATTTGAGAACAGCAGCCTCCATGCCAAAGCTATTATTCTCTCCAGCCCTCGTGCTTCCAGAGGGAAACCTGAGAGCACGGAACACAAAAGCCACAAATCAGAAGACAGGGAGAATTATTCCTTCACTGTTTCCAGGCCAGGCTGGTGGTGATGGGATGCGCTGTCAGCTCCTGTCTGTGCCTTTGGGGACACATCTACCTCCAAAATCCATTTTTCAGTGTCTCCAGAAGTGGCCAAGGTCACATCAAGACTTCTGGGTGGTCCAAGAGCCCAGCAGCTTCGTTGCCATCCTTCTCCAAAGCAGGTAAGGGTCATAACTTAAACCTTGAAAGGAAATAAGAAACAACTCCAGGAACAGATCGATGGTGAATGTCCAGTCTATTTGACTCAATTTCAGTGATTACAAGCTGTCACCTGACCATTCCTTGCAGGACAGAGGCCCCCAGATAGACCCAGAACATCCACAGCCTCATGCAACCACATCTGACATGACCATAGGTATATCTCTTTGTTTCTCACCCAGTTCCTTCCCGGTTACCCTCTGGCTGGGAACTGCAATGAATGTTTTAGGAATTGGCACTGTATGGGGTTTACATGACAAGGTTTTGCCTGTTGTGACATTTGGGTTGATTTCTCGTTATCCTGTTCTGATTTAGTCAGTAATAAATAAAACTGATTTTCTCAGGTTGAGTCTGTTTTACCCATGATGGCAGCTGCTGAGTGATCTCTCACTGTCCTTATCTCAACCAAGGAGCTTTTCATTGTACTTTCTCTCCTCTGTCCAGCTGAGGATGGGGGCAACAGAGCAGCTTTGGGGGGCACTGGTGTCATCCCACCCCACTGGTGTCATCCCCAGGCACCTTGCACCAGGGAAGGGGACAATTCCCAGCTCCAGCTCATCACTGCAGCCTGTTCCCACTGAGCGAATTCAGCACTCGGCCCTGGCAGAGCTGATGGGCCAACACCATGGTCACCCTGCCCAGCTCTGTGCTTATGTTATTGCCTGAGTAGGATTTCTTCCTTTATTTTCTGTCAAGAAAGCTCTTTCTGGTCACTTCTGCAACTGGCACTTGGACTTCATGCCAGAGGGCTCATATTGAGCCTTGCTGTTCATCTCCCCATCACTTCCTACCTCCCTGGCCATCAGAAGTCTGACAAAGCCTGAGGACACAGAGCCTGGCAAAGCCCCTCAGTGAGATGCACCAGGCAGTTATTCACCCAGGATCCCTTAGGTGCTGCCAGCTCTCTTCCTGATGAGAAGATGCTCTTGCATGATTCTTAGTTCCCAGCTAAATAAAGCAGCAAGCGGCATCACGGGCACCCATGACACATTGAGGTGAGGCTCAATGCTGAAGAGCATCCTTGGAGCACCACAGTGATGCAGTGCAGAGACCCCCAGTGCTGGTGGCACCAGTGCAAAGCCTGAGATGAACAGACCCAATCCACTTGAGAAAGGAAAACTGCAGGCAGCTCCATCACAGATGGGTCAACATGCAGGTGAGAAAAGGCCTCTGATGTTTCCACCATCAGTGAGATATCCCTTGACAGTGTGAATCCCCATGCATGAGACCCCAGGAATCCAGGATGGGTGACAGCACCAAAGACACCAGCTTTGGATCAGAAGAGGAAAGTAGCCAGAAGCTGCTTTATGCTCTTCTTGTTTGAACACGTTGCTTCCAAAATGATCTTTGTGGAGTTAATGGACATGACGGAGAGCGGAGTTTAGCCCCTGTATGCCTGAAATATGTTTGGTTCTTCAGCTCTGCTGGAAGAGAGTTCTGTAATTCTCTCGACTAAGTGCCTGGCTGAGAGGGAGAAGAGCTGCTAAAAATGGAGACAAGAATTTTCCACAGAAGGTACATTTAAATATAATCTTTCAGGCCATAAATCAAAGTTTAATCCGACACGAGAGTACAACTCAAGTCTCATCAATTCCTCTTCCGCGGTTACACGTGAACGTGAATATAAAGGGCTCCTTGATTTAGCCAGCCCAGAGAAGCTGTTCGGTGTTTCTTTTAATAGCTGATGCTTTATCTATCAATTCCCCACTCCCCCATGTCTATTCCTGAGCAGCTGATTAGATTTTATCAAGATCTATACTCCGCCACCAGGCAGACCCACTTCCCATTAACTTCTAAAGCGCTGGCTTTTAGAAAAGGAAACGGGAATATTTATCAGCCCTGGATATATCGACATCAGGAAAATAAGATATTAACATTTTAAAGCTTTTCATTGCTTTTTTTTAATGCCACTTTTCTGTTAAACCAAGAGCAACAGCCACGCCTGTGCTGCCTCTGCAAAGCAGAAGGAAGGGGCTGGTCCTACCTGGACCTAAGCTTAATTCCCTGGGGTGCCATCAAGAGGGTTGTGGGGAAACCTTCCCTGGAGAGGACTTTAACTTCCACAACCCCTTTACGACATAAATACCTAACTCACTGGTCCAACCTGCTAAAGGGGAGCTGCCGTTTGAGGCTGACCCCACAACCAGGGTGCAAAGGTGATTTGGGGACCCTAGCACCGGTTCCCTTTTAGCTGTCTGAGCTGTACCAACAGCTCCTCAAAGCCCAGCATCTTCCTTGTGAAGCTTTGTTGACTTTAGGTTAAATATAGGAGTGAAGCAGCATCAAAGTATATCAAGTATGAGTTGCCCTCTGAGGGGACAACACTGTTTCTGTGGCCATCCATTGCTTCCCCCCATAATCTCCACTTGTCCTTTGATTTCTCCAGCTTGTGTTTCCAGTCCCTGGCCGCCTGTTTTTATCTTTCCCTGTGCCCATCTCCCCCCTCCCCATCATTTTCATTAGCAGCACGTTGCAAACATGCTTAAATCCTCTGCTCAGCTGCCTATCGCACCCTGCTGTGCAGTAAATTGCCTTTGGATGTGGGATCCTAGGGATGCTTCTCCTGCCTCTCTCGGTGCAGCTCTTTAGGGGCAGAGCACGGCACATCATCCTCTTGCTGGGACAGTTTCCATCAGGGCACCTGCCAGCAAGAGGTAGGATCATGGGCACTTCATACCGAGTCCCCTGTGTCCCATCCACGCGTCAGAATCTGCAGCGTTCAGCTGTAATTTCTATTACCCAGCATTTAAGTTCCTCATTAAGACATGTTAACTCCCATTTAATTCCCACTCAGGATGGCAGTGCTTGTGTTTAATGAACTCTCTGCAGAGCTGTCTGGGGAGATTTAAAACAAAGCCTCCAGCAGCTGGTCAGGGTGTGATTAATGATGGCTGTGGACTCGAGAAAGAGAAGAGCCAAGGAGAGAAGAGCTGCCCGTGAAGAGGTGCAAGCTCTGCCTTGGTCAATGTAGCTTGCTCCTTCCCAAAACCCAAGTCAGCTCATGGTGAGGATGCGATCAGCATCACCATGCACCACTCTGCTGCTTGCACTGCAGGGTGAGGAGCTCCAAGCAGAAATGATGGAAAAGAGTATGAAGCCCTCAACAACTTATTTTGGGACTGGACACATGAGCATTTTCAAGAAGCAGATTGACCTTATGGTCCCCCTAAACCATTAATGTCTTCTCCTATGGCCACACTCACAGAGGAGTATACTCTGAGGTACACACCTGAGCCACAGTGCCATGGGATGTTCCTGGGAGGGAATTCCCACCCAGATACTCTCATTCCCACCACCTAAACTCCTGAAGGTATAAAGAAAACCCAAAGGTGCCTTTAAAGCTTTTCTCACTTTGTTCTGCTGTTAAGCAGTTACATCTTTGCATCCTCCACAATATCCCCAAATGGTTCCTAAAGCATCTGTCTCAGGAAGAAATCTGTAGTGAAAAAATCACTGTTCCCCACTCAGGCCCTTAATCAGCAATCCCCTCCGCTATGTGACTGTCCCTCCAGTGTCCTCTTCCTGTCAGTTAGCCAGCGAGGAAACAGGGTTCACTGACAACGCCTCCCAGCTTCACACTGGCAAGGAAAGCTCTGACAGCTCAGGGGACATCAGCAGAGCAAGAAACAACTTGGTAATAATCCTGTGTCATGAGCAAAGAAGCTGCAGTCAGCTCCCGACAGGTAATGCAGGGAAATTCATTTCACAACTCATGGCTGCTTACAAATAGCTTCTCCAGCACCTGGGGCACACTCTGGATCTCTCTCCATGCACATTAAGCAGTTATCTGTTTTATTCCCCTCCATTTTCCCTTTAGCTTGATGTTAAAATATTCTTCCCAGCTGTTTCTTGATGCACTGCATTGTACAGCAGCAGACCATGACCATGCTCCCTTCCTGCTGTTCACGACATCTTCAGCATTCATATGGCAGGACAGAGGTACTGGGACATGGGATGTTTGCTGTTCAATATGTAGAGCTCTGAATTTAGTCCTTTGCTGCTCCTAAAGGCTCTTAAAATTCTCCTCCAAGTTGAACACTCTACAAATGCTCCTAAATTTCCAGAGAGGTCATCAGACTTTACCAGCAATGGCATTTACCCAGCCCTTTGCCAGGGGAATACTGAAGGTCCAGAATGTCACGCTATTATGTTGAGGCTGTAAAACCATGGCTTTCCCCCAGATAAATCATTGCCGTGTCAGAAAGCAAGCGGGGGAGGTTGTTTAACCCTGTGCTGCCTGGCAGCTGGGTCACCTTCATGCAAAGCCAAGTGCAATCAGCCCTGCCTGTTCCCTTGGGACCCCGCAGAGCTTTCCTCCCCAGTCTTGTGCAGGAGCTGTAAATCCTTTCGATTCACTTATCTGCTTGTTCTTCCCCTTCATTATCCCTGCCTTGTGTAACCCAGGCTCTGGGGGAGGAGGTACTTCCAGTCATGCCCCTCGCATCGCAGCCATCTGTCACCCATTGGCACTTATGGCTCTCCTTCCTTGACACCAAACAGCATCATCACCTCTCCCTCAGTACTCAAGCCCTTTCCTTACCTCCATCATCTGCTTTCAGAGTCCAACAGACTCTTCTTGAAGAGCAGCAGTCACTGGGAAAATGGCCAACACAAAGCAGGGGTGGGATGAACTGGAATAACTCAGAAAGAGGCGGGAAAAGGTGGACCATAACCAAGTTGAACCAGAAGCCATAAGATTCACGGTGCTGTAGGCTTATACAAGAAACCTTGGTATGAAGGCGATGCTTAGGTAGCACTTGAATGCAGCTCTGTCCTCCCTGTGCTCCTCCTTCACTGCTCAGGCTAAAAGGGACCATGATGCATGAGGCTTTGTTACGGTGACAGCCCTGAAGAGTTTCCAGTTCACATAAGACAATCCAGAAATAAGAGAGCAGAATTATCCCCATTTTACAGTTTGGGAACTGAGTCCGTAAGGATTGCACAGTTCTGATCATACCATGCCTCACCAATAGAGCTGGAAATTGAATCACATCTCCAGAGTCTCCAGCTTTTAGAGCTCAGTGATTGAACTCTTTGGTCACTGTGACTCGTCAATAGTTTTGCTCCAAGGTGATGGAAGAGTCATGACTCTTCCAATCTGCTCGCGCATGAAACCAAATGCAGCTCTGCATGAAACAGGTGTTTTAACCAATGCAGGACTCAAACCTGCAGATTGTCATCTTCATTCACGGCATAAACATCTGCTTTGAGGCTGTTGGCTGGTGCAAGGGGTCTCATGGACCCTTTGGATGAAATCAAAAGGGGTTGCTTGTCTAATCCCAGCTATGAGATGGCCTCGTTGCTCCTGCTCTTGCTTTCCCAGCTGCTTTCTACTCTGTGGATGATACCAAAACTTGTCAATGACATCAAACTGAGCGGGGCAATGGACACTTGGGAAGGGAGAACCACCCTGCAGGATGAGCTGGGCAGGCTGGAAGAGTGGGCTGACAAGAACCTGATGGAGTTCAGCAGCCACCAGGACATGGGGGTGATCAGATCAGCTGCCGGAGGAAACCAGATCTTTTGTGCCTCTTACAAGGTAGGATGTGATGTGACTGAATGTGTCATGTTAGAAAAGTACTAAGCAGAGCTTGGTGTCTGAGAAGAAAATCCTGTGTATCCAAGCATCTCCTGGAAGCCCTCCCATGGCTTGGCTGAGGTTTTAGCAGAGGTCCATGGGAACAAAGAATCATAGAATCATAGAATCCCAGACTGGTTTGGGTTGTAAAAGGCCTTAAAGCTCATCCAGTTCCAGCCCCTGCCATGGGCAGGGACACCTTCCACTAGAGCAGGGTGCTCAAGGCCTTGAAGAACGGAGCTCTAAGTCAACTAAGAAGCCCAAGCAGTTATAAACAGGCCAGCACACCACCTCTCACCCTGTGCTCGGAGACCCTTTCTGCAGAGGGGTCCATTCACTTCAGCATCCCCAGGGAGATGCTTTGCAGCCCATAGTCCTGTATCCAGTCACTCCAACAACTCAGGAGAGGAGGCTGTGATCAGGATTGCTCTGGGGAGAGAGCATCTGGGGTGGAGGCATGTTTCCCAGCATACATACAAGTCAGTACCTCTGATTGTTGATGGAGCCATCAGACTGATGCAGCACTTTCCCTACCGTGAATTGCTCTCTTCTTCCTCATCCCTCTTTATAATACAGGGGCCCTTTTTCCCCCCTCCCTCAGTTTCTTATTTATAAGAATATAATCTTAATGGCCCTTGATTTTCAATGGGCTCTTAGAGCCCCGTTCTGTGCACACTCTGCACTGCTATTAGGATTTGCAGTGCTCCTTTGTTCTTTAAACAACCTTCATCTGCTTTTCTTGCAGAGACATCTAACTGCGCCGGGCTTACACAACTCCTCTTGGTGCTCCCAAACGAAACAAGAACAGCAGCAAAGCCTTTGGAACGTGTAAACACACTGAGCCCCTCTTGGTTGCTGCTCCAAAGCATTCATGTTGGAGCAGACCTGGTCTCCAGTGTTTCTGAACTGAAGCTGGCTGACCAGCCATCACTTTCCCCATCCAGGGACTTCTCAGTGCAGGTCAATGCTGTTTAATTTTACAGTACACTGCTCAATAGCACAAACAGAAGCAACAAGGGTCAGTTAATATCAGACATTGACGGGAAAGATCCCAACAACCTCCTGAGTGGAGGGTTTTGTGAGCTGGGTCTCAGGAGATTGGGGCTGGCAAAGTCCCCTGTGCCTGACCCCTTCCCATGCATCCCGTTTGGATGCAAATGTGGCATCTCTATTCCTGCCCAGCCTTTGGCATGTCTGCTCTGTGCTCTTCATCTTCGCTCTCCCAGAAGTGTTTTCTGAAGGGAACTTGCTTGTTAAGCCTCTACATTTCCCTTTCTTTGTATCAGATGCTCTGCCTGACCTCCTTTCCTGGATGACAAGGAAGAAGTGATCGTGAGCTCTCTAGTAAATATTGATACTGGTGTTTGTTGTTCCTTTTAACAGGCAGTCTTCCCTTGAGCCATTTGCTTTCCAAGACATTGAGCTGCTGCTGTGAGGTCTGGTGCACCTCCAGCTTTCACATCCATCCCCTGACAGCAGGAAGAGCATCCCTTTCATCCTGTCAGTCTCTCCTTTTCCATGTCCATGTTAGTTTGCACCGTGGCTCCTGCGGTCTCCTCTGTGTTGGCTGGCTGGCGACCAGCTCCATCTGCTCCTGCACCTCCTGGAGCTGCTCAGCTCCATCTGAGACGGCCACGAAGCACAGGTCTGGAAGATACAGGGGGCTTAGGGGTGAGTTCAGACCTGATTCATCCTGCACCTTTGTCTGCCATCCAGGCATACATAAGCTGTGCTTGAACTTAGAAACCCCCTGTGGGAGCAAGAATTGAGCCCTAAGTCTGGCTTTGCATGTGCCCATGGGTGTTGTTATTGTTGGTGGGGCTGACAAGGGCTGGATGAAGAGCGAGATCCTGCAGGGGCAGCTGAAAGGCCCATCTGGACTAATACAACCTTAACGCTTACTCATGGAGGCTGTTTTTCAGTGCCCAAAGCACAGAGACTTTAACTTGCTCCTTAATTTGCTCCTTAAAGCAGTTAGCAAAATTCCTGCTATCAATCAGGCCATGGCAGCCTCTCCAAAGGCACAGCCAGGAACTGCACATTAATTGTGGATGCTTTGCTGAATTTACTGCATGGCAGCACGGAATTTTTCACTCTGAGATGAAGCATGAATGTGTTGTTGGGCGCAATCAATACTTCCCTAGATTGCTAGGAAGTTGGGAGCGATTCAGGACCTTGCCACCCTTCTTGGGCAATGCACAGAACTGTAGCAACTCATTCCCTGCAGAGGAGCATCTTGGGTCAGTGTGGGAAACAGCCTGGGGATAAAATGGACACCTCCATGCCATCACTTGCAGCACTGTGGGCAGTTCTGGGGTCCCCAGCTTAAGGAGGGGATGGAGCTGCTGGAGCAAGTCCAGAGGAGGCCACGAGGATGCTCGGGGGCTGGAGCAGCTCCTGTATGGAGACAGGCTGAGAACATTGGGGCTGCTCAGCCTGGAGAAGAGAAGCTGCATGGAGACCTCAGAGCAGCTTCCAGTGCCTGAAGGGGGCTACAGGGATGGTGGAGAGGGACTCTTCATGAGGGACTGCAGTGATAGGACAAGGGGTGATGGGTTCAAACTGAAACACAAAGTTCAGGTTAGATCTAAGGCAGAAGCTGTTCCCTGTGAGGGTGCTGAGGCGCTGCGCCCAGGGTGCCCAGAGAAGCTGTGGCTGCCCCATCCCTGGCAGTGCTCAAGGCCAGGTTGGACACAGGGGCTTGGAGCAAGCTGCTCCAGTGGAAGGGGTCCCTGCCCATTGCAGGGGGTGGAGCTGGATGGGCTTTAAGGTCCCTTCCAACACAAACCAGTCTGGGATTCTGTGACTTACGGGGGCCTCAGCATGGGCTGGGGTTAGCAGGGAGGACCACAGCATTGTAATGCTCACTCAGTTGCTCTCATTGGAGATCTCAGGACCACTGATAGAAGATCACTGCGTGGGGCTCACAGCATCTCTCCCTCTCACCTCCATTGAAAGATTCAGAGCCATTCTCACCATGTGTCTGAAAGCCTTGGACACCACCTCAGAGTAGGCAATGCATGTAGAGTGGTTCTTGTCCTGTTGGGAGCCATTTGCTCTAAACCCAGGTTTAATTAGCAGTGGTCGTGGTTCATGCTGAGAGGTTAATGCGGTCCCTGTATGGGTTGGTCGTGAGATTTCAGAGTAGCTTCCATCAGAACCTTCTGTTTTGGAGGTGTTTTTTCAGCTCAGCCTGAGCTAAGTGTAGTGATGGCTGGAGAGGCTGGAAATGGGGCTCAAGGGGTAGCATGGGGCTGCACAGCAATTCCTTACAGCCAGGGGAAGCCTCTGTTCTGTGCCAGCCCTTGACAGAGACATGGTCTTTAGAATCATGGATTCATGGAATCAGACGGGTTGGAAAAGCCCTTTAAGCTCATTCTGGCCAACCAGTCCCCAGCACTGCCAAGGCCACCACTGACCCATGGCACTGAGGACATAAGTCCATCTCCCTTCCCTGTCCACAGGCAATGCCCATATCCAGACCCTCTCTCCCATGTGAGCACTGCCATTACTTCCATGTTTTCCAGCATTGCCAATTTCTTCTTCATCCCAAGTGCCACAATTGATACTTTCCTTTCTCCTCTCAGCCTCCTGGGAATTACCAATGTGCAATTGCACCCCAAATCCAGCCCCGGGACACTCACCTGAGCCCTCAGGCTGGGACCATCACACAGCAAACTTCCCCAACAGCTTGTGCCATGGCACAAACCCCTGTGGTCAAGAGCAAGATCCCAAGGTCCATCAAATACACTGGCTGCTGGCTCCTGAGCCCAGTGGCTGGATCTGATGCAGATGATGATACCATTTATCCAGCTCAAAGATGGGTCTCAAAGCCCAAGGATGAGCATGCATGGTCACTCTGCATCAAAAGGAGTTCTCTCCTGGCTCCCCATGGAGACCAAAACCAACTCCAGTTTCCCAAAGCAAAGATCTTACGACAGCGTTTATCACAGAACACCCTGTCCTCATCCTCCCCTGGGATCAGTCCCTGGTACATCAGAACCGGCCCAGCCTGGCTCCTGCAGCTCTCCATCCTCCTGCAGCCACCATTGCCATGTAGCAGCACAAGAATCCCTGTGACTCACTTGCCCAGACCCAGAGCACTGCGCTGAGCTCCAATGAGTCCTTATGTCCTATGTGGGGGATGCCAAATCCATGCTGAGAGCAAGATGCCCTGATCCAGACCCAGCAAGGTGCATCTGTGCCAAGGTGGGACTGCAGCTGCAGTGCATGGTCTCCAGAGACAGGGAAATAGTCATCGTGGAATCATGGAATGGTTTGGGTTGAAGGGATCTTAAAGCTCATCCAGTTCCAACCCCCTGCCCTCACCTCCGGAGGAATTTGGGGGGGGGGGGGAGGGATTGGTGTTTTCCAGTGAGATTTTACTACTTGCTGCCTGGAAGTACAAAAGGAGCCACACAGACTGACAACCGAATAGCTCCAATTGCCGTGTTCATCTACAAGCACATAAAGGTCAGGAGCTGAAGGTCTGATCCAGCAAATCTGACGTTCCAAGCAGTCCCGCAGCACCTGGGAAAATCCTTTTGGCACATCCTTATGTCCCTGGGTTTTCTGAAGTGTGAATTCACCTCGAGTCAGGCCAGGAAGGGTCCATCATGCACCCTGGATATGTGGAAATGCCTTGGCACGGGGACACAGGTCTTTCCCAAACACATGGGTTAATGCACTTGGACATCCTTGGACCGGAAGCAAACAGATGCCTCTCCATGAGGGATGCTCTTGGGTGCTTCAGAGGCGTCTCTCCCTTTTCAGCTTGTTTTTGCTTATCTTAATTGAGATTATCTTAATTTGATTGGAATCAGCTTCAGTTAAAAATATCCCATGCCTCTGATCAGCCCTGAAACACTTCCTGGCTGCCACCAAGGCCAGAGGCTCCTGCTTGTGGTGGCACATCCCATAGTGATCTGTGTGGTCCTCAGTAGCCCCATCATTGGTGGCCCCATACGTCTATAACCATGTAAATACATGGTCAAGTCCATGACCTCTTGCTCTTCCCCCAGAACCTTGGACATCAGGGGCTGAGGAGTTTGCTGGTGTCGTCTCCAGCACTTCAACCCTTTGCTGCTCGGCCATACAGGGAAAGAGTGTGGTTTCCATCCTTTACGTTAAGCAGAGCCTTAATCCAAGCCTCTAAGTCCGTCTGGATGTCAGAATAACTACAAGCAGCCTCCTAACTCGTACAGAGTCTGATTTAAGCCTTAATTCACCGGTTTATCTGGAGAGCAGGAAGTAAACTGGTGCTGCCAATTAGGAGCCATCTGCTTTCTCCTAATCGTGCGCAGGCTTCCAACCAGCAAAGAGGAACCACCACGGCTGGACCATCACTTCTGCCAGGCGCAAACAACCCAATGTCTCTCTGTGGAGAGCTGCCTCCAGGGACTGTGTTCTGGGGTCTGCAGGGAGGAGTGGTTCCTTCCATCCCTGGGATAGCGATGACCATGACAAGGTGGACGGATTGCTCTGGCGAGAGGTCAAGGACCAGCATGAGTCAGTGCTGGAGAGGAGGGAGATGCCTCCTCAATGGAGATGATGGAGATGGTTTCTTTGTGTCTGACACTACACCTGAGGATCTTGCACCTACATGCATATCCATATACGTGATGGTATATGGAGGATGGCCCTGAGAGGATAGATGGAAGGGACAACCCACAGCAAAGAGGGATGGACAGATTCCTCTTGCAGAAATAGCTGTTTCACACATCCCTTCTTACGGCATCCCAAAGGCAATCATTGAATGGTTTGAATTGGAAAAGGACCTTAAGATCATCCAGCTCCAGCCCCCTGCCACAGGCAGGGACACCTTCCACTAGAGCAGCTTGCTCCAAGCCCCTGTGTCCAACCTGCCCTTCAACACTGCCAGGGATGGGGCAGCCACAGCTTCTCTGGGCACCCTGGGTGCAGCGCCTCAGCACCCTCACAGGGAACAGCTTCTCCCTTATCTCCAACCTGAACATCCCCTGTTTCAGTTTGAACCCATCACCCCTTGCCCTATCGCTGCAGTCTCTAATGAAGACCTCCCCAGCATCCTTGCAGCCCCCTTCAGACACTGGAAGCTGCTCTGAGCTCTCCACACAGCTTCTCTTCTCCAGGCTGAGCAGCCCCAATGTTCTCAGCCTGGCTCCATACAGGAGCTGCTCCAGCCCCTGAGCATCCTCGTGGCCTCCTCTGGGCTTGCTCCAAGAGCTCCATGATTATGCCAAGAAAATGACAAGGAGCATCTTTCAGCCTGAAGAGGTGATCGTGGCTGGGAGAGGAGAGGGGCTGACAAAGCCTCAATTCCCTCTGCCCAGAACAAGGTACCAGGGACAACCTTGTGTCCCAACAGCCAGCACAGGGAGGTGGCTTTCTCTGCTCCTATCCCCTGTGTTCACCAACCTCAGGTGAGGATGGATACTGGCAACCAGAGCTGGATCTGCTCCCAGGCCAGCTGGTCCCATGCCCTTGGTGCATCACCAGAGCTGAGCAATTCCAGCATCTCTGGAGTTAATAATAACTCTGGATGCGATCACATCAGCTTTGCTCATCCCTAAATCCTTCTCTGTGCAGCAGATGTTTGGTTTGGGGGCTTTCAAACCTCTATTTGAAGCCCAGCATAAAGCTACTTGGGGGCTGCTGAGAGGTATCTGCCCTCCGTGGTGCAGGGACATCACCTCACATCATCAGCAGAGAGGTCCCCAAAGGAGGTGACTCAGAAAATGCCTTTGAGAAGTCTTTGGACTCTATGAACTTAAAGGTCTTTTCCAACCTGGTCGATTCTATGACGCTGAAAAGCTGGGGGTTCTTCTTCCTCCCCCTCCCATGCAGCAGCTCCAGAGCAGCCCTTCCTTTGGCTCTCAGAAGGTTTCATCATGACCTTGGTGGAGCTTGTTGGGGTTTTATACACCAGCCATTAAAGAACAATGAAACAGCAATAACAGGAGGATCATTTACCAGATGTCACCACCTCCTTTGTCTGCATCTCCTCCTGCAAAATGTTCTGGCTGCAGCATTTCACTCAGGTGCCGTCTCTGCTGCCCTGCCCATGGGGACGCGGTTCTCTCTGGTGGCAGAGGAATGCCCACCCTGCTTGGGTGCAAGGAGCGAGGAGCAGCAAAGGGAGAAGAGCCAGGGCTCCTCTCCAAGGCTTGGGATGCTTTGGAGCGATGTTTCCTGTGGGTTGTTCATGACTTTGATTCATGGTGCTGAAGATGCTCCTGCGGGAAACACCAGGTTGCCAGCTCTGCTGAGTCACAGCGCTGCTTTCGACAGCAATCCCTCCCCATAGGCACCTTCCCCACCCAGCTGGAGCCTTCTGCCCAAAACACCTTCCAACTGGTACCATGCTCTCCTCAAGACATCATAAACACGATCTCTTGGTGCGATTTGGGCTGAAGGACAAAGGCATCGGTCAGGGATGGCTCGGGAAAAAGACTTGGAGGAGGTTTGGAGGCATCACCATAGATGGGGAGAGGCAGGAAAGCTCTCCAAGTGTGGATCGTGCACAGCCCCAGTCCTCTCATTCACGTCTTGCAGACTGAAGGTGAAAAGGTCGGAGCTCCCCACATCTCTGGCTGCTGATGGCTGCTCCAAGCATAACTCCATGAGCCATACTCATGTGGAACGGCAGGGTATATTGCTCATCCCACACCTACTGTGCAACCACTTGGTGACCAATCCGTACCAATCCAAATGAGGCAGCATTTATCCCCCCTAAAGAGCTGGCATTGCTGGGCTGAGTCCTGGCAACAACCAATGCAAGTCCAGCACCTTCTCTTTCCCCTTGCACATTGCCCCTTCCTCCAAAGCTTCCCCTTGGGAAGGAGCTCCCAACAGCATCCACAGAACTACCCTGTTTCCCTGCTGAACCATCCTCCTCCTCACAGTGCCACCAAGGACAGTGTCCAAGGCCACAGCATCAGATCCCCCACTGTGCCACCTTGCAATATCTGGGGTGGCTTCGTGGGTTGCTCTGCTGGGACAGCTTTTACATCACCTTCATTCACCCAGCTCCTCCTTTGGGTGAACCTCAGGGTCCATCCATTGTGGGTTTTAGTTTCTGAGTCCTCTAAAATGCATTTCAAGCCATCAAGTCACTGAGGTTTATAGAAGAAAATGGGATTCATTTTTCTCCCTGGGTTTTTGCTGGGGTTTCAGTCTGCCAAGCCAAAGCCCTCGATGTTTTACAGCCCTCACTAATGCACCGGTGCTTCCCCAAGCAAACTATTTCTGCCTGTGCCACAGAAGGGAAGGTGGAAGGTCCCCACAGCACGTTATTTATAGTCCTGCTGCTTGCCGGCCTCTGCTGCTCCCCTGTGCATCCCTTCCGCAGGCAGGAGGCAGGAGCTGTTAAACACTGCAATTAGCTCTGTTGTCACTCCTTGCTCTGGAACCATCATCGCATCTCCCTCAGGAAGAACTCGCCATAGAGCTCATCTGCAGAGGCCAGGTTCATCGCAGGTGAGCTGCGGGATGCTGCACACTCATCATCCTGCCCCAGCACCATGACAACCCTGTTCCCCAAGGGAGACGAGAAACATCTGTATGTGGAACATCCATCACCCCTTGGGAGAGGAGACACAAAGTCAGAGCTGTCATTTAGGGTCTCAGGGGACTACACGGCACTTGGGTCTCGTGCTCTCCTTGCAGAGGTTCTCTTTGTCTCTGAGGAGGACACTTTTGCCTGGTCCCTGGCCAGAGGAGGGGAGAATCCCCTCCCTGAGCTGCTGCTCATGCTCTGGGGGTGCACCCAGCACAGGGGGGGTTCAGGGCTCAAGTGCACCCTGAAGCCGGGTCATGGAGAGCTTCTCCTCATCCAGCACCCCAAGTCCTTCTCCTCAGGCTGCTCCATCCAGTCTCCCCCAGCCTGTGTTTGTGCTGGGGTTAAGTTTGTCTTAACCCACCTCTGTGTTGAAAGGGACTTCTTAATCCTGACAAACAGACCCCGTTTGTGTCTTTGAGCAGCTACAAGGTGGGAAAAGGGGTCCCTGTAAAACTTCATGAGCATTTTACCTACTGGATCTCTCCCGCTCATCACCAAGGTCAGGGCCACGCTGCATTGATAAGAGCACATACGTTTAATAAGGCAACAGAGGCCATTAACATGCAACAGAAAGGGTATAAATAGGATTGCTGGGCTGCAGCAGAGAGCCACCTCTGTCCATCACCACTTCCCCCTCTCCTGATGCAGCTCAGTCCGCTGATAACATCGATGCTGTTTAATGATCATCTCTATGCTTTCTGGCTGCTGTGGGATGGGCAATGGGGTAAAGGGCTCTGAAGTGCTCCTCGGTTGTATTGTCTCTCTCCTCATTGCAGAACACCCCCTGGAGCCCTTCAGACCCGCTTATCTCTTTGTATTGCTTTGGAGAACTATTGTCTCATGCTTTTGAGGGTGTCAAACCCATTTCCAGAGTTGAACGAGTGACAGGGTGTGATGGAGAGGGCGCACGGAGGGAGCCGACCTCCCGCTACCCTGCGCTGCTCGGGGCTGAGCTTCTTACCCAGCTGCAGAGCTGCCTGTAGCATCCTGAATTACCAAGTCAAGTGGAAGCCAAGGGAGTGATGCGATTAGAGAGCAAGCGGCTGACAGGCTGCTCGTGCTCCCTCTGTGCTCCGACATGTGCTTCTATGGGATATATTTCATTGCCAGCTGAGCTCTTGCTACTACACCAAGCAGATCAAAAGCTATCCATTTTCCTGCATGTGGGACCGGGGGGGGGGGGACAATCCAATACAATTACTCATATCTGAGCTGGCAATTAATAATGGAGACATGGCAAATTACACACTCACCTTGAGAGCATTGAATTAAAGCTCAGTGATGTGGCTCCTGGGCACCCTGAGTATGGAGATGTGAGGTCGTGGTTTCGATGTCTGGTGGCAGAGATAAGCTCTAAGGTCCTCCTGTGGGAATGGTGAGGGCAGGATGGAGGGATGGGGATCCTTGGGGATGCGGCTGTCACCTGGGGACATTGCTATGGGGACATCCTCTTGGAGCAACCTGCTCCCGGGGACTTCCCTCTCCATCCTTGCAGAATGCGGGATGGAATGGAGGAGGCTGAACCTGGTCCCCAGGAGGTTGTGATGAAGATGATGGCAATGATGCTGTGCGGACATGTAAAGCCTACCCTTAACATGGGGCAGCAAAAGTGCCAGCAAAGCAATTCACTCAAGGACATGCAGCTCCTCTGCCCCCATACCATCCAGACCCCTACATCTCTTTTTAGCAGGTAGTGAGTTTACAAGATCCTTAAGATACATCACATCTGCATGTCCAGGTCAGCAGCCCTAGCACCAGCTAAACCTTAAGCACCACCCCTTTGCAGGGGGGAAAACCTTGTGATACTCCCTTCCAAGCCACGTCACCCCATGAATTACCTCCGGAGCACAGACTTGCTGCAGGACTACCATGGGGCTTGCTGCCATAGCCATGGACAAGAGCAAAACCAGAGAGAAGAGCCTAATCAGACCATGACACATGGGATTTGCCGGTACCCAACCCTGCAAGTCTTAAGCTGGGCTGGTACAGCTCCCAAATCACATCTCCATAGCTCAGCATGAAGACCCCATGAAAGCCAGGGGGATGAAGAGCTCACCCCTTTCCTCTCTCCTGAAGCAGAGCCACTTCTAGGTTGTTTGCAGACAGCTGATGTATTAACACCCAGCTTCAGCAGAGCAAAGCTGCAGGAGAAGGGTTTGGAGCCACAGCCCCACTTTCCAAGGTGTCTTCACCAGGAGGAAATTGGACCCTGGGATGGACCATTCAGAGCTGGTAGCAAGAGGGTTCACTACTATTTGGGGTAGTGAGGACCCTTTTGAAGCAGCATGGGAGCCCCTGATGTGCAGACACAGAATGGATGTCTCTGATTAGCCCCAGCCCATGATTAGCCTGTGACCTCAGTAGCACAGGTTGGGATGGTATAGCTGGTACACACAGGATCCAAATGATCCCATGTCACATCCATAAATTCATTTAATCTCCTTTTCTCTCTGTACCTTGGTGAGAAGTGGGAAGAGTCCACGGTGTCCCTTTGGACCATCTGTGCGAAGATCCTGTTGGATCCCATCATGATGAGGATGAGTTCCTCCTCATGTACCAGGGATGGGGCAGTGACTTTTGGGCACCACATCCCGCTGGCACAACTCACCACTTCTACATCTGAGTGGGACAAAACCTCCCAAAGCAGTGTTCTCCAGAGCTTTCTGGGGATGGAGAGGACTCCGACTCCTTGGGAGGGTCAGTCCATGCAGGTAGAGGAGCACCGCGGGCAAAACCACTGATGCAAGCAGACCCAGCATGCCCTCAGGAGGAAGGCTGTGCCCTCGGACTATTTTTGGCTTGTTTCTCTTAACTATGGAGCCACTGATCTATGATATTGTCACTGCTGTGACTAAGGGCTCTGCAGTTGGAATTGCATCGAGCTACAGCTGGAGAAGAGAGGGTTGTGTGCAGCTCTCAGGGGACCAGTAATGGGAGAGAGCCCTCCACCTCCTGTTTACACTTTAATGCCCATCCAGGTTATTCATTATTTATTGCTAATGTATTTATAGAGCATTAGTAGCTTTGCAGGCATTTGGGGAATGGTTCCTCTCTCCTTCGGATAGTGCGGTATAAATAGAGAGGTTAAACACAACGCCGGCTCTGCTGACCCTCTGCCTTTGTACCCGAGCCCTGACGAGCTTAAGGGACCATCAGTCCCTCCTGGGCCTTGTAGCTTTGCCATGGGGGATTATTTGTCCCGCTGGGCTGGTATAACATTGGCTTTGTTTATCTGTTGGGTTCTGGATGCATAACAAAGCCAAACCCGGCTGTGGGCACCTAAAGCCTCGTGCCTCAACACCCATTAATCTGCACCCTTGTCTGGCCACCGCAATCCACATCAGCAGGGTTTCATCTATAAGGGGTGAAAACCCACCCTAATGATGCCATGCCCCATGCTCAGGGGATCTCAATTCAATGTTTTCACTTTCCCCCTGCTTCTCCCTCTGCAGCTCATCAGGAGCCATCTCCACAGCCCAACTCCTACCACAGTGACCACGACCAGCCCCAGCAGAGCTGCATTTGCAAGCCCATAATGTTTAAATGCAAAATCTTTGAAACCATCTTAAAATATGCAGCAATTAGCTCAGCGGGTCCAATTCCACCCGGCTCTCTGGATGCTGATGCATCAACTAGCAGGGATGGGACCTTGTGGGATGGACAAAGGCTCTGCTACCGCAATGTCCCTCATCATCCTCTAACCAAGGGGGATATGGGACACAGAGGGACGCGGAGCTGTTGGAGTGAGTCCAGAGGAGGCCACAGAGCTGCTGCGAGGGCTGGAGCAGCTCTGCTCTGGAGCCAGGCTGAGAGAGCTGGGCTGGGGCAGCCTGGAGAAGAGAAGGCTCCTGAAGGGGAGACCTTAGAGCAGCTCCAGTGCCTAAAGGGGTTGCAGGAAAGCTGGAGAGGGGCTTTGGAGAAGGGATGGAGGGACAGGACAAGGGGAATGGCTTTAAGCTGCCAGAGGGGAGACTGAGATGAGCTCTTAGGCAGAAGCTGTTCCCTGGGAGGGTGCTGAGGCGCTGGCACAGGGTGCCCAGAGAAGCTGTGGCTGCCCCATCCCTGGCAGTGCTCAAGGCCAGGTTGGACACAGGGGCTTGGAGCTGCTCCAGTGGAAGGTGTCCCTGCCCGTGGCAGGGGTTGGAGCTGGAGGAGCTTTAAGGTCCCTTCAACCCAAACCATCCCATGAAATCCGGGTGCTACCACCGGGGACATGCGGACATGGGAGCTGTGGAGCAAGAAAAGGAAGTGACATCAAGCACACAGCCGGTGCTGGGTCTCTACCAGTGACCAGTGATCCCCAGAATGAGCTTGTACTGGCAGCAATAATCACAACCAGCCACAGCCCACAGGGACATGGGGTCTGCACCTTGTTTTGCCTGGTCATGGGGAATCAGCTTGGCCATGGGACCAAGGAATCCCAGCCTGACCTCCAGCCCCCGCACCCATCCTATCTTTGAGCATCCCTGGAGCAAAGCACTAAACCCATGACTTATTCTCCCACTCTGCTGCATCCTGGGGACTCTCCCATGTTGGGTTAAAAGCAGATTTTTCCAAGCCTTTTGCAATCCCAAGAAGATGCAAGCAAAGGAGAGAGAGAAATCCTCCAGGATGAAGCAAAACCTGAAGCACGACCACTCACTTCAGTGCCAAACCCTTTGCAGATACAGGTGGGAGGATTTTTCTAAGTGTGAGAAGTGTCATTTCCAACAGATTTATGTGGAAAATGTCAAAAGAAAATATTCCTCATTTCCCAGCATTTTTCCAAAGAGTCTCCTGCAGAGAAATGAGGAATTCCAGTGTCACGGGTGTGAGTTTTAAAGGGATGCTAAGCAAAGGTTGATAGCTGGGTTCAAACCCTGCAATTTACTGGTTATAGGATATCTTAGCAGTGAAAGGGATGCTCTCCCACTGCCCCAAAGAGTGCGGCTGGGGCAGAGAATCACCTCTTGAAAGGGATCATCAGGAACAGCAAAGAAAACCCAAAGGGAGTGAGAAGGAGAAGCAGAAATGCTTCATCCAAGAGGGCAGAGGAGGAAAAGCCACCACATGTGATGGCTCCGTTCTGCTCCTTCCTTCTCTGTCCTGACATATCCCATGGTACCATCACAACCCTTCCCCACCATCGATGCGCAGGGTGGCACAAGGCTGTGGCATGGTTCTATGATTCTATGGTTTTATGATCCTAAGAGCATCCCCTTGCAAAGGCAGCTCAGCCTTCGCAGAGGACTTGATGCTGTGCCCAGGAGAAGCTCAAAGGCCAGGAAATGATTTAGTTTTCCTTTGTAAACAACCTATGGTGTCTTCAGCTCTTCCCTTCTCACCATTCCTGTGTGATAGTGGAGACCAAGGGCCGTGGGTTTAGTGATGTTAATTGCCAGTTCAGGGCTTAAGAGCGCCAGAAGTGTTTCTGCACTGTCCGTGCTCCCCTGTTCCTTTCCTAGCATGGAATCACAGATTGGAAACAGTGGGACATTGGGAAGCTTTACAGCCAGATCTGGGTTTCACCCTGCCTGCAAACAGCAAGGAAAACCCAAGCAAAAATACACGGATGGTTACAGATCCTGAGACCCCAGCGAGATGTGAGGAGGAGGAGAAGAGCTTCAGCCTCACTTTGCAGCAGTTGGGGAACGAGGAGAGGTGGAGGGGGAAGGAATGAGGCCATCACTAGGAGAAGGAGCCAGAAAAAGCATTTAATGTCTTTTTGGTTCAGCCTTTACTAAAAAGCCATCTGCAGTCAGCCAACAAGAGCGGCACCAGCAGCAAAGAAACCAGGGTAGGATGTAGTGGGAAAGGAGCTGGGAAGCCCAAAGGGCTTCAGCTCTGAACCAGACAACCATCATAGGATCATGGCATGGTTTGGGTTGAAGGGACCTTAAAGCTCCTCCAGCTCCAACCCCTGCCACGGGCAGGGACACCTTCCACTGCAGCAGCTCCAAGCCCCTGTGTCCAACCTGGCCTTGAACACTGCCAGGGATGGGGCAGCCACAGCTTCTCTGGGCACCCTGGGCCAGCGCCTCAGCACCCTCCCAGGGAAGAGCTTCTGCCTCAGAGCTCATCTCAGTCTCCCCTCTGCAGGTTAAAGCCATTCCCCTTGGCCTGTCCCTACAGCCCTTGGCCAAATAACATGGGCCATCATTGAAGGGCCATCATTGAAGAGGGGGAAGGAGAAGCAGTGTCACAGAACATGCAGCTTTACATTGGTTAATGAAGGTACAGTGTAAGTAATCAGTTCTCTTTGGAAACCTCCAGAAGATAGCAAAGTAATGAGTAACGTGTGTATTGAACTGTAGGAACAAATCACATCAGCCCAACCTAATCTCATCCTGTGACATGGTGATGGGCATCAAGGCAATGGAGATCTTTAATACAAGAAGTCTTTGATGCTGCTTCAGATGCAGAATTATGGTCTAGGAGGACCCCAAACTCACCCAAGGATAACAAGGTGTCAAAGGGGAGCCCATGTTTGAGGAGTTCCAGGCTTCAGTGTGACCATCAACAACTAGGAATGAAGAGCATCAACCTGGTGGTCAGTGCCTAGACATCAAGACTGAGAGTGCAGACTGGTTAAAGGGGTGGAAAACTGATCCAGGGCCATCAGGAAGGACATGGGAATGTTGGTAGAGAAGAGAGGAATACACAGGACCAACAGAGGAGACCATAAACCCAAAAGGGACCCATTTTTGGGGGATGAAGGCAGAGATGTCCTCCTGCTCCTTGGGTCCCTGGAGACTCAGTTTGGGCCCCTGCACTTCAGGAAAGATATGACCCAACTGGAGAAAGGTCAGAAAACAGCAGTTTTGAAGAGAAAGAGGGGGAAATATTGTCCTCCACTCCTGCATCTGAAAGGAGCAGAGGTCCTGAGCTGGCTTTGGGCTGGACCAGGCTGAAACAAGGAGCAGAGCTGCTACAGGGTGCAGGGGAGGAGCAGTTGCAGATGCTGGCACAGCTCCCCAGGGGCTCACAGCTTTGATGGTTGATCCATCTCCCATGCTGGGAACTCATCACCCCACACACCGCAGCCATCCCTGGGAAGGTTGCAGCAGGCAGGGAAAGCACCATGGTCCCACCAGCCACCAGTCCCCACATCCCCAAAGCCACCCTGCTGCAGCATGGCACGAGAACACACATCTCCTCCAAGCCTTGGAGCATCTCCACCCTTCAAAGTCAAAGGGTTCAGCTGTGTTTGAGCCGCAGAGCGCCTCGTGCTCTCCCATCACCTCTAATGTCATTTGCTGACCATGGTTTATGGCTTTTGGAGAGGGAGTGATGAGCCCTGCTTCATCCTTGGCGTTTATGACAGAGGCTCCTTCTCAGAGGAGCCACAGGAGAAGGACTAAAGTGATGTCTGCATCCCAGCAGATGGGGGCTTGCCAGGACATCCATGCAGAGCAGTGGACCCACTGGCCACTTATTGATTCATTAAATATAAGCAATTAAATGTGATCAATGGGCCCCAAAGTGCTGTTTGGGGGAAAGCAGGATCCATCCGGGAGCGCACGACCTACATCTGGCTCTCCCCACTCCTTCAACGTGAGAGGGGACGCTGCCCCCTGCTCAGATATTCGATGGCACACAATTATGTGACATCTTCCCAAGCCAATTCTTCTCCCCCTGCCTCTTCCATGAGTTTCCTTGAGTCCTCTGGCTGCTGATTGTCACTCGAAATATGGGGGTTGCCCAGTGTTGGAGTGGTTGAGGGCAGCTCAAAACACTCCAGCATTCAGAATCCCGGTCCCTGCAAAATTCAGGTGGAAGGAATCCCAAGGTGAGGAAGAAGTGGAATCCTATGGGAAACAGGGCAAGGAGGAGAAAAATGAAGATCCAAGAGAAAACATGCCCAGGATGGAGTTTATTTAATGTGACCTGCAGCTCAGGTCTGGTATTTAGAGGTCTTTAGGCACCCAGAAGGGGTCCAGCACCCAAATCCTACTGCTGACCACGCTGCTACTCCTGGCTCCAAACACAGCATCACTCCAGCATCCAAAAATCCCATGCCCATCCCAACACAATCCCTCATGGATTTGGGATTGTAATCCCCGTGAACAGCCCCCTGGAATGGCAGAGAGACCAAAACAGGCTTTGCAGGAGAGGTAATGCCTTTTGTCAGCCTGCAGATACAATGAAGAGAAAACAGAGCCGGGAGCGCAGCTTTTCCAAGCCGGGCTAATAAAAGCAATGACCTCCCCATCCCTCAGCATCGCCTTTCCTGGGAGTGTTGGCATCCCGGCGGCTGGACCTCATGGCTCCCCACAAAGCTGGGAAGGGGATGGGCAACCACAAGGGATGATGTGATCGACTCCCAGGAAGCAAAAGCAGCGATAACTTGGAGGCAGGAGATGGTCCTGCCTGTGCCTGTCTCCAGGCTGCAACGCGCAGGGATGCTGTGGGGTGTCCAGCTTGTGGGGACCAGGGTTGGAAGGGAGCTGAAAGAGCCCCCTAATCCTCCCTGGGCTGGAAAGGGAAGGGGACAGACCCTATCCCTCCCCAGCGCTAGGATGAGGGGGGGACCGCAGCAGCCCCCAGCTCCCCCCATGTTGGGAAAGGACCGGGACAGCCTCCACATCCTCGCGGGCTTGAAAAGGGATCGGGATGGCCGCAAAACGCTCTCCGGGGCTGGAAGGGGGCCGGGACAATTCCCCCCTCCCCAAATCCTCCCGGGGGATGGGGGAGTGACAGGGACAGCCCCCAGCCCCTCCCGGGCGTGATGGGGATGGGGTCGCCCCCAAACCCTCCCCGGGCTGGAAAGGGACAGGGGGACAGTGGCTGTGTCCCCCCTCCCATAGCCCCCACAGCAGAAGGGCACGGTGGGGGCCGGCGCTTGCGAGCGGGTCCGAACCGAGCTGAGCTGAGCCGAATCGAACCGAACCAGTCCGTGCCAAGCCGAGCCGTGCCAAACCGAAGGGAGCTGAATGGAGCCGCGCCGTGTAAAGCCGAGCCGTGCCAAGCCGAACCGAGCCGCGCCCCCCCGACGGCAGCCGCCCGCGGCTCTCCTCCGCCCAGCCCGCAGCGCCAGGGAGCCCAACCCAGCCCCTTCCTCCTCCCCATCCTCCTCCTCCTCCCCTTCCTCCCCCCCCCAGCCCGATTTGGGCAGCGTCGCGTCCGGTGGTGCCGGCAGAGCCGCCGGGTGCGTGCGCGGCGCCGGAGGCAGCTCAGCCCCGCGGGGGGGGCTGCAGGGAGGCAGTTCCGTCCCCCCTCACCCTCCGTCCCCCCCTCCACCCCCCCCAAGACACCCCCGGCCCCCCCCTTCCCCTGCATGCCCGGGCAGCGAGCATGGCCCGCAGGCAGGAGCGGGCAGCGGGCAGCGGGTGCTGGCTGCCCTGGCTGGGGTTCGCGCTCCTGCCGCTGGCCGTGCCCCCCGCCGCCGCCCCCGGGGGCTGCCCGTCCGCCTGTTACTGCGTGGCCACCCCGGAGCAGGTCCAGTGCCGGTACGAGAGGCTGGAGGAGCCGCCGAAGGAGCTGCCCGTCACCGTGCACAACCTCAGCATCGCCGGCAGCAACCTGAGCGTCCTGCCCCGCGCTGCCTTCGCCGCCCGCCCGCTGCCAGACCTCCGCCTGCTCCGCCTGCGCCACGACAACATCCACACCATCGAGGACATGGCCCTGCAAGGGCTGCCCGCGCTGCGCACCCTCGACCTGAGCCACAACCCGCTGCTCTCGGTGGCCGCCGGTGCCTTCGCCGGCGTGCCCCTGCTGCGCACGCTGCAGCTCAACCAAGCGCTCTTGGCCGCCCCGTTGGAGGACCAGCTCGCCCTGGCCATGCGCAACCTCAGCCTGCGGCGCCTGGAGCTGGCGGGCAACGCGCTACGGGCGCTGCCGACCTCCCTGTTACCCGCCGGCTTGGAGGAGCTGGACCTGCGCAACAACTCGCTGCAGCGGCTGGTGGCCGCCGAGCTGCGGAGCCTGGATGCTCCGGGCTTGAGGGGCTTGAGGCTCACGTTGGGAGCCAACCCACTGAGCTGCGACTGTGCCCTGCGCCCGTTCCTGGCCTGGCTGCGCTCCGCCGCCGTTGCCCGCGTTCCCGATGCCCGCAGCCTGCGTTGTGCCACACCACCGGCACTGCGCGGGGCCGTTCTGCTGCGCCTGCGGCCTGAGGGGCTCGTGTGCGTGGATGCTGAGGGTGGTGAGCCCGGGAGGTTGGAAACGGCCTCTTACGTCTTCTTCGGCATCGTCTTGGCCCTCATCGGCATCGTGTTCCTCATGGTGCTCTACCTGAACCGCCGTGGCATCAAGCGTTGGCTCCATAACCTCCGCGAGGCTTGTCGCGACCAGATGGAGGGGTACCACTACCGCTACGAGCAGGACGCTGATCCACGCTGCGCCAGCGCCGTTGGTACCCCCGGCCTGTGATGGCATCCTCAGCATCCCACCTTCCCTGCTCCGGCATCCGACTGCCATGCCACACCTCGACACCTCTGCTCCTGGCATCCTCCTCACCTTATCCCCATCCCTATCCCATCCCCATCCTCATGCCCATCCCCAACCTCATGCCCATCCCCATCCCATCCCCATTTCCATCCCCATCCCCAACCTCATGCCCATCCCCATCGCCTTGCCATGGCATCACTGAAAACTAGTGTCTGAGGATGAGCCGCCCTTGGGGATGGGTGCTGGGGTGCATCAGAGTGGGGTGTACCCTCCCTGGAGGGCTCTGGACCAGCTCTCCCTGCCCTTGCCCCGGTCGACCCTGTCACACTGATTCCAGAAGCAGAACTGGATCCATCCACCCCATCCCAGTGCCCATGGGCAGGGGAAGCACATCCTGATCGCTCCCATAGGATGCCAGCACACACAGCCCTGATGCCCCAGGGAGGATTAGGAGCAGCTTCCCATGGTTTCTCCGTTGGACTGCGGGATCCACAGTGAGTGTTTGCTTGGCGCATCCTGGGAAGCAGCGGGCCATAACCTGAAACTGTCCTCCTGGATGTTCCTGGAGCCTGGACTTTGACCATGTACAGCTCTCTTTCCTATTAGATTTCTATTTGAGAGGTGCAAAACTGAATTTCCTGATGCTTTCCCCTTTTATTTTGCTTCAGACAGAGGAAAACGCTCCATCCGGCCGCTCCCCCTGGCAACCAACGTCCCTTTCCAAGCCCGTTGATCCATTTGATTTCGGTCAATGACATTCCCAGCTCTTCCCAGGCACACAACGATGCAGCTGGGTAGGAAACTCCTCTGGCTGCGTGCATGTTCCCCAGCGCAGGCGGGGACAGCCCTTCTCTGCCTCTAAGATACATCCTAGAGCCGTGGCAGCACTTTGTAACTCAAACCAAGCGAACCCAAAGCTCTCGACCTCCTTCACCCGCCCGTGTTTGCTTTAGAAGCTGTTGTATATCCTAGAGCAAATATATCTAAAGCTGCATCCACTCCATGGTCTATTTTCTATAGAGCTCCTTGCGATGATTCCCGAATATCCCCTCGGCTGAGGTGGTGTTGATGCCGGAGGAAGGCGCCTGTGGGCTCCTCCGTAGTTTTGCTGCTGCTTGGAAACTTCTTTTCCTGGCTTGGTTTGGTGGGCAGGGATGGAGAGGTTTGTGCACAGAGCTCGGGCTCTGCCGCTCCTGATCCTGCCCTGGAGCTTAGGAAAATTATCCCGGTAATAGTTTCCTAAAGGAGGTTTTATCTCCTGGGTGGTTTGGTGCCTGATCCATGAGATAACGGAGCGATGGGAGATGCTGCGAAGAGGCAGCGCGGGGCTGCGACCGGCAGCATTCCCAAAATGAATCCGTAGCTTTTGCAATGGGGCATCTTAAAAGGCTGAATCTGGGGGCTTAAAACTGAAGGGTTGCATTTGGATACATCCGTGTTTGCCTTTCTCCGTGCCGGGAGGATGATACGGGAAGCAGGCAGGGGTGAGGATGGAGGCTGCATCCTTGCATCTGTGCTGGACCAGCCCCCGTGTTTGCTCGGTGTTTTGGGATCCCTGATGCAAGGAGCAGCAGGAATCCGGTGCATTGGGTTTGTAAGTGAGGGGTTTGTGGGATTTACAGTCCCTGAGCCTCCGTGTCTGTGCATTCAGCTGCCGGGTGGAAAGCCCAATGATTTCTATCCCGGAGGCTCGGGGAAGGATGGGATCTGCTGCAGGATCCTTTCCATTTTATCCTTTGCCTTTCCCCCCTTTGCATTTCCTCCCAGTAGCGAGGTGGGCAAACTGGGAAAAGGGAGCTGATGCAGATCCATGCATTTGGGCTGTATTCAGGCAGGGATTTGGCACCAGGGGTCAAAATGAGTGTCCTGGATGCTCTGGGCTGGTCCTGCTGAGCAGGGAGCTGCTTCGCCACCAGAGCTCAGTCCCGATTGGTGGGGAAGCCCCAGAGACCCCCATGGCTCAGCAGAAACTCCTATTTCCTGAGGTCTTCTCCCCATCCTATGCGCCTGTGGGCTCCATCCCCACCTCACCGCCCCATGCAATGAGTTACGGGGCAGGTTTATGGGGAAGGAATCTCAGCCTGCCTCTCACTGCCATCCGCTTTCCCACCTCCTCTTCCCACTTCCCATCCCCATGCAGCCAGAATGAAGCCCCAGAGCAAGAGAAAGGGCAATAGGATGGGTGTGCACATCTGGCAGCCACATCTGGCAGAGCACATCATGCCAGAAGCGAACACTGCTGAGCATTGAGAGCTGAGCATTGGCTCAACCAGAGCAGCATCAATTCAAGGGGGTGATGATGGGAAATCCTTCAGATTTAACATCTTGCAGTGAGGAGGGGAAGCAGCTGGAGGGGTTTCATAGAGTCATGGAATCCTGGAATGGTTTGGATTGGAAAGCAGCTTAAAGCTCCTCCACTTCCAACTCCCTGCCACGGGTAGGGACACCTTCCACTAGAGCAGGTTGCTCCAAGCCCCATCCAACCTGACCTTAAACACTTCCATGGGTTCTTTTTGCAGGCAGATGGGTGGTTGTTGGACCAGGAATCAGAGCATCCGGTGCCTGGGGATAGATAATGGGAAGGAAATTGCCTCCGGGCAGATAGGAAAGTGGCCAAACACATCCAGACCCCAAATCCCTTTGGGAATGGGGGTGGCTGGTGTGGGCAGCTGGCTGCTCCGGCTTTCCCTGGGGTTGAAGGGAGGGGGGCGGTGGGTTTTGGTCTCCAGGGATGAGGATATTCCTCCTTTCCGCAGTGGGATGCTGGGAGCATCGTGCTCCCCATCCTTACTGGGTACACTGAGCACCAACCCTCTCTGCGGAGGCAAAGCCCCATCACCCTGTGAAGGTGACATGAGCGTGGTCAGATGTGGGTGGCTGCGTGGGCAACCAGCTGTAGGAGCTCAATTCTGGTGGCTTGCTGATGTGAATGCTATTCCATACAGCACATACCCCATGGATGACAAATCAGGATTAGGAAAGCTCTGGATCAGCAGAACCGAGATTCAAAAGGTGCTTTTGGGTCCCCAGAGGCAGCTGCTTCCATGTTTCCGTGTGGTCCCTTCACAAAGGGCTCAGAAAGAGGGGTATGAACCTCCCAGTGAGCTGTTGCCCAAGAAGAAAATCATCCCAATGGCTCCTTGAGCAGAATGAAACACAGGATAGAAACAGCATCTGGGATACGAACCAAGTGAAGGATGCTCAGAACCCTCTGCAGTGGCTCATCTCCGAAAAAAGAGGGAAAACCCCCAAAACTATGCATTTAAAAGCCCTGCATGTGAGATGCTTATAAGCCACCGGTGCTTTATAGCCCGTGGTCTTTCAGATCCGGTTTTCTTTCCTTGTTTTCCAAAGAAAATCCATGCAGGAGCCAAGGAGTGAGATTTAGACAAGGGGGTGGATGCGGGTGCGGCTGGAGTTGGACCAGGCAACCCTGCCTGCATCCATCCATCCATCCATCCATCTGTCCTCTCCTTGCACACATCCCTGTGGGGTTTAGGACCTCATGGAGCTGGACCGGGGTGTCCCGGGTGCGTTTTTGCTCAGGTTTAGAGGAAGCTGCTCTGTGATGCCTGGGGCTGTAGGAGAGATGCTGAGCATGGTCTCACTTAGTGCAGAAGAGGCCAAAACTCCCGGTGCGGTGACTGCTGCTTGGCTTATCAAGAGGAGACAACGGGGCTGAGCATCATCCTGGTCCCTGTTGACGTGGGGCTGCGGTGCCCTGGAGTTTGGGCAGGGAATGCAATCAGTCTCCTGCTTCCAAGCATACACAGTGCTAACAGCAGTTCATCCGCCCCGCGCAGGCTCATCCCGGGAAGCTTCACACCGGCTTCCTTCATCCTCATCCTCTGCTAACAGGGATTAACCAGAGGACCGAAAACCTCCGTGCTTTTCATTTATTCCTTTCGGAAGAGGAGGTGGGAACTGTTACCCTCGAGCATTGGGGAAACTGAGGCACGAACTCCTGCTATCAGGGAAGGGTTTGGGCAGAAAACAGCAATGGAGTCCACACCTCACAAGGTTCACTTAGAACTCAGGGCTCCAAGGCCAGGACAGCCCCTGCTCTCTTTGTCCTTCCTGCAGCTCAGAGGTGGCCCCTGCAGCCTGCCAAAGAAATAGGGATTAAAGAGGATCTCTTCTACGTACCTGGAGCGCTTCCATCGGCCAGGTTGGGATAATGCTGGAGGGGCAGCATTGGGAACATGGGGACCTGTCCTAAGGGAGAGGGGACAGAGGGACCCAGCCAGGGCACAAGGGGACAGGTCAGGTCTCCAGGCATGAAGAGTGCGTGACCCTCCCTGTGCCTCCAGCCTGCCCTGGGGGCACGGAGAGGCAGAACAGGGACCTGGGCAGGAGGGGATCACAGAATCCCAGCGTGGTTTGGGTTGAAGGGGCATTAAAGCTCCTCCAGCTCCAACCCCTGCCATGGGCAGGGACACTTTCCACTGGAGCAGCTCCAACCCCTGTGTCCAACCTGGCCTTGAGCACTGTCAGGGATGGGGCAGCCACAGCTTCTCTGGGCACCCTGTGCCAGCGCCTCAGCACCCTCCCAGGGAACAGCTTCTGCCTCAGAGCTCATCTCAGTCTCCCCTCTGGCAGCTCAAAGCCATTCCCTTGGCCTGTCCCTCCATCCCTTGTCCAAAGCCCCTCTCCAGCTTTCCTGCAGCCCCTTTAGGCACTGGAGCTGCTCTAAGGTCTCCCCTTCAGGAGCCTTCTCTCCCCCAGCCCAGCTCCAGCACAGAGGGATCACCCCATGGATCAGAGATGGGCAGGGGCAGGCCCGGCAGCACCAGGCTGGGATGCCCAAGCAGGGCTGGATGGGAGGTTGCTCCCCCCACCCCAAAGGGAGCTGACCCCCCCATCCTCATGCCCTCCCTGCCACAAGGGTCCCCAGCATGGCACCACCTCATCCCCCCTGGGAGCTGGCACAGCACCACTGGGCAGATGGGGAAGGATTTTCCCCCTAATCTGGATTATTTCTCACAATAAACCTGCTTTCCCAGCTGTTTGAAACATGGGTTTGGCACATTGGGATAGGTGGGATTGTGGGACGAGGGAGAAGCAAGCAGGGGTGGGGAGAACATGTTGGTGTCCGGGTGCCACTGAGTTCCATCTTTTGGAACTAGAGCATCTCTGAGGTGGTTTTGGCCGCACATCACCCAACTCATGGGGCTGGGATCATCCATGGTCCTTATTCTGGACACTCAGGTTTTCCCCTAGCAAATGCTACTGAGAAATAACTTACATTGAGGGACTGGTGTCCCAAAGTCCATCTCTCCTCACCCCATCTCCCATCCAAAGCAGAGCTGGAATCTTCTGCAGCTCCCATCGGGATAAGACGGCTTCTGGCCACAGATGCCCATGATGATCCCTCTCAGCCAGTTTTGGGGGCTCCCTTAGAGAGCCGGGATGAGCAGGATCAGCCCAGGGCTGGTCCCTCACCCTGCATAAGGATGCATGGGCACCCGCTGAGCTGCTCCATCCTCCCGGCACGTTCCCAAGCACTCGCCCTGACATTTACAGATCCCTATTTTTAGATGATCATCAGCATCATTCCTAATTGGTGAAGCTCCACAGCCTCAGCTCAATGGAGGCGAAATCAGCCCCTTCCCTGCACGTCCTTTTCCCCCCTGTGGTTTCACACTGGTGGGACTGGTCCTATGGTCAACGGTGCTTCATTAGAGCTGCTCACAGCTCAAATACACTCGCCCTTTACAGACCTTCTCTCTTCAGAGGAAGCCCTTGAGAAGGACCTTTCTGTGATGCCCTTTAGGAGAAGGTTCCATGTTCTTCACAAAGAGGAGCCAAAAATCATCTCTGTAACGTGCAAGTAGAGAACCTGCAGCCCAAACCCATGGAGATGCTGCTCTATATGGGCAGGATGGACCCCTGAGCTCCCGAGCCCATGGAGATGCTGCCCTGCAAGGGCAGGATAGATCCATGAGACCCCAAGCCCATGGAGATGCTGCTCTGCATGGGCAGGATGGTCCCCTGTGTCCTCCAATCCATGAGGATGCTGCTCTGCATGGGCAGGATGGGCCCCTGTGTCCTCAAATCCATGAGGATGCTGCTCTGCATGGGCAGGATAGATCCATGAGACTCCAAGCCCATGGAGATGCTGCTCTGCATGGGCAGGATGGTCCCCTGTGTCCTCCAATCCATGAGGATGCTGCTCTGTATGGGCAGGAGGAACCACTGAGCTCCCAAGCCCATGGAGATGCTGCTCTGCATGGGCAGAATGTGCCCTTGTGTCCTCAACCCATGGAGGTGCTGCTTCCCACCCCGATGGGGCAGGTTTCCAGAGCAGCTTCCAGCCCTCCCCTTTGAGATGCCCACATCAGCAGCCTCAGAGGGGGTTCCCATACATCACATGCAGCCATCTGACAGCTGAGCCCTGGGAGAAGAGAGGAGCTGAGGACCACAGGCAGCCCAGGGGCTGCTGCTCAGGAGACATGGGCTGGATTTGGCTGTACCACTGCGCTTGTGGGGGGTGTTTCTCTTCCTTGCTCCATGCCTCGGTTTCCCTTTAACATTGAGTGTAAGAACCCTGTGAAGTCTCCAGCAGGAGATCTTCCAGGACAGAGGGACCAGGAAGAGGATGCTGGGACTCCTCTGGTGGGACTCCCTGGAGCTGAAGCCTCTTCCTTTGGGTGGGCGCTGCCCCTGGGTTGGATGCTGTTGGACACAGCATCCTGGTGTGAGAGGAGACACCTCATCCAGCATTGCCAGAAGGACTTCAGGGAAGCTCCTTCAGGGAATGCTGCTGGTCCTGGGGCTTCACTGTCAGTGTTCCTCCTAGCCCAAGGCAGGAACAGTTACCCAGCAGCTCAGCTTTCGGGCCACCAGCATTCGACTAAAGAAGACAGAAGAAAGATGCAGGATCGCCACTACGAAGAGATTTTATTACTTGTAACTTCACTGAGCTGAATCCACAGAGCAACACACAGAAACGGTGCAGGAAAGTGCAAATTCTCACTCTGCAGTTGGAGTATTCCTGGGTTTACAGAACAGGCACTGGGTAAACAAGAGCACAGATCCAGAACTGCCCAGGCTTCTAGACAAGGAGAACGATGCAACTTCAGATACTTCCATCACCTCTACAAAGCTACTCAGGAGCAAAGGGGAGGATGGGGAATGCCCTGGGTCTTTAACCAACAAGGCATCACCATGCAGAGAGCCTCAACTCTTACTTGAGGAGAGGGCAAAAAGGGGGGAGGACAAAAGGAAGTGATGACAATATTGGGTTTCAGATTAAAAAGAACATCCAAGTGCTTTCCAAAGCAGACAGCATGTTCCACCATGCCCCATATGACAGAAACCATCATTCCACCTCTTGGCTTCTCCCTCAATCCTCCCTTTAATAAAACAGGAGGTGAAATCCCCAATGCTTTGGGAGCCACGCAGAGCAGGGACACAAAGTGCTTCCCCAGTACATCATGGAGTAACACCAGGGATCTCACCACACAGGTATCCTCCAACAAGAGATACAGGAGCAGCTCAAGATCACCAAGCACCACCTAAGGGCAGGTAAAGGAGCCCAGGCAGTGGTACTGGGTGTTGTAACTCACCTCAACCCCTGAAACGCACTGAATTCTAGTTCTCAATTTACTTTGTGGATGACAAAAATAAGTATTTCCCCTCCTCAGAAGGAAGAGGTGGGTATTTATTGTTAAGGAAATGAGGAGACCTCCTCAGGCAAAACCCCAGCCCAAGGGAAACCTGGCTCCTTGGAGGTGCATCCTGCTGGGTGCAAGGGAAGCGAAAGGCAAGTGATGCAGGACTGACCCACCATTTGGAGGGGCACCAGGACACAAAGCAGGGGCTACGTGACTTTGGGCTATAGCTCAAGTTGTGCTTGAAGCTTCCAGTCAAACTCACCCTGTGTTAAACACGCTCCCCTCCTCCTCCTCTTCCACACAGCAGCTGAGATTCACTCGTGCTGTGGCAGGAAGCATCCTCCAGAGGGGCAGGAGGAGGCACATGAATAGCACTTGAAGGTATTTAAGCCACACAACTGGACACTATACCACAAGCAGAATAAAACATTCAGCTAAAAGCTCTGTATTGTAGATGTTCAACCCTGCCTGGCAGCCCTGCGCTTACAGATGTCCTGTCCCAGACCCAGGGAAACAGCTTCATCACGTATCTGAGTGTGACAGAGATTAAACCTGTCACATCAAGAAGGGAAACGGCAAACCTGAGCCCTCCTAACTTCATCAAATGCTAAACCCAAGTCATTGCTGTACAAAAGCACAGTTAAAGCCAATGACTGGCTGCAGACCAGCCTCCAAAAAGGCATATTTTAACTGGAAGCTCCTAATAAGCATCATCCACAGTGTACTTTGTTCTGTTATCTGCTTCCTACTGAAGTCTGGAAAGCCTTTGTTCTTATCTGGAAAGTAGTAAAGAAGAGCTGACAACTGAAAGAAGGTTGTGCACAAGCCCAACAAACTCCAACACGATGCAGAACAAAGTCAGAAGTAAGATAACTACAGAACTTCACACAATAGAAGAGAAGCAAGATCAGAGGGAGGAGATAAAGGAGTTCCACAAACGGAACAGTATAAATATATCAAACAGTTCAAATACAGTAGGAAAACAATGGTAGCAGCAGTTTAAAAACAGCAATAGCTATTATACCCTTAAATACATTCAACACGTGCCTGTGGCTGTCATTCCCAAAGCACTACTACGTCTCTAACTCGCTGCTCGAATCTACGGACGAGAAGAATTCCAGGTACTAAACTCCCTGTATTTGCCTTTATTATTAAAGACATTTAAACTACGAACAGTTACCAACTTCTAAGAATGCTGACTGGAAAACAAAAGCACAATTTGCTTCCATACTGCATTTATAACACTTGTCTACTGATAGAAAGCAGATCCCTGGGGGAAGATGCAGGTTCCTGCTCTTTGCAGGAGCATCAACGTAACTCAAGACATAACTCCTAATGCTAACTGCTACAATACACACAGAGCTGGCCTTACCACACACACTATGCTTTAAAGTGTTTACCTTTGTTTAAACTTACGTTCCAAGCCATTTGTTCGCTATTACTAAAAGGCTATTGAAGAACAAATCCAATCCGCCCAAGGCTTTACGCTGCTGCCACTGAAGGAATGATGAGTCCTCCTTCAACTTCATGCAGTTGGGAGCCAGATCTGCACCTCTTTGTGACAGCTGAAGCCAAAGCAGCAGTCAGAAGTACCTTCACACCACCTGACACCTAGCAAGCACTGTACAACAACATGAGGATACCCTAAGTGTAAATGCTTCAACCCCATTCCCCCCCCCATCAGTTAAATATACAGTCAAAGAAAACCAACCAAGTTTTTTGGCATTAGATACATTTCACTCCATTGCAGAACAATTTGGAAGCATTTCCTCTGAAAGTAATAAATAAATATCAGTGGCCAACAAGACTTTGTGCAACACAGACCTCCTGCAGTACATGTACATTCATATACAGCAAAAATACTTCTCCACGGTTATAGTGCAAAGCTGCTGTCAGCATGAAATACCCAATGTGGAACCTCTGGTGCTCTTTGGAGCTGGGTAAATGTGACACACACAAACCCACTGCACAATCCTGTGGCATCCAGCTGTAAGGGTACAATAAGAGAGAGGACAAATGGAGGGATTTAACAATAGTGGCAAGACAAGAGCTTTAAATTAAGTGCATCTTAGGTTCTTCTCACATAACTTTCAATAGAGCCCTTAAGAGTTGAGTTGATCTATTTCTTTTACTGTGAAGTGATAGCAGGGAGATATCCAGAACATACTGACTTTATTCTGGAGGCTTCTATAGCCATTTAGGACACATTAACAAGTATTACCCTCAGTTAATCAAAACCCAGTTTTCCTTGAAGCACTGCTTCAGTTAAAGTACCTTTCATGGCTTTTCTGTGCCAAAACGTGGCTTTTGTTTTCTGAAATCCTAGATATAACCATGAGAACTTCTGTACTGGCCTATTTCTTGGGGGAAAACGGGATCAGCTGTACCATTTCACTCAGCAAATGTAGGAAACAGATGGGAAGTTGTTAGAAATATACCTTAAAAAGAGAAAAAATAATATTAGTGACCGCTGTTGTAACAGCAATTAGCTTACAAGACAGCACAAAAAGTAATGGCTTAGTAACTAGAGAAGAAAACACGAGGGTGTCCGGGTCTCACCTCCACGTCCACTCCTTTAATACACAAACAATAGGAATTCAAGCCATAACCCCCCCCAAAAGTCACTAACTGGAATTTTCAGTCAAAGTTACAGGATTGCTGACACCTTTACTGAAAGGTTTAAGGTCTCTTTCTCCCTGCAGGGACACGGGCCAAAAGAAAGTGGCTGCAAAGTAGTTCAAATGGGCAATTTAATCAGGGAATGAGTAAGTTCCTACCCCTCTGGAAGCACTGTGCAATCCAAACCCAGGCTGCGAGTGGAACTCTGTGTGGTGCCACTATTGTTACACCGTTGAGTAAATATTTTAAGATACACACAGGAAAGTTACACCAAGAGCACCTTGAACAACAGAAAGTTACTTCAGGAGCTGAAAAAGGTCATATTGAACGACTTGCCTAAACAAGGAATGCAAAGCACTGAACTCTACTTCCACTTGCTGGGAAATGAAGAGCTGTCATAATACCTACACTCACACACAACAGCTAGGAAGAAACAGGCTTCTTTGTCAGGCTGGAGCAATTGCTTCCTTTAAGTGACTCTCTGATTATAAAACCTTTTCACACAGAAGCTATTTGGTACCTGAAATGAGTTTAAGGCATGATCTAGTGCTTAAGATCCGTCTTAAACCTATGAGGGCAGTTCATTTGCATTGGTACTGGTTAACCAAGTCTTTTGGTCAAAAGGACAGAGAACTGTAGTAAGAAATTCCATGCTTTTCTCTCACCTCCTTATCCCAATTTTCTTTTGGTGAAAAGCCTGACAACAGAATGCTCCTTTATAGAATAAAACCATAGCTGTTTAACACACACACACCCACATACACACATATATTAAACTGAGTTGTGTTCTTGGTTCCTTTGTGACACAGGGCAGAGGGTCACTGCTCTGAACACCAGGGCCAGGAGATCTAAGCCGAGCGCCAGATCAGTCCATTCTTATCAGGTTCAAGAAAATTCTCAATCAAAGCTTCAATCAGCTTCTGAAGTTCTTCCTCCAGCACGTTTCTGTCACTAGAAAAGAGAACAAGATGGTATCAGAGGTCTGATACACACCAAGCATCCACTGACAACGTGAAAAGCAGGATCTGATAGTGATGGAGCTGTTATGTTTCCTACCAGCATCACAGTGTAGAGACTCCAACCTTCTTACTTCAACCAGCTACTTTTCCATAGGGACTACTGCAGTATCAATTTGAACTCATTTAATTAAAGAGCAAATTAATCTCCACTAGAGGGCTCCAGGCTGGCAGAGGAGCCACCACCACTCCTAACTGCAAAACCAATGCAAGACTGGTCAGACACAGACTGTAAATGGATTTAAAAGCAAGAATAAGCTACCAAGAGGAGGTGAAAACCCCACATTTTTCTCCACACAGCATCCAGATGCCCCTCTCGGGTGACATGGTCTAGGCTGAGGTGCCCCTGCCCATGGCAGGGGGTTGGAACTGGATGATCTTAAGGTCCTTTCCAACCCAAACCATTCTATGATCCTATGATCTAGGGTTTCTGATTGCATTTTGGCTAAAGAGCCATTGAGTAATCAAGGCAAAGTGTCGTGGCTCAGAAGAGGACACTGTAATATGCTGTTCCTCTCCCTATTTAAATGCCCAGACATTCATTTGAGTAAAACGATCCACATGCACTAATGCATTGCAAAACTGCTTTAAAAATGCATAACCCTATGCCAGAAGTCTCAGTGGAAGCAGAGGAACTCAGCCTGGGTTTAATAGAAAATAGGCAAAACAGGCTCATTTACATCTGCTTGCTCCATTTGTGGAACTGAGAATCCATCACTGCACTTCAGGTCATCACTTCCTTTTAAAGAAACCACCCCAAAATGCTGCTGTAAAACTGACTTCTCTGATGTTCAGCTCTTAAGAATAATCAATAAACAGCAACTCGGAGTACTTGCAATGCTATTACACAGAGGGATGCCTTTTGAGGTTCCTACAGGCCACTTTATGCCTTGAACCAGGGAAGCTTGAGAGGTTTTCAATTTAGAATCATAGAACCATTTAGGTTGGAAAAGACCTCTAAGGCTATTGAAACCAGCACTGCCAAGGCCACCCATGACCCATGTCCCTAAGTGCCACATCTACTCATCTGCTAAATACCTCCAGCAAAGGTGACTCCAGCCCTGCCCTGGGCAGTTCCAATGCTGAGCACCCTCTGGGGAAGGAATTGTCCCTCAGCTCCATCTAACCCTGCCCTGGTGCAGCTTGAGGCCGCTTCCTCTTGGCCCATCCCTTGGTCCTTGGAGCAGAGCGCAGCCCCCTCCTGGCTCCATCCTCCTCTCAGGCAGTTGTAGGGAGCCATCAGGTCCCCCCTGAGCCTTCTCTTCTCCATCTGAACCCCCCAGGTCCCTCAGCCCTTCCCCATCACACTGTGCTCCAGGCCCTGCTCCAGCTCCATTGCCCTTCTCTGGCCCCACTCCAGCACCTCAATGTTTCTGGTAGTGAGGGGCCCAGAGGTGAGCACAGGATCCAAGGTGCAGCCTCACCAGTGCCCAGTGCACACAATCACTGCCCTGGCCCTGCTGCTACAAGCCAGGATGCTATTGGCCATTTCATGTTCCAGATAACAATGGCCATTAACCACAGGTAGTAACTAAAATTAAATGTCAATGTAGTCTTCTGACTTACCAGAATGAACAGCAGCAGAAGCTCAAATGATGCATCAAAGCATCCTCATGTCTGTTGTTTCTCTCCCCACTATGTCTGGCCTTCACTTGTGTTAAGTTTAGGTTAAAGACAGCATTTCTAGCATTTATTTCCTCCTTATTGGTGCAGCTTTTTACCCTAAATATACCTTGCCTTTTCTTTCACCAAATGGAATGTTGCACACTCCCAGGTTCATGGAAACATGTTCTAACTGAAGTGAGAATTTCCATATCCACGTAAGAAGTGTGTCCACATGCCACATGATCAAAAAGCTCTCTGACTGAATAAATAACAAGGTTCTGGCAAAAGCTACCAATCAGAAAACTGGGATGTAGAATTACCACTTCTCTGACCTCCTGTTATTCCATGGTCAATTCAGAACAACTAAAAGCATGATGGCAAAAGATAGGCCATACCTGTGTTGATGCCCTTCATGTAGTTCTTCCCTGTGAGGGTGCTGAGGCGCTGGCACAGGGTGCCCAGAGAAGCTGTGGCTGCCCCATCCCTGGCAGTGTTCAAGGCCAGGCTGGATACAGGGGCTTGGAGCAAGCTGCTCTAGTGGAAGGTGTCCCTGTCCATGGCAGGGGTTGGAGCTGGATGAGCTTTAAGGCCTCTTCCAACCCAAATCAGTCTGTGGTTCTATGATTCTACATATAGCAATAAACCATCGTTGAAAGAATACTTCAGCAACCTGTGGAAAACTGCCTAGGCATGGATTTGTGTATCCCTTCACATGCACATTTTCCAAGCAAGGGCTATCTACCACTCACAATCCACTGACTGCCTAAATCTGACCAAAACATTCAGTGATAAAAACATGCCCAGCCTGAATTCCTGCCAAAAAGTAGAAAGAAATACCAAACCAGAGGCCCCTATATATTATTTCTATTCTCTGCTCCACAGGAATGTTGGAATAAGAGTCTAAAAGGGGGGAGATACTTCTGCAATTCAGGTTAGGAATCCAGTTCAAGAGCTGCTTCTCTCCATTAGCTAGACTGAGAAGCTAGGCTCATGCACACTCCTGATTTCAGTGGTGCAAACACACCCTGTTATTTGCACGCACCTCTTTTAAATGGGAAATAGCTTAATCCAGGTGGCTGCCAAAACAGGACAGACCTCTACTACTATTCCAGTAGCTCAGAGCAACACAGACTGCAAGACGCAACAGGAATTCACCTGGGTTTAAGCAATGTGCCAGCAGCAGCACTTAAGCACTCTTTAATTCGAAGTGAATGAGGAATTGGATTAATAAATGAGTCTCCTCATGCAGCAGGTACTGAGAATTCAGTTCTTTGTCTTATCCACTACAGAGGGGATCCCTTAGGAGCAGGAATGTGCATCACTGGTGAGTTTAACAGGCTGGAACAGTCAGTAAGGCTCAGGTCTCCAAAGAGGTAGCAGAGGAATCACCCACCAGGCAGGGAATTGGTTCCTTTCTACTGACTTTCATCCCAAATGCGTGCATGCAGCCCTCTGCTTACCTCTGCTCAGGCAGTGCACACATCTCTGCGTAGTACTTGATCTTTGGCTCTGTCCCACTGGTCCGAAGGGTGGCAACGCAACCATTTTGGAAGGTAAAAGTAATCATCTGACTGCTTTTACTCACTGGCAGCACCTACAAAACCAACAACATCCTATTACACAGCACCCCAACTTCCACAAAAGTGGATGATTTTTTTGTTTGGCTGTTGTTATATACAACATCCAGTACGTACAAAGCTAAATAGACATGCTGGAATCCCCTCCTGTACATATCCACCAGCCTATGCAAGACAGGAACAAGTCATTTTAGTCTTATGAGACTTAGTACTTAAGGATAACGGGACTGCCTCTTGCTCCAGTTGGAATTCCAACATCTGGAAGGCTGCTAGACAGCTTCAGAGTTGCAGGAACACTGAGCTCACTTCAACTAATAAAATCAATTCACTGTTATATGAAAACAAGTGCACACTTGTTTTCTTATAATACTTATAAGTCTACTCTGCTCTTGCAAGACCCTACTTGCAGCACTGTGTACAGCTCTGGTGTCCCCAACATAAGAAGGACATGGAGCTGTTGGAGCAAGTCCAGAGGAGAGCACGAGGATGAGCCAGGCTGAGAACACTGGGGCTGTTCAGCCTGGAGAAGAGAAGCTGCGTGGAGACCTCAGAGCAGCTTCCAGTGTCTGAAGGGGGCTACAAGGATGCTGGAGAGGGACTCTTCATCCGGGACTGTAGCGATAGGACAAGGGGTGATGGGTTCAACTGAAACAGGGGAAGTTCAGGTTGGAGATAAGGCAGAAGCTCTTCCCTGTGAGGGTGCTGAGGCACTGGCACAGGGTGCTCAGAGAAGCTGTGAATTCTCCATCCCTGGCAGTGCTCAAGGCCAGGTTGGACACAGGGGCTTGGAGCAAGCTGCTCTAGTGGAAGGTGTCCCTGCCCATGGTAGAGGGCTGGAACTCTATGATCTTAAGGTCCTTTCCAACCCAAACCATTCCATGATACTCCTGCAAAAGTCCTTCATAACTCACCGATATCTTATTTGGCTGGCTGCTGTCATAGCCAGTGGTGACATCTCGTACATGTAAGATATTGTAAATGCCACAAAGTTTGGGATAAGACTGAGAAGCATCAAAGTTCCGAAGTCTCTCAAATATCCTTTTAATAGTAGGAGGATCATAGCACAAGAAATAGGAAGTCTTTGATATGTGGTATCCATACCTACAAGCAGATGAACATTTTCAGTTACAAGATTCAGTTTTCTTCACATTTAGTAACTAAAGAAAGCTCCTGTGTGGAAAAGCAAGAAAAGAATGCAGTTATCACAGCTGTGGGAACAGGTATTTATAGGCGAATGGTTGGACTCCGAAGCAGATTTTGCTGAATTACTCACATCATCTTCAGCTATTATATAAACTCAAGCACAGGTTTGAGTTCCAAAGAAATCAAATCCAGTCATTTGGCTTGGAGCTTTCAGGAAATTAATACCCAGTATCATTCCCTCACCATCAAAACTTGTCTGCCATAGCCATAACAACAGATTATTTCAACAGCCTCTGAGGAAGGTGATTGATGAGTCCATCCAAGTTGAAACTACTACCCCCAATCAGACCTAATGTAAGTGCTCACTAGGTGCTGGCCTGGCAGGATATTAGGCAGAAGCTCTTCCCTGTGAGGGTGCTGAGGTACTGGCACAGGGTGCCCAGAGAACCTGTGGCTGCCCCATCCCTGGCAGTGTTCAAGGCCAGGCTGGACACAGGGGCTTGGAGCTGCTCCAGTGGAAGGTGTCCCTGCCCGTGGCAGGGGGTGGAGCTGGAGGAGCTTTAATGTCCCTTCCAACCCAAGCCAGTCTGGGATTCGATGATTTGCTGTAACTGTGCTGCCAGTTGTGTCAGAGCACAGGAACTTCTGATGGTGAACAGGGTTTATCACAACAAATGACTTAATTCTGACATAAACATGTGCCTCGTTTTGTTGCAGTGAACTGTCTGTAGCTACTGAAGACAGGCCATTCCTTTAACCTCTGTTCTAATACAAACTTCTGCAAGAGCAGCACGTAACAATCCCCAGACTGTGTTTAGGTCTAAACAGTGTTTCAAGAGAAGCACACAGAGCACAACTAAGATATAGCTTACACATCAGAAGATAACAAGTGACATAATGTGAATCTAATGAGTTTGATCTGGTGGATCTATAATGCAAAATTCTGTCACAGTAGGAAAGGCCTCTTTAGTCCTTTGGGAGATATGGTATCCAAGGAGTATCTGTACTAATGGAGACTATAGTTCATCACAGCATCAGGAAAACCAGCTTGCAATGAGAAAACAGCTGAGGGATGCACTAAAAAGATTCATTACATTATTCCCAGCTCCTAAATAATGAAGTGGAACATACTAATGGGAAATATAACTTACGTTTCATATATCTCAGTGAGTTTCTGTGCTAGTGAGAGGTTCTTGCCCTCCAGGTAGGTTGCCATCTCAGCTATAACCACAGCTGCACTGACACCATCTTTATCCAACACTGATGTGCCACACATGAAACCTAGAAATCAAGTTGATCATGAGAAAAGTAACCTGAGATACTACTATGCTGATTTACTTTATTGGCTTTTTAACCTTCTTCCTGTAAAAGAATATTGGCCAATATACATAAACTGGTTTTATTACTGCATACGCATTCCCCTTTTCTAAGAAAGCTAAATTAACTTAGGATTGTAGGGCTGGAAAGATATGTGCTCTAATCAATTCATTCCAGATCAATAACATCTACTTTCTGAAGAGATCTCTCACAGCACAGTGCTAACCATAAAAGTATGCTTGTTTTGTGCAAGCACATCAATACTGCAAAGAGTCTTGTCACTAATTTGAATCAATCAAGACATATAGCCTTGGTAACCCCCAAATCAGGACTCCTCACAAATGCCAGGATGCTTTCTTTGTGAAGGGATGCATGAGCAAGATCTTAACTCCTTCTGGTTTAAAAGCTGCTCTAATTTTATGAAAGAAACTGGCATGGACACAAACCCTCTTCAGTGTGTGCTTCAGCCTTCCAGTGCCTAAGGGGCTACAAGAAACCTGGAGAGGGGCTTTGAACAAGGGCCTGAAAGGACAGGCCAAGGAGAATGGCTTTAACCTGCCAGAGGGGAGACTGAGATGAGCTCTGAGGCAGAAGCTCTTCCCTGGGAGGGTGCTGAGGCACTGGCACAGGGTGCCCAGAGAAGCTGGGGCTGCCCCATCCCTGGCAGTGTTCAGGGCCAGGTTGGACACAGGGGCTTGGAGCAAGCTGCTCTAGTGGAAGGTGTCCCTGCCTGTGGCAGGGGTTGGAATGCGATGAGCTTTAAGGTTCCTTCCAACCCAAACCATGCTGTGATTCTACGATTCATTTTCAAATACCATATTATACACGAATATGCTCTCCCAAAAGCTGCCATTTATCCTAAGTGGAGAATTCCCATAGCCAAAACATTGACTACACAGTTCTCCATGGGTAAGTAGTGTCAGCAAGATTACCAAGATAGAGTGCTCCAGTCAAGGTCAGCAGGAATAGTCACACACTTCCATAAGGTATGTAATGCTATTCCTGCACATGTCTGGATTCCTCTCATATTGTATAAGGGAACAGTGTACAGCTCCTGAAGAAGCTGCAGTACCAGTGTAATGGGGAGTGTGACCAAAGCAAACCACCTCCCAGTTCCACAGAGCCATCAGTAGCGAGTCCTCACTGAGAGGACCTGGTAGATATTAAACTGATGAAGAACAGATCCTGGGCTTCAACTCAGCTAAATGATAACACAACAACAGTAGTTTGGCTCTGGCATCTCAGGACTTTCAAGCTGTATCAGATGAGGCTTGTAGCAGGAAACTGCACAAGTACAATACCAGAATCAGAGGTTCATGTATCATTTATCATCATAGTCGGCAAATTGATTTGATGAGAGCAAAACATCAATACCAGTAACTACATGAACAGAAATAAAGTGCTTTTTGATTTGTTTCACAGCTAAGACCACTTCTTTATAGTCACATTTACCCACACTTCTCACCATTTTAAAATGATATTAACACACTTACCAATAGACTCTTCAAATGCAAAGAGAACTTCTTTCCCATTATCTAGGAGATTTTTTACTCTACTTCCAATCCACTTAAATCCAGGGAGTGTTTCCTGAAACAGAAAAGATAAAGAGTGCATTAAATATATATTTTCAATTTAGTTTCAGGTCAAAGAAGAAGTGTATCCACTATTCCCATCACTTTTGGGCTGCTTCAGATAAGGGGGGCAAGAACATAAAGGAGAAAGGGGGGGAAAAAACCATACAGGAGAAAGGGGGGGAAAAAACCATACAGGAGAAAGGGGGGGAAAAAACCATACAGGAGAAAGGGGGGGAAAAAACCATACAGGAGAAAGGGGGGGAAAAAACCATACAGGAGAAAGGGGGGGAAAAAACCATACAGGAGAAAGGGGGGGAAAAAACCATACAGGAGAAAGGGGGGGAAAAAACCATACAGGAGAAAGGGGGGGAAAAAACCATACAGGAGAAAGGGGGGGAAAAAACCATACAGGAGAAAGGGGGGGAAAAAACCATACAGGAGAAAGGGGGGGAAAAAACCATACAGGAGAAAGGGGGGGAAAAAACCATACAGGAGAAAGGGGGGGAAAAAACCATACAGGAGAAAGGGGGGGAAAAAACCATACAGGAGAAAGGGGGGGAAAAAACCATAAAGGAGAAAGGGGGGGAAAAAACCATAAAGGAGAAAGGGGGGGAAAAAACCATAAAGGAGAAAGGGGGGGAAAAAACCATAAAGGAGAAAGGGGGGGAAAAAACCATAAAGGAGAAAGGGGGGGGGGGGAAAAACCATAGAGGAGAAAGGGGGGGGGGGGGGAAACCATAGAGGAGAAAGGGGGGGGGGGGGGAACCATAGAGGAGAAAGGGGGGGGGGGGGAAAACCATAGAGGAGAAAGGGGGGAAAAAAACCATAAAGGAGAAAGGGGGGAAAAAACCATAAAGGAGAAAAGGGGGGGAAAACCATAAAGGAGAAAGGGGGGAAAACCATAAAGGAGAAAGGGGGGAAAACCATAAAGGAGAAAGGGGGGAAAACCACCTCTTCAGTTTAGATGATAAATCTAAGGCAAAGACTCACTGGAGAATACTTTACTAGGGAATACTCAACTAGGACATGAATATCAAATCAGGGAGTAAGCATGCTTGAGAGACCATGGGTCAGTCTGAGATCAGACATGATCTTCCATGGTGGTTATCAGGTGAGACAGCAGCACAAAGTTACTCAAAAGGAAAAGTTCTAGAAATACAAACAGCAGTTTGGGGTGATGGAGGGAACAGCACTGCTTTGCTCTTCAAATCATGCAAAAGCAGTCAGAATCTTCGACACAGTCCTTCTTGGAGAGAAAGAAGGGGCACGAACGGAAGGATTTAGAGGAGACCAAGGGGTTCTCTAAATTCCTCATCCTTTTTTCAGTCAAAAGTGTTCCTTTCCACAAAAGGAAAAGTATTTTGAGAGATAATGCAATTCACCACAAGGCAGCGACATCCAACCTGCCTGAATACTGAAAGTTCTCCCATGAGGGTGCTGAGGCGCTGGCCCAGGGTGCCCAGAGAAGCTGTGGCTGCCCCATCCCTGGCAGTGCTCAAGGCCAGGTTGGACACAGGGGCTTGGAGCAACCTGCTCTAGTGGAAGGTGCCTGCATGAGCTTCAAGGTCCCTTCAAACCCAAACCAGTCTGGGATTCCATGATGAAGCATATCTGGCCAGTCACTCAAAATGCATTTCACAGCTACTTTCCATTTTACTTTTTAGTTCCTCATTGTTTGGCAAAATATTTTTTCCTGCTACACATGGCTTTGATTTAAACGTATTAAAAACAAGCCCTGGATCTTTGCATGTTCAAGAACCTTTATAATTAATAGAAGTATTTTTTTATTATCACTTATTTAAAGCATACAAAAAAATGTAACTTCCTATTTTCTTACAATATGTGTAATACTTCTATGAAGCGGAGTCTGTCCTAGATTCTTTTTAAGAGCCTGGGTTTAGTTCTTAACGTTTTCTTAAACTCAAGGCCAGGCTGGACAGAGCCTTGGGTGCCATGGTTTAGTGGGAGGTGTCTCTGCCCATGGCAGGGGGTTGGAACTGGATGAGCTTAAGGTCCTTTCCAACCCTGACTATTCTATGATTCTAGGCTTGTGCTAAGCTTTAGAGCACTTCAGTCTCTTATGAGCCTCTGACATTAGAGCAAGTACTTAATTTGAATGCAGGAAGTAGAACACAGTCAGTCAGTGGGGACAGCCCCATTTTCTCTTTTAACAAGCCCTTCACGAAATTACATTAAAGACCTGAACAAAAGAGTTCCTTTGTCACAATCTGAAGTAAAACCTACTTGTAAGCTGGGCACCTGAAGGAACATGGTGTAACCTCCAAGTGCTTATCACAAAGCCATCAAAAAGCATTCCATTTTCGTAGGAAACACTGAGTTGCGCAACATTCATTCTCTTGCACAGAGGAATTTACCTCTAGGGAAACAACCATAACAAAAGGATTCCTATTTAATGTAAGTTAGGGTTTAACTTGAATCACCTCTTGCAGCCTCGTCGCAGGTGAGTTGAGAAGTTAATTTGATTTAAATTCAGGGAAATCCCTTCACAAAAATCAGGAAAATGTCCTTAAATCTCACAGTCTGCATTCACTGTAATGTGCATTGAGAAATGCTGTGGATGTGGTAAATGCTCCATCCCTGGGAGTGTTTAAGGCCAGGCTGGACAGAGCTTTAGGTGCCATGGTCTAGCGCGAGGCATCCCTGCCCACGGCAGGGGGTTTGGAACTGGATTATTTTAAGGTCCTTTCCAACCCAAACCATTCTATGATTCTACATGGAAATCAGGCTTGTTCAGGTAAAACAGCATTCTTTACACACTGGAATGCATAAAAACTCCAAGTCAGAAGACTGGAAGCCATCTATTTCTCCATTTCATAAAGTCAGAAAAGGAGGGAGCTAGATGGAGAACATGGCAATGAGATTTTACTCTGCCAAGAGGACCTCATAAACCTCACACTTACTTCAAAGTGAAATCCTTCTTTAAGTGCAATCGCCCTCAAAATCTTTGAGGACACTGTGGTCGCCAACATGTAAATGTTCTTCACATCAGCATCTTCAGAGCAGTTTTCCTTCCAGCATGAAAACATCCACCACCCAAACAATGCTGCTAGCTCATTGCCAGTGAACACCTTCCAGCACCCACTGCAGACAGGATATAAATGTTAGTGCTCATTCAAGGCTTCCCAGGAGCATCCACACAGGGGGAGATGTTTCTGCAGGCGCTAGAACAGGAATCTGAGTGCACTACTGATAAGCTGCTCTACACAAAGCCACCATATTAACAGGACTTCACATTTCTCACATCTCAATGATTTACAAGCCCAGCGCATTCTGTTAGCAAGTAAAGATACCAAATCAGTATCCTTACTGTCAGCTTTAGAATAGCTTAGACCTTTTTAGCTTACCAAACAGGAGTATAGCAGTCTATACAGCCAATACTTGATAGGCCAAGGGGGAATGGCTTTAAACTGAAGGAGGAGAGGTAGCTTTAGGTTGGACATAAGGAGGAAGCTCTTCCTGTGAGGGTGCTGAGGCGCTGGCACAGGGTGCCCAGAGAAGCTGTGGCTGCCCCATCCCTGGCAGTGCTCAAGGCCAGGCTGGACACAGGAGCTTGGAGCAAGCTGCTCTAGTGGAAGGTGTCCCCACCCATGGCAGGGGGTTGGAACTGGATGAGCTTTAAGCTCCCTTCCAACCCACTCCATGATTCTATACACTGCAGTCAGGTGTATTGCAGACAGCTACTTACAGAAAGATCAGAATTTTGGCCTGTTAGTGGAAGAAAAATAGTTTCCATTCAATATGAAGCAGCCAGGGAAAAACAAAGAAACATAAAACCCCCAATAGCTACAGTCCCAAGGCAGAATGTTTCCTTAACAGAAGTGAAAATACAGTAACAAGATTTTGCTGTCTTTAGTAACCACTGAACAGTTTAATTTGGCCGTTTACTGTAACATGAATAGATCTGGTGACTGCTCCATCCCTGACAGTGTTCACAGCCAGGTTTGATGGGCCTTGATCAACCTGGTCAAGTGGAAGGTGTCCCTACCCACAGCAGGGGGTTGGAACTGGATGAGGTCCCTTCCAACCCAAACCAGTCTGGGATTTTATGACTTTCTGTGCCTTTTCACCACTTCTTCTGCAGAAAGAGATAAAAGAAACGGTCCCATCACTTACTTCTCCTGCTGTTCTGCCACTGCTAATCTATCTGCATCTGGATCAGTGGCCACTACTACTTTAGCACTTTCTTTCTCTGCAAGCCTCAGTGACAACTCCTGGAGGGAGAAGAGGGATAGGAAGAACAAAAATCACAAGAGCAAATAACCCAGTCTTCCTACTTAGATATTACATGCATATGTAATCGCATACAGATTATCCACTGTATTAACTGAAAGCCAGGTACTCCCTGTTCTCTTCTTTGATTTTTCAACACTATCATACCCAAATAGGGGCAAGCTCATAGAAGTCTGATGAAACAAATAAAAATACCAGCACAGATTCCCCTTCTTCAGGATTTGGGCATTTGACAGTGGAGAAGTCTGGATCTGGATCTTTTTGTTCAGGTACTGGAATGGGAGGCTGGAAGCCAAATGCTTTGAAAGCCAACTGCACGTAGTCATGTCCAACTCCATGAAAAGAGGTATGAACAAACTTCAGAGTTGTTTGCATATTCAGCTCCCTGAGGAGGAAAGAAGAATTTCAGGAAGATTTTAGTTATTTAACAAGATTCCTTTCATGGGGGAAAGCAAAAGAAAACACAGTTACACTTTGTACTGTTCTGCTGATTTCTGCATTAATTTCAAAGGAGGAGTAAAGGAAAAGTGCTCATTTGGAGTTTCATTCAAAATTGCTGGTTTAAAGCTTCTTCCTCTGGAAAATGAGATGTTCACCTTCCGCTGACTCAGCTGAAAGTCTCCCAAGAATGAACTGCTGGCTTCTGTATCAAACTCCAGCTCTTCCACCACCCCGAGGACCTTACTCTGTCTCTGCTCTACCTACATTATTATTCATCCTCCTTTTATTCTTCTCTTCTGCTTCAGCCAACCTTTACACTTAATCTTCTCACCTCTATTCCACACATGTACACCTTGTTGTGAACTGCATTTAGTTAGCTGAGCTCCTTTAACTGAGGTCTTTTGACTGGGGGGTCTTCCTTAGCTTGAGTAGTAATGGGAAGCTGAAGTTGCTGGAGCCTTAGGCTAGAGGCAGATGACTCCCATCTCAAGCTGAACTGAGTTTACAACCTGTGCTTATTTATGTAAAGGCAGGCCTTAAGCCCAGTGCAAAGTGGAAGGTAAAGGAGTTACATCCATTAGCAAGGAGCACCAGAGGTAAGACAACATTTATGGCCCACCTGGAAACAAGGAAAGAACCCGATGATGGATGAACCTCAAGCTGCTCCTATTCCTACACCACTCAGTTATTGAATGATTTTTCTAAGTATCAGACACCTGATGTTGTGCTGTGGGAAACCTGAGGCAAAGAATTTTCTTTCACAATCTCACTTTTAGCCTGTATTTCTCTTTGAGCACATTCGTTTCTATCGAATGGTTCACATCAGGGTGCATTACTGTAGCACAGTGCTCAAGAGCAGAGACCTTTATTAGCAAGTATGGTTTAGGCCTAACGTTGGTGACCACTTCACGCCACATCAGACGAGGGATGGGGTAAGACAGAATGGGGAGATGAGCAGGAATTATTGCCCACATTGCACAGAGCAATGGCCTCAAGCAGACAGTGATGTTTGTGGCAGTGGAGCACTCAGCTTCTGTGAACCATAAAGACACATCAAGTCACTGGTTCGGGACAATAAAAATCACTACAAGCAGGTCAGAAACTATTACAATTTGGGAAGAAAGCCCAATCCCTACACCCAAGTGAACAATGTTTCTGTATGGCAGCACTGCATGCTTTATTATTGAAGTCAGTTTTCCACATGTAACCCAAGGCTCCCTTAAAACCATCATTTAAGCATGTTTTGCTTTATCCAGTACCTGTAATAACAGATCTTTTTCAGGTCCTCCATGTAACAGTCACAGATCTTCTTCAGAGGATCCTGTCTAAGGGGACTGGTATCTACTAGGTTCTCATTCCAAGAGCCATTCCATGGTTCAACACACTCTTCTATACACTTGATGATCTCCTTATCATGAGGAGAGGTGATCTGTGCTCCATTTTCCCAGTAAACCTGGTGTAAGTTTAAAACAAGACAGTTTATTCACAAAGATTAACTTGATAAATTCTTTTCACCATAGGATTCTGCTGACTTCCTGCTCCTTGAAGTCAGAGAGAAAAGGATAACATCAGACTGGCTTGATTCTCCAAAGTCATGTGGAATCACAGTTCAGCATTCCAGTGGTGCAGCAACACAACCTGGTTTCCCAAAAGCTGGTATTCAACTGTTATGACTGAAATCATGAGGACGTGAGAAACCAAAACTGGATACTTAAGAGTGCAGTGTGTTGTGCAAACTGAACAGAAACAATCAGTTACCTTCCTCATCGTCTGGCATTCCTTTTGTAAAGACACAACATGGGTTTGACATCGAAGCCAAGCAGATAAGCAGTGTGCCAAGGTACATGGTTTTCTGTAACTGAACAACTGGAAACACTGAAACCCTGAACTATGAAAAGTCTTTGTTAAAGAATGATTTAAATGCCAGTTTTGCCACAGTTGGTTGCCAACAGCATGGCTGAGTTGACAGAGCACATCAATTTGTCTCTCTTTGCTGTCACAAAACCCACAGGTACCCAGTGCCTTTGAAACTATGGCTTGGTCATGTTTGGTTAAAATCGTCCAAGGCCTTTAGAAGCTGCTGGATTCATAGAGGAAATAGTGACAGATAAAACAATTCTCATGGAAGACTAGGATAAAACCCAATAGCTTAACAAAAGTGCTTTGTATCAGAGACACAAACATAAGAGCTTCTTGATAAATGAAGCACCTGGAAAACCAATGTGTCTCATTTTCTTCTTCATTGCTATAGCTAAGCAAAGTAAAGGCTGGTGAAGCACTTTACAACTTGCTCCACAGAGGACAACTGCAGTACAGGCACATCCAAGGGTTATCTGTGTGCAAAGGAAAGCTGGGTTTTCTATCATTGCCATTACTTACTGACTTGTTACTAAGCTTTTAGAAAGCTAAGTTTAGATAAAGCTTAGAGTTTAGTTCAGATTCATATAAAGTTTGGAACAAAAATACTGTTACAACACTGCATAAGCAGCTTTCACTATTATGGATGGTTATAGCTCTCCAAGCATTCAAAATGAAGGCACCCACCTTTCTCTCAATGCCCACAAAAAAAGCCTTAGAGGGAGCAGCACTGTCTTAAACAGCCACCATCTTCAGCACAGTCACCTACTGTGTGGAAAAATTCACCTAAGTTCTAGCTTAGTTTTAAACCTATTTTTAAGCCTAAGAAGTGAACACATAATTAAGCATTCCTTCAGCTGTTGATCTGACTCTATGGAATGTAACAACAGACTTGTGCTCAAGAAACACAAGCAGCGTGTTCCAGGTGCAAAAGAAAGCATGTGTAACTCGGATTAAAGAAAGATGAAATCATTTCTCCTTCTAACCTACACATACATGTACTCCAAAAGAAGCCTCTTCCCTGTGAGGGTGTTGAGGCGCTGGCACAGGGTGCCCAGAGAAGCTGGGGCTGCCCCATCCCTGGCAGTGTTCAAGGCCAGGCTGGACACAGGGGCTTGGAGGAAGCTGCTCCAGTGGAAGGTGTCCCTTCCTGTGGCAGGGGTTTGGAACTGGAGAAGCTTTAATATCCAACTCAAATCAGTTCATGATTCTGTGCTAAGCCAAATGCCCAAAGCAGGTAACGTGGGAGAGCAGCTGGCTGTAACATGCTACAGACTTCAAGCCTTACCTTGTACCCGTTGTCCTCCTTCCGGTTGTGGGATGCTGTGATCATCACACCAGCCACAGCATTGAGCTGCTGAACAGCATAGGGCTACAAAGGAAACCCAGAAACATTGATTTAGTCAAGAATTCTGCAGCTATAATGGCACAATATCATTATATTATTAGGAGAGTTACACAATAGGATGCTACAGGAGAAGTGGCTCTTAACATTTCACCAGTTGATTTGAAACTGTATACATGAATGCTCACCATTCTCTTTCCTGTAGTTAATAGAGAAAGTTGTTGCATAGGAACATTATTCCATTTACTAACTACATAAACACAATTGTTAACTGACCAACTAAAAGCCTACGCTCAGATTACACTAGTATCGAAGAGAAAACAGGTTGAAATAGAAAGAAGGAATTCATCGAAGGGCTTGTGGAAAAACAAGTGACAGGTACTTTCTGCTAAAGAGCATTCAGTTCCTTCAGTCCTCCCCTCAAAACAAGATCCACAACACACCAGAACAGCTTGCAGAATAGAAAACAGGGCAAAATGTGATTCTATTGACTATGTGCATGCAGGAGAAGTCAGCACCACTCTTGTTACAGCCTCCCTCAGAAGGGTCTAGACAGGCTGGAGAAATGGGCAGAGAAATTCAATGAAGTGCATGGTCCTGACCTTGGGGAGGAATAAACCCTTGCACCAGCACAGGCTGGGGCCTGACCTGTTGAGAAGCAGCTCTGTAGAGAGGCACCTGGGACCTGCTGGCCACCAGGTTGTCCATGAGCCAGCAATGGGGACCTTGTGATCAACAGTGTCCTGGGCTGCATCAAGGAGAACATTGCTGGCAGGTGGAGGGATCTGATCCTCCCTCTGCTCAGCCCTGGTGAGGCCTCCCCTAGAGCACTGTGTCCATGTCTGGGCTCTCCAGTTGAGAGAGACCTGGAGCTCCTGGAGCAAGTCCTGAAAAAGGCTGTAAGAGCAATGAAGGGTCTGGAGCATCTGAACTATAAGGAAAGGCTGCGGGAGCTGGGACTGCTCAGCCTGGAGAAGAGAAGGCTCCGGGGGAATCTGGTCAATGTGCACAAGCACCTGAAGGGAAGGTGTCAAGAGGATGGAGCCAGACTCTTCTCAGTGGTGCCAGCAATGGGAGGTGACAGGCATAAACTAGACCACAGGAAGTTCTCCCTGAACATGAGGAAGAACTTCTTCACTGTGAGGGTGACTGAGCACTGGAATAGGTTGCTCAGAGAGGCTGTGGAGCCTCCTCCCCTGGAGACATTCAGGAGCTGCCTGGACTGCATCCTGAGCAATGTGCTCTGGGTGACCCTCCTGGAGCAGGCAGGCCGGACTAGATGACCTCCAGTCTCAACCATTGAGTGATTTTGTACCAAGCAGCCTCGATTTTCTGTTTAAATAATGGAATCTGATAACAATCACTAGTTTGTATTTTTAGTGAACTTTCAAGTATCCCTTTACCTGCACAGTTCAACAAAATAACAAAGAAGATGACTTACCACAAACGGAGTAGGGACATAGGTGGAGAAGAAGTACACAGGCACATCTTTAGCCAGCAGGACTGCAGCAGTGAGCTTTGCAAGTCTATCAACAGGAAGAAGAAAGCATTCAGTCAATCGAACTCCCCACGACACTCCAGCAGCCATATGGCATTTGTGTAACCTTCATTTCACTTGTTTGTTAAATCCCCCTGTTGTTTTCTGGCTTACACTAACAGTAGTACCCTATAGTTTGTAGAGTTGATGCAACGCAGTTTTCAGCTCGTAGAATCCAAGTCAGTGCTTTTAGTCATTGCTTGACCAGCATAAGGCACTTCAGTCAACCACAAAAATAAATCAGTGATATCAAAACCAAAGATACAAAACCTCCTGGTGTGACTCCTGTCCTTCATTCGAGGACAGAGCCACTCTACCAGAAAGTCTGAAGTGCTAGATGTGTGCAACAGCAGGTTTGGGAAAGGATTCCGCATCCCACCCAGCAAAGCTGGTTTGCCAGTGTCATGGGTTCAGCAGCCAGCCGTGTTCAGCAGCTGCAGACAACATCCATGAAGAGATCTCTTCCTAAATATGCCTCTGCAAACCAGCACACTTTCACTGGGCAGAAACAGTAATAGCAACTCCAGGTTAAAGCTGCCTTTATAATAAGCTTTTCCTGTTAAGAAGCAGGGAAATTAATTCTCTTCCAGACAACTCATACGAAACTGTTCTGTTCAAGTCAGGTACACAGAGCTCAGCAGTTAACAGGAAGTCTCAGAACCAAAATAGGGGAGGGATTAAACAGTGTAAGTTTGCTTTGCTCACTTGTCACGGGAGATAAGGAAGCAAGTATTAATGCTTGTCTGTATACACAAATATAGTGCAGCCTAAGTTTCAATGACTCAGAATTTCACTGTGGCACCAATCAGATATCACCTGAATATACTTCCAAGAGTTTGAGAGCTCAGGTTGTAGTTGAAGGTACTGACATAATGCTCGTGTAGCACAATGGTTTATACAAACTTAATTAGAGGATACAGTCAGACAGTCTGACATCTCCAAAGCACTGGAGCTGAAGGAAAGAAAGGAGCACTGCTGCTCACATAGTGCTGGATAAGCACATTGAGCCAACCGAAACCCCCCTTGTGGGGAGGTTCACTTTGATTTCAGCACTACTGGAACTCCGTGTCATCCCAAGGGGACAAAAGAAACATGTAGGTTGAGAACCGATTGATTCTTGAAACATGAAATACAACTTTGCTGCCATCACAGCTGAATTCCAAGCTCTGCGTGGCTGAAAAGGAATGTTCTTCTTACACTTCCACATTTTTAGGCTTTGCATAACCCAGATGATTTCGGCAATAACCTTGCAAACCCAGTGTAACAGAGAAAAAAAAACGTTCTGCCAAAGCCTGGTTGCTGACATGCCACACATTCTGAAGACCAGGGCAGAGAGGCAGAGCTCAGGGGGATGGAGAAGCCCTAAGACAGGCACTAGATTCTGTGCTCTATTGCACTCCATCCCTGCAATATTAAATGCTGACAAGCATTAAATATCCCAAACTACATTAGTTACAACAATTAGACACAGTAACTACATTAACTACCATAATTAAATGGTTAGCTAATGAGTTGGGGTTTGGTGAGAAATGAAATTCAGGGAGCAAAACACATGCAATGGGATTAGGATGCCTTAGAGAATTCAGAAAGCAGCTCTTTTATAGATCCTCTCTCCCCTTTCCTTGCAAAGGGCACAATTTGGCATCAGTGGAAGTTTACATTTTAAGCATTCCAGGTAAAATATTCCCAGTGTGGAACTGGGATCACAGACTAGAATAAGGGTACCAAAACAGCAGGTTATGGTTGGCTGCAGGTAGGATTATCCTCCCCCAAGCAAGCTTAAATCAGATGTTAAATGTTATCAACAGTGTACTAACATTTAGTGATTCCAAGCTAGATGTTGGTACTCTTCACATTCAAATTTCTCTCCAGGCATATCAACTTCTTAATGTCTGCCTAATGGTCTTGGGCATTTAGATTGTAAATTCTTTGGTGAAGGGACTAGTTTATATTCCACATTTGCTGACAAGGTATATTATAAAGGCTTTAGTCCATGCATCTCTTCCTTACTACTTAAATGGACTAAGGGAGGGGGAAGTTTGTGTAGCTGATGACACAAATACTCTGATAGAACAGAAGGCATTTAAAAGCAGAAGTTAATGTCTAGTCTTGCAAATGTAATCAATACTCATACTTCTTACTGCTGCAGTTGCTGGTCACCTGACCTCGTGTGTCATATCCAACAACAAAGCCTCTCTGCTTAAAGTCTGAGAAACACCTCTCAAGATACTTGTAGATCCCCTGGAAAGAGAGAAAAGAAGAGGTTGCGAAGAACGGGCTCTAATGCAGCACACACAAACATTACAAATGATCTCCCGCGTGGGATGGAGAACGTCAGCAGGCAAAACCCAGCTCAGCAAAAACATCAATCATGCTATTCACAAAAGCAGCATAACTTTTTCCCCAGTGTTCACAGAAAGAAAGAAATCAGAGAAAAACAGGGAAATAAAACCCACACAACAATAAGTGACCTGACAGCATTAACAGAAAGCTGGAACCAGCAAAACCCTCAAGCAGTACATTCTTGTTTTCAATCCTTCCTGTGCTTTTATGTATTCAAATCATCTTGGAGACCCAATTGAGAGTAATCCACTTTTTGACAGTCTATCCACTGTGGCAATGTCAGGCCAGTGCCAGCCAGTGCTAATCTTTATCCTTCTGCTCACAGTACAAGACACGCACCCTTTTGTCACCATTTCAAACCATTAGTTCTAAATCTACATTAAAAGGATGCTTCATCCTCACCCACTTCCTCAACCAAAGGTTTATTACTAGGGACCTGCTCCAGGTGGAGAGATTAAAGCCCTTGGTGTATGTACTATGCAGATAAACCAGGAAAAATCCCAACTGCTTTCTCTCCATCAAGGCAGAACATTTCAAGTAGAAAGGTATTAGAGATAAGACCCATTTAGGGAGGAGAAAAGGGAGCAGATTTGTAAAGCACACTGGGGGTGAGGAGAAATATGTGCTGAAACATACACAGGGAAAACCAAACAGCCCCTTGGTCAGCTACCCCTTTACCAAAGGGGAGGAGATAGGTGTTCTTTGGGATCACAGAATCATATATTAGATAAGGTTGGAAAAGACTTTAAGATCATCCAGCTCCAACCCCTGACACAGGCAGGGACACCTTCCACTGGAGCAGCTTGCTCCAAGCCCCTGTGTCCAACCTGGCCTTCAACACTGCCAGGGATGGGGCAGCCACAGTTTCTCTGGGCACGCTGGGCCAGCGCCTCAGCACCCTCACAGGGAAGAGCTTCTGCCTTATCTCCAACCTGAACTTCCCCTGTTTCAGTCTGAACCCATCACCCCTTGTCCTATCCCTACAGTCCCCGATGAAGAGTCCCTCTCCAGCATCCTTGTAGCCCCCTTGAGATACTGGGAGCTGCTCTGAGCTCTCCAGACAGCTTCTCTTCTCCAGGCTGAACAGCCCCAACTTGCTTAGCCCATCAATAGTGCATTACATGATATTCCGGCTTCACCTTTCCTGTGGCCTTCAAGTCCATTAGTTTCCCAGTTAGAATCTCTCTGGAGATCCATCACAGACACCACCTAGGATGGATCAGCAGTTTTAGACAAAAAGGCACTGCTGTTAATGGAAGCTTCCAGAGGGTACAGTTCACTACAACAGAACACAGCCCTAACACAAACACAGTGCTGTGAATGTACCACAGCCAATAGCATCATAAAAAAGCCAGCTCTTGTGAGGGTCAGTTTCCTCCTGAATGAAGGGGTGTCCTGCAGCAGAATTAAACAGACTTCCCTCCAACATTAAGTACAACGTTCTCAATCTGGATCTGACTCTCCTGTGGAGCCAGGCTGACAGAGCTGGGCTGGGGCAGCCTGGAGAAGAGAAGGCTCCTGAAGGGGAGACCTTAGAGCAGCTCCAGTGCCTAAGGGGGCTCCAGGAAACCTGGAGAGGGGCTTTGGACAAGGGATGGAGGGACAGGCCAAGGGGAATGGCTTTAAGCTGCCAGAGGGGAGACTGAGATGAGCTCTGAGGCAGAAGCTCTTCCCTGGGAGGGTGCTGAGGCGCTGGCACAGGGTGCCCAGAGAAGCTGTGGCTGCCCCATCCCTGGCAGTGCTCAAGGCCAGGTTGGACACAGGGGCTTGGAGCAAGCTGCTCTATGGAAGGTGTCCCTGTCTGTGGCAGGGGTTGGAGCTGGAGGAGCTTTAAGGTCCCTTCAACCCAAACCAGGCTGGGATTCTATGATCACCAATAAGCAGCCTCTGAGCTGGAAAGCCAGACTGACTCCTCATGAAACTCAATGAGCTCAATTTATTTAGTGGTTCTTGGCCTTTCCCCCACAGAATGTGCTTCAAAGCATGAAAACCTGGACACTGGCATCTCTCTGGAGAATTATGTCAGCTTCAGATGCCTATAGAGGGATTCAGAGAGAGAAAAAACTCTAAAATCAATACAAATCCTGCATATGGACAGAACTGGAAAGTGCCAGCGCAGAATTGGCAGCTGAAGTCACCTTCACACTGAACTGAAACGTGTTGATACAAAAACACATTCACTCTGCCCTACAACCTACCAAGATCTTTCATTCCAATTGTAAAGAGATAAGAGACAGAGGAATGAGGAAAACTTGATCAAGTTTGACTTGAACACACTGAATAACATGTAAGGAGATGAAGAACAGATGATGATGATGAGGAGGAGGAGCAAGAGATGATGTTGAGGAACAGCTGAGAGACCTGGGGGGTTCAGATGGAGAAGAGAAGGCTCAGGGGGGACCTGATGGCTCCCTACAACTGCCTGAGAGGAGGATGGAGCCAGGAGGGGGCTGCGCTCTGCTCCCAAGGAACAAGGGATGGGCCAAGAGGAAACGGCCTCAAGCTGCACCAGGGCAGGGTTAGATGGAGCTGAGGAACAATTCCTTCCCCAGAGGGTGCTCAGCATTGGAACTGCCCAGGACAGTGCTGCAGTCACCATCCCTGCAAGTGCTCACACCCCGTGGAGACGAGGCCTCAGTGCCATGGGTCAGGGGTGGCCTTGGCAGTGCTGCGAATGGTTGGACTGGATGAGCTTAAAGGGCTTTTCCAAACTAGTCGATTCTGATTTTATTCTACAACTCTATGATTTCCCTATATAAGATTCACAAAGAGAGATCTAGATTGCTTCTCCAGACATGTTCTACATAATCCTCTTGTATGGCCAATCCCTTAGGATTCATTTCAAAAGAGAAGTGAGGGGAAAGCGACCTTATCAAGAATGGGATAGAAAGATTTGGGTTTGATGAAACCATAAAGCTATTACTGTCTCTCTCGAAGTCCAATATTAAAAGCTTTCAACTGTTATCTTCATCTTTGCTTATACAGCAAGAAGAAATGATGCAAAGATGACTGGTTTTGTCACTGTGGGGTTCAGTGACTGGTTACTCACCCAGTAAGAGAAGCAACTGGTGCAGTGGGCAGAAGCAATAGGTGAGCAGGAGAATCAAGGCTTCATGTGTAGATTACATCCCTACAGCCTCCAAAAGGAAAAGTCATTCAAAAGCAACTTTGGAATATCCTGTACCTTTCTGGATCTGACTTTTACTGACATCGACATAATCATGCAATGACATAGCATGCACCTAAGCATGCAACTGAACTAAGATTTAACTGAAGGGAATACTTCAACTTCACTTGTTTTGAACAGCCATTCCTTCCTGGAACAGGACAAATAGAGACAAGGTTGTCCATTTTCACATGAGGTTCAGCCAAACTGTTAATGTCATCAGCTTCTGAAGCAAAAGAACTCAAAGAGATTAAATCTGATGCAGTTGACTTCAGAAACATGTTCTCATCCGCTTCCCAGTCTTGACTCTGATGAACAACCAAAAATAGAAGCTCCAGAGAGGGAGCAAAGGATTTCAGCCCAGACTGTTACTTTCAGAAACCGGTACTGCCCATGAAACTGAATTCACAAACACATTCCCGGCTGACCAAAATGAACCTTTTCCTTTTTGCCAAGAATGTGTCTCACTTGGGCAACCCAAGTTCAGTCACGCTTCTACGAGACTGGAAACAAAGGCAGCATGTGATGTCCAGGAGATCAGAGCATGAGTAACTCCAATCTGCACAAGCCAATAAGTGACTTAGTTCCTTTGTGTTAACAAGACATTCTTCTGCATGGCTGCATCAAAAGGAGCATGAGCAGCAGGTCAAGGGAAGGGATTCTCCCCCCCTGCAGTCCTGATCCAGCTTTGGGGCAACAGCACAAGAGGGACCCTGAAGCTGTTGGAGTGAGGCCAGAGGAGGCCATGGAGCTGCTGCGAGGGCTGGAGCAGCTCTGCTCTGGAGCCAGGCTGAGAGAGCTGGGCTGGGGCAGCCTGGAGAAGAGAAGGCTCCTGAAGGGGAGACCTTAGAGCAGCTCCAGTGCCTAAAGGGGCTGCAGGAAAGCTGGAGAGGGGCTTTGGACAAGGGATGGAGGGACAGGCCAAGGGAATGGCTTTAAGCTGCCAGAGGGGAGACTGAGATGAGCTCTTAGGCAGAAGCTGTTCCCTGGGAGGGTGCTGAGGCGCTGGCACAGGGTGCCCAGAGAAGCTGTGGCTCCCCCATCCCTGGCAGTGTTGAAGGCCAGGTTGGACACAGGGGCTTGGAGCAAGCTGCTCTAGTGGAAGGTGTCCCTGCCCGCGGCAGGGGTTGGAACTGAATGAGCTTTAAGGTCCCTTCAACCCAAACCAGTCTGGGATTCTATGAAGACTAAAGGTGGGAACAGATGTTTAACTATATTTCATATACAGAATACAAAGCCATTTGTATTTTATATGCTCATAAGAAAAGGAACTACAGAACATCCATTTTGTGACTCATCCTATTCGTTTTCAAAAGAATTCAACACTTGTCTGTTTGCTTCCCACTACCTTCACTGCAGTGAGACAAAGCTGCATTTTGCAGATTACGAATCTGAATGCTTTCTGCTTAATATTTACCATAATAAAGTACATGCAAGAATGCCTATCACAGTTAGGAATGACAGCTCAACAGAAGTGCAACCCTAGATAAATCAATGTGCAAATTCAGACTCTCTTTCAAGTGCTCAGGGTCTGGATAATATCACATCAATTCCAAATGTATTCTGAATTTATTTCTGACACAGCTTATTTAATGTACTTGTTCTGAGGAAAAATTGAGAGAGGAATACATCAGCTGAGAACAGCCTGGTACTGTATAAGCAGCAAATGCAAGAACACATCCACTATGAGACAGCAATATAGAAAAAGAGCAAGGACTATGTTTTATCAAAAACTAAATCAACATCAAGTGTTCCTTCCAAAGGTGTTTACTGAAAAGGTGGGGAAAGACATGAGAAAACTGGGGACCTTTGAGGAAGAATATATCATCCACCCTTGATCAAAACAGAGCTCCAAAGAAAAGCAGAGACCATGAAGCCTCATATTAATCAATAGGTTGATTTATTCAGACCATCAACACAAATATACTTCATTAACACTGCTTGAAAGAGAAGCAGGGAGAGAAATGGAGAAGAGTGTGATCATTTTCCAGCCCTCTTTGGCATGCAAGACCAAAGTCAAGAGAGGAAAACACTGAGGGTAGAAGACATTGAGGAAACAAGACCAGAAGTCTGTACTTCTGTTTGTTATCAACTTAAAGCACCAGCCACAAGAATCTGTAATATGGTTTAAGGGAAAGATGTGTCAGAAGGGAGGACGCTCTGCCACCAGTCTCCCCCACAACAGCACTGGTGCCATTCACGACTTCATAGCAGCCTCTCTCCAGCTCCTCAGCTCTCTGCATCAACTATTGTGTCCTTCTAGATGTACATCCAGCACCACCAGCAAGCAGAGCTTAATCTCTGGCAGAGAAAATTGGGATTAAAGTCTCCCTGGCCAAAACTGTACCCACACCAAACCCATCAGACCCTTCCCAAAAACACTAACAAATGACTATCAAAATGGCAGTCAGCAGCCACATCTAAGTTCCAAGATCTCCCTTGTCTCTATTTGAATCAGGAAGTCCATCCCATAATACTGTACTCCAAAACACAAAGAACTACTCCTCAAAGATAGCAACATCCATTTACAATGTTTTCCTTAGGAAATAATTCTATGGTGATGCCTCTAACCTGCATACATAGATATTAAGTCACAGATAAACCATGAAACAGCTCTCTCTGATACAATATGTAACATAAGATTTAGTTTGAGAGTTTAAATTCATATCTCAAATTCCTTTCTTGCATCTCTACTTCAAGAAGCGCCAAGAGCCACAGGGAGACTACAGTCATGGCACTGCCCTTAACCCCAGTATTTTCCACAGCTCTCTCATCCATTTGTAGGTAACACAACCCACGTAACTGGAAGGATTCCCTGGAAGTTAAACAATTTACAAAACAGATGATCTTCGGTCAGTCCACATTCGCTTTTTCATCTTGCTTCCTGTTCATTTTCTTGGTAAAACCTCCTTTTTTTCATATGGTTATGAACAGCTTTAGCTAAAAATGAAAGAAAAGGCTTGTTTGCTTGGGGCTGCCTCTGCTTTTGGGTTTTCTTGATGGGTTTTTGTTTAGTCTTTGACAAATACTCAAAGTCCTTATGACAGCCACTCATTTCCAACTACAGAGCAGTATAACAGGCCATTAAAAAAGTACATAATTGGCCATTCCCCTGGCTAAATCCCAGGGGAAGTGATTATGTTTTGCCTCCTCATGTGCCCAGTTAAACCTGTTCAAGCTATTTTCTTTCAGCACTAACCACTCCGTGCTATCACTCTTTGACTGAATGCCTGCTGTGTTTCACCCTCAGCTCGTGTTTCAGCAGTGCACTACATGCCCCAAACACCGTGAGACTATTCAGCCCTCTCCTACACAACTACTCAGCTTACCTGTGTGGACTGGATCACTGTAAGATCATTAATGTAGCAGAAGCCAGCTCCCATGGCAGAGCGAAGCCCGGCGGTCCCAAAGGTCAGCCTGCAACAGAGGCGATCCCGCAGCTCTTTGTGCTTTCCATTCTGTAACAGGCTTTCAATCTGTTCTTTAGTTTTTTGGTTCTGAAAAAGAAGATGATGATCTGCATTTAGTTCTTGAAACCGGGATGTGAACTATATGCTATATGCTCAGTGGGGTTAAATCATTCCTACTTCTGCAGTGCAGCAAGTACTTCCCATGCTATAAAATGCCCATCTGCACAAACTCACCTTCGTTGTAGCGTTCATTTCTAGCATAGAATCCCAGACTGGTTTGGGTTGAAGGGACGTTAAAGCTCATTCAGTTCCAACCCACTGCCACAGGCAGGGACACCTTCCACTAGAGCAGCTTGCTCCAAGCCCCTGTGTCCAGCCTGGCCTTCAACACTGCCAGGGATGGGGCAGCCGCAGCTTCTCTGGGCACCCTGGGCCAGTGTCTCAGCACCCTCACAGGGAACAGCTTCTGCCCTAGATCCAATCTGAACTTCCCCTGTTTCAGTCTGAACCCATCACCCCTTGTCCTATCCCCCCAGTCCCTGATGAAGAGTCCCTCTCCAGCATCCTTGTAGCCTCCTTCAGACACTTGAAGCTGCTCTGAGCTCTCCACACAGCTTCTCTTCTCCAGACTCAACGGCCCCAATGTTCTCAGCCTTATCCTTATATATAAAGGATTCAGGAGCTCTTGCTGTACCTATATGCTGATGTGTTTGCCCAGTTGCTAATACACCTTCCAGCTACAAGAAGCCTGGAAATGGGAAGCACAGACTTCAGAAGAGATTTTCCCAGTGCAGGTCCCATCAGTTCGTTCTGTGCTGCTGGAAGACAGACAAGAACCCTGACTTCAAAGCAGCACTTCCTTCCTCCCCAGTGCAGGAGAGGTTTGTTAACAGGCGTAGTAAGAACAAGCTGACATTGTAAAACCAGAAATGAAGCTTGTCTTTTCCAGTTACATCAGCTATCAGGGAGGTGAGTACAAGAGAATGAAAGCTCCTACTGATCATAGCTGTCCAATAAAGATGGGTGTTTCTCGCTGGGAAAGGCCCAGACATTTTGGATGCTTGCCCTGCTCAGTGGGTCCACTGGATACGAAGAGGCTGGGGAAAACACTACTAACCACTGCTCCTGAAGGTAAGTATCACATGCCCCATTGTAACAGCCACTTTCACAACCCTCCAAACTTAAGATTTTTAACTTTACTTATGAGGACCTCCAGAATTTTGTCACTAAAAGGCAGAGAATTAAACCAAACCTTTCCAATTACTTCTAAGTTCAGAAAGAACCCATTTTCCACACAGTCCATGATACAGCAACTAAACAAAGAATTATCCAAAAGAGTCCTTGGACCTATCCTTCTGAAGAAGTCAAGTCAAATACTGATAGTCTCATGGCTCACATGCAAGCCTCAGAGACATTCCTTTCTGGTATCATTGTTAGTGGCTCTTGCATCTCTTCACCTATACTTGCATAGCTTACCACAGCCAAAAGCTCTGTGGTGCTGTTTGTACAGCGGGTATCGTGGTGGGGACTTGCTGCAAGAGGCTGTACCAGCTCAGAGCAAGGGCTGGTGAGTCCAGAACCCTGACAGCAACTGTCAGCAGATGCCAAAACCGAGGAGTAATGGCAGCACAACCACGGCAGGAAGCTTGACAAAGATGCAAGGGTGATCTCAGGATTGCCTGCATCGGGAGATCCTTACCTGCACAGGAGGTTCTTTGTACAGCACAAGAGATAGGAACACGACAAGTCAGGACAGAACACAGCTGTTATCCCCCACGTTTATCCTCTAAAACCCATGACTAAAATGAATGGCCAGCTGACAAAGAAAAAGCTTGGATAAAGGGAAGAGAAGAAGCAATTCTTGTGACCCGAAACCTATTTCATTTTAGAGTCACTTAGATTCTACCATAAACGCAATGTTTGTCCTTTCCATACATACAGAATACGTTTTCTCTCATACACAGTTCAGCTGAGGGGGTGATTACACACATCTGAAAGGCTTAATTCAAGTAGTTACCTTAAGGTAGGAAATACTACAACCCTGGGTTTTAAAGTCACTCCTATGCAACGCACAGTGTGTTCTGTAGCAGGATACAGGCACTGATTATATTATCAGTGTTTTCCCGAGCTCTCATCACAGTCAAAGCTATGAACTTCCAAAGGAACACACTGCAAATACACACAGACTGGTAATCAGACCTGAGCAAGTTCTTCCCTGGGAGGGTGCTGAGGCGCTGGCACAGGGTGCCCAGAGAAGCTGTGGCTGCCCCATCCCTGGCAGTGCTCAAGGCCAGGTTGGACACAGGGGCTTGGAGCAAGCTGCTCCAGTGGAAGGTGTCCCTGCCTGTGGCAGGGGTTGGAAATGCATGAGCTTTAAGCTCCCTTCCAACACAAACCAGTTTGTGACTCTATGATTCATATTTATTCAGCCGATATTAAGACTAGGAAACAACAGGACAAAATAGGGAAACTTTACTATTACCTATGAAGATTAGAATTAGACAGTCATGGTTAGACCCACAGCATCATCCTGGACATGCCTGGGGAGACCTGATGGACAGTGAGAGAAGGTGAATCCAGTTTGACAAAAAAAAAAACCCACAGTAACAGAAGAGTATCAGTGTGTGTCCTCTTACAACAGGTACTGACAGGGAGTGATTCACCCATAGGATGCTGTTTTGAGAGATGCTGTTTGGATGAGTAAGGACCCATATTAGAAGGGCAATGGAGCTGGAGCAGGGCCTGGAGCACAGTGGGATGGGGAAGGGCTGAGGGACCTGGGGGGTTCAGATGGAGAAGAGAAGGCTCAGGGGGGACCTGATGGCTCCCTACAACTGCCTGAGAGGAGGATGGAGCCAGGAGGGGGCTGCGCTCTGCTCCCAAGGAACAAGGGATGGGCCAAGAGGAACCGGCCTCAAGCTGCACCAGGGCAGGGTTAGATGGAGCTGAGGAACAATTCCTTCCCCAGAGGGTGCTCAGCATTGGAACTGCCCAGGACAGGGCTGGAGTCACCGTCCCTGCGAGTGCTCACAGACCGTGGAGACGAGGCCTCAGTGCCATGGGTCATGGGTGGCCCTGGCAGTGCTGAGGAATGGTTGGACTGGATGAGCTTAAAGGGCTTTTCCAACCTGGCTGATTCCATGATTCTACAGTTCATAGCACAGGGATTCTGAAGGCTCTGTGAATTCATTTGGTTATCAAGAAACTGTCTACTGCCACCCAGTTAGGATGAGACATCCCACAGGTCCCATAAACACAGCACAACCCAGCCAGACTTGCTGACAACACAGGGGATGATAATCAATACACAGCTGTACAAACCAGTGACTCCAGTCATGCAATAGCACAAGCGCTTCTCTAAACCAGTGTTCCTTCACGCAGGATCCCAAAGAAAGGTTAAAACGGCAAAGGGAAAGTGAATGGCAAAGGTGGAGCACCCTGACATTTAAAATAGAGGTCAGCCAGCTCCAGCTCAGCCACTGCCTGCCCCAGGGCAGCCGCGGCAGCACTGCAAACAGGGAGGTTCTGCAGGAGGAATGAGAAAGTGCTGGGAAAACACAATGAGGAGAGCTGCACACTCTGGAGTAGGAAAAGAATACTCAGTAAAGCTTGTTGTCAGCTCAGAAGCTACCTCCAGAGCCTGACAACAGACCATGAGCACCAACAGGAGGAGACATGGGGACTGAAAAGAAAAGCAAACCATGATTGGTCAAACTTCAGCTGGCTCTGAATCCAAAGCCATCGCTCGCAACCCAGCAAGGAAATGGACTAAAACCGAAACAAAACCACCAGGGCACAGCCAATGCTCAAGCCCAGAAGTAAAAGCTTCTCTTTCAGGGTGCAGAAGCAGCCAACCAGAACACAAATGACTGATGTGAGGAGAAGCCGAGGCAAAAGGACATGAAAACCTCATTTCACACTATCATCACTCAATACCTAGATTTGCTTTAAAATCAGGGCTATTAAATTACACAACATCTTTCATGGTTTTTTAGGATACGCTGCGTTGCTTGACTGCAAACACAGAGTAACGTGGAGTACGTTAGAGTTTATGGTCTGGAGTTCTGCAGAACTGAGGCAAGAGATTACTGAAACATTTATTTTACAAATAAAAGCATTTTTGATTAAAGCCACCTTATATATTTCCAAAGGGAAGAAAATCAGCGGAAAGAGCATCCAAATAGCACTGCATTTGCTGCGTGGAGACCTCAGAGCAGCTTCCAGTGTCTGAAGGGGGCTACAAGGATGGTGGAGAGGGGCTCTTCAGCAGGGACTGCAGTGATAGGACAAGGGGTGATGGGTTCAGACTGAAACAGGGGAAGTTCAGGTTGGATCTAAGGCAGAAATTATTCCCTGTGAGGGTGCTGAGGCGCTGGCACAGGGTGCCCAGAGAAGCTGTGGCTGCCCCATCCCTGGCAGTGCTCAAGGCCAGGTTGGATGGGGCTTGGAGCAAGCTGCTCTAGTGGAAGGTGTCCCTGCCTGTGGTAGGGGTTGGAGCTGGAGGAGCTTGGGATCCTTTCCAACCCAACCCATTCTATGATTTAATTTGCTCAGGTTGCACTTGGTTAACAAGCCTTGGAGTAAATTGGGATGTGGTCATGATCAGTTTCATGCTCTGGGTTATGCTTTCAACAGCATTCAAAGACTGATCCCAAGACTGTTCCCACACAGTGGCACAGCACTCAACTGCTTTTCCTTTTTTCTCTCTCCAAGTTGGAGCTTCAAAGCCTATGGACCAGTTTAACTTCCTGCCGTATACTGCTTGGGTATGAACATCATTCACCACACTAAACAGAGACTTTTAAAGGTCAAGTAGGGCTAAATGACAATGACAGTTCCCACTGTTGACATTTAACCCTGGAAAAGACCCTTAGGATCATCAAATCCAACGGTTAACCCAGCACTGCTGAGGCCACCGCTAACCCATGGCACCGAGGCCTTGTCTCCACGGGGTGTGAGCACTCGCAGGGACAGTGACTGCAGCACTGCCCTGGGCAGTTCCAATGCTGAGCACCCTTTGCGGAAGGAATTGTTCCTCAGCTCCATCTAAACCTGCCCTGGTGCAGCTTGAGGCCGTTTCCTCTTGGCCCATCACCTTGTTACCTGGAGGAAGAGACTGACTCCCATCTTCCTACAACCTCCTTTCAAGTAGTTGCAAAGACTGATGAGATGCAATGCATTAAATGTGCAAGAGAATAACATTAGAGTCTAGGGTTACAAAGAAGAAACTCTAGAACATCTTTACACAAAGCATCTTCTCTGCAGTCATTATTATCACTGAATAGCCACTCTCCATCAACACTAACCTGTTGTGGCATGCAACACTAACCTCCCTGTTATGTGAGGAAAGAAGCACTAGGAGGGTGTATCAGATGAGTCAAACTATACAGCATGCCCTTGTATTCCCAAATTCCAAAGAAATACTGTCAATCCCATGCAATTACATGACATTGAGGCAAGAGGCTTACCAGCAGCTTTAAGTAGTTCACTGATGTATTCAGCACATAACTGGAACAGATCACTGCTTAGCAAAGAACTTGTCAAGCTGCTGATGCCCAAAGCAGCGGTAAATGCCCCATCCCTTGCAGTGTTCGAGGCCAGGTTGGACACGGGGGCTTGGAGCAAGCTGCTCTAGTGGAAGGTGTCCCTGCCCATAGCAGGATGAGCTTTAAGGACCCTTCCAACCCGAACCAGCCTGGGATTCTAGGATTTGAAGCCAGGTGAGGCCGCAGCACAGTGCCAGCACCACACTCAATTAGCTTAGAAACACAGACAACTCAAGTGCCTGCTCGTAACCAGTGCCTGGATTAGTACATCAGGAAGCACTGTTAATCACAACACAGAAACCTAGAGTAAGCAAAAGAGAAGTCCCTTAGAGATTACCAACTACAGTGTATGGACAGCATATTTAATACCCTTAACACAAAACAACAGAAAGCTGCCTAAAGCTTCCTGTCTCAAGCAGAAAAACTAGGCTCTTCCATACAAAAATAGCAGTTCCTTAATAAAAGCAGTGCTCCAAGACATCCTGACACCCCCAAGGGCTGACATAGCAATTCAAATTCTTCTCATGGACGCAGTGATTTCAAGAGCCCATAGAATTTAGAGCTTCGCCTACAGTCAAGCAGTGTGTCGATGACAAGGATATGAAAACAGCATTTATTTCAACACCCACCAAACACGCCACATCTCTGCACTGGTGGCTAACAAGGCTCTGGAAGAGCAGCTACAGCCTCCACAGACAGCGGAGCAGCTCAGGGAACGTGGTTCAGGAGTCCAGCACCGGGCCAGCCAGTGCAGCATCAATACTGAGGCACAGAGGGTGGGAGGTGAGGGCAATGGTGCTGTGGTGAGCTCAGCACCTGCAGTTGTACCACACCAATGCAACTTGTCATCTTCCCTAGGGTCTCCCAGCCATTCCAGAAGTAATCTAGTAGGGTTATGCCAATGACTGTAGTGATAGGACAAGGGGTAATGGGTTCAAACTGAAACAGGGGAAGTTCAGATTGGATATGAGGAAGAAGTTCTTTACTGTAAGGGTGGTGAGGCACTGGAATGGGTTGCCCAGGGAAGTTGTGAATGCTCCATCTCTGGCGGTGTTCAAGGCCAGGCTGGACAGAGCCTTGGATGCCATGGTTTAGTGGGAGGTGTCCCTGCCCATGGCAGGGGGGTTGGAACTGAATGATCTTAAGGTCCTTTCCAAACCTAACTATTCTATGACATGCACTGGTTTCTCCTTCACAGCCCTGTGAAACCGAGCAGGGAACAATAGAATGGCTTGTGTTGGAAGGGACCTTAAAGCTCCTCCAGTTCCAACCCCTGCCACAGGCAGGGACACCTTCCACTGGAGCAGCTCCAAGCCCCTGTGTCCAACCTGGCCTTGAGCACTGCCAGAGATGGGGCAGCCACAGCTTCTCTGGGCACCCTGGGCCAGCGCCTCAGCACCCTCACAGGGAAGAGCTTCTGCCTCAGAGCTCCTCTCAGTCTCCCCTCTGGCAGCTTAAAGCCATTCCCTTGGCCTGTCCCTCCATCCCTTGTCCAAAGCCCCTCTCCAGCTTTCCTGGAGCCCCTTTAGGCACTGGAGCTGCTCTCAGGTCTCCCAGCAGTAATCCCAGTAACTAGGCTGCAATTGCCATCCTGCACCAGGAAATGGCTAGAGAAGGGGGGGAAAAAAGAAGCTGAGTCCATTTCAGTACCTTGGCTCAGGCAGGGTCTGCAAAGGCCTGAGGCCAGCACCTGGCACAACCTATGGCAGAAGCACCACTGACTCCTCTCACAGAAGGGAGAGCTGGACCCTTCACAGCTGCTACTGGTTTTCAAAGGATTACTAACTAGTGGAAAAGGCATCTGACAAAGAGCGAGGTCCTTCAAGCCCACAGAGATCAACTCTCAAAGGTAGGGAAAGCAGGGAAGAGAGCACTGGGGAGAGGGTGAGACCCACATCCTACAGGGATCTCTGCTGACAGCCCAACAGCTTCACACACATGTGAGAGGTGGCCACCACAGCACAGGAGGCTGGACAAGGCAGTAATCAAGGGGCCACAGACACAGTTCCTCCTGCGCTGGGTGGGGAAAGGGTCCTGACCACTGCTGGCAGGGTGCAAGGAGGCAGCAGATAAGGCGACAGCAGCCAGGAGGGCCTGGAAGGAGCAGCTTGTGCTACCTGAATGTACACTGCTGGGGCCAGAAAAGGGACAGGGAAGGAAAGAGGGGCCTCTGGCTGGTGTTGGGGCTAGAGGCAGGTTTCTGACTGCAGCTCTCCCCTTGGTCCAGCACAGAGCCAGAAGAGCAGCACCGGTTCCCTCAGCCTCACCTCAGAGGGCAAGTGTTCCAGCCCCTGGCCATCCTGGAGCCCCTCTAACCAGTTTATCAATACCCACCTTGTCCTGGTGGGCCAAAACCAGGCACAGATCTGGATGCGGGCTAACAAGTGCTGAGCAAGGGGAGACAATCCTTCCCACACTGGCCCAGGATGCTGCCAACCTCCTCTGCTGTCAGGGAAGGCTGCTGGCTGCTGCTCAGCACACTGCCTACAGACTCCCTGGGGCTTTCAGCAGAGCCCAGCCCCAGCTCACATGGCCACAGGCAGTTCCTCTTTCTCAGGTGCAGCCTGTCCTCACTGAACTTAACTTCATGCCCATTCCCGACCCATCTGCTTCCCCTGGGAAGAGCGGTTCTGCCCTCAACTGTTTACTTCCCAATCTGGCAGCACCTCCAAACATGATGCAAGTGCCCTCAAACATTAATCTACCATTTTAAGATGTAAATTTGGGAAGCATTCTTCATGTTTTAACAGCTTTGAGGCTTGCCATTGGATATGTGGGAAGTAGAGAGCCACCAGAGGTCAGGCAATGTTTTCCTATCCTGTTTCAAGTACATCCAGGGAGTCCTCTCATCCTCACAGAGCAGGGTTTGCATTACTGAGGAGCTGGGAGGAGAGGGAATGGGAGAACCGCTCCTTCAGCTTCATGGTCACAGAGAGGAAACAAGAAACACTTGGGACAGAGAGGCTGTGGCATGGGTTAGAGTTCAGATGTACTTCTGCACTTATATGAGCACCAGAAAATAAGCCCTGCATTATTTTTCCTATATAATTATACCAATACAGATAGATGCCACCTCTAGAGAGCTGGTACTACAAGCTTATAAAACAGGGAGGGTTTGCAAGTTACCTGTTTTGTTTCTGACTTAAGCTCTCAGGCAAGAGCTTCGTATAACCCATAAGTGGTCTTGTGGCATTAAACTTTAAAGTGGTTATAATGGCTTTTAACAAGAGGGAAGGGAATGAGCTGGATGCAAGACATACCTTAAGCAGCTAAAGATTTACTGCCACAATCAGATGTAGGGCAGAACTGTGGGGTCACATCCTGCACCAGTCAAGATTCTGCAACATCAACGTGTTTAAAGCAGTCTTGAGCTTTCATTAAACAATATATATATATCTCCTGCTAAATTCAGTGTCATGCTGCTTTATCCTCAGTTTCCACCTTCTGCACAGTTACCTGCTGAGACAGAATTAGACTTCTTTTGTAGCTCATCAGGGTCTACAATCTGAAACAACTGCAGAATTAAAGGTCCTTTCATTCCCCATCATGTTAATAACATGTACTTACTGCCAGAGTCGGGTTTCAAAGCTAATCCTGTCAAAGTAAGCAGCAGTTTACAACTCTCATTGCAATCATTTCCTGCTTTGCAGACACTTTGCATGTAGCCAGGAAGAAAGGAGGAAAAAGGGTCTCAAATCTGCTTAGAATTCAGCAAGTTTGACAGCAGCCTTTGGGTTTTAATCAGCAACTGGTTTAAGCTTTTTTCTAAGTGAAATCAGGGTTAGTTCCTAAGATCCAAACACATAGAATCATAGAATAGTTAGGGTTGGAAAGGACCTTAAGATCATCTAGTTCCAACCCCCCTGTCAGGGGCAGGGACACCTCCCACTAAACCATGCCACAGAGCATCTATTTGTAGGCACTCCCAATGAAGAGCAACAGAGCATTGTCCATGGCATAGCTAATCCCTATATACCCAACTTAACACCAGCAGTGACGGTTGCATCAAGTTCTCATTTCTAATTTTCCTTAGAAATTGTAGGTTCTCATTTCCTCTTGTTAAGCAAGAAATGACTGGTTTATAGTCAGCAACTTCATCAACATTTTAATGTCAAAATCAGTTGGGCAGCTGCAGGCAAGCAGCTACACAGGCCAGTTACTGTGGTGGGAGAAGGAATGGTGACGGAGTGAATCACAGCCTCTACACACAGCTGTAGGTGCTGTACTTCATAGAATCATGCCATGGTTTGGGTTGAAGGGACATTAAAGCTCATTCAGTTCCAACCCCTGCCATGGGCACCTTCCACTGGAGCAGCTTGCTCCAAGCCCCTGTGTCCAACCTGGCCTTCAACACTGCCACGGATGGGGCAGCCACAGCTTCTCTGGGCACCCTGTGCCAGCGCCTCAGCACCCTCCCAGGGAAGAGCTTCTGCCTAAGAGCTCATCTCAGTCTCCCTTCTGGCAGCTTAAAGCCATTCCCTTGGCCTGTCCCTACAGGCCCTTGGCCAAAGCCCCTCTCCAGGTTCCCTGAGCCCCTTTAGGCACTGGAGCTGCTTTAAGGTCTCCCCTTAACGAGCCTCCCCTTCTTCAGGCTGAACCAGCCCAGCCCTCTCAGCCTGTCTTCATACCCAAGGTAGAAGGCTCCCTACATGACATCCCTTGTCTCTGCCAATTCACTGGGAATACATGTGCAATGTAAGTTTGTCGTCTTCTGTTTCATTCCCAAATCCTAGTCCCACAGTGAGCCACACCACCTCCGTAACAGTTGGCTGCTTCTGGTAGGGAGCCAGGCTGAAAGAACACTTTAGGTACAGTCTACATCCATTCCGCCTGTCTGGAGTGCCTCACGGAGGAGTCTTGCTTTGTGCACCAAAACCAGTCCTCCAATATTGTCTCCAAAGGCCCTACACCTCCCCTAGACATTGTACAACCCATATACACAGGACTTAAGTCTTCACACTAACAAAACCATCGCTTCACCAGCATTTGGAACTCATAGGAGTCATGCGCTCCTGTGGCAGGGAAGCTGCATGGACCATACAGATGGGCCTCAGCCAAGCACCATGTAGTATTAATAGTGAGCATCCACTCTGGAGGGCGTGAAATGAAGCCACAAGCAGTGTGACTTCTAGCCACACTCCACTGTAGAAGGCACACATACACCACACTGCCGATGTGCTACTTCCCTCTGAGAGGGGGACAGGAACATCACACCAGCTTTTCAGGAAGGCTAAAACCTGGAAATCTGTACCTGTGAGGAAGAATGGTAAAAAAGCTCTGAACTAGCAATGCTCTGATTAGAAAGACCCTGAAAAAGACCAAACACTAATGGCAAGAGGAGCAGCAAGCAGAAGCACAGCTTAAACTCTGCTGATTTAATTCAGTGGCTCGGTGTACAGAACAGGAAGAAGCGACAGGCAAAAGCAGGTCACGTCACCATGGTGTTCAACACTTACATTTATGAACACAGAGGTACCTAATACAGGGAAGTCCCATATTATCCAAAGCAAGTCTTAATTCTCAAGTCTTAGTTCTGATTCTCATAGTTAAGTCTGCACACACAGACCAGCAACACCCTTTCCCACTTCCATAAGAACACTATAGACAGCATACAGCTTATTTATCATTATAGTATTGGTAGACAGTATCACTGTGAAGTACAAGTTTCAAAACCATCCTGATGGACTTCCTATAGCTTAAAGTCTCAGAACAGCAATGAAGGACAGTCCTTGTGTTACTTCAGAGCTTCCCAAAACGGTTGTACCCATTTTGGTTGTACCAACATGGGGTTTTTGTCCCTTGTCTACCCAGAATCAACCACTTCAAGTATTCAGTTTTATCTGCAATGTTTTAATATTAGAGCATGCAAATTCCTAGAATTTATTTCCCCATTTTTAGTCTTAAATAATCACTTAAAAGGTCTTAAGATAAAAAAATTGCAAGTTGAATAACAGGAGCAGTTTATTGGTCTCTAACTACCAAGTCCATTTCCTCTTGAAAGTCACATGTATCTTAAAAGCCACTTTTCCATCTTAAAAGTCACAAGAATGACAAGAACCCTGAGGAGCACTCCAAAACAAAGCCCTGAAACCAGCCAAGCCACATTGTCAGCAAGCAGGAAGCTCTTCATGCTGCATTTCTGCTCTGACAATAAGGCCATGAATTAGTAAAGTGAAAGTACAGTGAAAGGGGGCCGTACAAATAGCTCCTGGAGAACTAATTCCAAGTTTTCCTCTCCATGTGATGTTCTGACTGTGCCTTTGATAACCACATAACATCCTCTTTTCCCCTCCCATACACTCCACCACAGCCCAGAAACAGTTTGTGTACAAACACTCCTCCAGATCTCTGTTGGAGATGGGTAAAGCTACACTATCCTGAGCACACAAAGGGAACCAGAGCCTTGTCAGTGATCCCAAAGGCGTAATGAATAAACCAGCAGCCAACAGCTTGAGCTTAGGCTCCGGTTTTGCACACTGAGGACTTACCGAGGGAAAGCAGAGGGTACCCATCAGTTACTCTGACTTTAATGCAAAGCTGTGGATCTTTCTTTGGGATGATGTTTTTCATTAAGTAGATGGGGATCCTGGGGGCTGTTCAGCATGAAGACCTCAGAGCATCTTCCAGTATCTGAAGGGGGCTACAAGGATACTGGAGAAGGACTCTTCATCAGGGACTGGAGTGATAGGACAAGGGGCAATGGGTTCAAACTGAAACAGGGGAGATAGATTGGATATAAGGAAGCTCTTCCCTGTGAGGGTGCTGAGGCACTGGCACAGGGTGCCCAGAGAAGCTGTGGCTGCCCCATCCCTGGCAGTGCTCAAGGCCAGGTTGGACACAGGGGCTTGGAGCAAGCTGCTCTAGTGGAAGGTGTCCTTGCCTATGGCAGGGGTTGGAACTGGAGGAGCTTTAAGGTCCCTTCCAACCTAAACCACTCTGTGATTATATCTTAATCATCCTGGTCATTCCCACCAGGTGCTGAGCCAGTACCTGACCCCTGACTTACACCAGAACCTCCTCTGCTGCAGCGCACAACAAACGCTCAGCTGCTCCACTGAGCACACCTCATTTTCATTCCACTCTGTGTAGCAAAACCTTGCCATTCTATAAAATAACCCAAGATAAGCACATAAAGTCATTACCTCAACCGAGGTCCAAAACTCTAACATTTGCTCTAAAGAGAGGTTTTATTGGCAATAACTGCTCCAACACAGCTTTCCACAGGAGCCAAACTCCTTTAGGAGCGGTAAAGCAAATGTGGAAGTACAATAGGAAAGTTAGGGAGTGGATTAAGAGGAATTAAAGGGAAAATAAACCTTGACTACAATGAGTAATTGTTGAAAATAAACCTTGACAACAATGACTAATTGTTGACATAGTTTACCAATGAGGATCAACCACAAGGAGGATGCCTTGTGCCTCCAGCCCCGTCTCAAAGACAAGAGTAAACACACAGCACTTAATGAGGGAGAATGGGGAAAAGAAGGAGATTTAACTACTGAGCTTCCTTTAAACCAGTTGCCAGAAGCACTAATGATGATGCACGACAGTGGTGGGAGAGGAAGAAAGCAGAAGGACCCTCATATGGTCATGTTTCTTCCACCCACGGCCCAGCCTGTAACCAGTTATGGTTTAAGAAGAGGTTAGCACACAAAACCAAATCAGAAAGGACGGAAACACAACTCTAATCATTAATTACAGCAAGTAATTTTCAATTAAGTTAGAGGACAAAAGTTCCCCACAGCGAAATACTGCTGTGAATGCAGTGCATGGATTTTTTTCCTTGCTTAGAGGCTCAGGAAGCTGGTGGGAGGAGCAAATAATCCCTCCTCATGCCACACTTGTTTGTCCTTGCTCTCCTGTCCCACAACACCTTCACCTCTTGGTTCCATCCTCTACAGGGTGACTGCAAGTGCTTCAGAACCAGGTGGTGTAGCCCCCACTCCTGCTGGAGCATCCAGTCCTCCTTCTTCAGGTGACTTTGAGTATTCAAAACCCACAGAAACTCTCTTTAACATCTCTCTAAGTAGTAAGTTCAATAGTACAGGTCATGATTATCACCTAGGGGAGCAAGGGTAAGCAGGTACCAACAAACCTACTCTCCAGTTTGTATTTCAAAGGTTCATTTTAGCCTTAGAAAGAGCTACAGAAAACAGTTAAATTTCACTAATTTGGTTTTAATCAAAGTATTTTCCCCGGCAACCTTCATATTAAAAAGTGTAAATTCTCCGGGGATTCCTTATCCCCATGTGCCAGGAGTTAAAGGGTGGCTACAGAGAAGATAGAGACTCCCTTTTGTCAAGGGGGCCCATGAACAGACTGGGGGTGATGGGCACAAGTTCCTTCTGGGAGATTCCCACTGGACACAAGAGGAATGTTTTTCCCCAAGGAGAACAAGCAGCCATTGGAATAATCTCCCCAGGGAAGTGGTGACTCCCTAGTGCTGGACACTGTTAAGACTGGGCTGGACAGGGCGCTGAGCATCTAGTCTAGGTCATGTTTTGCCTGGAAAGGTTGGAGCAGATGATCCTTGAGGTCTCTTCCAACCTGGAATTCTGCTATTCTTCTACTTCAGACATTTTTAGGCTAAACATACATTAAGGTGCTTTAAAAAAAGACCCACCAACCTTTCAATACACCAAACTCCCCCCCCCCCATTTACCAGAGTTCAGTCCATGTTACCAAGTGTATTATCAGGAATGCTGTTTCCTTCTTCCACTCCCTCCCTCCCCCATGCCTCTATTCCCAGCTATTTCCACAACAGCAGCTCTGAGCACAGAACGCGCAGATGGCCAAGTGTTGATTCCAGCAAAAACGAAGGGAGAGAGCAGATTCCCAAGTAGCATAAAGCTCATCTAAGGGCCAGCAGAGCTCACTTGTAGCCCTCCTGCTTTGATCCCAACAGGATTAAATCAGGAGGAAACGGTATAAACACATTGATAATCACTCTCCGTAAAGTAAAAGGGGAAAAAAGGCAGGAAAGGAGCCACATAAGCCACTGGTTGTTTACCCTCCTCCATCTCCAAGCTATTTTTAAAGCACAAGCCATGATGTTTGGGCAAACGAGCTGGAAAATAGAAGTAACGTTTTCAACAAGTTAAGCAACATAACCTCCAACAGCATATCAACATTATCGTTATTATTAAGGCCTCAGATTTGCTTTGGATGGTTTAATCAGAGCTAACAGAGCCTGCAGTCCTCTCGACACCCTGATGAGGATGGCAGGGAAAGGGGTACGGCAGAGTATCAGCCTCTAACGCCTGTGTCTTTGTAAGGGATGGCGTTAAACGAGGAAAGAAAACAAAACCATGCCATCTGCCTCCAACAGCATTAAACAATCCTTACACCAGATGACATGAGACACACGTCGATGTCTTCATGAAGGAGCAGGAGCAACGCGAAGCAGGTGCCGCGCTCCATGTGGTAGTGAGATGACATCATACCATCAGGTACAGCCTCACCCTTCCCCTCTCCCAGGGGACGGAATTCCCACTCCCGGCCGCATTTTGGGATCGGGATGGTTATTTTCCAAGGCCACCCCTCAATCCCAAGCCCAGGGGAAAGGGCCGTGGCGAGGGAGAACGGGCCAAACACCACCCTCAGCACCGGGAAGGATGGGAAGGAGACGGAATGCGCTGGAAACGATGGCAAACCAAAACGCCGGAGAAGCCCCCACCGGGTGTAACGGGGGTGATCCCACCCCCCCCCCCCGCCACACACCCACCTTGTCCCAGCTCAGCCACTGCCACACCGCCTTGTCCAGCTGCGCGTCGCCGGTGCTGGGGGCCATGAGCACGTTGGAGTTCACGTCCCCGGGGGCCCCGCACTCGCCCATGTCGCCGTCTGCAGAGGCGGAGCCGCGGGTGGAAGCAAACGGCGGGGACAACAACGGCGGCGGCGTCGCTTCTTTCACTCCGCCGCGGCACCGCGCATCGCCTGAGGGAGGGGAAGGGCGAGGACGGCGCCGCGGTGCCGGAGGGAAGCGGGAGGCAGCCGCTATTTACCTCAGCCCAACGCTCCCAACGGCGAGTAACGGCGTTGAACGCGCCGGCAGCGTTCCGGGCGCGTGCCCGCCCCCCGCCCTCCCGCCGCTGGACAACAACCGCGGCCCCGCCCACGCTCCGCGGTCCCGCCAATCACGCCTCGCCCGCCCCGCCGGGAGAGGTGGGGGGGGCGCAGCGCTGCAGTGCATGATGGGAAATGTAGTCCGAGCGCCGGTTTAGGTCGCGGAGAGGAGGTGGGCGCGAAACTACAACCCCCGGCATCCCTTGCGGCGCGGCGCTTTCCCCTCTGGCTGAGGGAAACGGACGGGGCTGAGGGGTAGCGGCTTCGCTTCCCTCAGTGATGTCTGCGGCCGGGGGGTCCCGCTTCTCCCGCCGCATTCCCTCTCCGGTAGCTCCGCCTATCCCCATAGAGGTCCCGGCTCCGCCTTGCTCCCTCCCCGGGCTCCCCCCGGTGGCCCCGGGGGCGGGCGGCAGTCGGGTGTTCCACAGCACTTGGCTCTCGGGGGGGCCTGAGCAGGGTCAGGGTGGAGGCTGAGGGCTGGGGGGAGGCTCCCTCCTTTTGCTTGGTGCAGAACAAAAGTGCACGTTATATCTCTTAACGCCCGCTCTAACAGGCGCTCTGTGCCTCCTGGGTGATCTGTATGAGAGAGAGCTAAAAACCTCCGTGGTTGTGCTTCAAGCTCTGAGGCAGCTTTCATGCTCCCGGGCGCATCTCTTCACTCTTGACAGGATCATGGAAGCAGCACAGCCCCACAGGACGAGCTGCTTCTTCTGAAGCGTTTCCAGATGGGCTTCTGCAGTGATTCGGTTGCCATGAGGAGAAAAATCATAGCCCCCATCTCCCTCTCCAGGCTGCAACAGTTCTACTTGAATTGCTTTAAGCAGAAGACCGTGGTGGTGAAAACATTCCGCACAGCATCTTTATCCCGCAGAGCATCCTCATCTCACAGTGCATCCTTATCCCGCAGAGCATCCTCATCCCATTGCACATCGTCATGCGGGTTGCCATAGTGACAGCAGGCACCGCAGAGGGATGCAAGGATTTGGGAAGTTGGGCAGCAGGCGGTGGGACTGCTGCCCAGGGGAAGCTGGATGTGAAGGGAGGGATGAAATGCCTGGCTTGTGAGCACCACAGGCTCTTGGGCGAGGTGGAAAGAGAAACTGAAGGGAGAATGAGATGCAATGGATGGCTAACAAACGTGGGGAGGTGGTTTGGGGTACCCAGCCAGCATAGCACACAGTTAAAAACTGTACATATAGAAGGGAATGAACCGACATAAGGGAGCTTAGAAATCTCAATGTAACATCTCTCCCCTTCAGAGCTCTCTGGTCCATGTCCTGAAGGGGCCTCTTTCTTGTCTGCAGACACAAACAACCTGTCTGGTCCAGAGGTCTGACTCAGGTGAGGGGAAATAAATCTTTAAATTGGTCTATTACAGCTAGTTACTGATAAAAGTCAAGAGAAGGTAAAGATAAGAAGAAGGAAAGAAGCCAACTCCTGTAGTGAATTTGCACCTGAGAGTCAGCGGGAGGCGCAGCACCTGCTTTTCATCCCTTTGCTGCTCTTTTCTCCTCCTTTGTGGTGTGTCTACAAGGAAAAAAGGTGAAGCCCAGCGTAACAGGAGCGTAACAGGAGCTCCAGCCCATAAAACCTTTGTTATCTCCTCCAAAAGGGACAATGGGCACGTTAAATGCTTCTCCAAAGAGCATTTCCTGCAAAACCTCTGTAGCTATTTGGAAAGGCAGTAAGAGATGTTGTGAAAATGAAACCTCATACTTGAAATGCTTCAATTCTTGCCTCTTTTTTTCCCTGCTGTATGCTTAATGAAAGCTTTAAATCATCCCGAATGGTGATTTCTTTTGCCATCAGAGCAAAGGCTCTTTCTGTACACGAAACCTTGAACCTCATGAGGTGGCTTCATGCTGTGCTCACACCCTGTGTTATCAGCTCAGCTATGATTAAAGGCAGGATTTTACCTTCTGATAACAGTAGAATGATCATTCTTCCAGATGTCAATGCTTCCTCTATGATTATATCCCTGAAGAGCAGATAAAACAGCCTCGTAGAGGATAAAAGTCTAAGCCTGTAATTCCTTTACTGCGAATAACCAGAGCGTGGAGGGTTTAAAACTTCCCAGGATCCTGCTAGTGCATCCAAAATCAGGATGAGCTAGCTTCCAAATACTTCCCCATGGGAGGACTTTGGTTAGTAAGCTCTGAGACACCACGGTGTATATAGCAGATGCCAGACAGCTTGAGCAGCTCCAGAGCAGGGCGAGCATCTAAAGACTGTAGGTGATACAGCTTAGATGGTGCTTATGGAGATTTGCTATGTTTACCTGGAGGAAACACCAATCTCACAGGAGATGACAACCAAGTCTGATGTATCTGAGGGTTAATGAGCCACCAGAAGAGCTTTTAAAGCTGATTCCGTTGTTGCAGGAAGGTTAAACTGAGTCCCATCTGCTTTTGTGCTGGCGTAGAGGGCAATAGGGAAGAAGCCGGTGTGACTTGATAGTGCTGTGGCACAGCACATCATGGCTCTGCTGCGCACTTTGGGGTAATTGCAGAGCCTCCCATGCTGACCATGCCTGTTGCCAGCACAAACCTCTATTTTCATCTATTACTAACAGCAAAATGTGCTGTGGAGGAAAGCCAGAACATAGGAACTTAGTGTGCGGTGAAGGAAAGGCAACATTTCCGAGTCCTCAGCCTCATGTATCATATGGTCTAATTCAGGCAGGGCATGCTCAGACCAAACTGAGCAGCAGCAAACAGTGTCAGGGCAAAAACTGCAGGAGAGGACACATTGCCCGTGATGAATATGAGCCAGGCTGGGAGGAGAAGGGCTGACAGGCTGCTGGCGACCAGCAGCTCGTGTGCCGGGAGCTGCCAGAGCCAGCAGGGACCGTGGCAGGGCTCAGCTGCGGGGAATGGCTCCTTCCTATCTCAAACGAGCATGTGCAACCACAGGCAGACACACTGCTCCTGCTGGCAAGGGAAGGACCAACTCTCTGGGCTGCTCTGGGCCACATGTAGCAAAATGCAGCTATGAAATGGCACATAACTGTCTGAGCCTGATGCTGGAGCAGCTCTGCTCTGCAGCCAGGCTGAGAGAGCTGGGCTGATTCCGGAGAAGAGAAGGCTCCTGAAGGGGAGACCTTAGAGCAGCTCCAGTGCCTAAAGGGGCTGCAGGAAAGCTGGAGGGGGGCTTTGGACAAGGGATGGAGGGACAGGCCAAGGGAATGGCTTTAAGCTGCCAGAGGGGAGATTGAGATGAGCTCTGAGGCAGAAGCTGTTCCCTGGGAGGGTGCTGAGGCGCTGGCCCAGGGTGCCCAGAGAAGCTGTGGCTGCCCCATCCCTGGCAGTGTTGAAGGCCAGGTTGGACACAGGGGCTTGGAGCAAGCTGCTCTAGTGGAAGGGGTCCTTGCCTGTGGCAGGGGTTGGAGCTGGAGGAGCTTTAAGGTTCCTTCAACCCAAACCAGTCTGGGATCCTGTGATTAGAGATTCATTAGTAACACATCACTCCTGTTCAGGATTTGCAGTCATACAGTGTGGGGGTAAAGAGCATATCCATCCTCCTTTGCAGGATTAAATGTATCCTTCCTCCTATGGAGGCTGGGTTTGCAGCATCACAGTATCACACCTCTGAACAATGATGCGGATATTTACTCTTACCACCGTGTTTCATGTTGTTTTTCCACAGAAGAAAGACTAAACATGCCTTGATGTCACCGTACCGTGGCATTAAACATCTGCACAGTCACATTAGCTCCTCGGTGATCTGCTTCCACACAAATCCTCACCCACCAGAAACTGGATTAGCTCTATCACACCACTCTACCCAGCCCTGCGCTGAGAGCCTCAGACCTCACCCCACCCAGTACAGTGTTTCCATGGCGATTTTGCCTCACAGTTTACCCCAGATCCCTGCAAACAGCCCAGGGCTCCCACGATATTCCAGGTTGTTTCTCTGCCCCTGCTTTGTGCTGTGAGCTGTGAGGGATGAACCCAGCTCATCATTCCAGCTCTCTGCAGGCACCATGCCTGTCCTTGCTCTGCAGCACAGCTTCTGTGTTATTGCTGACGTATCCTGAGCATCCCTGTTTTCCTCTTGGGTTACCTGGAAATAACTCACGTATTCCTTCCATTCCCCTCTCTCAGAGCAGTGTATTGCCGGAATACACTGTAGGCAGCGGTGGCATCCCTGCCAGTTGACAGCACAGGGAGGGGTGGGTGCATTTTGGGGCCTGAATGCTGTTTTAAATCCAATCTGGGGTCCAAGCAGCCAAAGGACTTTGTCCAGCACTGATTACATGTTCCTTGGCTGCTTCTGCAGCATAACACCCTAAATCCCCACACTCTGACACTCTGCTCTGGTGAGGCCCCACTTGTGGCACTGTGTGCAGTTCTGGGGTCCCCAACATCAGAAGGACATGGAGCTGTTGGAACAAGTCCAGAGGAGGCCACGAGGGTGCTCAGGGGGTGGAGCACCTCCCATATGAGGACATGCTGAGAACATTGGGGCTGTAGAGCCTGGAGAAGAGAAGCTGCATGGAGACCTCAGAGCAGCTTCCAGTGTCTGAAGGGGGCTACAAGGATGCTGGAGAGGGGCTCTTCATCAGGGACTGTAGTGATAGGACAAGGGGTGATGGGTTCAGACTGAAGCAAGAGAGATTTAGGTTGGAGATAAGGCAGAAGCTCTTCCCTGCGAGGGTGCTGAGGCGCTGGCCCTGGGTGCCCAGAGAAGCTGTGGCTGCCCCATCCCTGGCAGTGCTCAAGGCCAGGTTGGACACAGGGGTTGGAGCTGCTCCAGTGGAAAGTGTCCCTGCCCATGGCAGGGGTTGGAGCTGGAGGATCTTGAGGTCCTTTCCAACCCAAACCAGTCTGGGATTCTATGACTTTAAATACCCACACAGCTCAGAGCCACTGAAACCCTCCTCCCTCAGCCCCAGCAGAGGGCAGGGAACAGTTCTCGCCATTCACACAGTCTCAGCTCTCTGGTTCACAGACCCCACCACAGCAAACACAGATGGTGAGATCTTCCCTAACACCCACCTTGGAGCCAAACCCACACCAGGAGTCCAATTCTGCCACAGGCACATGCCTGAGGCAGCAGCCCTGAGCCAGAAAGCAGAGAGGAACTGGGGCTTATCACCTCTTCCCACCCTAATCTTTTGTCCTAGCTGATAAAAACCATATTATAGGCTCCAGTGACTAAGCATTTAACCTAGGGCTTAATCAACTACTGCTTGTAGGGGCTGAGTAGCGCAGCGGGTGGCATGCAGGTGCAGGGAAGCTGTGGTGAGCATCCCAATGCCCACCACTCTTCCGGAGTAGGCATTGATCCATCTCTCTACATTCTGCCTCTGGAGTAAGCACTGATCCACCTCTCCATGTTCTCTCTCTGGAGTAGGCATTGATCCAGCTCTCCGCGTTCATCCTCTGGAGTAAGCACTGATCCTGCTCTCCGTGTCCTCCCTTCTCTCAGCTCAAAAGGGTTCCATCCAGAGCTGTTCCTTCACCATGGACGTTTCAGTGCCTCCTGCTCACTCTTGGCCTCAGCACCCCGGGGAATCTGGCTTCAGTCAGCAGCCTCCTCATATATCAATGCTTGTCCTTTACAGATCAGAAACCAACACAGAGCTGGTTATTTTTAATCCTCCCCTCTAGGTATTAATAGCTCATGTGTGTGCTGAGCAGTTGCACACTACTTGCATCCAGCTGCAGGGATGTAGCGATAGGACAAGGGGTGATGGGGTCGAACTGAAACAGGGGAAGTTCAGGTTGGAGATAAGGCAGAAGCTCTTCCCTGGGAGGGTGCTGAGGCGCTGGCACAGGGTGCCCAGAGAAGCTGTGGCTGCCCCATCCCTGGCAGTGCTCAAGGCCAGGTTGGACACAGGGCTTGGAGCAAGCTGCTCTATGGAAGGTGTCCCTGCCCATGGCAGGGGGCTGGAACTGGAGGAGCTCTAAGCTCCCTTCATCCCAAACTGTTCCATGATTAATCCCAAAGTACAGAGTAAGTTGTGTGGAGCTAAGAAGTTCTGTACTGCAAACTTCCTGCAAGGAGAATACACAAGATCCCGGTGTCTGGGATTTCCTGACTGTCAGCAAAAGAAACGCTCTTTTGGTCTTTATTAAGAAATGCTGCTTTCTCTTACCCTGTGGGGCAGGTTTTGTGGGTACCCACAGGACAGTCAAGCTGAACTGAACTGCCCCAGAGTTTCACAGTCCCAACAGTTACTTTTATCACCGGACTTATGATGATATTGCTATAGCTTATCATCAGCCTGTGTGTCTCATCCTTCAGCTGGACTGACCCCAGGTGTCTTTTCTGCTCCTCTCAATGAGAACAGGGCAGGAAAAGGGAAAGAAGAGCAGGGAAAGGGAAGACAGACCTGTACTGATGAAAACTGTAGTCAAAGGAGGCCGGGGCCGTGCTTACTCGTGAGTGTAAAAAGTGATGTAAAAAGGGTCCAGCGTAGCCCCGAATCCGGACTCTTCCTGCTCAGGGATCACCAGCTAATCATTCAGCAGCTTTCAGTGCCCGTTGGGGAGCAGCAGACACCAGGGAAGGGAGATGATGCTTTGAAGAGGGGCTCTGAAAGCCAAAGTCTCCTGACCGCTGCATCTCCATGCTGTGCTTAAAACCAAGCTTGCAAAATGACTTCTGTGGGTTAGGCAGGAGCCGGAGCTGTGCCCAGAGCCACCCGGTGAGTGCAAAACCTGCAGCAGCAGACACCGGAGCAGCTTTAGGGAAGAGGGAGATGGCAAAGGCAGGTTTGGGGGAGCCGGGAGGGAGCAGTGCTCCCTCTGCTGCCGCCGCGGGGCATCCCGCTGTGCCAGCAGCGCGCAAAGGCGGCCCCACCGAGGGGCTGGAGGGGGCTGCCTCGGGCAGAGGCAATGCTTTCCGTGCCTGTGCTTACTTTGGTTTCCCTCATCTTTATCTAAAGCATCCGCTGTGAGAGAGGGAACTCGGATGGACAGACTTCCATTGCAGTGGGATGATAGAGAACGCACGAGAGAGGCCATGGGGGGCTTGAAGCACCCGACCCTGCGTGGCAATTCCTGCAGAGCTTCACATCCCAGTTACTGTGGGTAGCAATTGCCAGTGGTGCATGGGCTGCCCTTAGTCCCCTGCCCACCTTTTCCACCCCTGGCTTTGCAGCACTTAGCTGCAGCTGTAGGCACGGGACTAATAGAGCTCATTAGGACTCCTTGGCAGCTAACAGTCATTTAATTAGCACCAAAACAGCACCGGGTGGTACCTGTGCACCAAACCCATCAGGCAAATCTTGCCGCAGCATCTGCTGCAGACCACAGCGTGCTCCAGCCAGCACGAGAGCAAAACCAGCAAGAAGAGCAAACAGGGAGGGAGAGAGGGGCTGGGGAAGTAGATGGGAACCCCCCACTAATACATGGAGATTCAGAGCAGCCCAAGGAGAAGGACTTGGGGGTGTTGGTTGATGAGAAAATGACCATGAGCCGGCTGCAGTGTGCGCTCGCAGCCCAGAAACCAACCGGATCCTGGGCTGCATCCAAAGGAGCGTGACCAGCAGGTCGAGGGAGGTGATCCTGCCCCTCTGCTCTGCTCTGTGAGACCTCACTTGGAGTATTGTGTGCAGTTCTGGGGTCCTCAACATCAAAAGGACATGGAACTGTTGGAACAAGTCCAGAGGAGGCCACGAGGATGAGCAGGGACTGGAGCAGCTCCTGTATGAAGATAGGGTGAGAAAGTTGGGGCTGTTGAGCCTGGAGAAGAGAAGGCTGCGTGGAGACCTCAGAGCAGCTTCCAGTGTCTGAAGGGCGCCTATAGGGATGCTGGGGAGGGACTCTTCATGAGGAACTGTAGTGATAGGACAAGGGGTGATGGGTTCAAACTGAAACAGGGGAAGTTTAGATTGGATATGAGGAAGAAGTTCTTTACTGTGAGGGTGCTGAGGCACTGGAATGGGTTGCCCAGGGAAGCTGTGAATGCTCCATCGCTGGTGGTGTTCAAGGCCGGGTTGGACGGAGCCTTGGGTGCCATGGTTTAGTGGGAGGTGTCCCTGCCCATGGCAGGGGGTTGGAACTGGATGAGCTTAAGGTCCTTTCCAACCCTAACTATTCTATGATTCTATGGAGGATGCTTGCGGAGCATCCATCTGCGGCATCCAGCTCCTCTCTGCCGTGCCATGAACTGAGAATGCTTTCCCTTTCCCTGCCATGAACAGGGGGTGCTTTCCTTTTCCCTCCTTTTCTCCTTTTCCTAATGTTTCTCAAGATTAACTTTCTCCACCATGACCCATGTGAACCGCAGCCTGCAATTAAGCATTGGTGTGTGTGAGCCTGGCTTGAGACACATGATGAGAAAGCAGTGTGCCCTTCCCAGGCCAGCAGCCTGCTCCTTCCCTGCATGCCCACCCCATGAGCAGTGCAGGATTCCCACTGAGCACTGACCACTGACTTCAGAGAATCACAGGATCCCAGACTGGTTTGGACTGAAGGAACATTAAAGCTCCTCCAGTTCCAACCCCTGCCACGGGCAGGGACACCTTCCATAGAGCAGCTTGCTCCAAGCCCCTGTGTCCAACCTGGCCTTGAGCACTGCCACGGATGGGGCAGCCACAGCTTCTCTGGGCACCCTGTGCCAGCGCCTCAGCACCCTCCCAGGGAACAGCTTCTGCCTCAGAGCTCATCTCAGTCTCCCCTCTGGCAGCTTAAAGCCATTCCCCTTGGCCTGTCCCTCCATCCCTTGTCCAAAGCCCCTCTCCAGCTTTCCTGCAGCCCCTTTAGGCACTGGAGCTGCTCTAAGGTCTCCCCTTCAGGAGCCTTCTCTTCTCCAGGCTGCCCCAGCCCAGCTCTCTCAGCCTGGCTCCAGAGCAGAGCTGCTCCAGCCCTCGCAGCAGTTCCATGGCCTCCTCCGGCCTCGCTCCAACAGCTCCACATCCCTCCTGTGCTGCTGCCCCAGAGCCGGATCAGGACTGCAGGGGGGTCTCCCCACAGAGACAGTACATCACCAGCTGCCAGGGGCACCTCATGCTGGTGGCGAAACAGCCACTGATACCCGCAGCATCACTCAGCGATACCATCACTGTCAGTCCTGTTTCACCTTGTCCATTCCCATTATAATGGCCAGCACCAAAGCCATCCCGGGCCCAGCCCTCTGTGATTCCCGTTGCTCCAACAATCCCATCTTTGATTCACTAAACCAAAGTCAGCCTGAACTTCCCATACACACAACTTTCAATGTCCTTTCGCAAGTACAGTCCCACTGCTGCAGACATCATCTCCCCCGTGATTCCCTGCTGTGTGCCAAGGAAAATCACCTTAAATAGACCAGCCTTCCATAAGCCCTCTTCTTTTCTTTCTACCTGCCCTGCTTAAGCCCCACGTGCAGTCAGCTGTGATTTGCACAGTTGGGTCCAGTGGTTCACCCAAGGCCAGCACTTCCCCAGCTCTTCTCTCTTCTTCCTTGCTGTAACTCCAGGAACGTTACCCAGGGATCATCTGCTCCCGGGGCTACAGCACAAGGAGTGAAGGCAGAGCCCCGAAGGCTCTGACAAGGAATCTCGGAGCTCTGGGATGAGCACCTACTTGTTCATTCCATCTGCCGGCAGCTGAAGCAAACCCATCTCAGGAGGCTCCCAAATCTGTTCTTCCCCCCATATCCCCCTGTTTCTGTACCCCTTTGAGCATCCTCAGCAGCCCAGGGCAAGTCCCTGCTGCGGATCAGCTTGTCAAGCTGACCCAGAGACGTGGTCCCATGGGGACCCCCAACCAGCCTGAAGCCGTGGGTCCCATGGGGACACCGGGGGTGCCAGGGTGCCCCATTGAAGGAGCGCAGGGACCCTGAGGCAGCAGCCACGAGGTGGCACTGTCATCTTGTCACCCAGCCTGGTGGCATCCAGCCCCAGCCTGGGGCACCCGGAGCATCCCCAGCCCTGCTGCAGAGTCTGGTGTGACTGTGGGCACGGACAGGAGGAGCTGCGATGGGTCAGAAGTGGGGTGGATGACGGTCACTGCGGGAGCTGTGGCTTGGGAGGGATTTTCCTCTTTAGAATCTTCCGGATTAGGGAAAAGCAGCCTTTTCTTCTTAATCCCTATGACATACCCCCCAGTTACAGCGCTGTCCCCCAGCTCACAGCAGCAGAAGCTTGCTGTCACCAGATCTGTCTGAGGTGGGTTGGTAGCCACCAGGAGAGGCACAAAGCCCACATCACCAGGGGTTCTGGGTACCACACTCCCCCATCCCGTCGCAGGGACCCCCATCCGCAGCTCATCCCACCGCAGGAGCCGCTATCAGAGGAGGACCCACACCACAGAGGTGGGGAACACGCGAGCGTGGTGTGTGCTTGCACCACATGGGCGCTGCCACCTCGGCCTGGCCCCGTTCCCCTCATTCATTTGCGGATAAAGGGTTTATTTTCTTTTCCCAGCCCTGCCGCTGCAGGGCAAACACAGCGAAGGCTCCTGAGATACCTCCCACTTGGGCCGGGTGCCTGGGGAAGCGGTGGGGTTTGTCCCTGCGCCTCCTCCTTTGGCACCTCGTGCCTGTAGGGAAACCGCAACGGGCTCAGCCCCGTATGGGGCACCCCCCAACCCCTCTGATGGTGGGGCCATAGGAACGCAGGAATCGGTCACCGAGCTGCCTCCGGTGCCGAGCTCCCAGCCCTGCCCCAAGGCGCTCGCTCACACCCGGTGTTGTGCTGTGGATCAGGGTCTGGCGTCACTGTTTGGGCTGGGGCATCGCAGCCGGGTTTAACCTCTGAGTGCAGGCGGAAAGGGCCCCGTGGGCCAGATAACCCGCTGCAATTAAAGACATTCATTATGCCATTATTACAGGGTAAGATAAGCGAGGGACTCGGTCACCGCTGCTGTGTTGAAGGATGGGGACGCGTCTTGGACCCACTCCATGGGTCAATCCCAAAGCTGGGCAGCCTCATAGCGCAGCTGAAGGCAAGGAGCCAAAGCAGGACCCAAGAACATCCCCTTCCCGTCCACCTCTGTGCCCTCAGCCCGTGGAAAACACATTTGGGACCTGCGGTACAAAAGGCCAAAGCTACAGCCGACAGCAGGAAGGAAGCAGGAAAAACTCCGGCATCACCATCCGGAGCCCGGAGAGACCTTTGGGGACACGTGGAGCCGGATGCCTGCAGCCAGGCTCGGGCCATGCTCACAGCGTGTGCCCATGGAAGGAGTGATGCTCCCGGGATGGCAGCAGGGAGGAAGCATCTCGTGCCCTGGGATAGGGGCTGGGATGCCGGGTGGGGATTTGCCCCATCATCGGGGCTGTGATGCCACCAGGAGGTTGCCCTGGAAGCCACCTCAGCAGCACACGGGGAGCAGGTTTGGCCCCCACAGGGCACTGGCATGGAGGGCTGCACCACGGATTGCCCCCAACACTGACTGTGCTCAGAGAAGAAGCCAACGTGGCCCCCAGGAGACAGCCACCTCCTTTAATTCCCCACCAGAAACGCAGGGTTCAGACATTACAGGGGTTTAGCACCAGAAAACCCATTGCCCCGAGTCAGGAAGCTGCTGGGAGCCCACGGAGCCCACCACCAGCTGATGTGAGCAGGGAGACGCTGAGTTCATCTCCTCGGAGACCCCTGCCACCCTTGGGAGGCCGCGGTGGGCAAGGAGCTGCTTTTGCTCCTGCCATCCCCCTGGGGCTGAGCCAAGGTGGGTCCACAGGACCAGGACCTCCCCATGGGTCTCACCCTGCCGGGCAGGAGCTGTAACCCAAGGACCAGGACCTCCCTATGGGTCGCACCCTGCCGGGCAGGAGCTGTAACCCAAGGACCAGGACCTCCCTATGGGTCTCACCCTGCCGGGCAGGAGCTGTAACCCAAGGACCAGGACCTCCCTATGGGTCTCACCCTGCCGGGCAGGAGCTGTAACCCAAGGACCAGGACCTCCCTATGGGTCTCACCCTGCCGGGCAGGAGCTGTAACCCAAGGACCAGGACCTCCCCATGGGTCTCACCCTGCCGGGCAGGAGCTGTAACCCCGCTGCTCACACCAGGGCTGAGCACCTCCACGGGGACGCTCAGCAGCGACGTGACCCCAAACCCCCCAGCTCCGGGGGGAGAAGGCGCCCCGGGCGGGCTCAGATCATGGAGACCCTGTTCTTGATGTAGACGTGGTACGGATCGCTGCGCTTCTCCACCTTGCGGGAGCGGGTGTAGCCCAGGATGAGGCTGCCCACGGTGGCAGCGAAGAGGGTCATGACGAAGAGGATGTAGAGGAAGGCATTGTCATCGCGGCCGGGCCGGGCGCTGCTGCACGGGACAGCGGTGGCAGCGCGGGCAGAGGGGCAGAGGGGGGGCCCGTGCAGGGTCTGGTTCAAGGCATCAAGCACCGCCTGGAGGCTTCGGTGCCAGGTCTCTGTCTGGTTGTGCTCCTCCATGTCCTCCGCTGGGCTGTGGGAGGGAAGGATCAGCTTGGGATGATGCTGGGATGTCCCACGGGACCCAACCGTGGCCCCAGAATGGTCCTTGAGTCACCAAATCGCAGAGTGCTTTGGGTTGGAGGCGCCTTAAAGCTCCTCCAGCTCCAACCCCTGCCACGGGCAGGGACACCTTCCACTGGAGCAGCTCCAAGCCCCTGTGTCCAACCTGGCCTTGAGCACTGCAGGGATGGGGCAGCCACAGCTTCTCTGGGCACCCTGTGCCAGCGCCTCAGCACCCTCCCAGGGAAGAGCTTCTGCCTTATCTCCAACCTGAACTTCCCCTGTTCCAGTGTGAACCCATCACCCCCTGTCCTATCCCCACAGACCCTAAGGAAGAGTCCCTCTCTGCACCCTCGAAGCACCTCCTCTGCCACGCAGCAAAGGTGGGAGTGGGGCACCCAAACCCTTTGTGTTCACGGCGGCCCCCTCCCTCAATCCCACTCTTTCCACGGAGGGGATGAAGCCCCCGGAGCTTCAGGGCTGCCCCCATCTCCTCCCTGGGGCTGAGGACACAGAGGACACGGACGTTGCAGGGGCCGGGATGCTCGGGTTCGCAGCCTGCCTTCCCTAGAGCCGTGCACTGACAGTGAGCACCACCCCTGTCCTGCACCCAGATCCAGCACCCCAGGGAGCCCGGGAAGGCTGCCTGGGGTCCCCCAATCTCAGGAGCAGCTCCAGGATGGACACTGCCTTACATCCACCCTACACCAGGCTGAGTCCCCCAGGGCAAGGAGCGGCAGTGGCCCCGGCAGGGGGTCCAGCACCCCATGCACCCCTCTGGATCCATCCCATGGGGTCGCTGAGCTAAACCCACCCCAGGATTTCCCTCCCCATGGGTCCCAGCACCCCCCAAACCCCCCGGGGACTCGCTGCCCCTCTACCTGCGCACCCTGGACCCCCACGTGCCCTGTGCACCCCTGTGCACCTTCACACCTTGCTGGGGCTTTAGAGCAGGCGCAGATGGGACACAGGGACACGGTCCCCCACATGTGCCACCCTTTGGGACACAGAAGCCACCGCTGTCCCCCCCGGGGTGGTCCCCCCCTGCTCCGGAGCACCCCATGCAGGCAGCAGCAGCAGCTCTACCCCACGCACCACAAAAGGTGACCCCAAAGCAGTGCTGCACCTCCCCGGTTGAGACCCCAGCGGTGAGGAGGAGGAGGAGGAAGGGGCTGAGCAGCCACGAGTCCGCGGGGAAGGGCTCGGGGCCGCGTTTGAAGCAGGAGGAGGATGAATTGGGGGGATTGAGGGCAGGATCTGGGGAGGGGACCCACGGGTTCGGGGGGATAAAGGACCATGGAGGGGAGCGGGGGGGGGGGTCCGCACTCACCGGGGCCTCCTTCGCCCGCGCTGCTGCCCCGCGGAGATGGCACTGGGGCATCGCGGGGGCCGCGGGCCGGGGGGGGGAGCTCCGCGCTGCCTCCTCCCCTTCCCGGGGCAGAGCCACCTGCCCGGGGCCACCCCGCTCCGCCGGGACCCGGGCGGCCGTGCGGGGCGGGCAGAGCCGGACCGGCGCGTCCCATCCCCGCTCCTCCTCCGGCAGTCCCCGCTGGCACCGAGCCCCTGCACCGGGCACCGGGGCCGCTCAGGGCGCGCTCCTTCCCCCGCCACCGTTCCCGGAGCTGAGCGGGCTCCGTCCAAGCGGAATCGCCCCTCTGCTACCCCCCAGCTGCGCACCCGAAACCCCTGGAGGCTGCGGGGGGGGGGGGCACCCATGGGTGGCTCAGGGGGACCCCCCCAGTGCTGCGCGGCGGCAGCGGCTGAGAGGGGCTCCAGCGGGGGCTCGGGTCTGGTTCCGGGCAGGGCGCAGGGACTTCCTTTGCCATTTCCCATCTCTCCCATCCCTGATGCGCGCAGTGACCTGGGATGGGTCATGGTTGTGCCACCTACCAGGAGGGAAAAGGCTTTGGGGAGCCCATGCACCGGGGGAGCTGCGAGCATCCGCAAGGGGCAGGAGGCGGCTCTGGAAAGCTCCATCCCATGTTGGCTTCTTACCCCTTAAGAAACGCACCGATTCAAACCAGTTTCTGTGTCTCTATCCATAGGTTTGCATTGATGGGCAGGACCCCGGTGCCATCGCAGCCCCGGGATGCTGCATCCCACCGCCGTGAGCCCACTTGAATGCTGTGCCTGGAGCAGTGATTTTGGAGGTGCCAACACCATGCACCCAGCAGGAGCAGATCCCCATTGCCCAGGCTCAATCTCATGCTGTGTGGTTGGCCCCAAGGGATCTGTGATGGCCACAGCTCTGCTCCCTGGGCATCCCGACCCCTTCCCCTCCCCTTCCTGCTTTCCCACATCAGCTCCAGTGGTCTTTAACCACCATTTCCAGCCTCTTATCGGCGATCACTCTTCCAGCACATCACTTCATCTGGGCTGCATCAGCCTTCCAGTGCCTGAAGGGGCTGCAGGAAAGCTGGAGAGGGGCTTTGGACAAGGGATGGAGGGACAGGACAGGGGAATGGCTTTAAGCTGCCAGAGGGGAGACTGAGATGAGCTCTGAGGCAGAAGCTCTTCCCTGGGAGGGTGCTGAGGCGCTGGCACAGGGTGCCCAGAGAAGCTGTGGCTGCCCCATCCCTGCAGTGCTCAAGGCCAGGTTGGACACAGGGGCTTGGAGCTGCTCCAGTGGAAGGTGTCCCTGCCCATGGCAGGGGTTGGAACTGGAGGAGCTTTAAGGTCCCTTCATCCCAACCCATTCCATGGCTCTCTGATTTTCCAGCCACCCAACACCACAGTGAGGATCTTTCTTTGCCATGTGCGGATTTCTCCGGGTGCAGAGCACGGTTCTCATTCACCACGTCCTGGGGAAAATAAATGAGCAAAGGAGCAGCAACGAAGTTCCCAGCAACTCTCTTTATAGAAAATCTGCCCCTTTACGCAGTGGTGAGGGAAGGATGCTCGACACGCATCCACAGCGTGTGTGTGTTCACCCAAAGCTGGGGCATTTAGGAGAAAAGAGGCAGAAAAAAACCCACGAAAGCACCGATTTGAGCATCTCCCCAGCGCGCAGCGGGGATGTGGTACCCATGGAGGTCTCAGCTGACGGATGGAGATCCATGGAGCTGCAGACAGCAGCCCTGATGGAGGCTTGGGTGTTTAAGCAACAGCCCGATCCTCTCTGTACCAGCGCAGCCAAAGGCACTCTGCAGTAAAGCCCCAGGTGGCTCCATCCCCACCACCCCAAGCGGCTCCATCACCCACCGCGCATCGCTCCATGCCAGGACGCCGGCGCCCACCACGGCTCCCGCCGTGGCTCTCAGTCCCCGGGGTCCTCCGCAAAGACCAAGGTGCAGTCAAAGACCTCCTGGAAGGAGTCGAGGAAGGGCCCCAGGACGCGCTCCACCGGGACGTGGCGGCCCAGCTCCCGGCTCAGCGACGTGACCCCCTTCCCCTCCAGCCCGCAGGGCACGATGTGCTCGAACCAGCTGAGGTCGGTGCAGCAGTTCAGCGCCAGCCCATGCGATGTGATGTGGTGCCCGCAGTGCACCCCTGCGCGGACCGAAACACACACACCCCCCCCCCCCAGGTCAGCACCCACGGCACACCACGAAGGGGGGGTCCAGGGGACCAGGCTGCAGGCACCCAGCCCGGGGGTGCAGGGCCCTGCTTTGGGGTGCAAGAGCACGGTTGGGTTCCCCCCCCCCGTGCATACTTCCCCATAGCACACCCCCCAGTGTACCTCCCACCCAAAACACCCCCCCCCCGGTACAACCCCCGTTCCCCTTTACACTCACCCCATACACCCCTCCCCGGTGCACCAACCCCTGCCGGTGTTCACCCCCCCCAGCTTATCCCCCCTTACCCCGGTACACCCCCCCCCCACCCCAAGCTATTCACTGTCCCCGCGCACCTCCCTCCGCTACAGCCGCTTCCCACCACTCGGTGCACGACCCCCCCCCCCCCCAACATCACCGCGCACCGCTCCGACTCTTCCCCCCCCCCGGTCCCTCCCCTTCCCGTCGGGCACCCCCCGTTCACCCCTCCTCGGGACCCCCCAACATCCGCGTGCACCGCTCCGACGCTCCCCCCCCCCCGGTCCCTCCCCTTCCCGTCGGGCACCCCCCGTTCACCCCTCCTCGGTACCCAACATCCACGCGCACCGCTCCGACGCTCCCCCCCCCCCCGGTCCCTCCCCTTCCCGGCGCTCACCGATGGCGCAGACTTTGCTGTCCCCCACCCAGACGCCGGTGAAGGGCGGCGGGAGGGCGCGGGCGGCGCCGAGCCCCATGCGGCGGCACAGCCTCAGGCTCAGCTCCTGCAGGGCCCCCACGTAGCGGCGCAGCGGGAGGCGGCGGCGGCGGAGGTCGAGCACCGGGAACGCCACGAGCTGCCCGGGCCCGTGGAACGTGACGTGGCCGCCGCGCCGCGCCGCCACCAGCGCCGCCCCCCGCGCCCGCAGCCCCGCGGCCGCCGCCGCCCCCGGCGCGCCCCGCAGCCCCCACGCGTACACGGGCCCCGCCGGCTCGCTCAGCACCACGCTCTCCGCCGCGCCCGCCCGCGCCGCCGCCACGCAGCGCTCCTGCACCCGCAGCGCCTGCGGGAACGGCCGCAGCCCCAAGCGCAGGACGCGCACCGCGCACGGAGGCATCGCGGGGCGGAGCTGCGGGGGGGGGGAGGAGTCGGGAGGGGCGGGAATGGGTAACGGGGAGGGGATGGAGGGTGCGGGATAGGGATGGGGGAGAGGGCGGCGGGGACGGGGATGTGGATGTGCGCGGCGCTGTGTGCGGCGCTGCGGTCCTCAGCGTCGGAAGGACATGGAGCTGTTGGAGCGAGGCCGGAGGAGGCCGCGGGGATGAGCAGGGGCTGGGGCAGCTCCTGCATGGAGCCAGGCTGAGAACATGGGGGCTGCTGAGCCTGGAGAAGAGAAGCTGCATGGAGACCTCAGAGCAGCTTCCAGTGTCTGAAGGGGGCTACAAGGATGGTGGAGAGGGACTCTTCATGAGGGACTGCAGTGCTAGGACAGGGGGTGATGGGTTCAGACTGAAACAGGGGAAGTTCAGGTTGGATATGAGGAAGAAGTTCTTTACTGTAAGGGTGGTGAGGCACTGGAATGGGTTGCCCAGGGAAGCTGTGAATGTTCCATTGCTGGTGGTGTTGAAGGCCGGGTTGGACAGGGCCTTGGGTGCCATGGTTTAGTGGGAGGTGTCCCTGCCCATGGCAGGGGTTGGGACTGGATGAGCTTAAGGTCCTTTCCAACCCAAACCACTCTGATTCTATAAAAGACTGGGGGCTGGCACAGGGGGTGGGAGGACCAGGGATATCGGGAATAGGGTAGAGCGGACAGGGGTGGAGGACTGGGGAGAGGTAGAGATGGAAGACAGGAGGTAGGGGGTAGGGGACAGGCAGGGAGGATAGGATGGGGAGAAGGACAGAGGATGGAGGACGGGACAAGGATAGGGGAGAGGGGACAGGGAATGGGGATGGGGGAGAGGGATCAGAGATGGAGGACAGGACAGGCACAGGGGAGGATAGGGGATGGAGACAAAGGATAGGGAATAGGGGACATGGATGAGGTGACAGAGGTGGAGGTTACAGGACAGGCATAAGGGATGGGGGACAGGATTGGGGGAAGAGGGGATTGGAATGGGAGAGAGCAGACAGACGGAGACAGGGAACAGGCACAGAGGAGGACGGGATGGGGTCAGGGTATGGGGGGAGAGGGCAGAAGGCTCAGAGATGGGGGATGGGGACTGGGATAGGGGAAAATAGGGGATTGGGACCACGGATGGGGATGAAGGATGGAGGACAGGGGACGGATGGGGGGAGGGGTCAGAGGGGACAAGAGTACAGAGATGGAGGATATGGGACAGGCACAGGGGATGGGGACAGGGATGGGGAGACAAGGAGAGGCATGGGGAAGGAGAGGTGATAAGCACAGTGAATGGGGACAGAGATAGAGAGCAGGGACAAGGGGGTAGAGGATGATAGGTTGGGGCTGGGGCACGGGACACGGCCTGAGACAGCGTACGGGGATGGGGCCTGTGGGGGGGGTAGAGGACAGGGGGTCACGCTGGGGACAGCGCATAGATGGGGACCAGGGCCTGGGGAGGGGGGATAAGGCACAGGGATGCGATTGGGGCCCGGGGGGTGGCTGATAGGGCCCAGGGCTGCAGTAGGAGAGAGATAGGGCCCCATCACTGCTGGGTGTGGGACACGGGGCACCAAGAGGGAGGACGGGGTGAGGGCAGGGCATGGGGACACGGTGTCCTGGTGGGGTTGGGGTGGGCTGGAGCTGCTCGGAATGGGGGGAAGCTGATACCCTGCGCTGGCATCTGGAGGTCAGGGGCTGTACGTGAACTCATTGTGCTGCTGAAGCACTGATGGGGGCCACAGTTTGTCACCCTGCGACTCCGGGAGCCGTAAACCGTTCCCGCGTACCATTCCCAGTGTAGGGAATACACGCGTCCAGGCGGACCGCTAATGAGTCACCCATTAAAGCCTGAGCAAACCATTCCCAGCCCAAGGTCCTTCCAGCTTCCGGCTGGATGAGGCGTGAGAAAGTGTGGGTTGAGTTTATAGAGCACCCGCTGTGCTCCTGAGCGCGCGGGGTTACCAAAACTGCACCTCGGGCTCCTGGAGACCTCACTGTGGCCTTTCTGTTCTTAAAAGGGACTTACACGAAAGATGCAGAGAGGCTTTGGCCAAGGGTCTATAGGGACAGGCCAAGGGGAATGGCTGTAACTGCCAGAGGGGAGACTGAGATGAGCTCTTAGGCAGAAGCTCTTCCCTGGGAGGGTGCTGAGGCGCTGGCACAGGGTGCCCAGAGAAGCTGTGGCTGCCCCATCCCTGGCAGTGTTCAAGGCCAGGTTGGACACAGGGGCTTGGAGCTGCTCCAGTGGAAGGGGTCCCTGCCCTTGGCAGGGGGTGGAGCTGGAGGAGCTTTGAGGTCCCTTCATCCCAACCCGTTCCGTGTTTTTATGATCTACCCTTTGTCACCATAGGTCATTCAGCTCTTGTTTGACAACAGCAATAACGTCTGTGTGGGTATTTGCGAGGAAGGGAAGGCGCATCCCTTTGTTCAGCCGTCTTCTTGGTGAAAAACAAGTTCTAGGATGACTTACGAGATTAATATAGCCTAGCAGGAAATTCAAATGGGGAAAACCCCACTGTAAACCTCACCATGGGATCAGGGAACCATGGAATCAGCCAGGCGGGAAAAGCCCTTTAAGCTCACCCAGTCCAACCCTTACCCCAGCACTGCCAAGGCCACCACTGACCCACGGCACTGAGGCCTCGTCTCCATGCTCTGTGAGCACCCGCAGGGACGGTGGCTCCAGCCCTGCCCTGGGCAGTTCCAATGCTGAGCACCCTCTGGGGAAGGAATTGTTCCTCAGCTCCATCTAACCCTGCCCTGGTGCAGCTTGAGGCCGCTTCCTCTTGGCCCATCCCTTGTTCCTTGGGAGCAGAGCGCAGCCCCCTCCTGGCTCCATCCTCCTCTCAGGCAGTTGTAGGGAGCCATCAGGTCCCCCCTGAGCCTTCTCATGCCTGAGCTCATGGAGCAGCGCCCAAGCATCCCCTCCTCAAGCACCACCTTGAGGAGCCGCTCCACGTCCCTGCCTTGGCCGGACGCGCTCGTACCGTGCACCATCATTGTGTGTGTTGAGCGATTTCCTCTTCTTTCTGATTAAGCATCAACTTCTTGCCTGCAGATCAAAGGTAAAGCTCTTCCTTTTTGGCTTGCCCCGGCTCTGCCTGCGTAAGATGAGGGGGGTTGTGTGTAATGGCTCTGGGATGCTCGTAAGCACCACGACAGGGATGAGCGTGGCTGCGTCGCCGGGGTATTTACTGTCCATATCCTGCTTTTGAAGCAGGCAGGAAACCTGGGTGGAAAGGGGCCATGGATGGCTCATGCTTTATCCTTCTGCCAGGCTCTGAGGGCTTTTAAGGTGGGATTTTCCCTTCAGCACAGGGTAACCTGCTGCTCTGGCGTGGCTTTTCCTTTGGGTACCTTAAACCTTGAGCAAGCCTCTTGAACCCGCAGCAGTTCCTATGGTGTCCGAGCCCCTGGCACAGGAGCCTCCCTTGGGAAGCTTTAGAGCTTGATGCAAATCAGGCCTTAACAGCAGGAAGGGAAGGGGAGGACAAAGGTGGTGGCTGTGAAACAGGTGCCTGGCAAAGGGCACCGTCACAGCCCATGGAGAGACGCAGGCGGATGCAAAGGGCAACGTCTTGGCGCTGGGGAGGCCCGGGACCAAATTCCTGTTGACTTTGGCAAGGCTGGGATGCCCCAGCGAGGTGGCGGAACTGTCGCCGCGTCACAGGGTGCCCGGCCTGGGCTGCCCCCGGTCACGTTCTCCTTCCAAGCACGTTGTGCTCATAAGCCCCAGGAAGAGCGGGACTACCGCTGCTCTGCTTGCGTGTACTGACATGAACCACTCGAAGCACGGAGGGGTTCGACACGTGGGGCTCACATTCCGAGCTGCACAAGCCCAGGTGGAAAAGCCCATGCCAAAGATATTGGCACGTCCCTGGATGTGTTTCTGGAATCATTCCTCTCTCCCACAGGGCTGGAAGGAGCTCAGAGGTCACCTCCTGCATTGCCCTGGTGGGGTTTGAACCTGAATGGTCATCCCTGCTGGGTGTCCCAGATGTCCAGTGATGGAGAGGTCTCCCGGCCTGGTGCTGGGAAGCCTGAACTATGGATTTCCTTTTCCATGATATGTATTCCACCAGTTGCAGGTCTGCAGGTTCCCATGGGATGCCTTGGAAGGATCAGCCAACCTCCCTATAAGGAGCCCAGCATCGAGTCCTGCACACACCAGCTTACCGGTGCTGCAGTTACCTGCAAGGACAAACATTCCCACGACATCTCATTCCATAGTGAACCTTTCCCTGAGTGTGTTGGGATGGAATCACTCAGGCTGAGCTCTCCAGTTCATCCAGGCAGGATCCCGGTGGATGTGACCCTTAGGCAGAACCGCTCCTGCCCCCCCGGTGCCTTCACTGACTCCAAGAAGCACGTTCCCAAGGCAAAGAGGAAGAGAGCCAAGGGAAGGCACGTGTGAGGCTGAGCGCGCCAGGGTGCATTGAGGAAGCACTTACGGAAGCTCCTCGCTGTGCCTGGGGACACGGGTGGGAGCGGGAGTGGGTTTCCGTGCTCGTTGTGCTTCTGTTGGTTGTCATCATCTTCTGACCCATCTTGGAGCCAAGAGATGAGGGACTCTTCGTCAGGGATGCAGGGACAGGACAAGGGGTGATGGGTTCACACTGGAACAGGGGGAGTTCAGGTTGGAGATAAGGCAGAGGCTCTTCCCTGGGAGGGTGCTGAGGCGCTGGCACAGGGTGCCCAGAGAAGCTGTGGCTGCCCCATCCCTGGCAGTGTTCAAGGCCAGGTTGGACACAGGGGCTTGGAGCTGCTCCAGTGGAAGGTGTCCCTGCCCATGGCAGGGGTTGGAGCTGCAGGAGCTTTAAGGTCCCTTCCGACCCAAACCAGGCTGGGATTCTGTGACACGATCCTATCAACACCCGATGCACAACCACCCCAGGGCACCATCCCACCGCTTGTGCATCTGCAGAGAGGAGAAGCTCCTGATGTCCAGCCTGAGCCTCTCCCATCTTACACCCACCTGGTTACCCAATATAAAGCAGGTATGAGGGAGATCAGACCCCATCCCAGGGCATTTTCATACCCAGAAAAGGAATCCTCAGCTTGAATAAACTCGTTCTTACCCATCACCCAACCTCCATTAGCAAGCCACACACCGTGCCCTGAGGGTGACAAGTGCGAGTTGACGGTTCCCAGGCACCTTAACGCGGGTCAGGAAATGCTCCAGAAACCTCAACGCAGGAAACTTAAAGGAGGAAAACACAAAGCGTGAAAAGAGCCTTTAAAAGGAAGATAAAGATGCGCGATCCGTGGAGACCTGCACCCTCTTTCCGTAAAGCGAACGCAGCCGTCGAACCTGGAGGTGAATGTGCAGGAATAACTGCACGGGATGAAGAGAAGGAGAGAACAGGAGCCTGAGGGGGTGCGCGGGGCCACAGGAGGAGGAAGAGGATGTGTAGAATCCTGTTAGAGCACAACAACGCTGGTGCCAGCTGCGTAACGTGATCGTGGCTGCGGACGGAGCCGTGAGGTTGCTTTAGCGCTTGTTAAACGCCTGCAGCTTCCTTCCCTGGCCTTTGCCAGCTGAAAAGCTGCTGTATCCAAGAGTGGATCCGGACCCGCTCGGGTTTGCCATGGAGCGAGCGGCGATGCTCAGAGCGAGGTGCGCTCCATCGCGGGGTGGCATCGCTGTGTGACCGCCTCGAGCAGGGCCCTTCGCTGGGGCTCTGTGGCCATTGGAGCTGCGCAGGGCAGAGCTGCTCCTGGGATCACAGAACCCGTGGGGTTGGGTTGTATTTGGTCATTCCTCTCCTTGCTCAGCTCTTCCGACATCGCAGAAGGTGGTTTCAGAAGGGCACATGCACGCAGTGCAGTGGGATGAAGGGGAGTGGGTCCATCTCAGCCATGACTTGCATGAGGTGAAGCTCATGTGAAACAGCTGTTGTAGGCGGCTCAACAAGACCAAGTGCTGGGGCCTGCTCTTTGGCCACAACAGCCCCATGCAACGCTCCAGGCTTGGGGAATTGTGGCTGGAAACTGCCCATGGAACAGGACCTGGGGGTGCTCATTGATGGAGCTGAGCATGAGCAGCTGTGCCCAGGCAGCCGGGGAGCCCCCAGCATCCTGGCCTGGATCAGCACCAGTGCGGCAGCAGGGCCAGGGCAGGGATTGTGCCCCTGCACTGGGCACTGGTGAGGCCGCACCTCGGATCCTGTGCTCAGCTCTGGGCCCCTCACTACAGGAGAGACATTGAGGTGCTGGAGCGGGGCCAGAGAAGGGAATGGAGCTGGAGCAGGGCCTGGAGCACAGTGGGATGGGGAAGGGCTGAGGGACCTGGGGGGTTCAGATGGAGAAGAGAAGGCTCAGGGGGGACCTGATGGCTCCCTACAACTGCCTGAGAGGAGGATGGAGCCAGGAGGGGGCTGCGCTCTGCTCCCAAGGACCAAGGGATGGGCCAAGAGGAAGCGGCCTCGAGCTGCACCAGGGCAGGGTTAGATGGAGCTGAGGGACAATTCCTTCCCCAGAGGGTGCTCAGCATTGGAACTGCCCAGGGCAGGGCTGGAGCCACCGTCACTGGGGGTGTTTAAAGCGTAGATGTGGCCCTTTGGGACATGGTTTAGAGGTGGATTTGGTGGTGCTGGGTTAACAGTTGGACTCGATGATCTTAAAGGCCTTTTCCAACTTCAAGGGTGCTGAGGCACTGGAATGGGTTGCCCAGGGAAGTTGTGAATGCTCCATCGCTGGTGGTGTTCAAGGCCAGGTTGGACATAGCCTTGGGTGCCATGGTTTAGTGGGAGGTGTCCCTGCCCATGGCAGGGGGTTGGAACTGGATGAGCTTAAGGTCCTTTCCAACCATGACTATTCCATGGTTCTATGATTCTATGATTCTGTGATTCTGTGATTCCATAATGTTACTGATCCATCAACACTTCCAACTGCCGTGTTCCCGCAGCAGTGCCAGACACAACCGTACCACCATCCTGCAGCTCCTCAGCAGCATCTTTGTGTGATGGGGTGTCAGACTGCTCTGGGGGGACTCATCCAGCCTAAATACAGCGCAGGAAATAGCTTGCTTTCCCTTGAGGTGGCTTTCCTTCGTTCACAGCGTGGCTGCACAAACCCTCATGCTGGCAGTGAGGAGGAGGCAGTGGGTGGTGGGAAGCAGGCAGGGATGAGCAGCAGCAGCTCTGGTGTGTATGGGATGAAGAGCAGTGTGGGTCTCTCGCTGTTCCCAGCACTAGCAGCAGAGCTCCATCACCCAGACGTGCAGCTCCAGCGCAGCCAGGAGCGTGGTGTCCAACTGTCACCTGCTGCCTCAGACAGGGAATTGCAGCAGAAGAGATGAGGGACTCTTCATCAGGGGCTGTAGGGACCGGACACGGGGTGATGGGTTCACACTGGAGCAGGGGAAGTTCAGGTTGGAGATAAGGCAGAGGCTCTTCCCTGGGAGGGTGCTGAGGCGCTGGCACAGGGTGCCCAGAGAAGCTGTGGCTGCCCCATCCCTGGCAGTGTTCAAGGCCAGGTTGGACACAGGAGCTTGGAGCTGCTCCAGTGGAAGGTGTCCCTGCCCGTAGCAGGGGTTGGAGCTGGAGGAGCTTTAAGGTCCCTTTATCCCAACCCATTCCATGACTGTTTGAATCTTCAGCCCGTTCCCAGGGCTCAGCACCTGCAGTGTGAGCGGTACCTTAAATTCTCTGATTCCATTCTCCCACCAGGGTATGATATAGGGACCAGGGAAAGAGTGTCCCTGTTTTGTCACCCCAGGCACCTTATGGGACGTGGTCAAGCTGACTCCTAAGTGTTTGCCCCCAGTATCTCCTTGCCTGCTTGTCCCCAGGATGCTGTAGCTGTGCATCACCCTGTACCTGCGGAGATGCTTTCCTGCTCATTCTCATCTCTGCTTTATCCATAGTCATTCTTCAAGGGATTTTCATTCCTCCCTAGCTGTTACCCTTATTTATCTCCTTTAATAGCCTGTCTGCTTGTGGAAACAGATCTGCAGAGCTGAAAACAAGCTGTTCTGCCACCGCTCCTTCTGTGCCCATCCTCCTATTGAGTAAATGTCAAATACTCCATGCTGAGGCACACTAATTGTCTTGAAATGAATGCCATCAGGAACAGGAGTCCCGAGGGGAACTATTCCATCAATCTTCCATGCAACAGCCCCCAGAACACGCTCGGAATGAGATGTGTGCATTAGTTACTAACCTGAGGTCAGAAATGCCAGCGACTGATGTGACTCACCGTGGGGAATGAGTCGTGGAAGATCTTCATCTTCTTCGTCTTTGGAATATACTCCTCTTAGTCATAGAACCATAGGATCCTGGAATCCCAGGATGAAGGATCATCTGCTCCAACCTTTCCAGGCACAGCATGACCCAGACTGGATGCCCAGCACCCTGTGCAGCCCAACCTTAACAGTGTCCAGCGCTGGGGAGTCACCACTTCCCTGCGGAGATTCTTCCAATGGCTGCTTGTTCTCATTGGGAAACATTTCCCTCTTGTGTCCAGTGGGAATCTCCCCGGGAGTTACCTGTGCCCATAATTCCTCACTTTGTGCCCCTCGTCTTTGTTCGGGAGTGACAACATGCATTTGGTGGTAGCAGAGAGTATATTCTTCTGGCTCATGTATTCCCAGGTGGCTACAGGTGCCTTTTCCCACCTCAGTGCTTAAACCTCATGTTTTTATGTTTCAGGAAGTGGCTTTTAATACAGAAGCACAAGAATCTTGGCACAAAAAGGCTGTATAAAGTGTAAGAGCAAATCCATCTGCTCATACCAGTAACAATACAGTACTTCTCTTCATAGAATCATGGTTTGGGTTGGAATGGGACCTCAAAGCTCCTCCAGCTCCAACCCGTGCCACGGGCACAGACCCCTTCCATTGGAGCAGCTCCAATCCCCTGTGTCCAACCTGGCCTTCCACACTGCCAGGGATGGGGCAGCCACAGTTTCTCTGGGCACCCTGTGCCAGCGCCTCAGCACCCTCCCAGGGAAGAGCTTCTGCCTCAGAGCTCATCTCAGTCTCCCCTCTGGCAGCTTAAAGCCATTCCCCTTGGCCTGTCCCTCCATCCCTTGTCCAAAGCCCCTCTCCAGGTTCCCTGCAGCCCCTTTAGGCACTGGAGCTGCTCTAAGGTCTCCCCTTAAGGAGCCTTCTCTTGTCCAGGCACATGGCTCTGTGATGCATCACAACACACGTGAGCGGGCTGGGAACCAGCTCCCAATTAAGACACTTAGTTTTAGGTGTCTGCATACGGTGGGTGTCCAAAACTGCCTGTTGCCGGTGGAGACAGCAGGCAGCACTGCCAGCAGTGCCAGCGGTGATTTGGATGAGCACGGTAGACTGCAGCCGCTGTCGGCAGTCACGCGGCTGTTCTCTGCTGCCTGTCACAGGGGTCAGGCAATCCTTCGCGTGCATTCTTCCACTCGAAACTTAGAGAATCCCAGAATCCCAATGGAAGAGACCTCAGGGATCATCTGCGCCAACCTTTCCAGGCAAGGCATGACCCAGACTGGATGTCCAGCACCCTGTGCAGCCCAACCTTAACAGTGTCCAACACTGGGAGTCACCACTTCCCTGGGGAGATTATCCCAGTGGCTGCTTGTTCTCATTGGGAACGATTCTCCTCTTGTGTCCAGTGGGAATCTCCCCAGCAGTAACTTGTGCCCATCACCCCTCGCCTTTCCCATGGATTCCTTGTCCAAAGGGAGTCTCCATCTTCTCTGCAGCCCCCCTTTAACTCCTGGCACATGGATGAGGTCTCCCTGAGCCTCCTCTTCCCCAGCTGAACAGTCCCGGCTCTCTCAGCCTTTCCTCACTGCTCCCCAGCCCTTGGACCATCCCTGTGGCCCTTCTCTGGCCCCTCTGCAGCCCGGCCACAGCTTTGCTGTGCAGCAGGAGCCAACCTGACCCCGTGTTCCAGGGGTGGCCTGACCAGCGCCGAGCACAGTGGGACAACCTCAGTGGTTTCTTAGATGCCTCTCCCTTGTCAGCATTATTGATGCCTCACTCAGACTTTTATTGTGAACGCACATAGGAAAGAACACAGAAAATACAATGAAGCCATGCAAACACACATCTGTCTTGAGTGTAGCTGTCTCCTGGGACACCGAGTTCTGTTCTAGTTTATGGACTTTATGATGGGGCTTGGAGCAAGCTGCTCTAGTGGAAGGTGTCCCTGCCCATGGCAGGAGGTTGGAACTGGATGAGCTTTAAGGTCCCTTCAACACAAACCAGGCTGGGATTCTATGATTCTATGACTTGCCTGTACCTGATTCTGAGCCTTGCAACCCTAGAAGCAAACAAACTGTGTGAAGTTTACAGCTGGACTTGATGGTCTTAAAGGTCTTTTCCAACCTAAATCATAGAATCATAGAATAGTCAGGGTCGGAAAGGACTTTAAGCTCATCCAGTTCCAACCCCTGCCATGGGCAGGGACACCTCCCACTAAACCATGGCACCCAAGGCTCTGTCCAACCTGGCCTTGAACACCGCCAGCGATGGAGCATTCACAGCTTCCCTGGGCAACCCATTCCAGTGCCTCAGCACCCTTACAGTAAAGAACTTCTTCCTCATCTCCAATCTGAATCATTCTATGATTCTCATTCCCGCTGGTTTTCTTATGGTGTTTGGCCCTAAGTCTTCCATGCGTTTCCATTTTGCGTGGTTAAGGAATCACTGCCTCTCTGCTTTCCTTAGCTATGACTCGCCCGTCACACAGATGATCCCACTAGTTCTCTGTGGTTGTTGGTAATTCACCTTGTTGGAAGGAAGGAGGAGGGTCAGACCCTGTATCTCCTGATGTATCTGTCATAGGACTTCCATTTCAGATGGGATGTGTTTCTCTCCCCAAACTGGCTCTTCAGAAGCCTCTAATAGATCTGCTCTTCGTAGAATCATAGAATCCTGGAATGGGTTGGGTTGGAAAGGACCTTAAAGCTCACCCAGTTCCAACCCCTGCCGTGGGCAGGGACGTCTTTTGGAGCAGAGCTCCATAAAGGAAATGGGTGCCAGGTCCCAGATGACTTTTGCATAGATTCTATTACCTGCGCTTTGACCCTGGGACTTGCACATCTCTCCCTTCAGCATTGCCCGGTTGCTCAAGGAAGTCCCCCCTCCTAAGGCATTACTTAAACCTCAACAGAACTCCTTTCACTCCAGTTCCTCCAAGGCGGATGCTCGCCAGCAGCTATATATAATAAATTTCCAGAGACTCTGCCCATTCTTTTCCATGTTTTTGGAAAGCAGTCGTGAAACAACCACTGTGAGGAGGCCTCGGGCTCAGTTCCTGCTGGTGCTGCTGGTTTTGGCTGGGGGCAGCCGTAAGGAGAAGATGTTTTGTCACTGAGAGGCATCTTTGAAAGGCTCCTTTATAGTGCTTTGGGGAAAAAAGGCCGGGAGTCGGGATACGTGGGCTTTACACCTGGGAGCATTGAAAGCTTCTTGGACAAATTACATAACCTCTCTGTGTCTCGGTGCTGTCCTCTTTGAAATGGGGATAACACTTCTTCAAGGAGGAATACATGTTTAATGTACCTTTTAGGGCCCCAGGTGAGAGTACTGCAAACCCCATCCAAAAGAGCATTACCAGACCTTCGAAGGGAATAATCCCGAAGTCTTTTTGGATCCTGCATTGGGATTCATACACTGTACCATCTCCTGTTGTGCAAGAGAAACGCCATACACCTCAGCACCTCTCAGTTGGATGCATGCCAATGCGATGATACCTCTTGTTCCCATTTTTCCTTCCTATTGTAGCTGTGAAACATCATTTACAGGTGTCAGCATACAGGGAAAGGAGACAGGGTGGCTTCCAGTCTTCAGCTCCTTATTCAAGGCAATGAGCAGTCTGTAGCTATGGCGACTGCTTTAATGTGCAGAAGTAGGCAGCATTCACTACAGACCATGAGGATCCTGCAGCTCCCTGTGCCACTGACTGAGCACCTTCACAGGAAAGGATTTCTTCCTTCTCTCTAGGCTGAATCTCCCCTATTTTAGGTTACACCCAGGAAGTTCAAAGTCAGGCAAACACCCAGTGCTCATAAAGGTAACAGTTCAGTGGTCTCTTCATTGGAGGAACCCATTTCGTACCCTAAAAGCACGTTTTTCAGCTCAGCTGAAAACACAGACAGGAGGGGAAATGCGCTTCGGTTCTGTCCCACAGAAACGGATGCTGTGGCTCTGTTAGACATCATTGATTCACTTCGTTTGTGCTGCTTGTACCTAATGGCAAAATGAAGAAAGCCGCATGCAGGGACAGAGCTGCCGGAGCAGTTCTGTTATCCCAGTGAAGGGAGGGGGCCATGGAATCTCCTCTGGAGCCAGGCTGAGGGAGCTGGGCTGGGGCAGCCTGGAGAAGAGAAGGCTCCTGAAGGGGAGACCTTAGAGCAGCTCCAGTGCCTAAAGGGGCTGCAGGAAAGCTGGAGAGGGGCTTTGGACAAGGGATGGAGGGACAGGCCAAGGGGAATGGCTTTAAGCTGCCAGGGGGGAGACTGAGATGAGCTCTGAGGCAGAAGCTCTTCCCTTGAGGGTGCTGAGGCTCTGGCCCAGGGTGCCCAGAGAAGCTGTGGCTGCCCCATCCCTGCAGTGCTCAAGGCCAGGTTAGACACAGGGGTTGGAGCTGCTCCAGTGGAAGGTGTCCCTGCCCGTGGCAGGGGTTGGAACTGAAGGAGCTTTGAGGTCCCTTTATCCCAAAGCATTCCATGATTCCATGTGCTCTGTACAGTGGCTTGTCCTGCCCTGGGTGTCAGGCAGAAGGTGCGGCCTTAGCCCATGGCCAGGGCGATGGACGTGAGGAGTGGTGGGATGGTGGTGAGGATGTGGAGCTGTGAGGGGACAGTGTGGGGCCGTGGGGCCATGAGGAGACAGCACAGGGCTGTGTTGAGCTGTGGGGCCATGAGGAGACAGTGCGGGGCTGCGTTGAGCTGTGGGGCCATGAGGAGACAGCGTGGGGCTGCGGGGCTGTGGAGGTGTTCTCTGACAATGAAGAAGGGAAGATTTGGTAAAGGTTTATGTGGATGAAAGTGAAACTCCTGGGTTTGGAAGAGAAACGTCTCCCTGTAAGCAAGCGGGACCTGGGGAGAGGTACAGGGCTGGTCCATGAGCCGTTGGGAGCAGAACGGTAAAAGCTCCCTTCAGAAAGATTAGGAAGGAACCCGGGGTCAAGAGGAAGAAACCCAACAGCATCAATTCTGCGCAGCTCAGCAGAGGAAGGGGTCACGGCGTCCCTGAGGGAGCTCAGTCCATGGTAACGCTGACAACCAGCCCCGAGGTAAGCGAGCCTTGCCCTCGGCTACCCTTACTCACGGACCATGTGCCGTGGAATAACTGTGTCTTTACGTGGAGACGAGGGACTAAGGGGAAACGGCTGTAAGTGCAGACTCGGATGCACGGCAAACACTGATGGCAGCTCGAGGTGAGTGTAAGCGGGCTGCCCGCAGCCTCCCGGCTCTGCACGGAGATGCATTAAGCAGCATCGCGACTGCGTGAGGTGAAGGAGCCCACATTTGGGACGAGGGGATGGGGCAGAGCCAGCCCCGGGCCCGTGAGGGGACGCGGCGGGCACAAGGACCCAGCGCCTCCGCTTGTTTGTCCCCGCGCAGCCGCCGTCGGGGCCCGTTGCCATGGCAGCGGGGAGGCGGCCGCGGCCCTGAGGCGCGCGGGAAGCCGCCGGCCCGCCATGGAGGACGAGCTGTACCTGGAGAACATCGACGAGTTCGTCACCGACCAGAACCGCATCGTGAGTGCGGCGGGGGGCGGCAGCGGGGCGAGCCCTGCCCCTCAGGGCTGCGGCTGCAGCGGGGCTCTGAACCCCGGTGCGCCCCGAGCCCGCCCGTGGCGCGCACGCGGGTGGCCGCGGAAGCCGCTTTGCTCCTCGGGGCTGTTTACTCGAGGGGAGGGCGCTGTGGCGCATGGCGGTGTTTGCTGTTTGCAGAGCGCTCTGTCAAGCGGGGGGGGAGATGGGTTTCTTGTCAGGATATTTCCCCCCCCCCCCCCCCCCCGAGGTTAATTATTAACATCTCATGGAATCGGGGAGTGGTTTCATTGGAAGGGACCTTAAAGCTCCTCCAGCTCCAACCCCTGCCAAAGGGACACCTTCCACTGCAGCAGTTCCAAGCCCCTGTGTCCAACCTGGCCTTGAGCACTGCCAGGGATGGGGCAGCCTGTGCTGCGTAGCCTTAGGGTTAGTTTAAAGAGGCAGAGCGGGAGGAGAAACAGGTATAAAAGTCATGCCTTGTCTAAATAATATAGCAAGTGTTATTAATGTTTACAAGGGCCTGTAGGGACAGGACATGGGGAATGGCTTTAAGCTGCCAGAGGGGAGACTGAGATGAGCTCTTAGGCAGAAGCTCTTCCCTGGGAGGGTGCTGAGGCGCTGGCCCAGGGTGCCCAGAGAAGCTGTGGCTGCCCCATCCCTGCAGTGCTCAAGGCCAGGTTGGACACAGGGGTTGGAGCTGCTCCAGTGGAAGGTGTCCCTGCCCGTGGCAGGGGCTGGGGCTGGAGGAGCTTTAAGGTCCTTTCCAACCCAAACCACTCTGGGATTCTAAGGCAGTGGCCAGAGATCCTGCGACATGGCCAGGCAGCTGAACCCCAATATATCCTCAGTTGTTTGGGAGAACCACAAAAGCTTCTCACAGCTAAAACCTGTGCTGTTTAACTCCTTTTCTGCGTTGTGAAGCTAAGCAGTGAGTGTGTTTTGAATGCCTGCTATTTATGCAATGGCACTGCAAGAAGGTGTTCCCAAAACCACACCTTTCAGGGCAGGTAGTTCGCTCAGGTCTCAGGAATTCAGTCTACTCAATAAAGCTTGGCTGGGTGCGTGTCCAAGTGCTCTCGCTTCTAACTGGTTTTGCTGTGTGTTTCTTGCAGGCGGGGAGGGCGTGAAGAGTTTGACTTGCCCATTAAACAAGCAGGTGGAGGTTTAACAGGTCAAGAGGTTGGAGTTCTCTTACTGAAGTGAGATTTGCTTTGTTCTTGTTACAGGTGACATACAAATGGCTGAGCTATACCCTGGGAGTTCATGTCAACCAGGCTAAACAGTAGGTATTAGTGCATCCCACGGGCGTTTTGTTTTGTGGCAAAGCCTTACTAATGACTCTTTTCACAATCGTGGTTAGTATATTAAAATTATCCCTCTGGAAATACCTTAAAGTCCTTCTTGGGCACAGCCTGTTATTTAGTGTCTTATTGGGGGCAGGTCTTGCCTTGACTCTGGGAGTTGTGCTTTAGAGAGCAGTGCTCAGCTGGGCACCTTATGCTGCTTTAGATCATAAATTCTTTGGTCAGAATTGATGGTTCAATGTTCTATTCCATCCTGGATGTGTTTTAGAACTTGACTCTGGTTCTGAAGAGCTATGCCTCTGTGAGAGCCTGCTGCTGCATGTCCCAGCTTAGGATATTATATGTTATCCATGGATATTGCTGGGAGCAGGATCAGGAAAACACAAACCAACACTGATTGTAGCCGCAGCTCATGTATATGCAAATGCTCATTCACTCTGATCACCCTGCTGTTCAAATCAACCCATTATGCAGATCTCCTTACCAGGCTTGATGGGCACAGGTAGATGTTTGAAGGCTGGGGAAGTCAGGATGCTGTCAGCATGGTTTTGCTTCTCGGAATTTAGTATAAATATATAGCCTTGTCTTGGTGTATTTTGAAGAATAAAAATTGTAACCTTTAAAATCTCCTATAAAACAAAGAATGAGCTCTCAAGGATTCCAGGGCTGTTGCTGCACAGGAAGGTAAAATCAGGCGTATGATTTAAAGACACCATAGAAGTATCAAGCCCTATAATACAGTATTTTCTCTACTTGTTTCTGGCTGTAGATTGGACCTAAAGGGGTGTTTGCTGTGTGTTCAGCTGCAGGGTATTGAGGCCAGCTTCACGTGTCCTGCCCAAACCGCTAGAACATAAACTCTAATGTAACAAAGAGATTGTTTGGTGTCTTTCCTCTGCCTGTGTGTGAACAACTTAGGTGATGTGTAAACCTGAGCGTGCTTCAATGGTAGTGTAGACCTGACTGGAGAGCTCTGCTGGGAGCAATTCTGGTCATACAGTAAAGTAGAAGGAGCCAGAGAACTTTCTGCTGTGAAGAAAATGGCCCAGGTGAAGCAGAAGCACCTTCTCACACCCTGGGAAGCAGCCTGGAGATGGAGAACTCCCGTGGCATCTTTGTGCTTAAAACTCTCTCCTGGAAGCTGGAAAGTGGCTGACATCACAGATGAATTATTTTAGTGATGGTGCTGGCTGTGACAGTGTGGTAATTTCAGCAGTGATGATCTTCATTTATTTTTACCAGATACTGTCCTCATGGAGTGCTCAGCAGTGTCTCTGCCCTGTTATGTGGGACACTCATCGTAAACCAAGCTGAAAGCTTGAGTCTCCACTCGATCTTATCATCAGTAATCACAGAATTGTATTAACTGTGCTCTTCCTTCCTGTTTCTGATCACTGTGGATCTAACTGGGGTTGTATATATACACCTGGTAGTGTGATTAAGTACCAGAAATCACCAGTTCCTCATCAGGTGTTTCAGAACACAGGGATGTAATGAGGAAAACAGCCTTTCCTGGGGTGACACTTTGGAACACGCTGTCCAGAGGATGTGAGACCACCTGCAACCAACTGTTCAAGCTTTAAGAGCTTGTATTCATTTCACCTTCGGTTTATATGGCGGTTGGACTGAGATTCTTCAAAGTGGCAGAGGAAGAATGTGTCTTACTGAGATCAATTTAGTTGAAATAACGCTGCTTATTTGGAAAGTTTCCATGTCAGGCTGGCTTTCCTCTTCCTTTACATAAGCTTTATGGAAGGGGTGGTGATGAGGTCTTTCCTTTCTAGGTGATTAACACTGGTTTCTTTTGTTCAGGATGCTCTATGATTATGTGGAGAGGAAACGAAAGGAGAATTCAGGAGCTCAGCTTCATGTCACCTACTTAGTAGCTGGAAACCTCATCCAGAATGGACACGTGGTGAGTGGTTCCTCAAAGGTATCTGTGAGCTCTTTGTTCTTGTGGATTCCCTCTTGGTTTATGATTTTGGGGTCAAAAGCTGAATTTGCTCTCTTTTTTTCCAGTGGGAAAAGGTCTTCTATGCACATACAAAATGCGATGCTATCCCTGTCCCAGCATACAAATGATAGGGAGGAAAGATCATGACTTGATAACACAGTGCTGAATAGCACACGAGGGCTTTGATTTAATGAACTTAAAACCTGCTATCAGTCATCTCTCGATCCTGTCACTATTACTGGATAGCAAAGATTTTACAGAGATCTGGAGGAGCCCTTGTGAGATGAGCTAATGCATTCTCCAGGAACTGCCGTGCAGTGGAAGTATGCTGAGCAGTGTTTGGAGAGAGCTTGGAATTCAGTTAGAATGGAATAGTAATAAATAGAATAATAGTTTAAGTTGTTAACTGAAGCAACATTTTATCCTGGTATACAAGGAAGACATGAATTGATTAACTATATTTTGTATTTAAAATGCTTGAACTTACGAAGCGTTAGGCACTACTTAATTTATATGGTTTTTTCCTCGCTGCTTGCCACCTAAGGTGGCAGTTCAGGAATGCCACCTAAAATTTCAGCTGAGTACCCCAGAGCTGTTTGAAAGAGAGGAGCAAATGGAACATCCGTTTCCTTCTGCTCGCAGAACAACTTAATACTCAAACGCTAAATAGCTGTGGCATTCCACCAGGTATCTGTTTGTATCTTCTTTAGATACCCAGGAATCTCTTTGCAACACAATCCACAGTGTTCATTTGGAATTGGTTCGCCTCAGGGTGTTCTGGCTTTTATCTGTGGATTGAGAAAAAGCCCCAACAAACCTTCTGTTGTTTGTTTTCCTTAATAATAAACTGGTTCAGATGCATGGAATGTTCTCAAATCTGCCTGAAATTGAGGGTAATTATTTATTTAAAGATCTAGATATTTATTTGCATAAAATACATACATTTACATACATTTTAGTGTATTTATATCAGCACTTATAGTGTGATTATTAATAGTTTCCTTATTTATAATATACTTAAATATCTATATATTTGTACAAATATAGATATTTAATATAATATGAATTTCATTTACATAAATATATAGGCATTTAAATATAGATAAACAGACTATAAATAATTATACTATAAATGTTATATAAATATACTGAGATGTATTTAAATGAACATACCATAAATATATTTAAGTAAATATGCTGTATATAAATAAAGTATATATTTAAATATACTACGAATCTATTAAAATATATATGAATATGCCATAAATATATACTAAATATAGATATATATTATAAATATACTAGAAATATACAGCTTTTATTTAAAGCTGTGTCACATTTAAAGATAGTGTCACATTTATAGCCTGAGTTCAACAGATTTTCCCCTGGTCTCTTCTGGAGACAGCAAAACAGCATCTTTTGGCTCACTAGAGTTTTGTCAGCACATTCTATTAGTATTAACTTTGCCATAATATGTTTAAAACAAACAAGTGAATTCTGACATAGGATCAAATAATTATTTATTGGGTATTTTTAAGGCAAGATCTACCCAGGTAAACGTGGAGAAGTCACTTCTTTTCTTGGTTTGCTTTTAAACATCTTGGTTTTGAGCACTGCAATAGCAGTGCCTGCAAAGAGGTGACCTGCAGGTACAGTAAGTCATCAGGAACAGGGATGAAGCAATCCCAGGTTTAGGAATGGCACACGGGAGGAGTTTTAAGTTCCTCAGGCTGGGTATTGGAGGGATAACTAGAGCAGATGAGATAAGAGGGTCAGATCTGGGTGATGCTTCCAAACGATGTGTAGGTATTGGAGTAGCTGGTGGGTAATATCTGGCACAAGTCAGTTTTGGATAGGAAAGGGGTGCTGAGTGCTTTGCATGCTTGTAGTAACCCTGCACTACTGTCTGCTGGCAGTAGGTGTAGCTACAAGGCTGTGGATTCCACTGCAAGCCTAATCCAAAAGGATATAGGGATCGAAATTACAAACTATTCTCATCGTGCCTTAAGCACTGCCAGCTCTTTCCTTGCTGCTTTTTATTAGTCTCAATGAAGGATTGAGACTCTCAACCTTTATTTAATGGTTCAGGTTGCCTTTGTCTTCTTCCCTCTTCTGCTGGCTAATCTGTGGTATCAGTTAAACACAAACCCAATAGTTGGATTTTGTCTAGTCTGTCTCTTGGGATACTGTCTGTATGGACTGCAGCCTGTTAAATGCCATGGAGCAGGTACAGCCTTTGTTACAGGCTGCTATGTTAAAGTTTACTGGCAATCTAAATATACATAGAATCATAGAATGGTTAGGGTTGGAAAGGACCTTAAGATCATCCAGTTCCAACCCCCCGGCTACTATGAGGTCTCCACGCAGCCTTCTCTTCTCCAGGCTGAACAGCCCCAACTTTCCCAGCCTATCTTCATACAGGAGGTGCTCCAGTCCCTGATCATCCTCGTGGCCTCCTCTGGACTTGTTCCAACAGTTCCATGTCCTTTTGATGTTGAGGACACCAGAACTGCACACAATACTCCAAGTGAGGTCTCACAGAGCAGAGCAGAGGGGCAGGATCACCTCCCTCGACCTGCTGGTCACGCTCCTTTGGATGCAGCCCAGGATACGGTTGGCTTTCTGGGCTGCGAGTGCACACTGAAGCTGACTCATGTTTGTTTTCTCATCGACCAACACCCCCAAGTGATGTGGGCTAGTGTGGCAGATTTCTTACCAGTGGGGCATCAGCTGTGTTAGTTTGCTGTTCTCCACTGTGCCGCACAATTGTTTAGTTCTTGTTTTATCTGTGTTTCATCTCCCGGTGTCGGAAATGGAAGACAGAGGGTTTCTTCAGGGTTGTAGCGATCTCTGCAACAGTCTGTTAGAAAAATGGGAAGGCAGAACAGTAAGAACTAGTGGCTGATGGCTGTTTAAAGGCATTGGCAGTGTTCTCTGCTGCTGTAAAGCTGCACCTATAATCAATAGACTCTGTTCAATAGATCATGGAATCATAGAATGGTTTGGGTTGGAAGGAATCTTGAACTCATTCAGTCCCAGCCCCCTGCCATGGGCAGTGACACCTTCCACTAGAGCAGCTTGCTCCAAGCCCCTGTGTCCAACCTGGCCTTAAGCACTGCCAGGGATGGGGCAGCCACAGCTTCTCTGGGCACCCTGTGCCAGCACCTCAGCACCCTCCCAGGGAAGAGCTTCTGCGTAAGAGCTCATCTCACTCTCCCCTCTCGCATGTTAAAGCCATTCCCCTTGGCCTGTCCCTACAGCCCCTTGTCCAGAGCTCCTCTCCAGCTCTCCTGTAGCCCCTTTAGGTCTTATAAGACTGTTACACAGTCAGATAACCAAAAATATCAGTCTTGAAACGTAAAAATACTTACTGTATGTTTGCCATTTGTCTGCTTTTACAGTGCCACAAGGTTGCAGTAGTGAGAGAGGACCAACTGGAAGGTAAGCAGCTTGTGAAGATGATGTGGTTTTGACTTTTTCTTTGAAAGAACAGCCAAGTGAGGAAAGCTCCGAGCTTGCCATCTGCACGTAAGTGCCTGCTCAGGCTGCTGGGTTCAGGTGTGTACTCCTTGTACCAGCTTTTTCTTAGAATCTTCAGACTCTGAGCCAAGGGCTGTAACTTCAGGCTGGTGATTTGGGTCTGATTTTCTTTTTTTTGGGGTTTTTTATGTTGCACACTTCAGCCAATGATTCTTTTTCACCTCCCTGCCACTGACAGGCAGCAACTCCTTAAGGTCAGCTGTATCTTAGGAGTGTCCTGCAGTGTCTCAGGGTGTGTTAGTACAGTTCTAAGCCTTTAGGCTCCCAAGGATGCTGAAGCAGGTAATTCTAGTTGTTGGTTATGTGCAATTGCAGTCTTAAATTGCCCTGAATCATGTGGGGTTTAGTTTAAATGTCCCATGAGAACGTTCTGACTCTTGTCTGAGAGATTTCCTGTCACAAAGATTTAAAAGCCCCACCACCGTGACACTGCTTCCTGCAGCTACTGTCCACACACCGTCAGTTGTGTTACCATCTTCCCAGGTCTGGTCCAGCTGATGAGACCTGATGTGTATCAACTGAAACACAACTGCAGGCTCTTCCTTACTGTCAGATAACATCTTTGGCACTTGAGAACGTAAGGTGGCATTGGTGACTTTAAATAGCCACGCTCATGACCTCGCTTGGTTTGAGAGGCTCTCATTTGTTTTCCTTTTTGAAATCTGAAGTGGTTTTCTTGCTAAAGCCTTCCTCATCAGTGGAGTAGATTGTTGAGCAGCACAACTACTATCTGTCATGTTGCTTGAATTATGTGTGCTACGTAAGTCTCTGTTTTGCTCTGGAGGAAAGGGTTGGGCATGGTTTTTGTATTAGAAGACAGGCCAAAGGTATGACTTACATTTGGAAGAGGCTGAGATTTTTTTGATGGAGTTAGGGCTGTATAGTCTAGGCCCGGCCCCAAGGAATGATTACTGTGTGTATTTTTACAGTGCCTAGAAGCTCTGTCTCAGACCAGGGCTGTGTGGAAAGAACAATATAAGCAATGAACAAAGAATTCCTAAAAACCAGCCCTTGTCTCAAGGGAGTCACAGTCTAAATAGTGTGGAAAAGACAAAACATGCATCCCAGCAGACTACTAGAGACAGCGCTGATGCTAGTCGATAAGGTGGATGCTACCTTAATGGCAGAGAGCAGTTCCAGCAGGGTAGAGCTATGACCATCTCTTTTCTTCCTTAGCTTTAGAGAGTCATGTAGATATGCCCCCCATGGCAGGGGGTTGGAACTAGATGAGCTTTAAGGTCACTTCTAACCCAAACCAGTCTGTGATTCTGGATTCCAAATGCCAAATATTTTGAAAGTCAATACAGAGATTGCTCTTAATTCAGTTGTGTAAGAACCAGGAATGTTGTGTAAGAACCAAGAATGTATAGTAGGAAACATGTTTGACATGTGGGGTCTGTTACCATGAATTCTCACTTAGTGAGGACTGAACAAAGGTACAATTACGTGTTTTTATGTTCAGGTCCTTGCTGTCAGGTGATCTGTCAGTCTTTCTCCATCCTTTGTACAGCCTACTAGTTGCCACTTGGTTCTGTGCTAACAGAGGACTTTTCTCCTTGTTTCCCTCAGTAATGAAGTCTAAACTATCCACAATTGCAAGCGTGCACGTGTACAGCATTCAGAAAGCTCTGCTCAAGGACAGTGGACCGCTCTACAACACAGACTATGATATTGTCAAAACAAACCTGCACAACTGCAGCAAGTGAGTTCCTTCTTGGTTTTCCTTCTTCAGCAGTTGGTAGAAGGCCAGCACAGCCTGCCAGGAGCCCTGTCGTTTCTTGGTGGCTCATGTAACTGGTATACAGGGGTCATGGTGGGAAACAGGAAATAAGGCATGAGGGGAAAGGAGTAAAAAGAGCAAGCACCAGCTGAAGCAAATGATTTAGAGGAGGGGAAAGGGGCAAATCTTATAAATGTAAAAATAAGGGCAAGGAATTGGAGGGATCAGCTGGACTAGGGAAGGAAGTCAGGAGAGTCCAGCCGGTGTTTGTGTTGCAGGTCTGATCCATTACCTGTAAGGCAGCTCCTACACCAAAAGGCTGGTTGTTTAAAAGATGGAGTTGACAGGGCAAGTGTTGGAGATTCAGTGGTTGGACTTGATGATCTTAAAGGTCATTTCCAGCCGAGCTGATTCTATGATTTGAGGCTGATAAGGTGTTGCTGCATAGAGCACTTCAGCAGAAATCAATGGTTCCCAGATATGCCTGGATTTTTAGGAAGCTTGAAGAAGAGAGCTTCGAAGTTGTGCCAGGCAGATCGTTATATGACTGTTTCATAAACTGAGCTATTTCCGTCTTGCACTTGGTTCACTTGCTCTGTTACTCTAATAGACAGACTATTCCAGCACCTTTCTTTTCTGATGGCTGGAAAATTCATTCTCATTTCCAGGTCATGCTTGATCATGACCATTTTTATCCAGTGTTCTGTCACACAATAAATAGAAACAGACTGAGCAAAACACGAGTGATGTGCTCAGTAAAGCACTAGCAAGAGTTTGCCTTCTGGTTTGTGAGACTCTTTGGACTTATCCACCTCTCTGAAGATGTCTTACAGGAATTTCTCTGTAAGTAAGAGCCTGAGGCATAGAGGAAGTGTCCGAAAGAGACCAAGCAGCACAAGTGTCCTTCATGGTTGCATCAGAGAAATGCCCCATCCCTGGCAGTGTTGAAGGCCAGGTTGGACACAGGGGCTTGGAGCTGCTCCAGTGGAAGGTGTCCCTGCCCGTGGCAGGGGTTGGAGCTGGAGGAGCTTTAAGGTGCCTTCCAACTCAAACCATTCTGGTTCTATAACAGCAGTCCTAGAGTTCAGAGGTGCTTCAGTCTCCAGGGGTCATTGTCTCCCCTCCAGAAGCTGCCTGGCAGCTGTGGCTTTTCATTTTATATGTTGTTTCTGCCACAATAGCTTCAGCTTGATGTAATCAGGACGTACAGTGCCATGACCAATCTGGTTTAGAAAGGGAGATGCCTGAATGTTGTGTCATAGAAAGAGTATAGAATTGAAAGTAGAATCAAAGTGCGGACGCGAGAGTGGCTGAGAAAATACCACCCTGTGTTTCAAATGTGAATGTCAGGGTTAGAAAACACTGTCTCAGTGACAATGTGTGCTGTAGGTTTGGCTGCAGTTGCCTTGTTCCAGTCTGTTTATTCCCCAGCACCCCCCATGGTGATATTTGTGTCTTGGAGGAGTCTCCCTTTGGGATTTGTGCATCCAGGAGGTTCAGACAATTCCGGTTCTGCAGTAGCTTTCTGCTGTGTAAATCCCTGCCTGGCTTTGGAGCAGGATTTCCCAAGCAAACTACGAGAAGTTCATTTGTGACCTGGCTCAACTAAATTCAAAGTGAACATGTTCCCTCTCCCATGTCCACTACGTGAATTGTCTTCTGGGGCAAGATTCCTGCACTACCGGCAAAAGTCAGAGCTTTATATTCATAGCAAACAACCTGCTGGCTTCTTATGCTCCCCTGTCAGTCCATAGATCTCTCAAACTCTAGAGCAGGATCTATATCCTTTTCTGTGTTTATATGGGACCTGTGATGCTGAGGAGATGGTGGAAGTATTCAGATGTGCTAGTATAAATAACTGGATTTAATCCATGTTGCTAACGTCAGCTTTCCAAGCAGAAGCAGCTCCTTGCTTGCAGAGCATAGTCCAAGTGTTGCTTGGTTTTTCAGTGATTGTTCAGCGTATTTTGGATCAAGCCCATAAGCTGTAGTCACACAGCAGCATTAAGCAAGCTAACTGGGAATGCGTGAGGGTAAAATGTGCTTGCTCCATGGTCAGTATAACTGATGATAAAATGTTATTCTTTATATATAAAACATATCTTTCCTAAGAGAAGGCTTAAGGGAGCCATTGTAACAGTGTTCTAATAGCTAAAGGAGCTACAAGAAAGCTGGAGAGGGGCTTTGGACAAGGGCCTGTAGGACAGGCCAAGGGGAATGGCTTTAAGCTGACAGAGAGGAGCCTGAGATGAGCTCTTGGGCAGAAGCTCTTCCCTGGGAAGGTGCTGAGGCGCTGGCACAGGGTGCCCAGAGAAGCTGTGTCTGCCCCATCCCTGGCAGTGTTGAAGGCCAGGTTGGACACAGGGGCTTGGAGCTGCTCTGGTGGAAGGTGTCCCTGCCCATGGCAGGGGCTGGAGCTGGATGAGCTTTAAGGTCCCTTCCAACACAAACCAGTTTGGGATTCTGTCTGTAATGTGGAGGGTTGGTGGGGTTGCTTATGGGGGTGTTTGGAGTAGAAGTGACGCTTCTTCAGCATTGACCATGTTGAAAACACTGAAAGTAGAAAGGAAGGTAGGTATATCTTCAATGTCTTCTTTCCTTCCTTTAAAGGTTTGAATGTCAAGAGAGTGCTGCTGCAGCCTAGAAATGCTGTAGAGATGGTGTTGTTTTGTTAACACATCACAGTTCCTGCTCTGAGGAGAAGTGGCTTGTCCATGTGAGCTGCTAATGCTGGGGCACAGAAATTAATTGGCAGAAGCCTGATTTAGTTCTTATGCAAATAAAGCCACGCTGTGCAATTCAGGGGTTGGGAGGGCTCAGCCTCTGCCCTTTTAGTGGCATTTGTGTAGGAAATCTGGAAAGCTTTGCCTGTGATTTGCACAGTGGGGAGTCGAGGTCAGTTATTTTTGGGTCCTGCTATTCCTGACTGTCAGTGAGTTGTAACTGTGAGCACGTTGTTTAGTTCCTATCGCTCTGCAGCCCCAAGCAATCGCACTTCAGACTGGTACAAGCTGAGATGTTTCTCTGTCTACCACTGATTACGTGGTGATGACTTTATGTATCTAGCTCTGAATGTCACATAGTAACTATTACAAGTAGATCTACTAGTATTCAAGTAGTTCTGTTTTCAGTTGTGATTTATTTACCTAGCTGATGTGATTGTAGCTGCTTGTTGCCTCAGTAGTGGACTGTCAATACATCTGGAAGTAAATGTTTTAGATCATCAGCCAGATATACAATTTATGTTGTGAACTTTAGAGAGCAGAACCCCTTCAGGAACAGAATGTAGTCTGCTCTGTCTTGAACAGCTTGTTTAGCATTTGAATCATAGAATTATGGAATCCTTTGGTTGGAAAGGACCTTAAAGCTCCTCCAGTTCCAACCCCTGCCACGGGCAGGGACGCCTTCCACTGGAGCAGCTTGCTCCAAGCCCCTGTGTCCAACCTGGCCTTGAACACTGCCAGGGATGGGGCAGCCACGGCTTCTCTGGGCACCCTGTGCCAGCGCCTCAGCACCCTCACAGGGAAGAACTTCCTTAGATCTAACCTGAATCTCCCCTGTTTTGGTTTAAACCCATCACCCTTTGTCCTGTCCCTACAGTCTCTGATGAAGAGTCCCTCTCCAGGATCCTTGTAGGCTCTTTTAGATGCTGGAAGGCTGCTCTGAGGTTTAATGCTCTGGCTCTTTCTGACAGCTTCAGCTGATCTCAGTAGTGGTCTCCGTCCTCTCACTGTATGCCAGCCTTTATTTCTTGTCCCATGCACAAACTCACTTACTCTTTTAACCATAACAGGAGAACCCAGGACCAGAGAAGATGCTACCAGGCAGGAAACCAAGGTGAAAAGTAAGAAGCTAATTAAACTTGTTCCTCCATCCCACAGGTTTAGTGCCATTCAATGTGATGCTGCGGTCCCCAGGCCAGTGGTTGAAGTTGCTCCAGCGCAGATGTCTGTGCAGGATGGTTCCCAGACCAAAAGTGACAGGAATGCTGCCAGTGTCCCTGCAGTCAACGGCCATGGACCATCGAGTGCTAAACCAACCACACAGCAGCCCAAAGGGATCATGGGAATGTTTGCAGCAAAAGCAGCTTCCAAATCCCAGGACACAAATAAAGAAGCTAAAGTGGAGTCTAAGGAGGCCCCAAGTGTAAGTTACCTCAGCCTCTTTGGCAGCCCTCTGGGCTGATAGCTTTAATGATCCATGCTTTGAGCCTTGCTCTTACTTGACCTAAATAACCTTAACCACTGTAGCACAGCCTCATCTCCTGCTTCTAGGGCTAAACTTGCTGTCCCCTGGGAATGTTCAGTCACTGTTTTGTAACTGTGTAGTCCAGATGCGCCTTCTGTCAGTGATCCTGGGCAGAAATGTGTTGTGCCAAGCTCTTGATCTGTTCACGAAAGTAGATTTGCCATAATTCCTCATCCGGAGGAGGGCATGAAGATGCTGCGAGGGCTGGAGCAGCTCTGCTGCTGTGGAGCCGGACTGATAGAGCTGGACTGGGGCAGCCTGGAGAAGAGAAGGCTCCTGAAGGGGAGACCTTAGAGCAGCTCCAGTGCCTAAAGGGGCTGCAGGGAACCTGGAGAGGGGCTTTGGACAAGGGATGGAGGGACAGGCCAAGGGGAATGGCTTTAAGCTGCCAGAGGGGAGACTGAGATGAGCTCTTAGGCAGAAGCTCTTCCCTGTGAGGGTGCTGAGGCGCTGTCCCAGGGTGCCCAGAGAAGCTGTGGCTGCCCCATCCCTGGCAGTGTTGAAGGCCAGGTTGGACACAGGGGCTTGGAGCAAGCTGCTCCAGTGGAAGGTGTCCCTGCCCGTGGCAGGGGCTGGAACTGGATGAGCTTTAAGCTCCCTTCTAACCCAAACTGTTTGATTCTGTAATATCCTAGACACTTTGACATTCCTCCTTGAATGAGTATAAACCAGCACAGCTCCATTACTGAGACAATTGTTCTGTTGTCCTCAGTTAGGCCAAGATATACACCAGTGGAGGATCTTGCTCCTCTCCATTGTGCTTAAAAGGCTTTGTTTTGAGGAAGAAGTGCAATGTGAGAAGTCCAGGTCTTAAAAGCATCAAGGTGTTTAAACTTGTGCTGTGACGGAAGTTTCAGAGCTTGACCAGTGCAAGACTAAACTGTTTATCTTCTCCACTGCTGCTTTTTTCCAGGCTAGCATTCCATTTTAATCAGTATAATTGTTTTTAAAGCCATATAGCCAGTAAATGGGTATTTAAATGGTACCATTCCCTGCGTATGTTCTGCCTTTTTTTATAACAGCTGAGTGCATTTTAGTTCATTTTTCTGATTTTTATAGTGAATTTAGCTCTGGTGAAATATGTGTCTGAATATTTGGGGAACTTTAGTGTCTGGTTGCCTTTTTTTCTGCATGATACTCAACGGGATCAGGAGGCCAGGCTCCCTTAGGTGGGTGTTTTGTGTATGTGTGTGATTTTTCACTGTGGTGGTGGCTCTATTAGTGGAATTGAGCAGTGATATTTATTTCAGCAGAGCAGGGTACGTGCCAGAGGAGCTGGATAAAGTCTTCATGCTTTGGCCAATCTTTGTTCTTTCCTCTGTCAGTTACTGTGAATTGAGGCACTGATAGTTTGCAAAAAGAACAGTTCTTGCCTGGGATCTGACCCAAGTCCCAACCACTTATTTCAGCAACACTGTCAGCCATCAGATGGGAATGTGACCTAAGCTGCATTTGAAGGTCTTGCTAAGTAGTGAGTAACTTACTCGTCTAGGATCTTCACATTCTCCTAAACAGACGCTGAAATCCAACACAGTGACCAGTCAACAAACTATATGGGTTTATTTTGCTTGTCCAGAAGCAGGACTTTGCATTTTGAGGGCTTTGCTGTGTGAATAATTCCTGTGGTTACTCCTCTGTTTGCTTCTAGGTGTCTGCAATGAGCAGCAAACCACCAGCAAAGGGCAACATAATGAACAACTTCTTTGGAAAAGCTGCCATGAGTAAGTGCTTTAGAACATGCATCTGTTTGCAGAAACTGCAGTTTGAAAACTAAAAATCCTGAGGGATATTGGAATGACAGTTTTCTTCTTAAAGCTGAGTAGCAATTAAAAGATAACCAGTGTGTGAGCAGCAGGTGGAAGGAGGTGATCCTGCCCCTCTGCTCTGCTCTGGTGAGACCCCACTTGCAGCACTGTGTGCAGTTCTGAGGTCCTCAACATCAGAAGGACATGGAGCTGTTGGAGCAAGCCCAGAGGAGGCCATGAGGATGAGCAGGGGCTGGAGCAGCTCCTGTATGGAGCCAGGCTGAGAACATGGGGGCTGTTGAGTCTGGAGAAGAGAAGCTGCGTGGAGACCTCAGAGCAGCTTCCAGTGTCTGAAGGGGCTACAAGGATGCTGGAGAGGGACTCTTCATCAGGGACTGTAGGGATAGGACAAGGGGTGATGGGTTCAGACTGAAAGAGGGGAAGTTCAGGTTGGAGATAAGGCAGAAGCTCTTCCTTGGGAGGGTGCTGAGGCGCTGGCCCAGGGTGCCCAGAGAAGCTGTGGCTGCCCCATCCCTGGCAGTGTTGAAGGCCAGGCTGGACAGAGCCTTGGGTGACATGGTCGAGGGTAAGGTGTCCTTGCCCGTGGCAGGGGGTTGGAGCTGGATAAAGTCCTTTCCAACCTAAACCATTCCATGATTCTATGATATCAGGTGTGTTGTTACACAGCTATGATGGGATGCATAAAGAGAAAGGAGCACAACTCTTTCTTCCCACCCCTGCCCAGTCAAACCTGTTGGATTTTCTTTATATTCCTTCTTTCCTTACAGCTTTCCATACTATTCTTGTGCTCTTTTGGCCTCAGAGGGGTTAATACTTCTGCCTGCAGCTCTTAAGGCAAAAATTAAGAGTCTTAAGTGGAATTTTTCAGACAAAAAGCTTGCTGGATGGAGATCAATGGAAATGACATATTTGTGCAGCCTAACCCAGGAAGGCTTTTTCTGTGTGTGTATGCAGAAGAAATCTGATTTAAAGTGAGTACTTCTGGCTGGAAGATTAGCTCTTGGCCCAGTGTTTGCCAAGACCTGTTATGCAGGGCGCGTTAATGACGCTTGCTTTTCATCACGGACCACTGAGGAGTCTAGAGTTAGATGGAGGGTTAACTTCTTCACTCAAAACTGAGGGTAAAACTGAAGAGTGGCCTTCCCTTTGAGCAGGGGTTCAGACTAGGTGGCCTCTGGAGCTACTTTCTGACTTAAACGATCCAAGTCTAAAGCAAATACGCTTTTAAATAGACATTGGAAAAGGACTGTAGGACTTTGAAGAAAGATGCCCTTATAACAAGTACAAAAGGATTCAAAGAAGAGTTACTGGGAGGGAGTAAACAGCCAAGTTCACTTTCTAACAGCCCTCTGTCAGAGGTTGCAGGGTACAGTTCCAGCACGGAACACACAAGACACAGTGCTGTTGGGCATCATTGAGTTCCTGTTTTTGTGAGGCTGAGGGAGCTGAGGACACAGTTACTACAATGAACTCAAGTAAATTCTTGAGGTCTAAGAAGAGCCTTAAACCAAAGTTCAGATGCTGGAACCCCGGCAAACTGCATGGTAAAGAGGACCCAGTGGGGATGGAGAAAGCTTTGTGGATGCCTTCCCATGATTGCCAATGGGGTTCTTTTTGTGGAGTCCTATCAGGGAGTACTTCCAGGAAACTTGAGGTGGCTGCAGGGAAGGAGCAAACCGAGTAGAACTGGAAATTCTGATGTGTTTAGAAGAGAGAGGGTGATTCCAGGAGTAAGATTTATTCCCTATGTGTTGTATGCCTGTCCTGGCATCAGAGATTCCACCCTTGCCAGAAAGTCCTGAGATAACAATAACTGGGTCCTTCAGCTTTCTGCTGTTGATCATAAATAAGAGAGCTGTCAGTCAAGCTCTGCTCCATAAGATATTTTCCCTTGCTCAATGAAGCAGGCAGCCTGTTTTCCAAGCAGTATCAGAAAGGCATTGGCATGAAGTCTCAGCCCTCTCAGCAGCCTCTGTTGCTACGAAAATCACGGTTGATCTCATAGAATCATAGAACAGTTAGGGTTGGAAAGGACCTAAAGATCATCCAGTTCCAACCCCCCTGCCAGGGCTGGGCATCTTGTGCTTTGGGTGCTGCAGGTTTCTAACATGCCTGTTCTTCGTTTCTGGTGGGGTAGAGCCACTGAGTGAAGCTCACAGACTGCCATCAGGTGCTAGTGTGCTGACAGCACCACCTCTGAGGTGGATAAACATAGTATTTTGCTGTCTGCTCCCCCCTGCTGTCTCTTCTGTGGTACTAGATTAAGCCTTTTGAAGCTGAATTGTCCTTATAGGCAGAAGAGGATGTTTCTTAATCACATTGGGGTTAGTGTAGAACAAGAAACCACGACTCTTTACGTGGAATATTGTGTGCAGTTCTGGTGTCCTCAACATCAAAAGGACATGGAACTGTTGGAATAAGTCCAGAGGAGGCCACGGGGATGATCAGGGACTGGAGCACCTCCTGTATGAAGATAGGATGAGAAAGTTAGGGCTGTTGAGCCTGGAGAAGAGAAGGCTGCGTGGAGACCTCAGAGCAGCCTTCCAGTATCTGAAGGGGGGCTATAAGGATGCTGGGGAGGGACTCTTCGTGAGGAACTGTAGTGATAGGACAAGGGGTAACGGGTTCAAACTGAAACAGGGGAAGTTTAGATTGGATATGAGGAAGAAGTTCTTTACTGTAAGGGTGGTGAGGCACTGGAATGGGTTGCCCAGGGAAGTTGTGAATGCTCCATCCCTGGTGGTGTTGAAGACCAGATTGGACAGAGCCTTGGGTGCCATGATTTAGTGGGAGGTGCCCCTGCCCATGGGAGGTGTCCCTGCCCATGGCAGGGGGATTGGAACTGGATGATCTTAAAGCCCTTTCCAACCCAAACTATTCTATGATTCTCTGATTCTCTCGCTGACAATACTAATTCTGGGCTCTGATGTTACGCAGGACGGGGACTGCACACACCTCTCCTTGCTCTTCGTCAGTCTTGATTCTCCTGTTTCCAGGCACTTTTGTGCTTGACTGAATCTCTAATTTAGAAGGGAGCATCTGCTTGTGGATCAGTTGCTCCCTTCTAAATCCTGGATGCGGTGTTATGCCCAAGAGGATGTGTAGAAGAGAGGCTCCCAACCGTTCTGCAGTGCCTCAGGTCCTGGCGATTGTCAGGGCTTCTGCCTCTTAGCCCTCTTGTACAGTTTAACTGCTGTGGCACACTTGGTTTTCTTAGGTTGTGCTGTCAGGTACAGCAGAACCAAGCTGGTAAATGGTTTTCTTCAGCCCATCCTTTGTTGTCAGTCAAACTGTATGCCCAGTGTTCTCTTTGTCGTGGCTTGTCCATAGATAAACTCAAAGTCAACTCTGTACCTGACCGGCCAAAGGAAGAGAAGGAAGTAGTCAAGCCTTCAGTTTCTGCAGCAGAACCGGAGTCATCCCTTAATACTGTTGTAGAGAAGCCTGGGAAGAAAACAGAACCTGCTAGGAGTCAACAGAAGGACAAAAAAAGGTGGGTGACACTTCTCAGGATCCCTACAATCTGTTAAGCCCCTTGTTGATGGCCTGCATGGAGCTGGCTGGTCACACAGTGCTGGCTCACTCCTGTTTCCAGCTTCTGAATTGCATTAAACCAGGCTAAAATTGTCTCCCTTAGAATTCTCTCCTAATATTTCTTTTCCATTTAGTGCTATAGATGCCTTGGGGCCATTTGTGCCATTGCATATGGAAGGGCCACGGTCCAGGTAGTATTCAGTGGTGGCTTTCCATGAGACAACCCCACGCTGTGAGGAGAGTTAACATAGACCCTGCAGGCAATCTGGGGGGGCTGGCAGGAGCACCTGTACTGCAGGGAAGGTAGTATATTCCCAAACTTATATGTACACAGCTTCCAGCACACAAAGTTCTGCTTGTTGATTTCCATAGCTCATGTAGTGCTGCTTTCAATGTCGCTGGTTTACTTTGGGCTGAGACTCCAAGTCAATTTGAAGTTAAGCCCTTTGTGTTTCATCCAACCCAAACTGACAGAGACAAAAAATCATTACAGGCTGATGGCTCTCTGGTGGCCTATGAGTAATTAATTGGTGGTCTCAATCTGTTTCTAACTAAATAGGTAAGCACATCACCACCCAGCCCACCATCACTGCTAGTGCTCACTAGTCTTCTTATTGCTAGTCTTAGTCAAGAAGCCAAGGGCCTGGAAGCTGCATGTTGGCAGTGGGATGTTGGGAAGGCCACTTGGGCTGTCCCAGCTCTAGCAGGCTACGTGGGCCCTTAGCCTCCAGGCTTGTTAGTCTGACACGTCTCGCCAACATTCAAAAGAAAGAAGCTCTTTTATTTTTCCAGTAGTCTTTAAAAATGGCTCCAGGATTCTGAGACACTACCTCATAGTCAGTCAGTGGCAAGCAGGCTGTCAAAAGAGCTTCTGAGAGATGCTGTTGGGGACATTAGTGTTTGGGAGCCTGAGCTATAAGAGACAAGATCCTAAAGGCTCTTTTGCCAGGGTGCTGTGGCCAAGCTAGGTGAGGTACTGGGCAAAACAGGGGGCTAAAGAAATCCTTCTTGTTTTGGAGAACTGGGTATGGGTATGGGTGAGAGGCTTCAAAATGCTCCTGCACCTATGCCTGATTGTATAGGTGAGTATTCCTCAGTGTATGTGATGGTTTTAAGAGGTAGAGAGGTATTTGATGTCCTTGCTAGCAGTACTTCTGTCGGACACATGCTCATCTGAACACACGTGATGCTTTCATGCACACACAAGGGATAACACATATTCATTCCTCTTTTTCCTTTCTTCTTATGGCAGTAAAACGAAGAGGGTGGACAAGTCGGAAAATGAGGAAGAAAGAGAACCTGAAAATGTAAAGAAGAAAAGGAAGCGAATCAAACAGCTTCAGTCTGACAGCAGTGATGAGGAAGGTAAAAAAGATACAGAAACAACCAGGCACGGAGGTCAGGGGGCTGATTTTGCCAATATTACTGCCTAAACCTGTTGGTTAGTGATTGAGGACTTGTAGTTTAGAGGACTGAAGGGTTTACTCTTAGACTCCAAGTCTTCAGGACTTAGGGGATTGCAGTTTCAAGGACTGAAGACCGTGCAAATGGCTGTAGCTTGAGCTCTCTGTTTATCTTGCCCTGCAAGCACTTGGGCATAGAGTTGAGATGTTGCAGTCACTCAGTCTTTGTTTTAGCTTAGCTCAGATCTGGCTGTCTCCTCACCAAGTGTGCTGCCAGTCACGCTGACATGTGGGAAGGAGATTCTCAAGTCTCTTGTGAAAGAGAGCGCGCCTTCCAGAGCTGTAGGACTGGTCATAACCAGTTTATCTGGTGAATAAACACTCCCAAAGTGACCTCCCCCCTTCCCAGGGTCATTTTTAGTATCTTTAGTCTGTCTGTTTATAGAAATGGGTTGGAAGAGAGCATTGCAAGTGAGGCATCCAAAAAACCAAGATAATAGAGAAACTGGAGGCAAAGCAGTTGAGCCATATCCGATGCGACTCCGCGTCTCCTCAGTGGCTCTTGGCTTTGAGAGGAGGAGGGTGCCCAGAACGTCGCAAGATTTGGGTTTATAATGAGGAACAGCAGGGCTGGATTCCAAAGAATTTGGATAATTGAGGTGACAAATGCCGTTCAATACAGATAACTGGAAAAGAAGTTGGGATGGAGCTGGCGACTATGTGTGAAATGGAGCAGTCATCCAGCAAACTGATCAGGAAAAGAATTTGGGGATCCTTACAGGCAAATAATTGAAACCACCAGTTTGGTGTACAGCTTCCCGTCAAAAATAGGTGCAACATGAACTAGGTTGTGTTAGTGAGGAGGTGACTCCAGCTGAAGCTGTTTGCTTATTCAGTGTGGCTAGCAGATGAGAAACAACCATGGAATGAAGAGAATCTGCAATACAAATTAGAGAGGTGAATACTGTTGGATGTCATAGCAGTCTCCATGCCACCTTAGGCCTATTTTCATGGGTTCTTTGCTGCCCAGCATAATTTCAAGTGATCTCTGTCATCAGGCATCCATCACTGCTCAGGCTATCCCACAGGATGATAAATCTCTCGGGAAGCTGTTCTTCATGATCAGCCTTAATTTCATCACATTCCTGTGTGCAGCTCCTTGTTTGGCCATGAAAAAAAATATATATGCCCACACTCTTTGGTATTTATTTCTTTAAATGTTTGTAAGCTATTATCCAGTCTTTCCATTTACTCATCACTCAGCCTCCTGACAAGCTGTGGTGTTTAGCTCTGAAGAGGGAAGATTGAAATCAGCTCCTTTGGCCACTGAAAGCACCGCTTCTTGCTGGGCTGGAATCTCTCAGCTCGTTGGCTCTTCACTAGCAGGGGTGGGCAAGAAATGAGGCCGTGTTGCAGGCGTGCAGGGGGGCTCTTTGAATCATGGGATCCTTGGTTTGGGTTGAAGGGACCTTAAAACTCATCCAGTTCCAAACCTATGCCACAGGCAGGGACACCTTCCACTAGAGCAGCTTGCTCCAAGCCCTGGTGTCCAACCTGGCCTTGAGCACTGCCAGGGTTGGGGCACCCTGTGCCAGCACCTCAGCACCCTCACAGGGAAGAGCTTCTGCCTAAGAGCTCATCTCAATCTACCTAGTCTAGTATAATAATACCTGATTCTAATCTTGGTTCAGTCTTCCTTGTGCTGCTGTGAGGTGGGGACCCCCTGCCTCCTGTGTTGATGGCAGTGGTCTGAGCACACAGCAGGCCCAGAGGTGAGCACACAGTCTGTGTAAGTTATCTATTTCTCTCTTTATCTCCTGAGACTAAAAGCAGTGCTCTAAGACTGTTGTAAATTGAGGAGCTCTTTCTGTAGAGCCACAGAATCTCAGGTTGAAAGGCACCTCAAGGATCATCTGGTCCAACCTTTCTAGGCAAAGCATGACCTGTAGAGAATACTGCAAACTCCTGCTTGCTGCATATCTGCTTTTGGATATTAGAGCTCTTGTCTCTTGTTGAATATTCACCTTCAGCATGTGCTGAATAGTTAATACCTTTGAATGTGGTGCCTTCTGCTTTAATACGTTCCAAGGTTTGCTCCAGAGTCTGTGTGTGTACTCCTACCTGAGTGCCTGCAGTAGGTCTGTTTAGTTGTTGTGCCTTGTTTCATTTGTGCTCTTAAGTGTGAGTTAACTGGATATGTGATGAGAAGCCATCAGTCTGGTCCTCTGAGCAGGTTGGGAGCCCATGTGTCTTACTGACCTCATTCAGAGTAGCTTTAGACACGGAGAACAGGACAAGTATGGCCACTTACACAGTCATCTGTTAGATTGGCTTTTGATTTACTCCTGTTTAACCTGCTGGAGATGCAGGCAGAAAGTTTGACTTCCCATTTGGAGAGCTGCTCTTGCTCCTCCTGCATACGTAGTCCTCTTTGTTCTTTCCATCACGTGGAGCTTTGTGTTGTGTATTAGAATTGGAAATGTATGCCAATTATAGCTTAGACATACAAATTTGTGTATTATTGATTAGCTTAGTGCTATTCCCTTTTAAAAGGAAAAGATGGGAATCAAGAGAGCTTCTCTGTTCTTCCTTTTCAAGCTAATGGCTATTAAACCACCCTGACGAGATCCGTGTCCAGCCCTTTGGTTCTGCTGCTTGCCCTTCTAAATCCAACTGGATGAAAGGAGATAGATTTGGGTTCTTTGAAATACTCATACAGAATCCAAACTGATAATATTCCATTCAGTATTCAAATACAAGGATGTAAGTAACAAATAATCAAATACATATATAGCAGCTGGGATTTGAGAGCATTTATCCTTGGGAAGGTTGGAGCAGGTTTCTCCAGAGAACAGGGTCAGTTTTTATCAGCATCAATGAGGAAAATGAGGCCTGGAGAGACATTGTTCCATGCTGCATCCCAGTGGGAGCAGGGAGGAAGACACCATATGCTGCGCAGCATCTGGGACTCGCTGCCGGACAGGGCACGGTGCATCCACCACCTGCATTAACACCCCCCAGCTGATCAAGGGGTAAGTTTTAAATATGCAAGGTGCAATATGGGAAGCTGCACCCCCACGATGGGGATCAAAGGCTGAGAGTGTGGCTGCTGCTGCTGCTGCTAACCTGGCTGACCTCCATTGGAAGCAGAGGAGGAGGAGAAAGAGGCACGGCTTTGGGCAGGGGTGCAGCTGCAGATAGGTGAAGCTTATCCACAGCCACTGCTGTGACTGAACTGTTTTCAGACAGGGCTCTACCTGTGAAACTGCAAGTAAAACCACTGCCTTTTTTCAGGAAGATTTAGCCCAGTTTTGGAGGTTTGAAACAACTGATGATCAAATGCTGCGAGGGCTGGAGCAGCTCTGCTCTGGAGCCAGGCTGAGAGAGCTGGGCTGGGGCAGCCTGGAGAAGAGAAGGCTCCTGAAGGGGAGACCTTAGAGCAGCTCCAGTGCCTAAAGGGGCTGCAGGAAAGCTGGAGAGGGGCTTTGGACAAGGGATGGAGGGACAGGCCAAGGGAATGGCTTTAAGCTGCCAGAGGGGAGACTGAGATGAGCTCTTAGGCAGAAGCTGTTACCTGTGAGGGTGCTGAGGCGCTGGCACAGGGTGCCCAGAGAAGCTGTGGCTGCCCCATCCCTGGCAGTGCTCAAGGCCAGGTTGGACACAGGGGCTTGGAGCACGCTGCTCCAGTGGAAGGTGTCCCTGCCCGTGGCGGGGGTTGGAGCTGGAGGAGCTTCAAGGTCCCTTCCAACACAAACCAGTCTGGGATTCTATGATGTGAAGCACTGTATGGCTGCATTTATATCCGGGCAGGTCTTCTGCATCGTTCTATATTAGTCTGCTCTTTATATACTGAATATAGCCCAAAATAAGCTCTTCTTACACGAGTGTCAGCACATTGTACCGAGCTGAATATACAGAGAGGGCATAAGGCACAATCCTCTCCATTTAAATGATTTTTCATTAAAAAGTTATATTGGTATGAGGGTGCCTTAGTCACTGCAGGTTGTTTTGCTTCCAGTGCCAGAATAAACTACACAAGTGTGTCCACAGAGGACAGGAGGGTTTGGCAGCTCCAGCTATACCAACACAGGCAGCGTTTCACAGTGTTGACAAGCGTTTTACAGCCACTTTGGAGGGTGATTTCAGTGGCACTGTAGCCTCCCCGCTCGCTCTGTTTCGCCGAGCAGCAGCAGCACTAAAGCTTCTCACAGTTTTTTTCCAGGCAGGGTCAGAGCAAACTGAACAAAGCCAGGATTTACATCTCGGGGACGTCCAATTGCCCAACTTGTATCCATTTCATGCAGCTGTTGCTGTTGAGTAAACTGTGGGCAGCAGCTAGAGGTTGACTCAGGAGTTAGCACATGTCAGAGGGCTGTGTTGGCTAGAAGAGGATAATAAAGGGATAGAGAAGCAGCTTGGTGGTAGTCCGAAACACTCTGACGTGGGGAGAAGGTGCCTTCTGCCTGCCGAGAGCTGGGGGACTTGTTTGAAGGAGGCTGAAAACAAAGCCTAAATCTGCCCCCAGTGAGCTGGCGCACTGCATATACCTTCAGCAGCCTCTGCTTGTGTTCAGCAGTCTGCTTTTCACCCCTTTTAGCCCTTAGAACTGCTTTCAGATTGGTGCGGCTGGCTGAGCAGCAGGTTTGGTGCAGTGCAATGTGTGCTCTTTCCAGCCTCCAGTTTCTGTGAGCCTGCTAAATACTGGGAATTTTGAGTTCCCTGCAGCTCCTGGGCTGCAGTCCTGCCTGCTCCAGCAGTTGACACCTTAGAGCTGATCCCTTGTTTGGTGTTTTATCCTCGCGCAGCTGCCAGCCCCAGCTCTCTGGAGAAAGGTGGAATACCGAGTCATGTTATCCCTCTCTCTTTGCATTTCTGTGCCTTGCTTACTGAAGTAGTTATGAGGCTGAGCCCTTGTTTGAAGAATGTCATTTATTATTTAGCCTTGGCAGCCAAGCACTGTTTCACTTGAGCCCTTCTTAACCTGTGAAGGTCACTTGGCCCTTTGCCTGGCCAACAGTCGTAACTCTTAACACTGACCTAATCGCCTGGGACAGCCACGGATCCAGAATTCCTGTTACAACAGCGGGATGAATGCAGGGCTGCAGCCAGTGGAGCTGGGAGCAGAAGCCAAGCAGGCACCCTGACCTCCCATCCAGCCACATCGGTGCTGTGCTTAAGCAATAGGTCAGATGAGGAGTTTCTTCCCCCCCAGTCTTAGCTCTGCCCCACGCTTGAGGACCTCCATGGCAGTGTTTCTCACTGGGATTTGGAGAGGATTCCTTAAAGCCACTGCGCTGCATGGTGCAAGGTGCTGCTCCTTGCCCTGCACTGGTTTTCCTTCCCCATAAGGGCTCTGACCCCTGCCAGCCCCACAGAAGAATGACCCTGACTTTCCCCTTTGTGAGCCTCACTAAGGCTCTGTTTGATGTTGCTGGTAGAAGCTCCAGACCTGGTTTTGCTCTTTAGGAAGTGGCCTTGATTATTTCAGTCACTTTTGGCATTAAACTGATTCCACTCTGTCCTTGCACCTAGAGCAGAGCACAGATGACGGCCCGGGAGAGAATGGGCTTAGTTTTTTGGGGTGGTTTGGTTGCCAACAAAAGGTTGAAGTGTCTCTTAGTGATCTTTTAGGATGGGTGATACTATTATTACTCTTAATTCTTGGATTAAGGTAGTTCCAGGCCAATAGCATGGATTGTCTGGGATGTGTAGCACCATCAATAACTGTTTTAGTGATGGGGGAGAGACAGAGAAACTGAGATCAGCCAGTGATTGGGAATATGTAGCCTTGAACCCTGACTCCTTCAATCTCTGAACAGATGAGTCCATCTTCTTAAGGAGCAAGTGAAATACATGGCTAAAACTGCCAGTTTCTGGGCCCATTTTTAAGGTTTCATTTGGAGGAATGGATTTTTTGGCTTAGGAGAAATCCCAAATGCACTTCTCCCATCCTATCCCACTCTCCTTCCTTTGGGAGCTGCAGCACATAGCCCTGGGGAAGCCATCTGGCTGGGGCCTGACCACTCCAGACAACTTGTCCTGACTTGAATTAAACAAACCTGAGTGAGAGCTTGGAAACCTTGATCTAAATAGGAGTTACAAGCAATTGCTCAGTTAAATGATATCAGTTAAGACAAAGGGGTAGCATTAGCCCTGGGTGCTATCACAGTGTTCATCTTCTTAGCAGGTATCCCACCATCTCCTACACCTGAGGAAGAGAAAGCTCCATCTCCACCTGCCGTACCTGCCCTAAAAACTGAACTGGAGCCTGCATCCACAGAGGTAAGAGCATGTTAGTGATCAGCTTCTGGTTTGATGTGACTCGATGGGCATTTCCCAGCCACTTTTAAGATGCTGAAGGGGAAGTCCTGTTTCCCTGTCAAGCCCATCACATCATCCTGCTTGAAAGAGCACATCACATTCACCAGTTCACTCATTTTCTCGCTGTTATTTAAACTCTGGCTTTTCTGCTGTTGTAGGCAGGTTTCTCTTTTCTGCTCTTTTCCCCTCCTAACAGTTCTATGAATTGTGGCTCGTATTTCAACACTTTTCTCTCTGAATCTTGGCCTTGGGAGCCAGGGCAGGGCCAGAAATGAAACCAGAGACTCTTGGTATCCAACCTTGTATCACCGGAAAGCTGCTGCGTAAGGGGGTGGGCTGGAGTTGGCGAGACGTGAAGCTCTAAGCAGAGAAAATACACGTAGGTTTACTGAGAGTGCAACTGTGTCACATGAGTTGTGGTGCCCTGCGCAGCTTGTTACTTCCTCATTCCTCAGAGGTTGATGGGACAGCCCTGGTACCACCTTCTGACATAACTGAGCACATTTCAAACTGTCAGGCGGCCCAGGGGAGGAATGTCCCCCTGTGCTGGCACAAAGGAAAGTTTAAGGTCTCATTTCACTTGTGTCTTCTCTCTCTGACGTTTGTCCTGGTGGGATGGAGGGAATTGTGGCATTATCACAACTGAGGCTGGGATATCCAGGGAAGAGGCAGGTTCAGTTCTCAAATCATGCTCAACTTCATGGGAGACACCATGCTGCACAGCCAGGGCTGATGCTTTTCTGATCTGTGCATGGGGCTTTAACTCTTCATTTCTCGCAATACCTCAATGTCCCTCAGGTTTCAGCTGGAGGGAGGAAGAGGAAACGGAAGCGTGTGCTGAAATCCAAGATGTTCATTGATGATGAAGAAGGCTGCATGGGTAAGCTGTCTTCTGCACCTCAGTGGACCTATACTGAAGATGTGTTGAAGATGTTTAAAGGGCAGCCTCTCCCAGGCTTAGAGAGAGGTTCACAAAATCACTTTGCTGTTCCCCTTCATGCTGTAAGATTGAGATAGCTATCCTTTTGGTGAAGGCCTGCACAGGGAGTTATGGAGCTGTAGCTGAATCCTGAGTCTTTTGATTATCAAAAGCATATACCAAAAGAGTGTGAGCAGCAGCTCAGGGAGGGGATCCTGCCCCTCTGCTGCGCTCTGGGGAAGACCCCCACTGCAGTCCTGATCCAGCTCTGGGGAACAGCACAAGAGGGACGTGGAGCTGCTGGAGCGAGGCCAGAGGAGGCCATGGAGCTGCTGCGAGGGCTGGAGCAGCTCTGCTCTGGAGCCAGGCTGAGAGAGCTGGGCTGGGGCAGCCTGGAGAAGAGAAGGCTCCTGAAGGGGAGACCTTAGAGCAGCTCCAGTGCCTAAAGGGGCTCCAGGAAAGCTGGAGAGGGGCTTTGGACAAAGGATGGAGGGACAGGCCAAGGGGAATGGCTTTAAGCTGCCAGAGGGGAGACTGAGATGAGCTCTGAGGCAGAAGCTCTTCCCTGGGAGGGTGCTGAGGCGCTGTCCCAGGGTGCCCAGAGAAGCTGTGGCTGCCCCATCCCTGGCAGTGTTCAAGGCCAGGTTGGCCACAGGGGCTTGGAGCAAGCTGCTGTAGTGGAAGGTGTCCCTGCTCATGGCAGGGGTTGGAACTGGATGAGCTTTTTACACTCCCTTCCAACCCAAAGCATTCCATGATTTGCAGTTTTTCTTCCAGTTCTTCTCTCTTCCCTCCTGCCACCATGAGCACTTCCTTCATTTGCTCTACCCCCCAAAGCTTTTAAAGATGGTGCAGAGAGAGTTCCAAGTTTGGGGATAAATTTTGGCTGGGATCAGTTTGGGTTGATGGTTTTGAGTATTTTTGGGGGAGTGGGGTGGGTTTTATGTTTGGTTTTGTTCTTTTCATTTAGGGATAAATCCAACGCTGTGCAGCAGACCTTGGTTATATGTTAATACAAACTTTAAGTATCCCAGATAAGGAATAAGGTGGAGCTTAAATCCTTGAGAGGGTTTCTCTTTCTGATAAGGACAGCTCTGCTTTCAGGAGGGAAGAGACACTCTCCACAAGTACTGGGAGCCAAAGGCTTTGAACTCCAGCCTGGCTGGACCCTGCTTCCTCCAGTGACTAGGGGAAAGCTGTGCATTACCCCTGTGCTTTCCTCCTCTGTGTCCTGACATTGAAGCAGAGCTGCAGGAGTTCAGAGTCTATTATTTAAAGGCTAAAAATCGTTAAGAGGGTGGAATGTGGTTTTGTCAGCTTAATTGTATGGGATGCTTCATGTTCTCCAGCCTTGCTGATGCCAGGGGAACTCAGCCAGTCCTAGGAGAAGACCTGTTGCTGTCACACAGGTTTGTCATTGTGCATGAGCATAGGAAGACACAGACTTGCTTGGCCCAGGTTTGGAGCTGCCTGGACATGAGTCAGCTTGTGTCTGCACCTATCCGTGTAGTTGTATCTTCTGTTTCCTATTAACTTTGTGTGTCTCCTTTAAAGAAACACTATGTTGGTAAGCAAAATCTCAGATCCTGGAGTTGTGTCCAAGAATTGGCCTTGCACAAAGCTATTGAGTGCTTTGGCTGGTTGTGTTATGGGGTGTTTTGCTCTCCCATCCCAGATAGAACCATTAAAACACTTGGAAAGAAAATAGAAAGCATTAGCTGAGGAGTGGAGTTGATAGAGGTCTGCATCCAGGGCTTGAAGGAATGACTGTTCCGGGTTCAGCTTCCAGCAAGGAGTGCTCTTCTCTTTTTTTTCCAGCCTTTTCCAAGCATACCAGTGCTGGGAATATCACCTGCCTTTCCCTTCTCCTCATTCCCAAGTTATTTAATAGTCTCTTGTGAAGTCTAGACCTTTAGTTTTACAGTCCTATCCCCTACCATTATCTGAAAAGGGAAATGCAAGCCCCTGTTGAGCTTTGGGGGACAGATCCTCTGCGATAGAGGGGATGGATGAAGCTGGGAAAGTGAGGAACTGGGTAGGGAGGAGGGGCTGCTTTTCCTACTAAAGCCCTACCAGTCTTTTGTACAGAACTTGCTGGCTGGTTCTTGTCCAGTTTCTCTCCTCCCCTCCCTTTCCCACCCTTTCCATGCACAGGTCTAATCATTGGAAGGGTAAATAACCTGCAAATCTCTCAGGTTAAAGTGAATTGTTGCTATTTTTTGCATTATAGGGGGTTCTTTTCTCCCCGCTCCCTGCTGTCTTTTTAAACAAGGCCCACGTTTAAATCCTAACATTAAGATTAGGCTGTACTTGGAATTGCCCCATGATTTTAAGAGATCATTTTCACAACATCTGTAAATAACAAGGAATTGGTGTCAAAAAGCAAAACTAAGTTAGGGGTCAGCCCTGAGGGGAATTGAGCAATTAAAGTATCCTGGTTAAGAGCAGGACTTGTACCAAGTGGGACTCTATCAATTGAATGTCTGCCCTTAGTATATAGCAAAGGGGAATTGCTGAGGGTTAAGCTGCTGCATTTTCTACCCTGTACTTCCTAAAGCTAGAAAGGATAGAATCATGGAATGCTTTGGGTTGAAGGGACCTTAAAGCTCCTCCAGCTCCAACCCCTGCCAAGGGCAGGGACACCTTCCACTGGAGCAGCTTGCTCCAAGCCGTTGTGTCCAACATGGCCTTCAACACTGCCAGGGATGGGGCAGCCACAGCTTCTCTGGGCACCCTGTGCCAGCGCCTCAGCACCCTCCCAGGGAAGAACTTCTGCCTAAGAGCTCATCTCAGTCTCCCCTCTGGCAGCTTAAAGCCATTCCCCTTGTCCTGTCCCTCCATCCCTTGTCCAAAGCCCCTCTCCAGCTTTCCTGGAGCCCCTTCAGGCACTGGAGCTGCTCTAAGGTCTCCCCTTCAGGAGCCTTCTCTTCTCCAGGCTGCCCCAGCCCAGCTCTCTCAGCCTGGCTGCAGAGCAGAGCTGCTCCAGCCCTCGCAGCATCTCCGTGGCCTCCTCTGGCCTCGCTCCAACAGCTCCACATCCCTCTTGTGCTGCTCCCAGAGCTGAACATGACAGCTGAAAGGCAGAACCTACATTTAAAAAGCAAGAAAATTGAGGTCTTACAATCCAGAAGCGACTCCATGGACTTGTAAATTGAAATATATATATGTATATTGTAGATAAATTTGTCTTATGGCACCAGTTTAAGAGCTCGTTTAGTTTGAGTTACCACTGATTTAGTGAGTCTGGCTCTGAGCTGAGCTTCAATATCTGTCTGCATGCCCATATCTGCTGCAGATACGGAGTTGGAGTTCAGCTGAGATAGCAGGGAAAGAAAGTTGATCTAAACTGTTATCATGCAATTGGAGGGGATTCAGTGCGTGCATTTGGACTTACCAGTGATTACTGACATGGGTGACAACATGATGACTTTATAAAGCTCAAGAAGTGGCCAGTGCAGTTAAAGCTGCTCCCTGAAAACCCCCTTGCCTCTGAAGGGGGGTTAGTTTAGGTTTCCAGTCCCTGTTTGAGCATCTGCTAGCACTGCCGTGCAGGGTTTCATACCATTCCTCTTCCCAGTCTCTGGTTACGTAGAAAACCTGCTTTGATTTGATGCATTAATACAAGTGAAAGCCAGATTCCCAGAAGAAGGGAAGTTGGGACATCTGTTTAAAGGAATAGAGTTGCTAAAGAAAAATGGTTTGCTAGAGGAATCCCAGAGCACTGCTGGGAAAGCTGATACAACAACATTTACTAGTGTTTAACCATGGCTTTCATCAGCAGAGCTGACTCCACTTTAATATCCGTGAGCCTTGCTTTATATCCCTTCGCTTTCCATCCCTGGATGCTGACAGCAGTGAGCTGGCAATCGCTTTCAGAGCCCTCGATTTCACTCATGGCTTTGGGTTTATTGGGGTTTTTAAGGGGTTTCTTTCTAGTTGCCCACCTTTATAGAAAGAAACTGCCCCCAAGGCTTTGTGCTGCTTTATCTGTTTGCTTCGTGCTTCCCTGACCATCTGAGGTGCCGGTGAGGGAATTCTGGGCCCGTCTTTGGGTTGTCTCATCTGGAATTTAGGACAATCTGATTGTTATGGTCCCTGTGGAAATCTGACCGACTCAGAACGGGGGTTTTTAACTATAAAGTAGACGTTCCATCATCTGGTGCTAAACTATGGGTGCTGCTCACATTCAGATTCATCACTTTCTGATGGCTGTCAGCCTCTGCAAGGTGAGCTGATGGCCTTCAGTTGAGTTGGGCCTTGCTTCTAAGAAGAGGGTGACACTTGAATAGATTTGGAAAGGGACCTGTTCTCCTGAGGGCCCTTCCCAGTGGGGAGCCTTCGGCTGCTGCTCTTGAAGGCCTACATGTGGCATGTAGGTGTGTGGTGACATCAAACCATTTGGAAAGAGCTGGATGACACTGGAAAAGAGAAGGCTCTGGGGAGACCTTAGAGCAGCTCCAGTGCCTAAAGGGCCTACAGGTAACCTGGAGAGGGGCTTTGGATGAGGGCCTGTAGGGACAGACCAAGGGGAATGGCTTTAAGCTGCCAGAGGGGAGACTGAGATGAGCTTTGAGGCAGAAGCTCTTCCGTGTGAGGGTGCTGAGGCGCTGGCCTAGGGTGCCCAGAGAAGCTGTGGCTGCCCCATCCCTGGCAGTGCTCAAGGCCAGGTTGGCCGCAGGGGCTTGGAGCAAGCTGCTCCAGTGGAAGGTGTCCCTGCCTGTGGCAGGGATTGAATCTGTTTGAGCTTAAGGTTCCTTCTAACCCAGACCATTCCATGTTCTGTGATTAAAGCTCCTGAGTCATTAACCTGCCATCTTACACGTAAGAAAGAAGGGAAGCAGTTTGAGTCAGTGCATGCAAAGCCCATCCAGTCATCTGGATCTACTGCCTGACCTTGAGCAATGCACTGAATTGCTGTATCTGACATGTTCTCCTTGAGCCCCAAATGCTCATTTCCAGAAATACTCATTTCCTCCCCTACAGCAGGGAGGTCTCTGCTCTCTGGTATGGAGGCTTAACCACCATCGTCTGTTCTTCTTCTCTCTTACCCAGTGACTGAGAAGGTTTATGAGAGTGAATCCTGCACAGATAGTGAGGATGACTTCAAGACCAAGCCACCGGCTGCACCCAAACAGCCTGTGCTGCCTCTGAAGAAAGAGCCAAAGGAAGAAAGGAAGAACGTGAAGAAAGGGGCAGCTACTGGCAGCAGAGCCAACAAACAGGTCTCCATCATGGGCTTTTTCCAGAAGAAATGAACTGGGTCTTTCTCCTGGTCCTCTTGGGACCGTTGCTCTTCTTGTGCAGCGTTCTGCAAGCTGCTGCATGGGAGGAGGACAACATGCAATCTTCACTTCCGTAAGATATCTCGCTTACTGTGTAAGTAAGCCCTCTGGACTGGATTTTGTATCAGAGAAAAGTGTAATTCCCAACTGCAATAGCTTGCATCCCCTTTACTGAGTGTGGGAAGCACCAGTTAGAAGCAAAATGTAGAGGAACTCTTGAAAGACTCCCCATTTATCCCATCAAACATGGTTTTTTAATATGGCCTTTTACCTGCTTGGTGCTGAGGCCTCGCCCACAGTGGAGCAAATGAAGAGTTGAGTTGTGGCTTTTTTTTCCCCCCCTTCTTTTCACACTCCCAGTTCTCCACATTGATGTAAATGGTCACACTGGTTCGAAGCTGTAACGTAACCGGTCTTGAGACACACACACAAATATTGAACATCTGCTTCAGCTTTAACTGAATGAAATGAACTTGATTTTCCCCCTAAGACTGGTAAATAGTTTTTGCTCTGCCTTTCATAATCTGTTTTTGGACAAAGCAGCCCATATAAAACTCTCTTACTCTTTTCTTCCTTGAACGTATCCTCTGTAAACTGCTCAGATGCCTAATTATAGACCCGGGACACTGTGGGTGCTCTGTGTCTGCAAAAACCTCGCTGAGGCTTCCCACCCAACTGGCTCCAGGGTAATTCGGGGGAAGGCTTTGCTGTTATTGGGAAAGCAACTGTATCCTTAACCTTGGAAGTTAAGGAGTGAAAGGGCAGGGTGATCAGAGGGCACTGCTGATAACACCGCTCAGGTGTGTTGTCCATGAAGAATTCCTGCTTTGGGTTTGTAGGGTTTGGGTTGCCTGAAGTGGCTTTTTTCCAGGCATAATCCAGGCACGAGAAGAGTTGTTTCCTAGGACATCTCTTCATCTGCCTGCTGAGGGAAGTGTGTCACAGCAAATGGTGCTGAGGAAGCAGTTACTGCAGCCCCCTTAATCAGAAATGAGGTGCCAGTTTGGATGCTTTCTGGTGCTAAATTTGGCAGATGTATGGAAAAGAGCAGACTTTCCAGAGGTGGGTGCTGAGCATTTCTGAAGCTGAGCCTTTGAGGGCCCCAAATGGGTGACTGATGTCATCAGTGGTTGTTTCCAATGTGTGTATGGACATGTATGTACCCCCTGGTTTAGGAAGAGTTTGTGGTTGGCAGAAAGCTACATAAAGCCTGAAGAGTGTCACCAAGGGAGAAATGTCTTCAGGCACCCAACTGAAATCCAATGGTTGGCCAGGAAGAGCTATTTACAGTCACTGTGACCAGGAGATCAGGTTGGTGACTCTGAATTCGAAAGCACACACCCCTAATAGTGACCAACAGTTGTCTTGATGGAAGTCACATCACCCTGGGCAGCTTGTGCCATCAGGGCACGTGAGAGGATCTCCTTCAAACACCTATAAGCAGCAGTGTCTCTGTGCCCGTGTGTGTCAAGACTGAGGGGGTTCAGCTGCTTGACGCATGGATCACTGCATGACTGGTCTGTTTTAGGGCAACCTCAACCCCCTCCCCATGTAACTCCTCAGGATCATTAAGAACTTAAACTCTGGTCTTAAATTCCAGATCTTCTGAATCGGAGATGTGTAGGACAAAGGCTGGGAAGATGAGGGAAGCCACAAATGACACAGTACGCCCAGCCATCCAGACACAGAGCCTGCTGCGCAAGCTGAAAGAGATTTCATGCTCTCAAGGTGTGGCAGCCTAAGTCAGCTCTCCAGATTGGAGTGACGTGAGCAGCAGAGGTCCATGTGGAAAGAATGAACCCCCTTGTTCTGCCTTTTATGAAGGGAATTTAACTGTTAACCACACTGCTGCAGTGTTCCTGGTTTTGGCTGGAATTGAGGGTGTATTTTGAAAAGTAATAAGTAACAAACCCATTAAATGCATTTTTCTTTTGTTCTTGCTATATGTTAACTGTCCATCAATTCTTCACTCTGATTTCCAAGGGTTGCTGTGGCATTTGTCTGCATGGAACAATATCACTGGTGGAGTGGATACAATGTTCTTCCATCAAAGCCAGGGCTGGAAGCATGAAACAGTGGTTTATGGCATCTGAAATATGGGTGAGAATACCTCAAAATGCCAGGGTCTGTGTTGAATTTGGACCCTTTTTGTCTCATTCCCATGGCAGATGTTGGCAGGACGTGGTGTCCCGGTGCTCTTGCACCTCATCTCTACCAGGGTCTAGCTGGAGCTCGCTGCTCCACCCCACCTCCCTCTATAACCAGCTCAACGTCATAGGCGACTTCCTCAGGAAAATGACTTAATGTCTGAAGAAGCAGGACATAGGAGAACTTCAGACTTCCCAAAATCATGATCTCATACTCCCTGCTCCTGCACTTCATGGGCTGCCAGCCCCTGGGGGGCCTCAGGTCCCTGGTTGCCCCCTTGGCGAGGCTGGAGCATCTCCAGGCGTTGCATGGGAGCAAGGAATAGGGCTGGTTAAAGGGAGAAGGTTCCTTCTTGCTGTGGCTCATGAGGGTGAAATATCAGAGCAGCTCAGAGCCAGGCAAGGCTTTCAGATAAAGAACATGTCTTCTGCCTCACAGTAAGCTCAAGATTTGGTATTTATGGTGCTCAGGGTCCAAAATCTCATCCTGGAGCTACAGAAATCCTTTAGGATTTCTTCTTTTCCCTCTGCATCCCCCTTCCAACCAGGTTTACACCTCAGAAGAGCAATGCCTCAGGTTTGGGAGAGGACGTTTGTTCTTACTTTCAAACAGAGGAAGCTTCACCCTTGTTTTCCAGGTGGGGTGAGAAGCTGAAGTTGCGCCAGTGGATGCAACTATTGATGCATCAGGCTCCCATCAGACACGGTGCCTCTGAACCAGCCCCTGTGTGTGCCCTGCGAAGGGGCTGGAAATGCTACTCCTAGGGACGAAAAATCCCTGTCCCTTGAGCTGATTTATAACCCTCCTTCCCCTGGGACAGAGCCTGCTTGGGAAAAATCCCTCTGCCTTTCCCACTCTGGATTCAGCCAGCCTAAAACAGGAAGGATGCGAGGAAGCACTGCTGGGTGCTGACCTAGGCTAACAGAAGGTGAGCAGCAGGGCTGAGCTGGGCAGGAAGGTGTCCTGGTGGTGTAGGGAATTGTTTTGCTCTCTGAACAGGCAGTGCCAGCTCGGCTGCAGATTCCAGTTGGGAATCATGGAGCAGCAGGGCCTTATAAGGAAGCAAAACTCTTCTCCGTGAGGCTGGTGGAGAGGAGAGCGGGCGCTTGCCAGGGCCCTGCGTCAGCGTCTTGCTTCTCCCTGGCTGCAGGGAATGGGCTGCTGCACCCCAAGGTGCTTAATACAAGGTGTGGGTGCTGCTGATAAGGATTTGAGGCACCCCCTGCCACACTGGGGTCTGCTTTGGTTCGTATCTGCTGCCGTGGGTGCTGAGATCCCTATGGAAGCTGTCATCTGACAGGGTCAAGTGCATCACCCAGCCCCAGCCTTTGGCTCTTCTAAGGCAAATTATGAGTGATTCTGCCCATGTTCGTGTCCCCCACATCGTGTCCTGGTGCTGCAAGGCACCAGAGATGCTGAGTTCTCAGCATCTGGGTTGCTGGTGCCATTATTTCATGGTTTCAGCCCATGTCCCATCAAGAACTGTGCATGAATTCCATGTCTTAATTCATGGTTTGATTCTTTTAAGAGGTTTTCAATCTTAAACCACATCTCCAGGGCTCAGAGAAGGGGATTTGGTGCCTGGAAGCTGCCTGGAGCATCCCAAAGCCCCTGGTTTGGAAACCAGCAGTACCTGTAGGAGCCTTGAGCTTCTGCTCCGATTTTGGAGCTGGATCTCACATTAACCTGACCCTGCTTTGGGGCTTGGACCAGAGACCTTGAGGGGTCCCATCCGGCATCTACAAGTCTGGAAATGAAGCTGCAAAGGCATGGCAATAATATTTAAGCCCCAATGTGGTGTTCCCCAAGGTGGGGCTCTTCACTGTGGGCTGCCCACCAAAGTCACCACTCTGTTGGGTGGTGGTTTGGCGTGTTAGATGCCTACAACACAAAACCACAGTCAGTGGTGCTCAGGTGGGGCTGAGGGATGAGTACAAGAATGCAGTCATTAATAGAGTCCAGAGAGCATCACCAGGGCCTTCAAGTTGATGGAGAGAAGAGACATGCTGCAAAAGACAAGGTTGAAGAAGCATCAGTGGGAGTTTGGAGATGGCTTTTCCTCATTGTAATGTCATGGTGGATGAGGATGAATAGCCAAGTGGATGAGGATGCACTGGGCAAGTATTCCATCCCGGGCACCAGGACCATAATGCTGGGGGTAGATAAGCCATTGTGCCTGGGTACTGAGCACCCAGGGCCCCTCAGGTCTGAACATCTCCCTCTGGGTCCTCAGGGCTGAGCATCACCCACCCTTGGTGCTGAGCATCCACTTTGGTGTTGAACATCCTCCCTTGGTGCTGAGCAGCCCCCTCAGTGTTGAACAAACCCTCTTGATGCATAGCATCCCTATTAACAGCCCTTTTACACAAGCCCCCACCTCCTTGGATCCACCTCCATGGCTCATGGTGATGCGCATCATCCCCATCCCTACGCGCATCCTGGAGCAGCGGCTCCCGCGCGCGGCACGGCGCGGCACTTGTTTACTCCTCACATCCCTCCCCGCCACTTCACCCCAGGAGCTTCCTGGGCTGGTGTCTGTTAGAGCTTATTTTTAACCTTTCCAAAATAGAAAGTCTCGCGGAGGAGCAGCTCCTGTTTTTCCATTCCCTTTTCATGTCATCCTACAGGGAAGGAACGCGGCGCCGTAAACAGGCTCCTGCAGCACAGGCACTGGGGACAGCACACGTGGGTCTTGGGGAGTGAAAAGAAGGGGAAAACCAACCGGAGAGGCCGTCCACCTTTCACGCGGAGCCTTGCTTGGTGTTTTCATGAACAGCTCTATCTTCCCAGCGCAAGAAGTGCCCTCATTACTCATGCTTCACTAGGTAAGTGTTTTCCTTGGCGTGCAGCGTGGTGGGTTTTTTGCTCTCTTCACTTCACTACTCCCGTACAAGCTATTCCGAAGGCTTCATGAGGTTCCGCAGCAGCAGTGGTTGGAGGACGCTCTATTAAACCCCAGACACAACCGCTGCTTGTTTGGGAAAGACCAGGCTGGACTTTGAGGGACTGTGAAGCGACGGTGCGGGTGGCCCGGGACGCACTGCACACACAGGGCAGCCTTTCAGCCCCGGCTTTGCCTGGATGTGGATGTCACCCCACGCATGGAGCCAGGGGTGTCACCCCTGTGACGCTGCTGGTGCATGGGGATCCCCCAGCCCATGGTCACAATGTACATGTGAGACCCCCCCTGCAGTCCTGTGTCTGGGGCAACAACACATGGGGGATGTGGAGCTGTTGGAGCGAGGCCAGAGGAGGCCATGGAGACACTGCGAGGGCTGGAGCAGCTCTGCTCTGGAGCCAGGCTGAGAGAGCTGGGCTGGGGCAGCCTGGAGAAGAGAAGGCTCCTGAAGGGGAGACCTTAGAGCAGCTCCAGTGCCTGAAGGGGCTGCAGGAAAGCTGGAGAGGGGCTTTGGACAAGGGATGGAGGGACAGGCCAAGGGGAATGACTTTAAGCTGCCAGAGGGGAGGTTTAGGGGTCACTATATACACACAGATGTCATCCTGTCCCAGGGTCCCTGTGTAACCACAGATCTTATCTGGTCCCTGGGGTCACTCATGAACACAGCCATCACCTTGTCCCATGACCCCTGCACACACATAAGTGTCACTCCATCCTCACGGTCAACAGATACCTGCAGGTGTCCCCTTATCCTGAGGGTCCCTGCACACTTATGGGCATCACCTTATCCCCAGGGTTACCACATCTACCTGACCATCGCTTGTCAGAGGGTCCCTGTGTGCACATGGCTATCACCTTGCCCCATGGGCTCAATCGAGGTCACTAAATGCACATGGACATCACCTTTTCCATGATCCCCCCACACACACAGATGTCACTTTGTCCTCATGGTCAACACATGCCTATGGGTGTCGCCTTGTCCCACATGTCCCTGCATACACATGACATTACCTCGTCAAAGGGTCCCTGCATACACACGGATCTCACGTTGTCTTTATGGTCACTGCATACACACACACACATCATCTTGTCCCTAGGGTCACTGTATACACATGAATACCACCTTGTCCCATGATCCCTGCACACACATAGGTGTCACTTCATCCCCATTGCCAACATATGCCCATAGATGTCACCTTATCCTAAGGATCCCTGCACACACATAGATATCACTTTGTCACCATGGTCCCTACATACCCACAGGTATCACCTTGTCCCAGGGGTGCCTGCACACGCACGGATGTCACCTTACCCCATGCTCATTACACACACATGCACATCACCTTATCCCATGATCCCTGCACACACATAGGTGTCACTTCATCCCCATTGCCAACATATGCCCATAGATGTCACCTTATCCTAAGTATCCCTGCACACACACAGATGTCACTTTGTCCCCATGGTCCCTACATACCCACAGGTATCACCTTGTCCCAGGGGTGCCTGCACACGCACGGATGTCACCTTACCCCATGCTCATTACACACACATGCACATCACCTTATCCCAAGATCCCTGCACACACATAGATGTCACTTTGTTCTATGATCACTGCATACCCCTTGTTGTCACCTTATCCCATGTTCCCTGCATAGCCATGACACCACCTTCTCCACGTGTCCCTGCACACACGCACGTATGCCGCACGCTCAACCCCCAGCATCCCTACATCCCCATTCCCTTCCCTCCACCCCGCCCCCCCCCGCCCTCTCCGTGAGGAGCACGTTCAGCCCCGTCGCCCCATGCCCATCACCGTGGTGCCCATCCTGCAGCACCCCCTTGCTCCGCCGCCGCCTGGCGCTGGGCCCGGGCTCGGCCGCTCTCAAAGCCGCTTTGTGTTCCCCAGCCAGGCCCTCTCCTGGCAGCCGGTTTCAATGGGATCCGGTTACGCTCCTCTCGGCGCACGGGGAATGTGTTCCTTAGCCCAGGTGGAACGGATCCAGTGCCATAAAACCAACCCCCTCCCATTAAACTCTCCCTTCCAAATAGAGCAGCATTGAGATGCACGACACCCCCCCCCCAGCCCCCTGCTCACCCCCCCCCCCGCAGTGCAAACCCCTCTCTAAGTGCTTAATGAGCTTTAATGTTATGACAGTCCCTGTATGAAACAGGCTCCTGGTCCCGGCGCAGGTTCCCGGCTACCGGCCTTGCTGCGAGAGGGGGTGCAGGATGCTGGGGAGGACCCCGAGCAGCCCCGCAGCCATGGGGTGGCTATGGGGGGCTGGCATAAGGGTGTCACCCTTATGGGGCGCAGCCAGATGGGATGGTTGAGGGTGGGGAGGGGGAAGCTCAGAGCCCACCTGGTGATGGACCGTTGTGTGGCAGTGACAGGGATGCTCGTGGAGAATGGTACCCCCAGTTTGGTGACACATGTTGGCCGGTGGGGGGGGAAGGGACTGGATGTGAGGTTCCAAGCGCCACTGGGACATCCATGCTCTTCCCAGGTCCCTCGTGGAGCACAGATTGTGTCCCTGGGGCTCCGCACATCCCCACACCAAGGCCCATCCATGGCCCTTGAAACACCCCACCATGGGCTATGAGCAGAGTCCCTCAGCGACACACATAGGCATTAATGGATAGACCTGGCCTCCAAAATCCAAGGTCTCAGCCTTGCACCCCTCTCATCCCAGCCATGGTCCCCCATGGCCACGCCGTGGTCCCCAGGCCATGTTCCCTGCCAAGCCACCCTCAAGGACGGGACACAACACCCATTGCTGATACAGCTCCTCCTCATCCTCTGCCTTGGGCATGGCATTGCAGAGGTTCTGGATCGGTGCCACGGGGTGCCTGTCTTGTGCCAGGCCATGAGATGCCAGGGATTAACCCACAGGGATGTGAATTAACTCCCGCAGTGAAACAAGCACCGATGCTCCCAGCTTCACCCTGCCCAGGAACGGGGCTGAAACAGGATGCTGACCCTGCTGCGTGTGATGGAGCTGGGACACAGCACCTCATCCTAGGGAATTAAATCTTCACCGCTGTGTTAGGGGGGTTGGAACCGGATGAGCTTTAGGGTCCCTTCCAGCCCAAACCATTCTGTGACTCTCCATTGTGGGTGCCAGGGGGCTCTTTTCAGGGGTTGAGGAGTCATTTCCATGGGTTCGGTGGCTTCACCCTTCGCACAACCCCAGTGACAGCCCCCAACACAGGACACCATCGCACAACCACCACAGCGCCTGCTCACCCGTGTCTAAACTGGGGTCTGGAAGGATTCTGACCTGTTTACCCAAGAGCAGACCTGACCTTCCTCTTCCTCCACCTCCTTCTCAGCATCCTTCTCCTTCTCCATCGCTGCCCCTGCTCCAGGTCCTGCTCACCCACCACCACAATGCCTGAGGTGGCCATCCTCACCCTACATTATCAATAATAATATTTAAAAGAATATATATATAAAAGAAAAAATATATTACATATATTCTACATATATTTGAATATAGTAATATTGAAATAATGAAATTATTCTTGGCAGGATGGATTTCTGGCATTCCTTGCATCCCACACGCAAGTCCAAGGCGCCACATCCCTCCCGCCCTTTACCCTCATTCACCATATTCCCTGGTGCTCAGCAGCTTCTGAAAGGACTTCAGGGGTAAATGTGGGTGGGATGGGATGTGGCTGCGCTGCAAAGGAGCCCAGCACCGTCACCTCCGCCATCCTGACCCGCTCCCATCCTTCTGTCCCAGGGATACCTGCTGTTTGGGTGTCCCTGTTATCCCGTATCACCCCGGTTTGGGCCATGAGGATGCTAATGGAGACACCAAAAGCATTGTTAAAATCCCAGCTTATCGCATCCCTGGATCCCTCTTATGAATGGAGCTGAAGTTGGGTTGGTCCTGATCCATGTTGGCTATCCCCATCTCCTTCAAGGGAGAACGGTTGCTCCAAGCCCGTGTGTCCAACCTGGCCTTGAACACTGCCAGGGATGGGGCAGCCACAGCTTCTCTGGGCACCCTGTGCCAGCGCCTCAGCACCCTCCCAGGGAAGAGCTTCTTCCTTATCTCCAGCCTGAACTTCCCCTCTTTCAGTCTGAACCCATCACCCCTTGTCCGGGCGCTCCAGTCCCTGATGAAGAGCCCCTCTCCGGTATCTCAAGGAGCACCACAGCCCTGCTGAGTCCATCCCATGGGAGCACTGGGGTCCATACCCCACTGATGTCCCCCCTCCACCATCCCAACCCAAGGTGTTGGAGGTTGCAGTCATTCCAATCCCAGGGTTTTGGTTGCAGGAGATGCCTCCTCCTTCTCTCCCCCCAGTGTAAAGGGAATGAAACCATGGGCTCTGTGAAAGCAGAGCCTGAGCATTCCCCACCAATTCCCGACTGGGAGACTTGGCTCCGGGCTCACCATGAGCTCCCCCCCGCTGGCCTCAGCCCTGGCCTGCTGGATGGTATTTTGCAACCGGGTTGGTGCCAAGGAGCTGAGGATGACGTTATCCCTCTTCCCAGACCAGGTGTGGGGAGCACGGCTGCTCCCAGGGGTGCAGAGCTTCACAGGGGAGGAGGGATCATCCCCACTGGGAACTGGGACCCCAAGGATGGAAAGAATCATGGAATCATGGAATCTGAGAGTGGTTTCGGTTGAAGGGACCTTAAAGGTCCTCCAGCTCCAACCGTGCCACGGGCAGGGACACCTTCCACCAGAGCAGCTTGCTCCAAGCCCCTGTGTCCAACCTGGCCTTGAACACTGCCACGGATGGGGCAGCCACAGCTTCTCAGGGCACGCTGTGCCAGCGCCTCAGCACCCTCCCAGGGAAGAGCTTCTGCCTTATCTTCAACCTGAGCTTCCCCTGTTTCAGTTTGAACCCATCACCCCTTGTCCTATCACTCCAGTCCCTCATGAAGAGTCCCTCTCCAGCATCCTTGTAGCCCCCTTCAGACACTGGAGCTGCTCTGAGGTCTCCACGCAGCCTTCTCTTCTCCAGGCTCAACAGCCCCAATGCTCTCAGCCTGGCTTCACCTCTATTCTGACCTTCTTTGATCGTTCTGGTGATTCACATCCAGCTCCAGATGCCAACACCCATCTGGGGAAGGCAGAGGAGTGATCTGCAGTTTCCCCATGGGAGCCTCTTGGCCCAGGTAGGGATCACTGACAGGCACATCACGTCTTGGTGCAGCTATCATCACGTCGTGGAAGCCTTTGCCCCTTGTGGAACTGGGTCTTCTTGGCTTCCAGGGAAGGTCATTGAGGGGAGGAGGATGTGTAGCTCTCCTCTGCTACGTCAGTGGGATCCAGATCCCCTTTCTACTAAGGAGGAGATGGAGCCCACACCGGCGTCTGTGTAACTTCTCCTGACGTGCTAAAAGCAGCCTGGAAGGGGATCGGTGTTCCTGGTCATTATTTAGTGCTCATCCTCCTGCCATGGAACAGGAGCCCGAAGCCTGACGGGGTTTGGAGGAACCTCAATGGCTGCGTGAGCACTCGCAGGGACGGTGGCTCCAGCCCTGCCCTGGGCACTTCCAATGCTGAGCACCCTCTGGGGCAGGAATTGTCCCTCAGCTCCATCTAACCCTGCCCTGGTGCAGCTTGAGGCCACTTCCTCCTGTCCCATCCCTTGGTCCTTGGGAGCAGAGCGCAGCCCCCTCCTGGCTCCATCCTCCTCTCAGGCAGTTGTAGGGAGCCATCAGGTCCCCCCTGAGCCTTCTCTTCTCCATCTGAACCCCCCAGGTCCCTCAGCCCTTCCCCATCCCACTGTGCTCCAGGCCCTGCTCCAGCTCCATTCCCTTCTCTGGCCCCACTCCAGCACCTCAATGTCTCTCCTGTAGTGAGGGGCCCAGAGCTGAGCACAGGATCCGAGGTGCGGCCTCACCAGTGCTTGGTGCAGGGGCACAATCCCTGCCCTGGCCCTGCTGCCGCACTGGTGCTGATCCAGGCCAGGATGCTGGGGGCTCCCCGGCTGCCTGGGCACAGCTGCTCATGCTCAGCTCCATCAATGAGCACCCCCAGGTCCTGTTCCATGGGCAGTTTCCAGCCACAATTCCCCAAGCCTGGAGCGCTGCATGGGGCTGTTGTGACCCAAGCGCAGCACCCAGCACTGTGGTTTACCCTGATTGCTATCCAGTGTCAGACACCTTCACTTCTCCCAGGGCTGTTATAATCCATCCCGAAGGAACACTGGTGACACTCACAGGGCCCACGTGTGCTGGTGACTGCCCCAGCACTGCCTGGTGACGTGTGGCCAAGGAGCGGCACAGGCGCTTTCTATGGGGCTGTGAGCGGTGGGTGATGCCCTGCACTGGTGTCAGTGCTCCACCAGCCCCAGGAGCCTGCCCTAATGACTGCAGCTCCCCACAGGAGTCCTCCTGGAGGCCGCTTTCCCCACAGGGGCATCTCTGGGATTAACCCTTTTAATTGGATCAGCAGCCAGAGATCAGGAGCCGATGTTTCGCGGTCGGTGGCATTGCCTCCCTCACCCCGCTCCTCCTCCTGGGTCCATTTGCCTCTGCAGGGATCAGCCCCTTCCCACCCCAAGCTGGGGAGATGGGGTTGCTGTGAGGGCAGAGCTGGCTCAGGGCTGTGGGACCTTGAATCTCTTGTGATGCTGAGTGTGCAGGGATGGGCTTTCTATGGGAGGTTTCAGAGTCCTGGAATGGTTTGGTTGAAGGGACCTTAAAACCTGCCCCTCCATCCCTTGTCCAAAGCCCCTCTCCAGCTTTCCTGCAGCCCCTTTAGGCACTGGAGCTGCTCTAAGGTCTCCCCTTCAGGAGCCTTCTCTTCTCCAGGCTGCCCCAGCCCAGCTCTCTCAGCCTGGCTCTGTCCGGATCCTGCCATGGGCCCAGACACCGGCCCTGCCAGAAGGGCTGAGGTGGCATTGATGGCTTTTGCCACCCTGCATTCACCTGCCCAGCTCCTACCAGTGTTTGCACATGGGTTAAACAGAGCCAGTTCTGAGCTCCACCACGTAACTGCTCCCCTGAACGTGCCATGGGCTCCTCGGGGGTGTTGCAGATGCATCCGTGCAATTGGAGCACGGCAGCATCTCTCCCATTGGAAGGGATTTGGCTCCGTGGGGCAACAGCAACACCCTGGGGTGTTTAATGCAGCATCCCCGGGCTGGGGCAGGTGTCACCTCACCACAGTCCCTTCTCAACCCTCAGGGAGAAGCTGTGATTCAAGTGCACGCTGCGACTGCTTCTGCAGGGCCCCCGTCTTCTGCCGCTTCTTCTGCAGGACCCGGATCTCCTGCTGCCTCTCCTATGGGAGCTGTGTGTCCCTCCAGCCCTGCTGCAACCCCTCTCCCCTCCTGTTGTGGTCTGGTTTGTGTGCAAGTCATCAGATATCCCATGGCTGCTGCAGCCTGTGCTGAGACACCTTTGGTCTCTGCACAGCATCTGGGCACTGGGTCCAGTCTGGGGCCTCAATACTGGGCAGGCAGTGGTTGCTGGACCCAGGTTAGGTGGAAAATGCACCAAACCGGGACAGTTTTCCCCTTTAGGCTGAACAAACAGTGGAAACAACAGGGACCAAGGGAAGGACCTTGGGGAAACTCAGCCCTTGCCTAGACCCAAACCTGAACAACCTGATGTAATTCCAAGTCATCCCTGCTTGGAGCTGGAGGTTGGACCAGGGACCTGCTGGGGTCCTTCCAACCTGAATTACCCCGTGGCTGTGTGCTCCAGGACGGATGGCAAGTCACCACCAGGAATCTTGGCTCTCCCCCCGGGATCTTAGGGCTCTTTTTACGTCAGAGCCATGCTATTTCATGCTCTATTATCAGGTTAGTCAAAACACTTCTCTAAACTATATGTCTCTATAATTGCCAGCTACACTCAAACTTCCTTGGCTCCTGCTGTTTTCCATTGCATCGCATTTGCAGTCATGCAAAATATCTCCTTTCACCTTAATCTGCATGAACCCCCCTTCCCTGCAGGCTCAGGAGGGAAGGGGAAGCCAACACCTCCTGGTTGTGAGCACCGGAGCCTTGTTCCCCACTGGGCAGGAGGGAAGAGCCGGCGTTGGTGTCCCGCGCGGCTCAGTTTGAGGTGTCCGTACACCATTAGTCTAATTATGAGGGAAATTAAGCCACATCAAAGAAGGTTTCCTTGGGTTTGGTGCTGCCCTCAAAGCGCTGCATGAAACGCGCAGCCCTGGAGGTGGTTTGAAGGTTTGGCTCCTCCAGGAAGCATCTCCCGAGGAATCGGGATGGATGTTCCGCTCTCACCTTCCCTCAGCCAAAGAGGGGCATTTCTCCCCAGAGGGATGGAATTTCCCTTACAATGGCACTTGCAGCAACCCAGAGCCCCTCACGCTGTGCCTGCATCCGCTTTCCTCTGCACATCCCTTTCTTTTCCAGGGAGGAGCAATGGAGAAAGCAGAGGATCGCGGTGCTGCTCGGCTTTCCGGCTGTTCTCGTGCCACCACGGACCTGTCTCCTCTCCAGACTAAACACTCCTGATACTTCCCGTCTCTTCTCACATAGAAATGTGTCTGTAATGGCTCTTTTCTCCTGTTCCTGCACCCCTTTGGATGCGGGAGCGGCTCAGGATGTACCTAATCTGGCGGCTTTAACGCGAGCTGCTGGGGAAATGAGATCGCCTTTCGCTGCCTCCAGCTATGTCAAAGCTTTGACACCCCCCAAAATGGGAAACAGGAGCAATACCTCGATAGAAAACAGCTTTTCCAGCAAGCCGGGACAATCTGGACACTGGAAAAAGCCTCTGGTGATGAGAAAACCAGGGAAATCCTTGGAGACGGGGCTGGAGCTGAGGAGGGATGGGAGGTGGAGGAAACGTGACTGGCACAGCACAACCATGGCCCCAAGGCCTCTTTCCTCCTGCCTCTCTGTCCTGTGTTACGTGGCCATCCCCAAAGGTGGGGGTTCCAAAGGGGACGTTGGACACACCGATGGGACAAGGTGGAGCATCCCATGGTCCTCCTGCCCCATGCCCGTGCTGCCCTCTGTGGTGCACTGGGGTGGTTTCTTGCTCTCCTATCACGTGCAGGCAGCTCCCGATGGAGATCCCTGTTTGTACAGGCTGGATAAACCCAAAGGAAGCTGCTTACGAGTCCTTCTCACCAGCGCTGCCAAAGGACCATGATTCAGTGCTTTTCTCTTTGGGTCGAAATGAATTAGTTCAGGCCCATCACGATTCTCTAACTCCAGGAGCACAACAATAAACCAGTGTTTAAAGGTTCTTCATGGCCATTTAGCACCATCTGGGGCGTCTGATCAGGGGCTTTGAAAACAGTTGGAAATGAAGTAAGAAGGATTGCTTGGCCTGGACACCCCCTTGTGCCTCCCAGCTGCACAGACAATGAAACTAATCCTCATGGACCCTTTAGACACAGGGAGAGGGGCTGTGGAGCAAACACGTATCTCAACGGGCCTCTCTGAGCTGCCTGGTGGTGTCTCCAAATGGGAATGTGGTGGCTTTGGAAGGAGCAGAGGAGAAGAGTTTGAGCACGTGTCCAAACAGCAAAGAGCTCTGCGCTGGACATGCTCCTCTCCAAGCTTTGAGGGTTGCGTCTCATGGAATCAGATGGGTTTGGGTTGGAAGGGACCTTAAAGCTCCTCCAGTTCCAACCGCTGCCACGGGCAGGGACACCTTCCACTAGACCATGTCATCCTAGGCCCTAGGGTTTGAATGGGTGAAGCTTGAGCCATCCCTACGGAAAGGTTGGCAATGGAAAGTCTTTGCTGTGGCTCAGAAGGACTTGGATCACTTTAGAGGTTGGGTGTCCTAGAAGATGGATTTGGGGGGTTTCCAGGTTGGGTTTCCCCATGTTGGGAAGGCAGTGGGAGCACCATTGGTTTTCAAGGGCCAGTGGATGCTCACCACGTCCAAATCTGATCCAAGAGGGGCTTGGAGCCTGCTCATCATTCAAAACAGGCTCATGTATGTTCCACCCCTGCGGTGCCCACCTGAGAAATGAGACTCCCTATGTTGTGTAAGTCAGGAGATGCCACATCTGGAAGCCCATGTGCACCCTGAATGGCCTCCTTGGGTCCCATGGTCTCTCCAGTAGCTGGCTGGGACCTTCCAGTCCCAGCTCGCAGCCCCACAGTGTCTCCAATGACCATCCCACACCTACAGTTTCTCCAACACCCGGCTGGGAGCTGTGGTCTGACTGTTCTGGCACCCAGAGCCCAAAACACACGTGCACAGGGGCTTGGAGCAACCGGCTCCAGTGGAAGCGGTTGGAACTGGATGAGCTTTAAGGTCGCTTCCACCCAAACCACTCTGGGATTCTATGATGAGCCCCTGATGATGAGCAGAGCATCCCCAGGATGCTCTCTGCGTGCCTCGATCCCGCATCCCACCCCTGAGGATGTTTCCTGAGTGAGTAAAATGGGATCAGAACCCAGCAGGATGGGGGTCCAACCCCACCAGGATGCTCATGACGCAGACCCTATGGAGAAAGGAGAGCCAGCACAGGAGGCTGAATCAAGAAGATGCTTTAATCAGATTTATCAGACAGCTCTGGATCTCCAAATAAATAGATTTATCAAAACAGAATAAAACCAGAAACCAGAGATAAATACATGTACCAAAACAACCTGAAAATCCCCCAAAGCTGTTTCCAGACAGGGGGAGGGCGATGCTGCTGCACCCCCTCCTCCCCACGCTGCAGAAATGGTCCTGTTCGCCCTTTGGGAGATGCCTCTCCTGTGAATACAGCCCAGTAGATATTATGTAGGATATAGATAGATATATAGCATAATAACACGCTTGGTAGCCACCTTAGTGCAGCGCTCGGGGTCTCAGACCCTGTCAGCAGGTGGGTCCTCCCAGAAACCCCGTCTTCAAGTGACCTGCAAAGAAGGGAAAAGAATCCTCCCGGCTGGAACAGAGGAGATCCAAGATTTTTCCAGGACCACCATTTGGAGGGTATTTATCCAAGGAAACCCTTTGCAGGTCACAGGGGCTCCAAGGCAAAGGGTAAGGATGGGTTTTCTTTCCTTGCAGGTCATCTTCATGTTGGTGGTTGGACAGAAGCATGGTCACGGTTGCTGCTAACTCCTGATGCTCTTCAGAATGCTGGGTGCCAGGGATGTATCCCACCTCTTTATGTCGCTCCAGGTCTCACATCTCCATTGTCGCTTCCTCCCCTTCCCTCTGCCCATCCAACCTCTTTGTCGCAGGAGGTGATGGCCAACCCCTTGTGCTCTCCCATTGGAGAGAGGCACCTCCACGGCTGAGATTCCATGTGGTTCAGTTTGGTTCCGTTGCAGGAGGTTCTGTAGGTTACACTAGTGCATCCTTTACTGCTGTGCCAGTCTATTGAGTAATGAGGCTTTGTACTTCATATATAGGTGCATGTGTGTATGGGGTGTGTACATAAATCAATAGCTAGGTTAGAGTTTGCTCTCATTACAAGTTCTTTGTGTCTTTCTCTGGACTCTCTGTCATCCGCAGCTCTGACGTCTGCGCTCGGAAGATGTTCCAGTGACCTGGATGAATGGAGACGGACACTGATGAGCAACAACCCTTGGAGCAGGCAAACACAATTCACCCCATGCACAGCGCCTTCCGCAATGGAGGACCTCCAGGAGCCACGCTGGGAGAGGTCTACCCACAACGGTGGCCATGGCCAGAGCGACTCCTCAGTGCTCCGATAATCCAGTCCTAGACTTTGCCACCTTGCCATTAAGACAGTGTTTGAGGCCAAGAGGGGCCCTGTGTACCTCCTGAAATGCAATTAACAGCACAATCAACTGCATTTCCAATGCTTTCCTTGGAAGCCACTTGGCTCTTTGTGCAGGACTTTGCAACCACCTATGGTAGAGGAAGATCATAGAATCATGGAACTGGGTTGGGTTGAAGGGATCTTAAAGCTCCTCTGGCTCCAATCCCTGCCATGGGCAGGGACACCTTCCACTGGAGCAGCTCCAACCCCTGTGTCCAACCTGGCCTTGAGCACTGCCAGGGATGGGGCAGCCACAGCTTCTCTGGGCACCCTGTGCCAGCGCCTCAGCACCCTCACACGGAAGAGCTTCTGCCTTTCCTCCAACCTGAACTTCCCCTATTTAAGGAGAAGAAACCCCCTTAGGTCCCCCCCCAGCCTCACTGCTGAGCTGCAGCCTCCCCCCAAAGCAAATGCATTGATGGGAGATGGGAAACACCCCAAAACCCAGCGCAAAGCATCCCAACCCCTCTCCTTGCTCCCCCCAAACACCAGCATCCCCATGTGTGCAGGGGGGAGCTGGAGATGTTTTCCCCCTTCGTTGTTGCTTCCCTCATAATCCCAGCAAGGATTATGCAGCCCTAGTGCCGTCATTCCCAAGGGAGGGAATATTTGCTGGCTGAATTAATCTCCTGTTGTGAGGAAATCTCTGGGCAATGCTTTCCTAGGACGTGCTGCAGCGACAGAGGGATGGTTTCACAACAGGGCTATTGGTCAGGGGAAACTGAGGCAAGAAGAAGGGGACATGTGCCAGAGATCCCACCGAGGGTCCAAAGCCTGACCTGGAAGCAGGGACTTGAAAATCCTCCAGCGTTTGGCCAAGAGATGCTGCCTTGAACGGATGGGAGGCGAAAACAAACCTCCCCCCCCCCGGGGCACTGCGTGTGCTGGAATGCACTGGGCAGCAGCGCCATTCCCAGCTGACCCCATGACCTGTGGGTGCTGGACAAGATGGGAACGGCTCCGATCCCAACCTAACCCATTAAAGCTGATCCCAGCCCAGGCAAAGAGGCAGCCAGCGGGAAAGAACGCGGCACTTTCGTGCTCTCGGCATGCGCGCCGGCATTCCTGCTCTTTGTCACATCTCCCCCATCCAAGAACGTTAAGGTTGAGTTCTCAAACTACCCCAAGGGTTTATTTTTCTCAAATCCCTTGCTTAATTCCTTCTTTGTTTTCCCTCCTCCCGTGATGCCAGATGGATTAAATGGTATAAAATCCAACAGGTTTGCATGCTTCGGAGGCACAAAACCTTTGGATTTCACAAGCCTGCATCCACTTTTAGAAAGCTGGCTGCCCTTTCCAGCACCATAAAGTGGAAATGTGACTGCTGACCGGGAGCGTTGCAGATGAAGGGCAGCTCCAACCCAGCTATGCTTGGACAAGTCTCCTCCCTATGGATCAGCTCCCCACGCCGCGCCGGGATGCATGAAGCCTTTGTGGAATGGGCAGAACATGGCAACAAAACACGGGGCTGTTTGGGGCTGGAGGAGTGAAGAGATGGGATTTTTCCCTCCCTACCTTCGTTCGTCCTGGTGATGAGTCTGAAGTTGTGTGCTTCCTGCTTGAATTCCTGTTTGCTGATCTTCTTGGTCTGGATCAGATGAAATATTCCTGCAGAGGGAACCACAGGGCATCAGATTTAAAGGCTCAGACAGGTTCAGACGCCCACTCCTCGGTCCCCTCCTGAGATGTAAAAGGGATGCTGCCTTCATCAGGTGTCCTGCTTTGGTGCAGGACCTGCTGCTGCCGAAGCCTGGTGGGAGTTTAGGAGTGAATCAAGGGCTGGCCAAAGACCAGGAGAGATCCCATTTGAAAACTACTCGTTAAATCAGAGCGCAGCAGGGACACCTCCACGGGCAGGTGGTAGCAGTGAGGTTTTGTTGCTCCAAAAAGCATCTCACATTGGAGGAGGTTTGATCCGCCCCAAAACCAGAAGAGAAATAAAGATCAAACCAACGGGGTCCTGGGGTCCCTTCCTCTCTGCTCACTCCATCTTCCCTGACTGCATAGTCCCCTCCATCCTTGGATGCTTTCCTTTCCTGGATGCTCTCAGGGACCGAAGTTTTCCATCCCTCTGCCCCCAGCCCTGAAACTCCTCCAGGACAGGAAAAGCCCCATAAATGACCTCAGCAGAGGTTGCTATTCCTGCCTGTGCCAGCAGCGTCCCGGTAGCGGAGGTGCCTGACTCACATGTTTGACCCAGGAGAACCAGAACCTGCATTGAGCAACGGGAGTGACCTTTCTGCAGGATTAGGGGTTGGGATACTCAGATTTGCCTGGGAAGCGTGACAAAGCAGGCAGGTATTCCTGGCACATCCTTCCCCACCTCTCACCCCGGCTCTGCTGCCGATGTGAGAGGCAACATGCCCCCCCCCTTATTTGGTTAAAAGACGTTCCCTGATTCCAAGCAGGAATTACACAATAAAGAGTATGTAAGGAAAAGAAATGGACAAGCAATCCATATAAATGAGATGTTATGGACCAGGGGAAATGCATACAGGAGGTCAAAGCCATAAGGAGAAATATGTGGCTATTTGGGCTATGAATAAGCCCTTGAAGGGGGTCAGGAGCAGAAGTGCTACCAGGAACAAAAGAAGATGCTGGATGGAGATAATAAAAGTGTTGATGACGCAAGGAAGGCACAAGTGTTCAATAAATCCTCCTGGTCTATACTTAGCAAGGAGCAGGAGGGGGGTGCGGTCCCCGTGGCTGGTGAGGCACTTTCCAGGATATTAGTAACCAAGAGGGTATTTTAAACAAGAGCTCCAAGAGATAAACATCTTTTCATCACCCGACCTCGATAGCGGTCACCCAAGAGCCCTCCGAGAGCTGGTGGAGACCTTTGGTTGTCTCTGACAGATGCCAGGAGCTGGGAGCAGTGGAGGAATGCAGATGATGCTCCAGCACGCACGAGGAGGTGCAGATAGGAATAGGCCAGGGTGCCTGCAAGCACCAAAGAGGCATTACGGGATGGAGATGGGAAGGAGGGATGCCATTTCCCAGCAAATAAGTGCTGTCCACCAGGCAGGGTCGTTGTTTGCAAAGTTGAGGATGAGCTGGAAGGAGGTGGTGGGGTCGTTGGGCACTTACCACCTTTTCTGGTGCTTATGACAAAGGTGGGGACAGAGGTTTTTGTAGCCCCTGCAGTGACAGGACAAGGGGGGGTGGTTTTAAACTGAAAAAGGGAAGATTCAGACTAGGTACCAGAAAGAAATGGTTTCCAATGACAAAGTGATGTCCATGTGTATGGAGTGAACGTGAAGGCAAGGAGATGGCCGTGAGTCCAGAGGAGGCCACGGAGATGCTGCGAGGGCTGGAGCAGCGCTGCTCTGGAGCCAGACTGAGAGAGCTGGGCTGGGGCAGCCTGGAGAAGAGAAGGTTCCTGAAGGGGAGACCTTAGAGCAGCTCCAGTGCCTAAAGGGGCTGCAGCAAAGCTGGAGAGGGGCTTTGGACAAGGGATGGAGGGACAGGACAGGGGAATGGCTTTAAGCTGCCAGAGGGGAGACTGAGATGAGCTCTTAGGCAGAAGCTCTTCCCTGTGAGGGTGCTGAGGCGCTGGCCCAGGGTGCCCAGAGAAGCTGTGGCTGCCCCATCCCTGGCAGTGTTGAAGGCCAGGTTGGAGACAGGGGCTTGGAGCAAGCTGCTCCAGTGGAAGGTGTCCCTGCCCGTGGCAGGGGTTGGAGCTGGAGGAGCTTCAAGGTCCCTTCAACCCAAACCAATCTGGGATTTTATGATGACCCTGAACATGGTACTTAGCGCTGGGCTGGGGAATGAAGCAAGCCTAATCCAAGACACTGCTCTTAGGACTTGCTAAATCATCTGCAAGATGAAGCCTTGGTGGGTGCTGGAGAAAGGACCATGGGTGCACATGGGTGTATGAGGCTTACATCAGCAGGACACAACCTTGGGCCAGAGCCCCATGTCCTGTTCTGGGCTCTGCCCTTCAAGACAGACACAGAGAGAGCCCAGAGCAGAGCCACAGAAAGCAGCAAAGGAGCAGAAATCTCAAACATGAAGGAAAGACTGAGAACAAATTCAGCTTAAACTGAGTTTAAACCATGTAAAACTTCAACCTTAAACCGTGTAAAAGAGCAGAGGTGGGAGCTGATGGCATCTTCAGAGGAAAGGAGTCTCCTCTTCGCTCCCACAGTGGTGAGGATGAGAAGGCAGGAGCCCGAGCTGGAAGAAGGCTGAGCATCGTGAAAAATCTTCCATTGGTAAAGGGTCTGTGGCTCTGGAAGAGATCGGATGGGCTGTAGAGTCTTTATGGCAGGAGGTCTTCAAGCAAATGATGGAAGAGCATGCGGATGGCAGGTCTGCGGAATGGGGATGCACCACCGTGGTGAAACACTGGAGGTTGCTGAAGGGCCCAGAGCTGCAGGTTTTCAAGGTAGAAAGGAATAGTTTGGTCAATGTCTAATCAGCAGCCTGGCAGGGGAAATGTGGGAAAGAGATCCGTAGGGATGCTGCATCTCCAGTGCAATCCAGGCCTCCAGAGAGGCAGGGGTCAACAACAGAGACTCCGAACCATGCTGGTCCCTCTCTGATCCTCCTTGTTCCTTTGTTGTCTTCTCTCCCCATGACAATTCCTGCTCTAAACCATCAGAAAGTCTCTTTCCAAAGCCACTGAGGTGTCCAGACCCCTAAAACCATGAAGAACCCCCATTGCAGCTCATCCAGGGCTGGTCACATCCCACCAGCAAACCAGGTATGGTTTTCAGCCTGGTGCTGGCGCTGGTTTCTCCTCCCAAGTCCAGCCTCGAAGAGGAAACACAGGAATAGAAGAGGCCACGTAGGTACCATAAGCCCATACAAAGGCAGATGGACGGGCTCCAGACTTGACTTGCAGGCTCCTTTCTCCACACACGCTGCTCTGTTGGTAGAGTGATGGACCATGGCGAGGTGGAATCCATATGTGCCTGAGCTCATGCTCTTTCCCAATAGTAACACTTTGCTCTGCCAAGCAAAAGAGCTGTGTTGGCCTCGGGGACAAGGGCCTCCCCTGTCCTTGGCTGGCAGGGCTCAGGAGCTCCGTGCAGACACGAAGCTCTTGGCCTCGGAAGGTGGCGAGAAGGCTTTGGGTGGCAACCTCTGCCAAGGAGCGAGGAGAGGAAATGGTGGGGCCCAGACAGCGCAGGCTCAGAGTGTCCTCCAGCCACAAGGTGCCATTGTGCTGGGGTAAGGGGGGAGGATGCGGAGAGGGGCACTGGGGGGGATGGAGGATGGCAGGGGGAGTGTGGAGATGTGGTGGCAGCCAGGGCTCCATCTCGGACTCCTGTCCATGTGTTCACCCCATTGGCAGCTTGAAGAGGCAGCGACGGGAGGGCTGAGGTCTCCTAAGGGAGTGATGTAAGACAGGAACATGCCCAAGAGACCACTATTTGCCTACACTCATCCAGAAGAAGTAGATCAAGGTTCACTGTACCCATAAGTAGGGTCTGACCAACCTCAAGTGCTCAAGGCACAGCTTTTTGCACGAGGTAGAGTATGTCCAATGGAGACTTGGGTTTGGGGCGCTGCAATACATTCCCATGGCCAACAGAAACACAACGCAAGTACCTACCAAGTGTCCCTAGCAGAGATAGGCTCCTCTGCTCCATAAGAGTGTTGTAAAGCTAAAGGTGTGAGAAGAGAGCAAGAGATTGGTGTCACTGACGGTGTATTTGCTGTCTGGAGGACACACCAACAGGAGCATCCAAAACCACCCATCCAAAAAGAGAGCTGGGGCCAATTCACCCCCTCCGTGTGCACCTCTGCAAGCTTTGCTCCAGCAGTGAGCAAGAAAAGGGTGACCAGGGCATCACTTTGCTTTGCTTTCCATGTGCATTTGGCATGAAAGCCAGGGCAGGTTTGGAGGAGAACCCATGGCCCTTGTTTGCCCATGTGCTGTACCTCTGGATGGTGTTATAGCTCATGATGGTGCACACTGGGGCCAGGAGTGGTTTCCAGCCCCTGATCTACATGCATCTGACAGCAAAAGAGTGCAAGAGGATGGAGTCGGAGGAGCCAGCCTGCTGTCAGCAGGTTTGCACTCACCACACGAGGTCTGGAGCGCCGCTAGGAACGCCTGAGTACACGAACAAAGCTTGGAAAGCAGCACGTTTCCACACAGCTCCTCCATTGCTGGCTGCTTTCGGTACATTACTCACCTTTAATCAGCTTCCAGTTGTAGATTTCCACCTCTTCTGCAGGCTCCTTCTCCACCGCGATCGTCCTGAGGATCTCCTTGGAGGAGCCGGAGCTCGGCGGCACAAACATGTACACCAGGACGCGGTTGGGGGTCCTGCTGCAGCGCGTGGGGGCTGCCTCATCGGTGGGTTTGGCCTTGGTTTCTGGGCAAGGACAAAGGCACAGTTCATTAAATGGGGCAGGAAGGAGCTTGGAGGAGCCGGCTCAGCACCCGGGGCAAGGCAAAGGCATCTCCTTGGGTTTGATGCTCTGTGGGGCACTGTCTCTGAATGGACCTTGGCTCCCGGGGTCTGATCCCCAACACCACGATCTGCAGCAAAGGGAGATGATGACAAAGGGTCTGTGGATCTGTTTAGCCCCATATTTTCAATTCCCTTTGATTTTGGCTTCCTCTTTGCCAGCAGGGATGGAGAAGGGGGATTTTCTCCACCTGGAGGCCCCATGCCCACTGCAGGGACCTTGGTGTCATCACCACTGCAAAGCCCATGCATCACATTGGCCTTCTTGTTGGCATCAAGAGAAAGGCATCTCACTGGGTTTGATGCCATGTGGGACGACCACATCTCTGAATGGACTTTGGCGCCCAGGGTCTGATTCCCAATACCACAATCTGCAGCAAAGGGAGATGTTGATAAAGGATCTCTGGATCTGCTCATCCCCGTTCCCCATGATTTTGGCCTCCTTGGTGCCAGCAGGGATGGGGAAGGGGGATTTTCCCCACCTGCATCCCCCATACACACTGCGAGGACCTTGGTGCATCCCCATCACCACGGCGAAGCCCAGGCTGAATTCTCTGCTTCCCATCTCACTCCTGTTGCCATCCCAGAGGATCAATGCCAGCAACACGCAGGGATGAGCCCGCAACACAGGAGCCAGCACCGTGCCTGGGCATTGCGCCCAGCCCAGCCCCAGCCCAAACCCTCCCCCCACATGGGGTACAACAGTGGGGAGACCCTCCGCGGGGGCACCAGCAGGACCCTACGTGACTTTCAGCATCCTTGCTAAAGCAGAGCTGCTGATTGTTTCATGCTTTTAATGGCTCTGGAGTAATTAAGAATCCCCCATGGGTTTGGAAGGAGATTTATTGCCTTTGGTTGTGGTCTTTGGAACGCAGAGGAGCTCAGCTCTGCTGAATTTAGCCTTGTTCTCCCCATCCTTTTGGATGCTGGAGCTGTTTTACGCTACTCGAAAGAGAGTTTGGCTATGAATAGATGCCTGGGGTTTATTTTAGTAGGACAGTTATTCTAGGCCTCATTCTGTGCTTGCTGGCGTGGTCCTGAGCTCCTCTGCTCAGAGAGGGGATGGAAATGCCACTTCAAAGGGATGCAAAGCAGAGCATTGTCAAACGGGAGGACAAGCATTGAGCTCTTGAGGCTCAGTGTGATGTGACGGGGGGACAACCACAGCCCACAACCCTCATCCCTGCCACCGCGGGGTCCGGATGCAGGAAAACCTCCATCCCAGACCATTAAACTTCACTCACCCCATGGCTGCTCTTTGCAGCCGTTGAGGAAGCCCCACCTTCACAACAGAGAAGGAGCTACCCATCCTTGCAGGTACAACAGGTATTTAACAACCTTGGAGCTTCCCTCTTGATGGCCAACAGCATTGGGGAGGAGAAGCAGGGACACAGGGGTGCCAGCCACTATTCCTGCTCCCAGCAGCCACAGAGGTCATCACAAAGCATCACAGCACTGGGTTCCCCTTCAGTCGGGATCCCTTTTGTTAACAGAAATCACTGCTTGTTCCCGAGCTACTGGGAACAAAGGAGGAAGAGAAGCAAAGCCATGGAAATTGCCTGGAAAAGGAAGATGGGTGAAACCTCTGTGCAGCAAAGCAAAGGGCGAGCCTGAGACTTGGCTGAGCCACGTGTATGTGTGTGAGATTGCTATCTGGGAGTACTGGAAAGCGAGGAGAAAGCCGTTTTGGCTGGGTCGGAGTGTTTAACTGGAAATAAATGAAGGCTGAGCAGACAAGAGATCCCAGCAGAGAAAGTTGTAGACTTGAAAGCAGAAAGAGCCACTATAATGGGAATGCGAAACTGGAAGGGCTCTGCTCAGTCATCACATCCCGTTCCCACCAGGCACCACGTCATAAATCCTGCTCATAAACACATCAGAAACCTTATTAAAACAAGCTGAGCTTCTGCCCTTTGCTCTCCCAGAACATCCCTGCTCAGAGGCTGGAAAACCTGGAAAATCCCACTTCTCGGCCCCCGTTCTGAAGTGTGGCGATGCCCTTTGCTGGTTCTTCCTGCTGAGACCCCTCCAGGAAACCACCTTGAAGATGCACGTCAGAGATCGGCCAGGAAGTGCTGCATCTGCAGGGATGCTCAGGTACCTTTAGTGTCTCTAGGGAAGCACTGGGTGGTCCCTCAGCTAAACATCTCCTGCTGAATGACAGTGATGTTCCCCAGTGGGAACAGATCTGCTCTGCCCCATCTTCGCCAGGTGTGTGGTTCAAGGTAAAAAGCTTTCCAAAGACCAAGAAGCAGACGAGGAACCAAAAACCCATTGACTATGAGAAATGAAGAGGTCCTCTCCACCATGGCCCAGCCCCAGCATCAGCGCAGTTCTATCCAGAGCACCCCGACAGTTGTGTGCCAAACCCTCCCCTTCCAGGACTGGGGAATTCAACTCCAGTTCAATCAAGCCATGAGTGCCACAGGTAACGGCACAGCTGGGAAGCATCCTCCTAACCTCAAACCTACCTTTCAGCTGCCACAATTTAACTCTATGACTTCTTGTCCCAGTTGAAGCTCTGGAGAACAGACCTTCTCCCCAGAAAGCATCTTCTATGTATCTGAAGACTCTTATCACATCCCTCCTTGAGCATCTTTCTCCAGGCTACAGCCACCCAACAGATACAACCTTATGGGATCGATGCATTTTCCTCACCTTGGGTCAGTTCTGCTGCCCTTCCATACAGACCAACCCTTACACTGGTGCTTTCCCTGCTGAGCTGGTGTCAATTCAAGTGACCAGCGGTGTGAACACAACTGCCTGGGGCTTCAGACCAAGGCTAAAGGAAGGATCTGGAAGGTACCTGCAGGAAAAGGTGGGATCACACCTACCTGGACATATTTTACAGCATTTCCCATCTACTTTCTCTGGATGGTCACACGGATACTCCTTGGGGCAGGTGATCTTCTGGCAGTCCTGGACACCATCCATGCAAGTGCACAGGATGCAGGGCAGGAGGCCGTAGAGCCGGAAGACGGGATGCCACACTTCCCCATGGGAATAGGTCTTCCCATTGTACACACAGGCTGGGGGGAGAGAAAGAAAAGAGTGGAAATAAATCCTCCTCCTCTTTGCAAAGCCAATGCTTGGTGGAGCCCAACGCATTTCACACCTTGGAAACGGGTGGCCCTGCTCTCTTGAGGAGCATGGTCCTCTGGCAGCACATCCAGCAGCAGGCAAGGGGGCACTGCAGCCACCCCACTTAGAAGGTGCCACGGAACGTGTAGACGAGGCCCTCAGTGCCATGGGTTAGTGGTGGCCTTGGCAGCACTGGGAACGGTTGGACTTGATGAGCTTAAAGCTCTTTTCCAACCCGATTGACTCTATGGGGCAGAGGACCAAGCTGCAGGAGATGGGTGCTGCTGGCGACAACCTTCTCAGTGGGGTGAGTGTGGGCAGGACCTCATCGTCCTCCAAGGCTCTGAAGCCCAGGGTCCCTCGGAGGCTGTCCCAGGCATGAAGCACAGTGAAGAGTGCCACCTGCTGACTCCTCCATGAACACGTTTGGAGGTCCCACGGTTTCCTCCAGGGCTTCATCTCCAAGGACTGGGAAGAGCCCTTTGGAGACACAGGGGTGGGAGAGCCCCAGCAGGAGAAATGACATGTCATTTCCCCTCTGCATCCATGGGGTTACCTCCTCATCACCTTTATCTCCATGAGGGTTACCTCCTCATCTCTCTTTCCCTCCTCCAGGAGGAAGACCGCAGCACTGGGATAGACCCAGCGCATTGTAGGTGCAAGGAGGAATGTCCTGTCCCTCTGCGGCACTGTCCTGGAAGGACCATGTGGAATCTTCCATCTGAGCATCTCCCTTCCGAGGTCCCAGATCTCCAAAATACCCCAAGGACCAACCTTCTCCCAACCCCTTTTGGAAAGCAGTAGATTAGTATCATAGAATCATAGAACGGTTTGGGTTGGAAAGGACCTTAAGGTCATCCACTTCCAACCCTCTGCCATGGGCAGGGACACCACACACTAACCCATGTCACCCAAGATTCAATCCAGCCTGGCCTTGAACCTGCCATCAAGGTGCTGTGGGCCACCAGGACTGAGATAGCTGGGTGAGAATGGCTGTGGAGGAATAGGAAGGACTTGGTGGTGGAAACCAGCTCCTGAAAGAGATTCCTTGGAGGATTCAATGTCCTGGAGAAGCCACCTTACTCCGTGTACACACGGCCCACCCCCTCCATCCCTCACCTTTCTTGTGCTTCTCTTTCAAGACGATCTTCACGGTGGTGCCACCTCCTCCCTTGGGTTTGAAGCTCCTGGGGACGAACTCCAGGGAAGAGCTGAGGGCAGTGGCCACGGTGGCTCCGGGAGGCTTCCTGCCCATGGTTTCCCCCAAACACTGCTCTTGTGAGTGCCTCTGTGAACAGAGAGAGGAAAGAAGAGGACTCAGACCCAGGCAGTTGGGTTGTTCTCATTCCAAAGCCATGCAGTGTCCTACACACCTTCCTTTGGGAGAGGAAGGTCCAGAGACAGGGATGAGCAATGACCCAGGTTGCTGCAACCACGTAAGCAGTGCTGAGCAGTGTCAGTGCCCCTCACTGGTGCGCTCCCTGTGTTGCATGTGGGTCAACCTCATTGGGGCAGCAACCCAATGCCCTCAGGGAAGCAAGTGAGGTCCTACATCAACAGCATGGGCTAGGTCTTTCCTAGATGCTTGCTAGGAAACTGAGGACTGGGATCCATGCTATCCAAACAGGATCAGAGAGGTAAGGATGGGCCATATCCTGCCTTCTCATCTGGCAGCACCAGGAGGGTTGGTGTGGAGCCAGCAGGACTGGAATCCCAAGGAGCATCCCAGGTTTCCAAGAGCAAACTGCTGGGACAAGACATGCAGCACAAAGAGTGCCCTTGTGTCTGGTTTGGAGGGTTTAGAGGTGGTGGAGGTGTGAGGCTGGCGTTGCACCCAGCAGTATGGAACTGTGACTTAATCCCACAGGACTGCCATGGGCTGCCCAGCTCTGAAATGTCACCAGGAATCAACCCTTGGAGCCAGGAGTCACTTTTTCCTTGCTGGAGCTGCTGATATAAGCAGGCACTGGCTGCTCTGCGACTGGAGCCTGGACCCACTTGAGCCCAGGGTGGAGAGGAGATGCCGTCTCCTGATGCAAAAGCACCCAAAGAGAGCTTTGGGCCATCTGACTATGAGTAAGGGTCACATCTGGCTGTTGGTTACCTCTGGGTCTCCTCTGTCCATGTTTCTCATCTGCTTTAACCTCAACTTCTCAACAAGGAGAAGTGCCCAAGGTTTCCAGTTCCAAGTCTTGTGCTCTTCCAAAGACATCGGAGGTGCTTCAGAGGAAGAGGCCAAGAGTCTTTCCTTGGTGGTCTGAGGTCTCAGCCTATGCTGAGAGCCCTCACCTAGATCCCATTCCCATACAGGATTCATCTGTAAACCAGGGGCCTGTGGTTCTACCTGTCCTCCTAGAGCTGCTCATTCCTTTGTAGAAGACTACCGCCAAGGACAAGTGGCTTTCTTTGAGCTGTGCAATGGGGCTGTGCTGAGAGCAAGAACCTGAGGTTTAAGATTCAAACGTCACGTACAACACCTCTGTTTAGCTGCAGGGGCTCCTCTTCCGTGGACTTCTCATGTGAGCCATCTGCAAGGGAAAACATTGCCCTGTGAAATGCTGCGGGGCCAGGTGAGGATCTGCTCTCATTGACTGCAAGCAGCTCTCTTCATGGTGCTGTGAGTGGAGAGGAGCTTTGAATTCCCATCACCCAAAGCAAATGGGAACCATACCCCAAAACCTCTTTTACCTTCACTGTTAACAACAGCTCAGCTCCAAGAAGGACATGGCCTTGTGGCTTCTGAAGGGAGGTGGCATGAAAACACCCCAGAGTTAAAGTGTGAGGTGGTGGAGAACGAATCATAGAATCCCAGACTGGTTCGGGTTGGAAAGGACCTTAAAGCTCCTCCAATCCCAACCCCTGCCACGGGCAGGGACACCTTCCACTGGAGCAGCTCCAAGCCCCTGTGTCCAACCTGGCCTTGAGCACTGCCAGGGATGGGGCAGCCACAGCTTCTCTGGGCACCCTGGGCCAGCGCCTCAGCACCCTCACACGGAAGAGCTTCTGCCTTAGATCCAACCTGAACTTCCCCTGTTTCAGTCTGAACCCATCACCCCTGGTCCTGTCCCACAGTCCCTGATGAAGTCCCTCTCCAGCATCCTTGCAGCCCCCTTCAGACACTGGGAGCTGCTCTGAGGTCTCTGATTAAACAGAAAGAAATCCAAAGGCGTTTCTCACCAAGTCAAGGACGTGTCCCAGCTGCGCCAAAGAAAGCTAAGAGGTAGGAACATAAACTGCGCGAGAGGAGAGTTTGGAAGGAGCTCATTCTATGTCCATGGCCAGGAGACCACCACAGCCTTCCAGCTTCATAGTAAAGAGTCATTTTGTGCTGTGAGCTCGTTGCCAGCAAGGAGTGAACCTGCTCATTCGCTCCTGAGTCTCTCATCTGGAGACGTGGAGCTTGATGCTCTCCTCACTCTCCAGTGTATGGGCTGCAGGGAGGCAGGACGCAAGTAGATGTGGAGGGGAAGCCCTCATCTTTAGTTTCGTGGCGCAACCAAGACATAGGAACTGCTCTGATTTACAGCACAGGCTTCCCAAATCCTGCCAAAGTGGCTTCAAATGGCTCCTGCCAGCTGGTAGCAACCATCTGGGGTCTCCCAACCCTCACTTAGGAGTAGCTTCTGGGCCCTTCATTACCTTTGCAGACCTGGCAGCAGGAATCTGGCACGGTGAGGGGAGAGGAACACAAGAGCTCCGGGCAGGTCACCAAGCCACAGTAGATCTGGCCTTCCTAGGGCAGCAGGAGGAACAAAAGCACCATCAGCATTATGAAGAGATGGACGGAGCTGTATGTCCCATGTGTTGGGGTGTCAGATCTATCCTAAATCAAAAGCCCCCCAGTAATCCATCCTCAACTACCATCAATCTTCTATCAGCTGATGAAAGCTGAAGATCTGTCCATGCAAGCTCCATCCTCTGGGGTGGAACATGGTCTGTGGTGTCCTCTCCCGGCATGCTCATGGCCAAGGTCAAGAGTGGGGTGGTCTTCCCCAAGGAGGAGGAGGCAGCGCCTTCCTCTCAAGCATCATCAGTGCTACCATCCTGAAACAGCCACCACACACTCGTAAACGCTGCACAGCAGCCACCAGTTCAAAGAGGGACCTGGAGGACGCAAGAGGAAAGGGGGAGTGTGATGGTGCTGAAGCCATACCCAGCTCCACAGCTCTGCCCTTCCTCTTGGGTTATTCAATAGTGCCAGAGCCAAGCACACAAAGACGTTGGCTCAAGAGCTATGGGTGGAGGTGCAGATGTAACCTTCCACTGGCTTGCTGTTTAGTTCAGAATACATCATTCCTGCAGCGATTCAAGCTGAAAACCACAGGTCAAGGCCAGTCTTGACCTCAGTGCATCCCAATCCCACCTCAGTCGATGGATTTGCACTTGTTTGCCACAGGGATGAGGTTTTGCTGCTTTGCAGGACGGTAAAAAAGGATGTTCAGCAGCGCAGCAGCAGCCAGACCTTGGCAGCAAGGTCCTCTTCTCCATGAAGCAGGTATCCACAAGCTCTCAGTCAACCGAAGCCAAGAGGTTAACCAATGATTTCCATAGAAAACCAAACCACAGCAGCTGCTTCTCCCACCAGGAAGCCAAACCGCTGTGAAAGGGATGTGAAGAGGAGGAAGGTTTGGTCAATGAGAGGATGTGGTGGAGGATGGTGCAACCCAAACAATGCTCCTGCTTCAGGGTCCTCCTTGGGATCCAGACCTGCAGGGAGCAGGGTTTGGCCACTCAGCCTCTTCCTTCCTTCTCCTCCTGAGCAGCAGCTCATGGCAAAGACCTGCTCCAAGCGGGAAAGAGCAAGTGTGATAAAAAGCCGGATTTATCCCAGCGGATCTGGTCTCTGGGAGGTCTCAAGGAGGTTTAGACCAGCTGTTCCTGCAGCTGTTCCAGCAGCTGAACACATCAGACACAGCCCCTGCAACACTCCATCCCTGTATTTTCCTCTTCGTATCCAAGGCATTATCCTGCTGGATAAACAGAGCCTGAGGGAGGGCCAGTGCCTCTGACAGGGACACGGAGCTCCTGGGGACACTGGTGGATGGGATGGGATGGGATGGGATGGGATGGGATGGGATGGGATGGGATGGAAAATCAGGGCCAGGCCTGCACCCAGAGCTGGATTCAAGGGCTCCCTCCTGGTGCTTGTCCCTAGGTGATGGGCTGGCATCCAGCTGGGGTCCATATGAGAGGATGCAGCCTCAGAAGCTGTGTGATTCCTCCACCTAAGCTGCTCCTTTTGCCACCTCTCTCCAAGGTGTGCGCAAGCACCAAGGGCTCAGACCAGCTTCACTCATGCTTTACTATCAAGCTGATGGCAACCACAGTGTGCGTGCTCTTGGCAAGAGAGAGGGAGGTGATTTGGGCTTTCTCACTCTTCTCTCCTTCTTGGCCAAGCTTAGGCCAATTACTTGCTGGAAGCAAAGCGCAGACCAGCGGAGCCTGGTCCCATGCAAAGGCTCTGTATGATGGGTGGTGAAAGCCACGTCTGCAACCCTGTTATGGCAGAGGCTTGCAGCCAGCATGAGCAGTTCCTCCCAGCATCCAGGCCCAGCATCGGCACTTCCAATCCCCCTTCCTTGCTCCCTCTCCGGGAGGAGGAGCTGCTCCATTTATCTGCTGACACTCAGCTCCTGGCAGGCACAGCCCCGCACTCCACACACCTTCCTCAGAGCTGCTGCCAGGCTGCCAGCTCCCAAGGCAGCCCTGTCAGGACTTGGGTCTGATGGGGTTTCACAGGAGCCCAGCCTGTGGAAGAGCACTGGGCAGAGCGCAGCTGGGTCCTGTCTCACGGCGTTGCTGGAGGCTCATGGAGAAGGAACATCCCTCCAGTGCTGGCAATGGGCACTCCATGCATGCTGAGGAGCGCTCAGCATCCTGGCTGCTATCCCAGCCCTCAGGCAGGGCAAGCAGGACCATCGAGGACATGCAATGGTCCTGCGAAGTCATTGCAGTTGGGTGTACAAGGCAGATGCTTCCTTTGGATGCTTTGTGTAGACAGCCTGGAAAGCGCATGCATGGCCCTTCTCCAGGGCACAGCTCTGCACACAGTGGCCCAGAGGCTGGTGATGAAGATGCTGCAGGGGTTTCCAGAGGAGACCTAATCCAGGTGCTCAAGCTCATCTCAGCTCTGGGGTCAACCTTCCACTCAAATCCAAGCAAACAGGATGAAGATCAATGGATGGTGAGCTCCATCCATGCAGGGCAGGAGCTGGCTGCTGGAGCCACCATGAGATCCAGGCACTCAACAGCGGTTTGGAGCCACCAAATCCTCTCTGGAGCTCACTCAATCTCACCAGCTCCACATCCCAGGAACTTCAGAAGCCCAAGAGCTGGTACCTCATGTTGGTGTCGCTTTCCAAGCAAGCTGAGCTCTCCCAGCTACAAACTCCATCTGTTTTGCAGGCAGAACACGTGGAAGGGCTCCTGGTTGTCCTCTCGGCTGTCCATCTGCCATAGGATGCCTCAGTGGGGCAGGTGGGATAGCTGGATGCTGCACGGACAGCCCCAGAGCCCTGGTCCTCCCAGCAGGCAAAGAAACCCACTGTGCTCAGTGCCCACCCCAAGGACCCCCAGAACTGGCCTGTGGGATCTCCAGTGAATAACCCACTGTTGGAGCAGCTTGTCCATGCTTCCCATTGGGAAGGAGATGCAGGAGAGTGCTTTGTGCTCCGACCTCAGGGCCCAGTGGACCCTGCTTGGGGTCAAGGCCAGATAAAGCACTGGGCAGAGAGGGAAGCACCCATCTCTGTGGTGGTCCTTAGTCACTGGGCAGGGAGAGCCCAGCACCATTTCAGATGAAGCTCAACCTCCTGCACCGACAACCCCATCCTGGTGACAAACCATCCCACCGCGGATGCACCCAATGGTCCTCACGAGGTTTGTGCCCTGGTGGGACACTGCTGGGGGGCAGGAGCAGACCCCGAGCCCCCCCCCCCCCGCCTCCCCTGGGCTCACTGGGCACTTACGGAGCAGCTGCACTGCACACACTGGTTCGGCTGGCGGCTGGGGAACAGCTCGCTGGTGGTGAACATCTCCCCTTGCTGGTAGGTTGTCCCGTTGTACTGGCAGGACCTGATGGGTGCCCGCAGGCCAGAAGGGGAATGCGGCTCTGGAAAGGATGAGGAAGCAACAGGATGAGAGCCAGGCCCCGGTGTCGCACGGATGCTCAGCAGCTTCCCCACCAACCCAAGCCAAAAGGATGAGGAGCTGTTGACACCCCGTGAAGAAGTGGCCAGGGCATTGCATGGTCATGAAGCTTTGGGAGAATGGGGCTGCCCTGACCCTGCTGAGCTCAGCACAGAGGTGAAACCTGGAAGGTTTTGACAGGCTGAGAACATTGGGGCTGTTGAGCCTGGAGAAGAGAAGGCTGCGTGGAGACCTCAGAGCAGCTTCCAGTGTCTGAAGGGGGCTACAGGGATGGTGGAGAGGGATTCTTCATCAGGGACTGTAGGGATAGGACAAGGGGTGATGGGTTCAACTGAAAGAGGGGAAGTTCAGGTTGGAGATAAGGCAGAAGCTCTTCCCTGTGAGGGTGCTGAGGTGCTGGTACAGGGTGCCCAGTGATTGCAGGACCATGGCCACCTTATCACCCTCTCCCCGTGGGATGTCCACCTACCAAGGCACCGCGGGCAGCACTGCTGAGGGTCCGTGACAGAGCTGGCGCACTGCAGAGCCGGGCACTGGATCCGGTAGCACCTGATGTTGGCATTCTGGGGAGAGACAGAGACAGAGAAGGTTCATTCAGCCCCAGGTTCACTCCCGCAAGAAGAGGGAGATGTTGGGTGATGGCCACATTATCACAACAGATTGGGCTGGTGTAGCTCACCCAGCCGTGGGGGTCTCCAGCCCGGCGTCAAACCCAATCAGCTCATGGTCTCATCACCAAAGACCACCTGTGGTCCCACAGCACCCCTGAGCCCACAGCCCACCAACACTACTGAGATAGCTCCCTCATAAGGTGAACCCACCACCCTATGGTGACAGGCGGTATTTTCAAAAGGAAAGAGATGAATCCAATGTCCATATGGGACTGCAAAGGGCTTTTCTGGTCAAATCAGGCCTGCTTTAAACCTGATGTGCTTTAAAGCTGCCAAGTCAATGCCCACTGCAGCAGCATCCCCACCACCGCGCATGGCACCTCAGCGGGACCTGCCTCGGAGCAGCTGCAGCGGATGCAGTACATGAGCCCCTGCGGCTCCAGGTAGGGGTGCCAGCTCTCACCCGGGCTGTACTTCTTGCCATTGAAGTCACAGAACACGTCCGGCCCTGAAAGAGAACCAGAAGCGACGTGAGAGAATGGGATGGTCCTTGTGGGAGCTCTCCTCTGTGATGAGAAGAGCTGGGACAGTGTCTGAAGGGGGCTACAAGGATGCTGAGGGGGACTCTTCATTAGGGCCCGGAGTGATCACCCCTTACAATGAGGGTGGTAAAACACTGACACAGGCTGCGCAGAGAGGTGGTGGAGGCCTCATCCCTGGAGGTATGTGAGAGCAGGCTGGATGTGGTTCTGGACAACCTGATCTAGACCAAGATGTCCCTGCTCATTGCAGGGGGGTTGGACTGGGTGAGCTTTGGGGTCACTTCCAACCCAAACTATTCTATGATTCTATGATTCTATAACTCTTTGGCAGGATGAGGCCAACCAACAGCAGGACCTGTGGGACAAACCATGCCCATACTCCCTGCAGGGCTTTGGCCAGGGAGCCCAACTCAGCTGTCCTTAACACTCGCATCAAAAAGCATCACTGGTCCTGCAGAACCAAGCTGTGACCCCAACTGAACGCGCAGGAACGCAGACTCTATAACTCTCGCTACAGCCCAGCTCCTGCTCTCTTGTGACGTGTCCCCAAGCCCCGAGCAGCCAGGGGGGACATTCCAGGGCTTAAGCTCTTCCATGAATGTGTGTGTTATTGGTGGTTACAGTGCTCAAAGCCCCACTAAAAGCTGAAGGTGATTTAAGGGTTATGTCATCGGGGGGATTTAAGGTAGTTTGGGCAATGACGTTGCTCCAAGGTAGTGGAGATATTTACGCTCCCCGAAGCATTTATGGGTCTTTTAAAACCTTATGGTGCCCTGAGGATGTGGGGAGAGGGGAAAGGGCTGGTTTTGAAGGCATGGGGCCCAGCTCCTGCTGCCCATCGTGTGAATACCGGCAAGCTGGTGGGTGCTGAGCCTGCTGTGCTGCTGGAAGGGCTCCTCGAAGGTCCCCAGAACGAGCTCAGTGGCATTCACCATCCCAATGATGCTAAAACCATCACAGAATCATTGGGGTTGGAAGGGACCTCTGGAGATCAACCCCCTGCCAAGGCAGGGCCACCCGGAGCAGGTTACACAGGAACGTGTCCATGGTGGGGCTTGAATGTCTCCGGAGATGGAGGCTCCACAACCCCCCTGGGCAGCCTGTGCCGAGGCTCTGCCACCCCTCAACGTAAAGGAGTTCTTCCTCCTGTGGAGGTGACCCTTGTGGTGTGTTAGTTTACGGCCATCCCATGCTCTGCTCTGGCACCTGGGGCAAAGCAGTGGTTTAGAGAGCCTGGCCAGTGCTGTCCCACCTTGCCAAAGCCGGAGGTGCCACCTGCTTAACGCATTTCTCCTTCCACTGAGGGAAAACCCATACCAAAATGCTGCAGTGCACAGACGTCCGTCCTTCAGCTCCTGACCATAGGATCCCAGCCTGGTTTGGGTTGAAGGGACCTTAAAGCTCCTCCAGCTCCAACCCCTGCCATGGGCAGGGACACCTTCCACTGGAGCAGCTCCAAGCCCCTGTGGCCAACCTGGCCTTGAACACTGCCAGGGATGGGGCAGCCACAGCTTCTCTGGGCACCCTGGGACAGCGCCTCAGCACCCTCCCAGGGAACAGCTTCTGCCTAAGAGCTCATCTCAGTCTCCCCTCTGGCAGCTTAAAGCCATTCCCCTTGGCCTGTCCCTCCATCACTTGTCCAAAGCCCCTCTCCAGCTTTCCTGCAGCCCCTTTAGGCACTGGAGCTGCTCTAAGGTCTACCCTTCAGGAACCTTCTCTTCTCCAGGCTGCCCCAGCCCAACTCAGGATAGACCCAAGCAATGCTCTACCATGGCCAGACCCTGTGACCATTGTGAAGGGCAGCCTTATGGGTCTATGATGTACTTTATGGGTTCCTTCCAACTCAATCCCTGTGAGTCTGCCAGCAGCCCTGAGCTCCTCATTTTGTTGATGGCTTCAAGCACTTGATTCTCCAAGCTATTCCTTCAGAGGAGATGGCCACCAGCTGCCCACACCACCTAGTCCAAGCACAGCACTATGGGGCCATGCTGCATCTGCAGAGGTGGAGATTTGGGTTAGTTTTGGGGTGGATGCCACCAGAGGCACAGGCAGAAGCATTTTCCTTCCTTTCCCCCACATAGAAACACTGAATCATTAGGGTTGGGAGTGACCTCTGGATATCACCTAGTCCATCCCCTCTGCCAAGGCAGGGCCATCAGGTCTTTACATGGTCCCCATAGCTTGCTCCAAACCTCTTCACAACTCAGCAAACCCGTATTTCCAACCATATTGAGCACGTGCTTACAGCAAACCCCACAAGAACGGGGACAGTGTGGCTGGAAACTGCAGAAACCCAGAAGAAAAAGAAAACAAAATCCACAAAACTCATAAAAAGAAGAAGAAACCATCGTTTCTCATAGCCAAAGGGTGAGAAAATGGCTTCATTTTTCCCTGCTTGCAGCACCCTCATGAATTATGCTGCGGGTGAAGAGATGAAGTTGCCGCCGTGCGCCATGGCCCCGCTCCGCTTGCAGGCTCCCATGCCAGTTGGCTGCTTCCTCCAAGCATTTAATCACAAGTGGAGCCCTGGTTTGGGTCCAGCCCTCGAAAGCAGCTTGATTCATGTCTGCAGAGGGCCTGATGGTCACATGAAAGCTGCCTGGCAACCACAGGCAGCAGCAGACATTTGTCCGCGTCTCAGTAGGGCGGTGCTGGGGCTTTGGCATGAGGCAGCAGCGTGTTTGGGGATGGATGGGTGGGGGGATGGATGGATGGATGAAGAGAGGGATGGAGGGAGGGAGGGAGGGATAGACGGATGGAGGGAGGGAGGAAGAGAGGGAGGGATAGATGGAAGGATAGATGGATGGAGGGAGGAATGGATGGAGGGCCGGAGGGATGGGTGGATGAATGGATGGATGGATGGGTGGGTGGGTGGGTGGATGGATGGATGGATGGATGGATGGATGGATGGATGGATGATGGATGGATGGGTGGATGGATGGATGGATGGATGATGGATGGACATATGGGCGGAGGGATGGAGGAGGTTTAAAAGCTCTGGATCATTTTTTCCCATGCCACGTTTGATAATTTCATTCTCCAAGGTCAAACTTTGGAGATCTTCCCCCTTCACGCAGAGTAAAAACCCATTTGTGCAGTCAATTGCTCCCATGCCGCTCAGTCACCTCATTTATTGCGTCTTCAGCAGCCACAGGCTCACAAAGTCATCTCGTTTCACTTCTGCTTTGCCAGAGAGGGCTCTTGAGCTGCAGCTGGTTTGCAAAGCTGCAGGACCAAGTGAAGCCATCACCTTGTTTTGCTTCCCTAGGTAAGGAGATGCCGATGGGCCAGCCTGGTCCATACCACCGTGGAAACACAACCTGAGCCTGCTGATTGCAAGCCAGAGGCTCTGTGCTTGGAGGTGGCCCTATGGGACCTGGAAGCAGGAGTAGAGGTGGAAAGGGTTGTGTATCCCATTGCAAATGCCTCCAAGATCAGGTCCCATCTGAGCCATTTCAAATACAAGAATCGAAGCACAGGATGGTTTGGGTTGATGAGACCTTAAGGCTCCTCCAACTCCAAACCCTGCCACCGGCAGGGACACCTTCCACTGGAACAGCTTGCTCCAAGCTCCCACGATATGCTACAGGACACTCAAGAGTCCGCAGAAGTGAGTCCCTACTACAGGTAAAGCCTTGACCTGTGTCTAGAGAGGTACTAATGCACCTGCAAGACCCCACAGCGCAGAACATGAAGGCCCAAACCTCTCCCAGTTTGCTCACCTACAGCAGGAAGCCTCCACCAGCCCCATGTCTCAGTTTCCCTGGCAGGGACTTTGACTTCAGGTACCAAAGTGCCTCCAACAAGGATGCTACCGGAATGTCCCACAAGTGTCACCCTATTTCTCCTCTGTTCCATCCCTGGTGCAGGGGGTCTCTGAAGGAGGTGACCCTGTCCCTCTGCTCTGCTCTGGTGAGACCCCACTCGCAGCACTGAGTGCAGTTCTGAGGTCCTCAACGTAAGGACATGGAGCTGTTGGAGCAAGTCCAGAGGAGGCCACGAGGATGAGCAGGGGCTGGAGCAGCTCCTGTATGAAGATAGGCTGAGAAAGTTGGGGCTGTTGAGCCTGGAGAAGAGAAGCTGCGTGGAGACCTCAGAGCAGCTTCCAGTGTCTGAAGGGGGCTACAAGGATGCTGGAGAGGGACTCTTCATCAGGGACTGTAGGGATAGGACAAGGGGTGATGGGTTCAAACTGAAACAGGGGAAGCTCAGGTTGGAGATAAGGAAGAAGTTCTTTACTGTGAGGGTGCTGAGGCACTGGAATGAATCAAACAGAGAAGCTGTGGCTGCCCCATCCCTGGCAGTGCTCAAGGCCAGGTTGGACACAGGGGTTGGAGCTGCTGCAGTGGAAGGGGTCCCTGCCCATGGCAGGGGTTGGAACTGGAGGAGCTTTAAGGTCCCTTCAACCCAAACCTTTCTGTCTCTGCATCCCAGGCAGTCCCCCCCTCCTCTGAGCTGTGCTCCAGTCCCAAAGAACCTTTGTGGAGGTCCCACACCTGCCTGGCAGCCCCACGCCAGGCACAGGGGCTGTGTTTATAGAATCATGGACTGGTTTGGGTTGGAAAGGACCTTAAGACCATCCAGTTCCAACCCCCCCGCCATGCGCAGGGACACCTCGCACTAAACCATGGCACCCAAGCATTTTATGCTTTATTATTATAAACATAATATATATATAAATAGAAATAAAGCATAAACATTTTCTGCTTTATTTTATGCGAAGCAGTTTGTAGGCTTTAAGAGCAGCCATAAATAAAGTGTAGGAAGCAGCATCGGGAGCAGAAAGCCCAGGTGCTCCCGTGACAGTGTAAAGTGCAGCCCCAGCTCAGAGGGGACTGCTTAAAACACACCCAGCCCTTGGCATGTGGCATCCCAATGGCTCTGCTCGCATCCAGATCACTTCCCACACCCTCACCTCGCTCGGTCCTGGGCTGGGAATTCCTTCTTGGCACTGTGGGAGCCTGGAAAACTGTGACTGAGCCTCATGAAGCATCCCTGAGCTCCCCAGGGTGGAGGAACCAAGTCCTGCATCCAGAGCATCCTCATGGCCTCTGTGAGCAGCAGACAGGGTTCTGTTCCCCCTGCTCCTTCCCAAGGGGATTCTTGGTTGTCTAAAGTGGGATGTGCAGCCCTCACCTCTCCCTTACCCTGTCCACAGGTAGGATTTGCTTTTCATCCCGCTCCTTCCCCTCTTGGACCATCCGCTCCCCCATCACATCAGATCCAAACTCATGGCCCCAACCCCATGAACACTCTTTTCTCCAGCAACCACATTAGAAATGAGATGAAGCAGTAACTTCCCCCTGCTCCATGCTCTCCAGAGATGCTGGCTTTAAATGCCTCCAGCCAAACCCTCACTGCACTCAGCTGTTGCTGCTGAGTTACCCGCAGCACGTCCAGCCCAGTAACCTGTGCCTCTGATGACAGCCTCTCAGCTGAGAGTGTAAATCCCCTAAAATAGCCTGGTTCTGTGGGCAAATTCCTCCTTTCTGATTTGCCTGTGAGCCCGAGTGCTTCTGCTCCTCACCTATTTTTAGCCATGACACTGGAGGTCTCTTGGCTGATGAGGCTGCTCGGAGCTAATTTGTTCTTGTCTTCATCCTCCCTAAGTGCTCAGCACGGAGATAAATGTGAGGCAATGAGTGGCAGAGGTGGATGGAGGAGGATGAGGGTCTCATCGCCAAGACCCCTCTACCTTCAGTCATGGGGCTCCTGGAGCCCCCAGCACTGTGGGATATACCATCAGCACAGCCAAAGTGATGCAGAGAGGTGATCCCGGACTTCCCTGTCCCGCAGCCTCCAGCCCTTTATCACCATCATAAGTCATGCAAAAGGACCCCAACACTTCCTCCCGAAGCAGACAACCCCACTGTCCCCATTCATCACGGTTTATGTGCAATGTAGGGGCTCTCCTTCCATCAGCAAAGCACAGACCTAGCACCTACTTCAACCACCTGGCAATGTCTCCATCCTCCTCCTAGCCTGGGTACCACGGATAACACAGCCCTGGCAGAGGCACGGAGTCAGCCCAAAATCCCTTGTGCAAGAAACGATGCTGTGGGCAGAGCCCAGGGAAGGGGAAGCAGCCAAACTCACCCAGATTTTGCTCTTCAGGGCTCTGCACAGCCCCATGCATCCTCCTCCTGCCTTTTCCCCCCGGACACTCCGCTGCCGGGACAAGCAAATCCGGTGCTCACAGTTTGGGTCAGTGCTCCACGAGGATGGTTATGTGCCGAGTGCCTAATGCACTGCTGGCAGCAGGCAGGTCATAAATCACCCTAATGCAGCCACCGACAGGCTCCGCTGGGATTAGGGAGGAGAATACATGGAGGGACCCAGAGGGTGCTGCTGTGGTTTGCTCAAGTGGCTTTGTGATGTTGTAGGGGTGCCCGGTAGGTCCCAAGTGCCTTACCCAAGTCAAACCCAGCTCCTGACCCCAGTTAACACCTCCAGCACCCTCCAAGCTGCTGAACAGCCCTGGCCAAGTCCTTCAAGGCTTTTTGAACGAGGAAGAGCCATACAAGTCCCTTTCCCATCCCAAATCTTACCTGTCCCAGTTGCCTGCTGGGAGCAGAAGCAGGTGGGAACAAGAGATGGGCAAGAGATGGGCATGGAGATGGACGAGGTTTCCATGAAGAAAAGCCCCCAGCTTTGGTTTGGGGGGATCATTTCCCAAATTGCCCATGTCCCTGCCCATCCTCAGAGAGGAGATGTGCCCATGCTGAGTGGGAGCTGCGCAGGGGAAGATCTGCATCTCAGCCCCCTGCCCTGCACCGTTTCTAGCCCATGGGAAGGTCTCAGACCTTCAGCACATCCCTGCCAGCCCCTGCAGCCCCCAGCACCCTCACCAGCACCCAGCAGTGTGCTCAGGTAGTGGAGGACACTGCTGCGTCCCCAACACTGCAGGATGGGAGACCTGGCTTGCTCGGACATCCTGGCCATGGAGGACCAGCACCTGCATCCCTGTATCCCGAGCCATACCCGCAAAGCATAGTCCCACCCTCATGGTCCCGGGGACCCCGACGATGGGGAAACTGAGGCACGGAGGGAGCCGTGGAGGGGAGCGGGGGGGACTTACGAGCCCGGGCTCGGCTCTCGGAGCCGAAGAGGAGCAGCAGGCACCGGAGGAGGAAGGCGAGGGGTCCTGCCCCGGGAAGCATCGCGGCGATCGGTGCCCGGGGGTGCCGCTGCCGATGTCCCGCTGCCGGTCCCGGTGCGGTGCCAGGTGATGTCTCGGTCTCGGTGCCGGGGGGCTTCGCTCGCGCTGTCGGTGACCGGCGGTGCAGCGGTCTCGGTCCCGGTGTCGGGTGCCTGATGCCGGTGGTGCCGGTGCCGAGATGCCGGGGGTACAGAGATGCCGGTTCCCAGGGGTGCCGGTGCCCGGAGGTACGGGGAGTGCCGGTGCCGCCTGTGCCCGGGGGTGCCGGGTCCCGGGGATACAGAGATGCCGGTGCCGAGGTGCCGGTTCCCGGGGGTGCCGCCGCGCCGATGCCGGTGCCCGACGGGTCTCGTCTCGCTCCGATCAAAGGCGCCTCCTTTAGGGAGAGCCGAGGAGTTTGTTTGTTGGTATTAAAGGCGGAGATGGGGGGAGGGGGTGGGGGCTGGGGGGGGGTTGTTGGGTTTGGGGTTTTTTTTATTATTATTATTATTTTCCCACTTTTTTGGGTGTTTTAGGAAATTCCTCGCCCGCGGGAGGCGGGGGGAGGGAGGGCTCGGAGCCGGTGCGGGAGCCGCAGCTTTAACCCCGTCCTCTCTGCGGCCCGGCCGGGGAGGTGGGACCTGCGGTGCTGGACCCGTCCCGGAGGGCTGCGAACCGGGAGGGGGCTCTAATGGGATAAATCAGCCCCTCTCCCCCCCCCCCCCCCCAAGGCCCGGCTGTGCCCCTTCTGCCTCTTAAACACCACCTGGACCCGGCTCGGAGATGCTTGAACCCCCCCGTGAGAGGTTTAAACCCCCGTGCCCGTGCAGATGCACTTCTCGCATCCCTTGGCCGTGCACAGCCCCGAGCATCCCCAGCTCCAAGGGGGGCAAAGCAGAAATCAGGGCTTTAGCCTCCTCCAGGAGGGCTCTGCTCCACCGCTGAGGTCCCCCAGTGCCCTGACTCCCTGCCCAGTAAAGCTCAGTTCCCTTCCCATTGCCGTGGCTGGGATCCTGCCCTCCCAGGGTAGTGGGGTGCAGTAAGCTGTCCCGTACCCACAGGGGTTTCAGTGGGACAAAGCAGTGGAATTCACTCTCCCCACCAGGTGCTTTACATCCCTCCAGCTGCATGAAGTCGCCTTAGATGACCAGCGAAGTCCCTGCCTGCAGGACCTCCAAGCCATGATCCCAAATCCTCCTCGAGCACCTTGGCCATCCTTTATCCCCACAGCATGGAGCTGATGGGCATGAAGCACCATCAGCTGGAAAATCACCCCTGAAGAAGTCACCTCCATGTTGCTCCTGTTCCTGCTGCTCCCCAGGTCCTGCTCGAAGTGCTCTGCCTGTCCATGGGGCTCAGCTCTCCACTCTCCATGGAGAAGCTGGGCAGCGCTGGATCCTCCCTGAGCTGCCGTGTCCACTGCACAACGCTGCTTCCAATGGCCAGGATAACCCACAGTCACCAGTTCATCATGGAGATGGGATCCTTAGACCCCCCCAAAGCCAGTTTTAGTGTGGTTTTCACCCATTTCTCCTGCTCCACCTTCACAACTCACTTCCAGGGGTACAAAGAGCAAGACACTTTATCAGCAGAAGACATACGGGCTTTAATGTAGTGTTGAACACCTTCATGCCCATGTTCCTGCATCAAACAGGCTTGGAGGGAGGTTCCAGACCTTGCAGGCTTCTCCATTACAAAGGGCTTATTCTCTACATCACTGGCTCTCTCTCTTCTCCTCATCTCCTTCAGCTTCCTCACACCACTGGCTGTGGAGAAGCCACCATCACTGCAATCGCTTTGGCACCAGGTGACCAAGATCTCCTCTGTCAGCCAAGTTATTTCTTTTCCTCCATTAAATCGAGCTTGGGATTGGGTTTTCCAGGGTTTGAGATCTTTACGCTGATGCCAACCCACTTGGAGCGGCACCAAGCCACCAGGCTGCTGGCAGATCCAAGGCATCCCCAAACCCCTAATCCGGATCACAGCAGCCACGTGCCCCATTTGGCTCAGAGAGGAAAGCATCCAAGGGGGACGAAGAACCTCTTCCATCCATCAATCCCTTCTTTCTGCCTGTCTCAAGCCCTGCCCCAGGGGCCAAACGCATCCCCCTCTACCAACCCACATCTGCAAGCACCCATTCCTGGAGCTGGATGCGATGGAAATCTCTTTGATTTCCTGAAACCTGGCTGAATAACACTTTCGATCATCAGCTTCATTGTTTTCTCTTTAAGCTGCTGAGCACGAGAAGCCAAGACGTGTTTCTGCACTCATCTTTCAGGAAGAAGGTGGCCACCACCAAACCAGAGCCAGCAAATGGAGACAAGACCTCATCCCACCTCAACTCTCCCAAGGGGCAGCTCTGTGGTCCTCAAGGAGCACATCCCTATGTGCAGAGCACGAGATGGAGCTGGGGTCATCATAGGTCTGCTGTTAATAAGCTCTAAAACTAAAGGTACCACTTGGTGCCTCCAATGCAAATCTGGAGCATGGTTCGGCTGCAGGACAGGGGAACGTAGGAGAATGCAACCCAGAGCTGCTCTGCACATCGTCTGGCGCAGAGAGCACATGCAGTGCCCTCACTGCTGCGTTTCAGGGCTGCCCAGAGCGATCCTGAAGTCACTGCGCAGCTTCAAAACGCTCCAGAGTGGGGTGTGAAGAGAAGAGAGCAACAAACGCCCCTCCTCGTGTGCTGGGTGCACCCCAGAGCGTGAGCAGCAGCTCAGGGAGGGGATTCTGTCCCTCTGCTGTGCTCCTGAAGGGGAGACCTTAGAGCAGCTCCAGTGCCTAAAGGGGCTGCAGGGAACCTGGAGAGGGGCTTTGGACAAGGGATGGAGGGACAGGCCAAGGGAATGGCTTTAAGCTGCCAGAGGGGAGACTGAGATGAGCTCTTAGGCAGAAGCTGTTCCCTGGGAGGGTGCTGAGGCGCTGGCCCAGGGTGCCCAGAGAAGCTGTGGCTGCCCCATCCCTGGCAGTGCTCAAGGCCAGGTTGGACACAGGGGCTTGGAGCTGCTCCAGTGGAAGGTGTCCCTGCCCATGGCAGGGGTTGGAGCTGGAGGAGCTTTAAGGTCCCTTCAGCCCAACCCATTCCATGATTTTGTGATCAAACATCAGGGATGCTCAGCTATAGACTTCCAGGGAAAGGTATGGGAAGCAGCTCCTGCAGCCTGCGCCATGGCCAGGTCACGATCCTGCCCCCAGGCCCGTGTGGCCAGGGATGTTTTTGGAGCCCACGCTGTTTATTCAGGAGTTGGTTTGAAAATCTCACTTTTCACCTGAATAAAAACCCCAAAACAGCCCCAAAGGCATCGTCTCGCGCTCTCCATTGCCCAGCAAACACGAAGGGGCTTGACCCAAAGGCCAGAAGGCAAATGAAAAGCACCCAAGTTTACTCATTTCCAAGCCAACCCCATGGTTTTTTGGAGCCTGATTCATGGTGGCAGATGGATTGATGTTGGCAGTGTGGAACTGTCAGACGGATTCCTTCGCAGATGAAGATAAAGAGCCCTGGTTTTGCCAAAGGGTGAATGTATTCTTTATGAGACCCAACAGAGATGTAACACAGCACCTTGCTCCTGACAAGGCTGGTCTTTAACTCCTGGGTCTGCACTAAGGCCACGGCTGGACTTGCCCATCAGTTTTAGCCCTGATGTGGGGCCAGGAGCTACAGTCCTGACTTCAGCTGGTGCTGGTAAGCAGAGACACAAAATACCCCCATTGACTGGGCCCCGTGTCCCCAGTTTTCTCAGCACTTTCATAACCTGCCCACAGCGCTACGCTACAAATGGGCTTTTCAAGGCAGGGAGGAGCTGGGAGAGGAGGTGCCGGCTGCTCCCGGTGGGAGCTGTTGACTCAAACCCCTTTAATGTCCTTATCGAGGCAGGAGGAGAAAATAGAGAGCACTGATGGCAAATGTGCAGGGAGCTGGGAATGAGCGGAGCAGGGAGGCGATGGAGGCGGGGTTAGATGGGGAGAAGCTGGGACCCAGACTGGGTTGGGTTGAAGGGACCCTAAAGCTCCTCCAGCTCCAACCCCTGCCACGGGCAGGGACACCTTCCACTGGAGCAGCTCCAAGCCCCTGTGGCCAACCTGGCCTTGAGCACTGCAGGGATGGGGCAGCCACAGCTTCTCTGGGCACCCTGTGCCAGCGCCTCAGCACCCTCCCAGGGAAGAGCTTCTGCCTCAGAGCTCATCTCAGTCTCCCCTCTGGCAGCTCAAAGCCATTCCCCTTGGCCTGTCCCTCCATCCCTTGGCCAAAGCCCCTCTCCAGCTTTCCTGCAGCCCCTTTAGGCACTGGAGCTGCTCTAAGGTCTCCCCTTCAGGAGCCTTCTCTTCTCCAGGCTGCCCCAGCCCAGCTCTCTCAGCCTGGCTCCAGAGCAGAGCTGCTCCAGCCCTCGCAGCAGCTCCATGGCCTCCTCTGGCCTCGCTCCAACAGCTCCACGTCCCTCTTGTGCTGTTGCTGGATGCAGCATTCCTCGTGGCGTTGGTCTCCTCCACCTGTCAAAGCCTTGAGCCCACACAGGCATTGAGCAGGAGCCTGAGACTCCTACTCTCAGCCCATCCTTCCTAACATCCCTCCTCCCTGTAGGCACAGAAGCCACCAGGAGATAGAGAGGGACATTTGGGCAATCAGGGCTGATGTCCTGGGTGGCTCTGGTCCCTGCTGGTCCCACAGGACACCATGCAGAGATGAGAGCTGGATGGGGAAGCAGAACACCCTGCTGAGATGCAGGTTCGGTCCTGTCTCCTTGCATGATGCCCCTGAGCTCCTCTCAGCCCTGGCTCTCCAGCTCTGCTCAAGGTGGGAAGAGGACAGATAGGAAGGATCCTTCAGGCTGAGCTTTGGCCTGGCTTTATGCTGCTCCTTCTCCTGCATTAAACCAGTGCTGGAGTAACTGTGATTCACAGCAGTAGAACCATGGGAGAGCGGCTACCTCCCTCCCATGACTGCTGGTGTAACCTTGAGCTTCTCACTGGGCACATTGGAGCCACATCTGCACCCAGACTCCTGTCCCACCCCTACCCAGGGCCTGGCTTTGGTTCAACAATGGCAGGAGATGTGTCTCCAAGCTAGAAGTGAGCACTGAACGTCTCCTGGAGCTGCAGGGAGATGCCTTACCTGCAAGCATCAGCACCTCCTCATGGTGCAGCAGCTCAAGGAGCTGCCCCTGGCTGCAGTCCTAACACAGACATCACTGCACCCAGCATCCCTGCTCCCATCCTGATGGGTGATTCAAGCCAGGGAGAGCTCCTCCGGAAGGCACTTGTGTCTGGGGGACGTTCAAGCAGAGAACTCACCATGGAGCAGGCCTGGAGATAGCTCTGCCCAATGGAGCACATACAATTCAGCCTCACTCAGGAGTCTGATTGTGTCTCACACCTTGAGCTACAGGGGCTGTGCACAGAGGACATCACCCAGCCTCTCCGGAGGACATCACCCAACCTCCTCTCCTGAAGACATCACCCAACCTCTCCTGAGGACATCACCCAACCTCTCCTGAGGACATCACCCAACCTCCTCTCCTGAGGACATCACCCAACCTCTCCTGAGGACATCACCCAACCTCCTCTCCTGAAGACATCACCCAACCTCTCCTGAGGACATCACCCAACCTCCTCTCCGGAGGACATCACCCAACCTCTCCTGAGGACATCACCCAACCTCCTCTCCTGAAGACATCACCCAACCTCTCCTGAGGACATCACCCAACCTCCTCTCCTGAAGACATCACCCAACTTCTCCTGAGGACATCACCCAACCTCCTCTCCTGAAGACATCACCCAACCTCTCCTGAGGACATCACCCAACCTCCTCTCCTGAGGACATCACCCAACCTCTCCTGAGGACATCACCCAACCTCTCCTGACTCCTGCTCCAGGAAAAGGAGGAGCAGCCCTTACACCTATCACCCTACAGCAGGAGCTGCAGGACCTGTGCTGAGGGCAACACAATTTACTACGCACCTTGAATGCAAAGGGTGCTCCCAAGGGCTTTGTGGAGTTACAGTAACATCCCTGTGGGAGCACATGTCAGCATCTGAGAAGGTCTGATCCCCATCCAGCTGTAACCCATGCAGGCAGTGGTTGGGTTTGCATGAATCTGAGTGCTGGAGGACTTCCAAGAGCTCTAAGGCTGCATCTGTGGGGATGGAAGGCAGACAATGACTGATAAAGCTTCAAAAGATCATTTACCAATGGAACCACACAGCTCAGCCTGGGATGGGCAAATGGTGCTTTTAACATCTGAGGATGTCGCCAAGCACAAGAGCTGCACCAGGGCAGGGTTAGATGGAGCTGAGGAGCAATTCCTTCCCCAGAGGGTGCTCAGCATTGGAAGTGCCCAGGGCAGGGCTGGAGCCACCGTCCCTGCGTGTGCTCACACACTGTGGAGATGAGGCCTCAGTGCCATGGGTCAGCGGTGGCCTTGGCAGTGCTGGGAATGGTTGGACTGGGTGAGCTTAAAGGGCTTTTCCAGCCAGGTTGATTCCACGATTTTATGACCAACATGGTTAATATGTGTAATCTATAGCCTTTAATCAGGGCAAAGCAGCAATAGAGGATAGTGAGTAAGAGATTCCCCTCCAGGGATGGAGATCAGCAACCAAACAAGAGACAGGGGTGAAGAGGGGCTGGGCAAAGGGAGGGGGAAGGCCAGAGAGGAGAACGGGGGAGCACAGCGCCATTGCCTGTCCGTATCTCCTGTCTCCGCTGCAACACATCCCCACCCGCATCCATGGCAAGTGCCTGGCCAGAGCTGATACCATCGCTGGGAGGACCAAGGAGGGAAACGGCAGTGCCAGAACCCTGCAGCTCCTCGGGGGAGGTGCGGAGCGCGCACGGTCCCTGCAGGCTGGGCAAGGCAGAGGGTTTGTCCTGGGGCGGCGGGATGCGAGGCTGGAGCCTTGCACAGGCTTAGGGTACCCTCTACAGGCGGGAGCTGAGCTCCGCGCGTCCTGAGCTGAGGATCGTGGGATGGTTTGCGTTGGAAAGGACCTTAAAGCTCCTCCAGCTCCCACCGCTGCCACGGGCAGGGACACCTTCCACTGGAGCAGCTCCAAGCCCTGTGTCCAACCTGGCCTTGAGCACTGCCAGGGATGGGGCAGCCACAGCTTCTCTGGGCACCCTGGGCCAGCGCCTCAGCACCCTCACACAGAAGAGCTTCTGCCTTATCTCCAACCTGAACTTCCCCTCTTTCAGTTTGAACCCATCACCCCCTGTCCTATCCCTACAGTCGCTGATGAAGAGCCCCTCCCCAGCATCCTTGTAGCCCCTTCAGACACTGGGAGCTGCTCTGAGGTCTCCACACAGCTTCTCTTCTCCAGGCTCAACAGCCCCAATGTTCTCAACCCTCCCAGGGAAGAGCTTCTGCCTAAGAGCTCACCTCAATCTCCCCTGGGGCAGCTTAAAGCCCTTCCCCTTGCAGGGGTTTGGGCCAGAAGGCAAACTGGAGACACAGAAACCAAGTCCTGTCCGGGGGGCTGGGGGCTCAGGAGCTATCTGGGATGATATCTGCCAGAGGTCCCTTTCTAAATCCCCTGTAGCAAGGACCCTGCAGAGAGCTGGAGCTCTGCACCGTGTCTTGTCCCAAGAGTGGTTTTGGTGGGCAACTGTCCCCTCTTGCCATGTTCTCTGTCCCACCCTGAGGGCTCTCCAGGCCCCATCTCCCAGGTGAGGGTGATCTCAGGGAGCAGGCAGTTTGGGGGTGCCAGGGTGTTCATAGTGACTGTAGTGCTAGGACAAGGGGTAATGGGTTCAAACTGAAACAGGGCAAGTTTAGATTGGATATGAGGAAGAAGTTCTTTCCTGTAAGGGTGGTGAGGCACTGGAATGGGCTCCCCAGGGAAGCTGTGAATTCTCCATCGCTGGCGGTGCTCAAGGCCGGGTTGGACATAGCCTTGGGTGCCATGGTTTAGTGGGAGGTGTCCCTGCCCCTGGCAGGGGGTTGGAACTGAATGATCTTAAGGTCCTTTCCAACCCAAACCATTCTATGATTCTATAATGTGCCCCATCTGACTGTTTAGGAGCAGCATCTACAGGCCACACACCTGAGTTGATGGACTAAGCGCAGTCCCAGCACCAAATCACTGCCTCCTCCACATCATCATTCATCTCAATAGTCACTGCAATACACTTGAAAGTCACTACAAGTATTTGTTCCCTGGAAATTAGCTTTTCCACCAACTGGCACTTTGTGGAGCCCCACAATGGTGAGGAACAATGCACTGACATCCTTCTATCCATTCAACAGCTAAAGATAGAAGTGTGGGTGAGACAGCAAATAGATGATAACCCCTAGCAAGGCCTTGGCACCCATTTAGAGGCTGTTTGTTGGGCATAGATCTCCCCTTCCTCCCTCCAACCATGGCTCTTTCAAGGAGGCCCAAAGCTCTCCTTATATGCAGCCTAAACCTACCCTCTGGATACAAGGACAGAGGCTTCACCTCTGTCTCTGCAGCCCCCCCTGATGTGAGGGTGGCTGAGATCCTTCATCAGAGAGGGGCCTGGCACTGAAACGTGGTGCAAAGACAGATGGTTTGAGCGCCCCAGTAAAGAGATGGGAAGCAGAGGAGAAGCACAAGAGATTTCCATAGCAACCCGTGCAGAGGCTCTGCCTCCTCTGCTGTTCTCTGGTTCCCCCTCCCTGCACATAGCTCATCCAGGGGGGCTGCTGCGGCCACTGACCCCGCTTTAGAGGAGCGGTGGTGAGGACGTGATGGAGCCAAGCAGTCAGGAAGCCCCTGCACTGCCACAGAAAGCACCACGTTCCTCTGGAGGGAGGTTCTGAACCCAGGGCTGGCTTAAAAATGCCCAAAAAATCACTTCTTTGTGCTGATTCAAGCTCTTCAATGTAGCAACCTGCAATGCCAGAGCCTGAGTCCAGGGGCCACCAGGGTGACATCCAGCCCAAGCACTACTACCACCCCTGTTTCAGGCAATACACGGAAAGGAAGAGCAGCGTTTGACTTCAGGGAAAGCCACCCACAGGCTTGAAGCACCTTCGGTCTTCCCAGGAGAAACAGAGGAAACATGAAGTCACCCTGGCCAAGCTGAGGGCTAAGGAAGACGTTCTTGCGCACCATGAAGCTGTAGAAGACAATGTCCTGGGGGAGCTGCTGATGGGGAGCATGGGGAGCAGAGGGGCAACGGGAAGCATCAAAGCAGGACCGTGGCTGGGGCAGCACTGTGGGAAGAAACCTGTCCTCTGAGCTGCGCAAACGTTCGGGGTCTCTTCCTCTACTTGTTATAGAGGTTTGTAACAGAAACAGGGAATCATGGAATGGGTTGGGATGAAGGGAGCTTAAAGCTCCTCCAGCTCCAACCCCTGCCATGGGCAGGGACACCTTCCACTGGAGCAGCTCCAAGCCCCTGTGTCCAACCTGGCCTTGAGCACTGCCAGGGATGGGGCAGCCACAGCTTCTCTGGGCACCCTGTGCCAGCACCTCAGCACCCTCCCAGGGAACAGCTTCTGCCTCAGAGCTCATCTCAGTCTCCCCTCTGGCAGCTTAAAGCCATTCCCTTGGCCTGTCCCTCCATCCCTTGTCCAAAGCCCCTCTCCAGCTTTCCTGCAGCCCCTTTAGGCACTGGAGCTGCTCTAAGGTCTCCCCTTCAGGAGCCTTCTCTTCTCCAGGCTGCCCCAGCCCAGCTCTCTCAGCCTGGCTCCAGAGCAGAGCTGCTCCAGCCCTCACAGCAGCTCCATGGCCTCCTCCGGCCTCGCTCCAACAGATCCACGTCCCTCCTGTGCTGTTGCCCAGAGCTGTTTCTGTCCCTCAGCCCGGTTAAGTCATTAGACCCACAAGTCCTCCTTAGCCCAGGCTAAGAACCCAGGCTAAATATCTTCAGGAGCTGCATTTCTACCCCTGGTGCTGTGTGAGTCCCGGCAGCTGCAGGGCCATCACTGCTGTCAGCGTTTGAAGCTTTAGTGATGTAAAGTTATTTCTCATTAACTGCGTTGAGCCAATACCCCTCAGAGGCTTCCCACAAGGAACAGTTATTCCTGAAGGAAGCCTCTTTGGCCTGCAGCACTGAGCAATTAGCAAACAAGGAGCGGAGCTTGTGGAACACACTGAGGGTTTAAGGAACAGCTTCTACTGAGAGGGAAAGGCTTTGAACTCCTTCCCTCCTGAGAGAAGCCACTTCCTATGGAGGAGCCTCAGAGGACAAGATGCAAAGTCCCATTTAATCATCCTCTTGTTGGGACAGAAAAGGGGGGTGTGGAAAGAGGTTGCGAAACAGAGCTGGTGTAGAGGGGATGCGCAGGGAAAAGCAGGCAGCAAAGAGCCAGGGTTTGGAGATGAGCCAGACAGTGAGGCATGGGCATGGGATGCTGGCCGTGGTGAGCTCAGTGCACAGTGAATCCCAGCTTCATCCCCATGGAGCCACCAGCAGCCTCAGGAGCACATCCCTGGGATCTGTTTCATGGTGGCTCCCCTTTTCCCCTTCCTCCTCCCGGCAGGGTTTGCAAGAGGGACACTCTTCCAGGAGGGAAAGGGTGATGAGAGGAGCTGTGGCATCCAAAGGCATGTGCTTTCCTTGGGAAAAAGGGGGTTTGCCTTCCCCCCCCAGGAATAAGAGGAAGGGAAACTTTCCCTGCCACATTGGTGGAGACAAGGGACTAAGCTGAGCAACTTATTAAGCACAGACCTATGTGGAATTCCTGATCCATATGCTATCATGTGCCAGCACTGCCACGTGGAAAATCAGGCTGGCAAGGTCCCCAAGGGACCCTGGAGCAAGGGGGTGCCCAAAGGAGTCTTATCCCATGGGAAGCCTGTGCTGGAGCAGGCTCCTGCAGCCTCTTGGACAGAGGAGCCCACACTGGAGCAAGTTTGCTACAGGACTTGCAGGTCCACTGACCCCACGGTGAAGCCATGGCTCCTGAAGGATGCATCCCATGGAAGAGACTGACACTGGAGCAGGTCACAAAGAGCTGCATCCCATGGGAAAGACTCACCTTGGAGAAGTCCATGGAGGACTTTCTGCATGGAGGGAACTCCATGATAGACCAGAGGAAGAGCATGAGAGTCCTCACCTGAGGAGGAAGGAGCAGCAGAGACAACAGGGGATGAACTGACTGCACTGGCACAGGGCACCCAGAGAAGCTGTGGCTGCCCCATCCCTGGCAGTGCTCAAGGCCAGGGTGGACACAGGGGCTTGGAGCTGCTCCAGTGGAAGGTGTCCCTGCCCGTGGCAGGGGTTGGGACCGCATGGGCTTTAAAGTCCCTTTAACCCACACCGTGAGCAGTGATGCTCTACAGGCAACACCAACCTCTGCCGAGACTCAAAACCCTCACTGCTGCGGGAGCGAGGAGGCGGCTCCTCCTTATATACGACAGTCATGAATATTAACTAGATGGGCGGGGTCAACGCGGAGGCGGGGTTGCGTTGCCTATGGGGTCTCATTAATATGAATCGAGGGGGCGTGTCCCCTCATGAATTATGTGCGTTGGGCGGGGCCTCGCGCCTCAGCGCTCCGTCCCTCCCAAGAGTGAGAAGATGGCGGCGGCGGCGGCGCCCGGCGGACGGGCCGCGGTATCGGCGCGGCGGGGCCGGCGGCGGCGGGCCCGGGCCGGGGCGGTGTCGGAGGAGGAGGAGGAGGGGAAGGAGAAGGAGGAGGTGTTGCTGGCGGTGTCGGAGTGCCCGGTGTGCCGGCAGGCGCTGGTGGAGGCGGTGACGCCGCCCTGCCGCCACTCGTTGTGCCTCGCTTGCTTCCAGCGCTGCCTGCAGGGCCCGGGCCTGTGCTGCCCGCTCTGCCGCAGCCGCCTCTCCACATGGGCCCGCTCCGAGCCCGCCGCCACCGCGGCTACCGCCGGAGGAGGAGGAGGGGAGCAGCGGCCGACGGACCAAGGTGCGGGGTTGAGCCCCGACGGGGCGGGAGGGCGCGGTGAGTCTGTGGGGCTCAGCCCCGTCCTGTGGTGGTGGTGAAGGCGCGGGGGGGACAGCGGGTCTGAGCCCGCCCTCCTGTGCGATGGGGGGCGATGGGCCTGGAGGGGTGCCCTCGGCTGTGGGGGACGTGTTCATACATCAACACCTTCATGCACTGCGTGCGCCCGTCGTGCTGTGCCCCCCAGCAGCGATGGGGGAGCAGGATGGTGACCCCCGCATGGAGCGCCGTGGGCATGGCGGGAGGGGAGGTGCGAAGACCGGATGGGAGCAGGGTGCTGGCTGCGTCCTACCCCGTGCTCATCCGTGGGGATGGTTTGGTCTGTCCCAAGAGGCTGCCTGAACCCAAAAATGGCAAACCGATGGTTATTTGGGTAGGAGCATGAACCGAAGAATGAGTGGTTGCGAGGGTGCTGCCCATTGGAAGGGCTGGAAGCGGGCTGGGTGCGTGTTAGAGGGAGGCTCCTGCGCCGTGGGGAGTCCCGGTCCGCTGTTGACATAAAGATCCCGTCGTTTCTGAGCTCAGGGCTTTCTGTCACGCGTTTCCTCCTCCGCTCCTGGAAAACCGCTCCTTGTGTTTCCTTGGGAATAACTCCCTCCTTTCAGCCCGAGGCGTTGCTCTTTCCCAGTGGGAGCCAAGGCGCTGCGGAGCAGTCCCACCTTGCTGCTGTCAAAACTCCCAGCACACCGGGATCTTCTGCCCGTGCATGTCGGTTGGAGAGGTGCCTGCGTGAGTGCTTCGTGGTAGCAGCGCTGGTGGGAGCCCTGTGGAGCAGTCGAGGCTTTATGGATAAACATCCTTCTACCGTGCCCTAACGGGTCCTTTTCCACCTTGTTAGCGGTCTTCTTGTTCATGCTTGTGTCTGCACTCTCAAATTTCCTGCGGGCAAAATGAGCGGGATGAGCTTCAAGGGCTTAAAGTGGTGGTTCGAGCTAAGCCTGTTAACCTGGAAGGGAACTGGGAAGCTTTTCATGGAGAAGGGTTTGCTGAATCAATGAACGGATGGGGCTGTGCAGGGGGAGCTGAGCCAGGAGGCTGGGAGCAGTTCCTCTTTGGGAGCAATTAGTTCCTCCTTGGAGCAGTTCCTCCTTCCTGGCCCAGCCAGAGGAGGGACTGCAGAAACTCCCTGAGTCCATCTCTGCTCCGGGGCAGTGGTGTCAGTCATGCTTAAGTATTTGGGTTCAAACTGAAACAGGGGAAGTTCAGATTGGATATGAGGAGGAAGTTCTTTACTGTAAGGGTGGTGAGGCACTGGAATGGGTTGCCCAGGGAAGCTGTGAATGCTCCATCCCCGGCGGTGTTCAAGGCCAGGTTGGACAGAGCCTTGGGTGCCATGGTTTAGTGGGAGGTGTCCCTGCCCATGGCAGGGGGTTGGAACTGGATGAGCTTAAGGTCCTTTCCAGCCCTAACTATTCTATGATTCTATGATTCCTATTATTCCCAGTTTGGTCTGACCTCGCAGGGAGAGAATATCCAGCTGTGCCACAGGGAGGGTTGTGCAGTGCTTTGGTTGTTTGCGGTGTTGTGAGGAAATAGTTTTAATTCTCTGCTGGAATGAATTGTCCCAGATGGGAATATTTTGCACATTTTAGGGTGCTGAGGCGCTGGCACAGGGTGCCCAGAGAAGCTGTGGCTGCCCCATCCCTGGCACTGTTCAAGGCCAAGTTGGACACAGGGGCTTGGTGCAAGCTGCTCTAGTGGAAGGTGTCCCTGCCCATGGCATAGGTTTGGAACTGGATGAGCTTTAAGCTCCCTTCCAACCCAAACCGGGCTGGGATTCTATGCAGCAAGGCACATGGTCATTGTGTTGATTGTCATTTTCTGCCTTCCTGGACTTCCTCAAGCTTTGGAATGTCTTGGAGAGCATCGTGGAGGGTCCTAGTGCTGAGAAACATGGGGTGTGAGCCCCAGATGTGTCACCTTGAGTGTCATGGGCTCAAAATTGGGCTGGAGTAACCCCTACTCATGTTCTGCTCCACGTTTCATGCCGTAGACCTTGCCACCATAAAATTGCACTTCAAGCTGTGGAGCCATTGAGTTAATAGCTGATGAAGTGAGATAAAAGGAGCTCAAGCAGCAGTTCTGATGCATTTCTAGCCTAGGCTCAACCTTGTCCTTAAGTGGCACCAGGCATCTGTGTTGGGATAAAAGCTGTAAAGGTAACTGGCCACTTATGATGTAAGTTGGGCCAGTAGTGTGGAAATCAAAGGTAGTTACAAATGGCAGGGCCTACTACCTGTAGAGAGTGAGCAGTGCATGTGCTTTAGCTTGATGTTAATGATTGATATTATCAGATCTTGATGTTATTGAATCTCACCATGGCTGAGCTTGGCAGGGACCTCTGTTGACCCAACCTCTGCTCAAAGCAGGGTCACCAGGAGCAGGTTACCCAGGACTGTGTCCAGTTGGGTTTTGATTGTCTCCAAGGTTGGAGGCTCTGTATCCTCCTTGGGCGGCCTGTACTGGTGTTTGACCACCCTGACAGTTGAAAAGTGGTTTCCACTGCTAAGTGGAACTCCTTGTATTTCAATTCGTGCCTATTTCTTCTTGTCCTGTCACTGGGCACCACTGCTGCTCTGCAAGGGTGTAGGTGGCCCATAGATCCCACATCCTCTCTGCTTGCTCCATGGGCATCTCTATACCATATAGCACGTGGAAAGGCACCTTATGTGCTGGTGTAAAGCCAGATCTTGAGTTAAAGATGTAATGCTTTGCTAAGAAAGGTTTCTGATATTAAAAGAGTTGCCTGGTGGAAGTCTTGGAAGGCAGATAAGCGCAGCAGATGGAGGCATGGAGACTTCAGCTAGCCAAGAAGAAGGAACAGAATATGTTCACAGCGAGGTGCTCAGCCTGATTTGGAAGAAAATGAATACATGCCCATTTCTCCCAAGGAAGACGGAATTCCTTGTAAATCAGGGATAAAGAAGAGGACCTTGAGCAAAAGGACAAGCAGATAAGGTCGTGCTGTATCTTCTGAGCAGGCACAAGGCCCACCTTCAGTAGCAGATACCACCGTGATAGATTTCTGTCTATCAATCCCGCCGTTGCCATCCCAGATATAGATGACTTCAGGGAGCTCAGAAGATTCCCAAAGGACAAACATTCCCCTATAAACTGGGAAACAAAATATATTTTCCAAGGACGAGGCTGTTAAGCTGGTCAAGAGCTTTAAACTCCTAATGTGGAGTTGTCTGGAAGGGAAGGAATAAAGCTGGTTCGTGGAATACACTCCCAGGTGGTTTTGGGGATATCTGGGAAATCTGTTCCTCTACACCAGAGTAGGATCAAGTGGACCTCAACCATTCCTCATAGACATCCAAGTCCATTCATACAGGCAGCAGAAGGGGATCCCACATCCACCTTTGTTCCAGCCTCTGAATCCTTGAAAAATTTTGCTTAGTATCTAATCAAAATCTCCTCTGTTGCAAGGCAGCTGATTCCTTTTGTCTCTCTGCTGCCTGGTCATGATGCACAGTTCACAACTTGATGCTCTTGTGAGAGGGATGGGGTTTAACACAACTTCCCCCTCCTTCCTCCGAGGCTTTTTTTGGCTGTGGTTTCCCTCTTTCCCCACTGGCCCAGACCAGTCCCACTTACTGAGCATTTCCTGGGCACTCCTTCATTTCCTCTCATTCCTGTTGCCTGTCACCAATTCTCTTTGCCTCCAGACCACAGTGCTGTGAGGTTAGAAATGGCAATCCTAAGAAAGCCTTTGCATGCTGTGTGAAAAGTAGGGATTTACTTCCTCCATCAGTCTGATTAAAGCCACCACTGCCTCTTTTTTAGCTCCTTGCTGCAGCATTGGTGGTGTAGAGCTGTTTGATGAGAAGGATCTAAGGTAGGGATGCTTCTTCAGGAGCAGTAAGAACCATGCCATGAGACTATCAGAGTCCTTTCACCTCTGTCTTCTCCCTCTCCGTCCTCTCTCCACTCATCCACAATAGTTAAGGTATTTCTACTCTACCATTCAAGCCCTTAATGAAGAGAGGGATTAGGCCTAGGCCCAGAACTGGTCCCAGTAGCCACTATGAGAGGCTGTCCTGGCATGGCACTGGATCATAAACTCTTGGAAAGTCATTCTCCAGCTAGTTGTGCATCCATCTGAATGGTGGTTATACCTAAACTAGCAATTTGTTTCTCACTGCTTCCAAGAATGGGTTCTTTTATGTGCTTCCAAATGGAAAGACAACATTTTTTGCTTGGTGTTATTCAGGATGCTGAGGAGGGGGTTGTCCTGAAAAACAGGGATATATCCAGTCCTTTCCAAGCCTACCTATTCTATGATTCTGTGATATGGGAGCTAGAGAATGAGCTGGGAATCAGCATGCAAAGAAACCTCATGGAATGAGCCTGCAGCTGCTGGAATTTCAGCTCTATCTAGGACCAGCCCTGCTGTCCCACGATGGCAGCTCCGCAGGGCTGCATGTGTGCTCCGACAGCTCCAGGAGAACATTCCAGCTTCTGTGGTTGTGCAGTGCTGTGCCTGAGCTCGAATGGTCTCCATGAGCCCAAAGGTGTTGGCACTAAACCATATCGAGCAGAATCTTGTACCTGTCTTCATGGGGTTAAGAGCTATTGCTCCTTACAGCTTCTCCATCTGGGACTCTGAGCTTCTTCCCTCCAATGCCTTCATACCACACTCTGCCTCCCCAGCCAGCTCTTCTCCTTCTCCACACAAGGATAAGAGCAGGGCTTTGAGTCCATAGAATCCCAGACTGGTTTGGGATGACGGGACCTTAAAGCTCATCCAGTTCCAACCCCCTGCCACGGCCAGTGACACCTTCCACTAGAGCAGCTTGCTCCAGCCTGGCCTTGGACCCCATCCAGCCTGGCCTTGGCAGTGAGTCCTTTATAGTGGTTCTTACTCTTCCTACTCTCGTATTTTCTTGCTTTATTTCCTTACACATTTCTCTCCAGAGCAGGTCTGGGACAGTGCAGGAGCAGTTTCTGCATGTGCTACTCACGGGTACATGGGTGACCCCTAACACAGCGCATCCTGCTAGGCCTTAACTTTCTCTAATATGGATATCTTGGTCTCTGCAGCAGGTAAAACACCTTCAAACCCCCAAGAGATGAACTCCCATCGTTACTTGTTTCTATCCCATCCCCTGATTTCCTCATCGAAGGAGATTGGGTTGAATTCATTAGAGTTGTTCTTACAGAGTTGGTGTTAGTTTGTGCTTTGGCTGTTATCTTCTAGATACTTGCTAAGGGACTAACAATTGGTTGTAGTACCCATGCACATATTGAAACTAAGCCTGCTGTTTCAAGGAGCTGCTTCCCTCTCATTCCCCTGCTTCTCCATGACCTTAAGGAAAACTCCTTTGCTCCGGGAAGCTTCAAAGATGACCACGAACAGTTCAGAACTTACCAAGGGAGGATTTCCCCAGCTTTCTGAAGCCACCTCTTCTCTTTCTCCCTCTTGCACCCCCAGACAGCATCTCCATCTTCCATATACCTTTATTCATAGCCTCTTTCCAGGAGTTACTACCCATAGGAACACACATCTTGTGGATTTTAGACCCAATATGGCTCAAACAACTCCCATCTTGTCTGCGACTGGTGCTCAGACATGGGGCAGAGGCATCAACCAGTTCTTGGACACATTCCTGGAGAGGTCTTTCCATTTACAATCTATTATATTCATGGACTTGGTACATTCCTGTTGGCTTTAATGGCCTTTTATCTATTTATGCCACTGTAGGACTCACAGGTTGTATAAATCCTATCATAAGACCTATTTAATGTATGTGCATTTGTGAAACCCACAGGCTGGTGTTCACTGTTAGCTGCCCGTAGAAACCAGGCAGGACAGATCAGTCCTATGGATGAGAAGCAGGATTCAAGAGGGTTATTCCAAAATACCTTCTCTTTTCCGTTTTTGAGCATCTTTATTTGCCTCTTGTTCTCAGAGTACCTGATCACAGTTAATTTTTGGTAAACACTGGCACATCGCTCTTGTGAACACTCAGGCTTTCGCTGTACAGTTATTTCTCTGCCTCTTCCCATTAACTGATGGATTTCTTTGTTCTCTGTCTTGCTTTTAATGCATCCACTTTTTGGTGGCTTTTTGTGCCTTTTATCAGCTCTCCAAGCCAAACTTTTGAAAATGAAGAAATGGAACAAAGAGGTGCGGGGAAAACGATGATTTCTGTGCCCGGTGTCAGTGCTGGGGAGCTGGGTTGCTCCCTTTGGAACATAAATCAAGCAAAATGAGGTAATCCTTCTCCTCTGCTGTTCTCTGGGAGACCCCCCTGCAGCCCTGATCCAGCTCTGGGGCAGCAGCACAAGAGGGACTTGGAGCTGTTGGAGCGAGGCCAGAGGAGGCCGTGGAGCTGCTGCGAGGGCTGGAGCAGCTCTGCTCTGGAGCCAGGCTGAGAGAGCTGGGCTGGGGCAGCCTGGAGAAGAGAAGGCTCCTGAAGGGGAGACCTTAGAGCAGCTCCAGTGCCTAAAGGGGCTGCAGGAAAGCTGGAGAGGGGCTTTGGAAAAGGGATGGAGGGACAGGCCAAGGGGAATGGCTTTGAGCTGCCAGAGGGGAGACTGAGATGAGCTCTTAGGCAGAAGCTCTTCCCTGTGAGGGTGCTGAGGCGCTGGCCCAGGGTGCCCAGAGAAGCTGTGGCTGCCCCATCCCTGGCAGTGCTCAAGGCCAGGTTGGACACAGGGGCTTGGAGCAAGCTGCTCTAGTGGAAGGTGTCCCTGCCCGTGGCAGGGGTTGGGACTGGATGAGCTTTAAGCTCCCTTCATCCCAACCCATTCCATGGTTCTGTGAAAGCCTGTTGGGAAGAGTTGCCTTGGGGAGATCATTGCAATCATTTGTACTAGTCTATTTAGGGTGAAGGAAGTGGGGGAGAAATGACAGCACGTTGATAGCTATCTACCACATTAACATTTTTTAGTGTCATCTTCTGCTTCAGCTGGAACTCCAGGCTCAAAACTCGATTCAGTCTATTTTTGTCCCATTTGTCTCTGCATGAGAAGTGGTCTGGAGCCTGTTACATTATGGGAGCTGGTTTGGGATGGAAAAGCAAACGTTTTTGGAGGGTTGCATTTATGTTTTCAGTAGATCAGTCGTAGCTTGGCTTAGGTCTCATCTCCTCTTTGCTGCACCACAAATGCCCGCAGCAGGGCAGGGGAAAGGGTCTGGCATCACTTTGTGTTCTACCAGGATGTGACAGCTCAGAGTCTTCCTACACCTTCTACCTTATTGATTCCTCCGCTTATGATTTATGGCTGAATTATCTTTGTTTCCAAACATGCCCCAATGCACCATTGCCACATCTTCATGTAATTTAATGTTCTTTTAAAACAACTCAAGAAACTTGTTGGAAAACTGTTTCCAAACCTCTCCATAGACAGAAAACTTCCAACTCCTTGTTTTGTGCTTTGAAAACCTCAAGATCTCATCTTCATCTGCAAGTATAAACACCAACTGCTGGAAGTTAAAAGGAAAGACAGTGAAAACCTCAAGGTTTTGATTACCCCTGTCAGGAATAAAGGGGGCAGGGAAGCTGCAAAGTCTGCTGCAAGATTCCATGGAGCTGGGGGTGGTGAGGATTCACTGCTGCTTGTGGCAGAGCTTTGACTTGCCCCATGGCATTGGTTTCGCAAAGCCCAGGAGCCTCTGAACAACAGACAGGGAACCAAAGGGTTTCTGAATCGAGTTCAACTTAGTTATTCATCCCATGGTGCTGAATTCACCAGATGGATGTTCCTGAAGCTTTTGCCAGTATAAAATCTGCTGGTCAGGAGGGAGGATTAACGGTGACAGTGGGTAATGTACACACAGTGTGTAACACACACTTCTGTGTAACGTTGAAAGGATGGAGTCATTGAGGGGTTTGAAGCTACAAGTCAAATGCCTCTTGTAAAGAGAACCAGCGTTAAGTAATCAGAACCTCTTTTGTCTTCTCAAATAGTGCAGAAATCAGTTGTTTTTTCCAAGATTGAACACAATGGGATTAAACTCTTGCCTGCCAGCATAAAGGAGCAGGATGCTGGGTTTGATCCTGCAGCTGTGACTGTTTCAGTGTTATCACCGTGCTCAGAAGGAGCATCTCAGTGCCAGGCTTCCCAACAGCCCTTCAAAGTCAGTGTCATTCAGAAACCATTCCTGTTAACCCCCAGATCACTCAAGAGGAAGAACAAACAGGAGTTCTGGTCAAAATCGAGTAAAAGGCTGTTTGTTTCATCATCTTACCCATTTTGTTGTTGTCCTCAGCTGTAGCACGCATTGAAACAGCTGAGCTGCCTTGTCCTGGACCTGAGCATCCAGAATTAGAACAGGGTGGAATGTGTGTGATGCTCTGATCATCTTGCCTTCCTTCCCAGCTGCATCGGAGCGTGAGGACCAGTCTGGTTCCATCTGTGGTGCTTCTGTGCTGATAGAAGCATCCTTGGCTGGGGGCAGGCACTGTGCAACATCGCCCTACCCCAGAAACTATAATGGGGTGTTGTAAACGTAGATCTACAGTTACAGAGTCACCAACTGGTTTGGATTGAAGGGCGCTTAAGGCCCCTCCGGCTCCAACCCCTGCCACTGGCAGGGACACCTTCCACTAGAGCAGCTTGCTCCAAGCCCCTGTGGCCAACCTGGCCTTCAACACTGCCAGGGATGGGGCAGCCACAGCTTCTCTGGGCACCCTGTGCCAGCGCCTCAGCACCCTCACAGGGAACAGCTTCTGCCTAAGAGCTCATCTCTGTCTCCGCTCTGGCAGCTCAAAGCCATTCCCCTTGGCCTGTCCCTCCATCCCTTGTCCAAAGCCCCTCTCCAGGTTCCCTGCAGCCCCTTTAGGCACTGGAGCTGCTCTAAGGTCTCCCCTTCAGGAGCCTTCTCTTCTCCAGGCTGCCCCAGCCCAGCTCTCTCAGCCTGGCTCCAGAGCAGAGCTGCTCCAGCCCTCGCAGCAGCTCCATGGCCTCCTCTGGCCTCGCTCCAACAGCTCCACATCCCTCTTGTGCTGCTGCCCCAGAGCTGGATCAGGGCTGCAGGGGGGGTCTCCCCAGAGCACAGCAGAGGGGCAGGATCCCCTCCCTGAGCTGCTGCTCCCGCTCTGAGGTTACAGCCCAGGTCTCATTCTTGGACCATTCATTCAATACAGCATTTGAGGTCTCGTCTCTTTTGACCCCTCTGTAAAATACAAGTTGGTCCATAGTGATGCTGTAAGCGCCAGTGTCTGTGCCTAGTGTTGGACCACATTAGCTAAACCAGCACAGCTTCGTAGTTCAGTTATTTAACATCTCTTCTGCCTTGCTGAACCTATGTAAGCAATGCAACAGTTGATGTGGCTTGTCTTTACCTCTGCATGTTTCCCTAGGGTTAGTCAGAAATGCTTTTATTACCCTGCAGGCAAGAAATACACCTTTTAGGCACGGAGATAAGGTCTGAGACAAGCCTGAAACGTTCAGAAGTAACTGAAGTTGGCTGCAGGCACGTTACACAGTGCTGCTGCCCCTGAGACTGCCTCCCTGGACATTCAGCTTGATAAAATCCGCCAAGAACTGGGAACTGCTCAAAGACCCAAGGCAAACACCCTGCGAGAAGCTGGTGGAAGGTTTCCAGCACGAGCAGTTGCAGAAGCAGGAGGGAGGAATGCAGCCGGGCCTCCCCAGCATCGCCACCACGCGGGATTTGTGTCACACATGTGGGAATATTTGGGATGTTTGCCTTCAAAAACAAGCTCAGCTCACGCAGGCGTGTGAGGGAGAAGGCATAGCAGCTCTTCAGAACAAATCCTTATCATCTATATGGCTCATATTTGATTACAAGAGTGGGGTTTCCCCTTTTAAAGCAAGTGTTAAAGAATTACACTGTGCTTTGTTCAGCTCTGGCCTTGGCAGCATTCCCTCTCCATAATTCCTTGAGCAGGAAGCTCCAGAGTTTGCATTCACACGGGTGAGGAGGGACTAAAGTTGTGGGGCTTTTCTCTAGGAACCTTAAAAACAAACCTATGGAAAGCAGGAGGTGAAAACAGTGTTAATCAGTCTTTAAAGAGCATATTTAGGCACCAGCGCTGTGTCTGTCCCAGGGAAGAGGCAAATCACAGAATCAGCTAGGTTGGAACAGGCTCCAAATGTGGCCATGAGGCAGAGGATGCCCATGGGGCAGCCACCAGCCGTTGGGTGTTTGATTTACTTAGCCCACCATCAACCTTTCATTCTGGACCGTTGTTATTGAGGAATAAACCACTTCCTAAGTAAAACATGGGGCAGAGCTGCCGGTTTATATCCTGTGATTTATAGAGCTGGGAAAAGGAAATACCACTGGTGTGCCCTCACTGCTTGTACTCATAGTGTGTTGGGATGGTGCACCCTGTCTGGTGTGGGCTGAGTCAGGGTGGTTGTTCAGTGGTTGCCTATGGAGCCAGGCTGAGAGAGCTGGGCTGGGGCAGCCTGGAGAAGAGAAGGCTCCTGAAGGGGAGACCTTAGAGCAGCTGCAGTGCCTAAAGGGGCTGCAGGAAAGCTGGAGAGGGCTTTGGACAAGGGATGGAGGGACAGGACAAGGGAATGGCTTTAAGCTGCCAGAGGGGAGACTGAGATGAGCTCTTAGGCAGAAGCTGTTCCCTGGGAGGGTGCTGAGGCGCTGGCCCAGGGTGCCCAGAGAAGCTGTGGCTGCCCCATCCCTGGCAGTGCTCAAGGCCAGGTTGGACACAGGGGCTTGGAGCAAGCTGCTCCAGTGGAAGGTGTCCCTGCCCGTGGCAGGGGTTGGAGCTGGAGGGGCTTTAAGGTCCCTTCATCCCAAAGCAGTCTGGGATTCTGTGATTCTATTTCAGCTGTTCCCTTCTCCATCCAAGTTCCTCTGACTGCAGTGCAACTTGCCCAGACTTGTTCTGCACAGCAGCTTTGAGGCTGACATAAGGAAGGGAGTCATCTGGGGAGTAACAGACTCCAGGGACGGTGGTTGAACTCTGTGCCAGGATGCTTTTGCTTTCTCAGTTCCCAAGGGGAAAGGCAGGAAGCGGGAGCAGGATGGGGAATTCCTGCCGGATGGAGCAGCCTATTGCCTTCATATCACTGACCTCGGGAGCAAATGAAAGCAGAATAAAAGCTGTGCTTGCTTTGGGACAGCACCCAAATGGCTGTGAAGTTGGAGTGAAAGCATTGTGTCCCTGCCCATAGCAGGGGGTTGGAACTGGATGATCTTAAGGTCTTTTCTAAGCCAAACCATTCCATGATTCTGTGATTATACAGAAGATAGAATGTTTTCAACGAGTTAATTTAAATGAGAGAAGAACATGGGTGTGAATCAGTGTTGTGCTGCTGCTGTCAGCCTGTGTTCCATGGGGGTCTGGCTGGAGGAGATGCTTTAAGCCTGGTTTTATTCCTGGGCCTCGGATTCCCTGTGACCTCTTCGGGCTGTTACTTAACCTCTGTGTTTACACCTTCCTGATACTCCCCTGGTTGCTTGTCAAGACCTCTTGAGAATCCCAAAAGACAGTGCAAAATGGTGTTACTTTGCCATCGTCCTCCTGATGTTCCTGTGTTAAACTGAGCTCTGATAGCATGGTCATAATATAAAGATATGTGGTTGTGCAGGCCATGGGGAACTTATCCTTTGGGAATGATGGACACCCCCAGTCACTGTGCACTAAAACCTGATTCCTTTTTGTCTCCCTTTCTCTTTCCAGACTTTATATTCAGAGCACCCATTAAATTAAGCAAACCTGGGGAACTCCGAGAAGAATACGAAAGCCAGCTAAGGAAGGTACAGTATGCTGTGTAATTGTGGGGGTTCTTCCAGGATAACTTAGGATTTCCTGCAGGAATGCCATCCTACCCATAAGGAAACTTGAAGGGCTTTTTATGGACTTACAGGGATGCCAGAGAGCGACTCCTCATTACGGACTCTAGTGATAGCACAAAGGGGAGTGGATTCAAACTTAAACAGGGAAGATTTAGGCTGGATGTAAGGAAGAAATCCTTCATTATGAGGGTGCTGAGGCGCTGGCCCAGGGTGCCCAGAGAAGCTGTGGCTGCCCCATCCCTGGCAGTGTTGAAGGCCAGGTTGGACACAGGGCTTGGAGCAAGCTGCTCTAGTGGAAGGTGTCCCTGCCCGTGGCATAGGTTTGGAACTGGATGAGCTTTAAGCTCCCTTCCTACCCAAACCAGGCTGGGATTCTATTCCTGCTCAGTACAAAGGTCATTTATTCCTTTTATGCTGGTCAGCCAGTTCAGGAACATACTGGGTGTTATCCAGGATGGAGAAGCCAGATTTGCTGTCTTAGGCTGCCTTCCAAAAGATGGAAATGTCCCTTCCATGGTGGACCTCAAGAAACTGTTTGGTTGTACAGGGTTTACAGAGCATCTGTATTTGTGGATGCAATTCCATAAAGGCTTTTGTAGCATGAGGCATCTCCTGCAGTAACATCCATCTCAGAAACTCTCTCTTCTAAGCTAGAGCTTTCTGTCTGCAAGAGAAGAAATGGCATTTCAAGACAGAAAACTGGGAAGGGAAGAAAAGTTTTCAGCTGTTTTGGAGTTTAAATCTGGGAAAATATTTTCTGTATTTAAAAAAGGATTTTTATTCTTCTTTTTAAAGCCTAAATCATTGAAACCATCTCCAGTAACTTGTCATTGATGGAAACTGGCTGCTTTTTACGTGAGAAACATCACTGTGAAAGCAAGTTCTGCTGCAGCCGAGCAGATCATGCTTTCCAGTGCAGCCTCTCTTGTCTGCTTCTGTCACCCCTTCCTCTGCCAGGACCTGTGCAGCCTCCTGCCAAAGCAACGTGGACTCTGCTCTGATGCCGGTGTCTGTGTCAATAGATCTGATCACTGTGTCAGGTCCTTGATCTCTGTGAGGGTGTTGCTGTGAGATGGGTTCAGCCACTCGCTGATTATTGTACCTGGTGGGGAAAAGGAGGTTTTCATCATCAAAGCGGTTTCTTTGGGGTTTCACTTGAAGATCTCAAGCATAGAGAGGACTGGGAAGCTGCTATTGAGTTAGAAAATAGCCTTGTCCACTGAGGAGGAAAATGATGCTTAGATGATATTTAATGTAAATGACTAGTCTAGGAAATGCAGATTTCAGAGAGGGACTCTTCATCAGGGACTGGAGCGATAGGACAAGGGGTGATGGGTTCAAACTGAAACAGGGGGGGTTCAGGTTTGAGATAAGGCAGAAGCTCTTCCCTGTGAGGGTGCTGAGGCGCTGGCACAGGGTGCCCAGAGAAGCTGTGGCTGCCCCATCCCTGGCAGTGTTGAAGGCCAGGTTGGCCACAGGGGCTTGGAGCAAGCTGCTCTAGTGGAAGGTGTCCCTGCCTGTGGCAGGGGTTGGAGCTGGAGGAGCTTTAAGGTCCTTTCCCAAACCAGTCTGTGATATGTGGGAAGACAATTAAAAGATGTGGAAGATTCTTCACTCCTGCTTCTTGTGTGGAATCAGTGATGCTGATGGGCAATGTCACTTCAGGGTATTGGGAGAGCTTTGGCAGATTATGACCTTTCATTAACTGATCTTAAGAAATGCAAACTCCTGTGGTCCAGGTGACATTCACTAGGTAGGCAGCATGTTCCGTGCATAAAGTCTGGTGACTTGTGGTATCTTTAGCTCTGGTGAGGTGCTTTGCTGAGAAACAGTTGGTTTAGGCAGCAGTGTAAAGCTTAAGGGCATAGAAATCTTATTCATATAAAAATCAAGTTTATTAATAAACATCCATCATTGTATTACATAGAATCTGATTACAGAATGGTTTAAGCTTAAAGCTCATCCAGTTCCAGCCCCTGCCACGGGCAGGGACACCTTCCACTAGAGCAGCTTGCTCCAAGCCCCTTCCAAGCCATTCCCCTTGGCCTGTCCCTCCATCCCTTGTCCAAAGCCCCTCTCCAGCTTTCCTGCAGCCCCTTTAGGCACTGGAGCTGCTCTAAGGTCTCCCCTTCAGGAGCCTTCTCTTCTCCAGGCTGCCCCAGCCCAGCTCTCTCAGCCTGGCTCCAGAGCAGAGCTGCTCCAGCCCTCGCAGCAGCTCCATGGCCTCCTCTGGCCTCGCTCCAACAGCTCCACATCCCTCTTGTGCTGCTGCCCCAGAGCTGGATCAGGACTGCAGGGGGGGGGTAGTTCAGTATTTTCTTTCACTGCAACCTTTAGGATGGGCAGACTCAGGGCACCTTTGGCTTAAAGAAGAAAATAAGCTTTTTGTACAGGTATTAACTGTAAACCTTGTTGGGGTTTTATAAATCCCTCCATAATAGTGTGTGGGAGACCTTCCATGATGATATTGGCACTCACTTGTTATTGATCCTGCCAGACTTGTTGCTTGATGTCTTTAATCCTGCTGCAAAGACAGACTTTTCTGGGTGTCCGGAGGAGCCAGAACCTCCTGAATCCATTGGTGCAGGATCTTAACCTCTGCAGCTCTTCCAGGTGCTTCCAGACTGACACATACCTGGATCTTCCAGAGGGGTTAAACCATCTTCTCTCCCATGGTCCATAAAGCTTTTATAGGATCATTGCAGCCATGCAGGAAAAGTGGGTGCTTTGTCACCTCCTGTTAATCCTGATCACTCCATTACTCACTCTGATATTACCTGTAAGGTTCAATGAGCACATTTGGAGCATGATGAGGCTCCAGCTGAAGAGGTTTTTGCAGCCAGCACTTGGTAGAAGCTACCACGTGCCAGCACCTTTCTCTTCCCCACCAGGCAAAAGGAAACACTTGTAACGTGTTTCTGCCATCCTGGGCCTGGTTTTGTCTCATTCCTGTTCTTCCTGATGCCTCCCCATTTTGCTCACTGGCGGATGGGATGTCGGTTTCTTTCCCTTGCAACTTCAGCTCCCTTTTGCTGAACCTCATCTGAAGGAGCTCTGAATCATTACCTAAGAGGAATTTTGCTGATTAAATGGCAACTTTTTCCTTATTCCAGGTGGAATTGTGCCTGCTGCCACTTGGTGAGAGTTTCTTGGTGTCTCCGAACTCCTCAATTAGGAAGGGGGAGACAAGAACTCAGGTTTGGGAATCAAAGCTTGTCTATAACCAGGCTTCCCTCCGTGTGTCAAGGCAGGAGGTTTCATCTCAGCTTCCCTGCCTGTTCCACAGGGATAACCTAGACTGGCTCTCTTCCTTAGGAGGGGAGAGGAGCAATCAGAGCTTTTACATCTCCCAGATGTGAGTTGCTTTCTAAAGCCTCACTCTTGATCTGCTTCTCAGCCTTTTGCAGCTGAAAACAAAGCAGTTCCCATAATGATGCACTGGAGACTTTCTTATTTGAAGTGGATCATCTCCTAATGTGATTTTCTCATTGGGTTTCAGCATGACATGAAAGGTTTGCTCTCTGCAGGACGGTGAGATTTTCTGTTCCCCTCTTCTATATATCACACTTGATGCCCTTGTATTTCATATTTTCCCAAAGGAAGATATCATTCCTGTATCCTAAAACCCCAAACCCACCCTCCTAAACTGTCTTTCTGTCACAAGCAGTCTGTTTATTGCCTGTTATCACACGTAATCAGGAGGGAAACTCCTACCTGAGGCATGTGCTGACATGCAGCTTCCAGCAGGCTGAGGGAGTGAGGAAGCAAACCCGGACAGTTCATGGAGCAGAGAGAAGATACCAAATGTGAGTTTGCCAAACTTTTGGAAATTAATGTTAGGATCCAGAGGGGTGTTCCTTGAAATGGGCATTTCTTGAGCAATTCTCAAGGAAAAAAGCATTCGTTGCTTGTGCAGCTTTTTTCCTGCAGCTCCAGTAGCCAAAAGGGCTACAGACAGCTTAAAATGCATTTTCTGATCACTGTACTGCTAATAGCAGCTGAGAGTCCTGTATCCGGTATTCCAAAGATGTTCCTTGGATGACTTCTCCCAGGGTAGATATTTCCCAGGAGCTTGTTCCAGCTTCTAGTCCTCATGTCCCATTGCCACGTTTGTAAGTCAGTTCTCTGGGAGATAATTTACATGGAGCTGCTTCAAATGACTTTCTTTTAAATAGGACAGATTTTATCCTTAGATTTTGCTTTTGTTTGGAACCTGAATTCTGCACCTAAATTCCTGTGTTGTATCCCAGTAAGTAGGATTCAGATCCTCGCGTTGCTTTGTTCACCTTTGGCGCAGCTTGTGCTCGAGCCTCACATGAACTGTGCCATTGCCCCAAATCCTTAAATATTCCTGTCTGTTGATACGTACACATGTGGCTGTGGATTTGGGAATGGAGTATAATTGTAGAAGATAGATAAAATGTGAAGATTTCCATATAGTTTTCTTCCAGATGGGAATTATAGAAGGGACTGAAGTGCTGGGAGGTTATTTTCATTGTGATGAATCTCAATGTGAACTTGCTTTTCAGCCTTCAAAAAGGCTCCTTAAAGATCTTGGCTTTCAGATACTTAAAAAAGGCTCCTTAAGGTGCAGAAATGCTGTTCATGAGACATATAGCAGAGTATTCATCATACCTGCATCACGTGGCTGTAACACTGGGTTGTAGTTATTGCTCGAGGTTATTAATAGATCAGGAATTTAAAGGTACATCTTAAACCAACTGGAAAGGAGAAGTCAAACCAGTCTTTGGAAACATCTTCAAACACCCATCATCAGCCAAAGAGTGGGTTTGTTCCTGGTTTCTACCTTCTCCCACCTCTCTCTTCCTTGTCTCTGGGGGTTTGGAGTCGGTAGGATTTGGGGCCTTCTCAGTCAGGAGATCACAATGTGCTTTTCATGTAATGCATCATGGACTCTGTTTCCTTTGTCATCCTCATGCCCATGCTTTGGGGGTTTCCCCCTTCTTCATCAGGGAATTCAGATACTGAATATTTTTGGGAGAATGAGGATTTATGGGATCAGTGTGGATGCCGTGAGCTTTACTGGAGAGCACCAGATCCTGCAGCACTGAGAGGCAAGAGGGAAATTGCGGCAGTGTGAAAAGGTAGGAGGGAAATAACAGAGCATCTGAGATGCCCACACTCAAATGTGAGGAATAAAGAGAAGTATTTGGTTTCCTTGTGCTTCCCCATCACTGTGATTCATCAGCGTGATGGAGATCAGTCAATCAGAGGTCAGGCTTGTTGTCTCACACTTACACACCACATTGGGTGGAGGAAGGAGGAAGGACCTGGTGCAGATACACATCTATATATAGACTATTCTTGGCCTCTGTGAGCCTGAAGTTGAGGAAGAGGTGAGAGACAAGCTGGCTGAACGGCTGGGTAATGAGTGAGGAGGGAGCTGGGTGATGTTATCAAGGGCTGATGGGCTGGTGCTGGCTGAAGGACGTACCCCAGAGCCTGTTCATCAGGAAAAGGTGGTGGGAAGGAGGAGAAGGGGCTTGTTGTTGGTTTCAAGTCCTGGCAAATGGGGAGTTTGGCCCTGCCCGTGGCAGGGGTTGGAACTGGATGAGCTTTAAGGGCCCTTCAATCCAAAGCAATCTGGGATTCTATGAATTGCTGTATCTATCCAAGTTTAACGTAGGTGATGCTGTCTATATGTCTGCCAAATTGTGTCTTGTGTTCCAGGCCATTTGGAGACTAAAACTGAACTGTCGCAACTTGCGTGAAACTACTGTTGTGCCCATGTTGTTGTCTGCTTGTCTACAAGTAGATAAAAGCTTTTGTCTTCACTTCAGGAAATACCATGGCAGAGCAGTCTTGGTCAAAGCCTCGACCTAACAGTGCCTTTGCTCTTTTGCAAAGAAGATAGTATCCGTGATACTTGTGTAGAGTGCATGAACACGAAGGTGTTGTAGAAGGAAACTCATCTTCACGCTGGGAGAACTCACATTCTCATATTGTGAGAGAGGCATTGACTCTACTCTGGAGTAGAGAAATAGAATCACAGAATCACAGAATAGTTTGGGTTGGAAAGGACCTTAAGATCATTCAGTTCCAACCCCCTGCCATGGGCAGGGACACCTCCCACTAAACCATGGCACCCAAGGCTCTGTCCAACCCGGCCTTGAACACCACCAGCGATGGAGCATTCCCAACTTCCCTGGGCAACCCATTCCAGTGCCTCACCACCCTTACAGTAAAGAACTTCTTCCTCATATCCAATCTAAACTTCCCCTGTTTCAGTTTGAACCCCTTACCCCTTGTCCTATCACTACAGTCCCTCATGAACAGTCCCTCCCCAGCATCCCTATAGGCCCCCTTCAGATACTGGAAGGCTGCCCTGAGGTCTCCATGCAGCCTTCTCTTCTCCAGGCTGAACAGCCCCAACGTTCTCATCTGTCTTCATACAGGAGGTGCTCCAGTCCCCTGCTTATCCTCGTGGCCTCCTCTGGACTTGTTCCAACAGTTCCATGTCCTTTTTATGTTGAGGACGCATAAAGACACAAAAGTGAATGATGTGACCAGGCTCTTGGAAAAGTGCTTGTTGGCAAGCAGGTGTAAGACTTCCAACCTTTGAAATTCTCCATCTCTGTTGTTGTTCTTTCCAGCTGAGAGAAGAAAAACTACAAGAGGAGAAAGCTTCTGAGGACCTGATCCACAAGTGCGTTCTGGACGACGGGGATGTAGGAAGAAGAAAAATGGACGAACAGCAGAAGAAAGAGGAATCTTTAGTGCTGAAAGTGAACCAGGAGTGTGTAAGTAAGCTTGGGCTTCTCTTCCTACCCGCATTAGACCCTGGCTGGTCAGTGAAATGCTGCTAAGGCTTAGTCCTGGAACAAGATCTAGGTTTTTTTAAAGGCCTGGAGTAACTGAGTTTCTCCTGTTCTGCCCCTTGAAACTGGGAACTTCCATCCTTTGCCACAGGGAGCTTTTGAGGATTGACTCCTTTATAGCCCCTGAAGACTGTGAGCAAATAGATTATAGACACGTTAGTTAGAACTGTCTTAGGTTTCTTATGGCTATAGCTGTTCTTCTAGAGGTTTATACCCCCTTTTACCCACCGTACTTGTGACTGGAGGTGCAGCTCTCCCAAACACAGCAGAGAAACCTAGAGGAAACCACTCTGCATTGTGTATCCTCAGTCTTCATATTGCCACAAACATTCCTCCGTGACTCTTCTACGTGTAGGTGTACAATACTGTAGTCCCAACAGATGCTTCATGCTGAGTTTTGCCTATTTCCCATTTCAGTTGTGAGACTCTGCAGGAAATGCTCTTAACACTAAAAGACAGATGGGCTGAGATGTGGGTACTGAATGACATCCTATAGTACCTTTGTGGTAGGATTATCTGATGGTTCCTTGATCAATAAGTTAACATCCTTCAGTAAGAGCTGTACATAGGTGCTGTGTGCTTATTTTGCATTATTTATGCTTTTGGGGCCGTCTTTGAGCTGTTGAGCTCCAGAGCAGCATGAGCACGTGTACGTGCTGACACGCTGCACTCAGTTCACCTCCTCTTGGTGTCATCAGGCTTTTGGAATATTGGATATCTTTGCAAGAGCTTTATTTTCCAAGTGATTCTTCCTGTTGTCCGTACGAGTTAACTCTTCCTTGGTTGACTCCAGTTTCCTGAACGTCTCTCGGATTCAGAGAATGAAGAACCATTCCAGGGCAGGCAAACACATCGATCAGCTTTTGTTTCCAAGACCAGTGCCTACTCCTTTGCTTTCCTTTCAGGGTAAGAGGCTGAAACTTAATTCAAGTTGATTAATGATGAATTACAGATGTTTTGTGACTGTTGTTCTAAAGATACCTGAGATGCTTTAATTAGTAATGGGTGTTCCAATCCAAAGTAAGTAATGTTGTCTCTGGAATTGTAGAACAGACTAATTGGTAGAATATGGAGTGAGTCTGATTGCCTCCTGCCTGCTATAAAATCCTGGGGCTTAAAGGAGTTTGTGTTCATCCCATGGAGAAGAAAAATCGTTGTAGATTTAAATGACAGAAATCACGGAATCATGGAATGGTTTTGGGTTGGAAGGGTCCTTAAAGCTCTTCCAGTTCCAACCCCTGCCATGGGCAGGGACACCTTCCACTGGAGCAGCTTGCTCCGAGCCCCTGTGTCCAACCTGGCCTTGAGCACTGCCAGGGATGGGGCAGCCACAGCTTCTCTGGGCACCCTGGGCCAGCGCCTCAGCACCCTCCCAGGGAACAGCTTCTGCCTAAGAGCTCATCTCAGTCTCCCCTCTGGCATCATTAAATCACTAAAGTAAAAACTCTTTAGATTTTAAACCATTACATTAAAAAATCATTTAAGTACACAGTCCTTGTGATGAACTCTGGGTCCTTCTCCAGCACAGAGCTTAAAAGATAACAGCAGCCCCAAACCCCTTACCAGTGAAAGCTGCTGCATGGTGCAGCGGCAGCAGCTGAATAACTCTGTTTCCACATGAGAAGCACAAGGGTTTCCATAGCATCCTCATTAGCTCCGACCTCAATTAGCTACAAGTAGGTGGAGGTGTCAGCGTGTTTAGTGAGGAGCCCTTCAACACAGCCGAGGCTGATCCAAGATTCCTGCATCCCTTTTCCCTGAGGGTGTAGGAGGCACCTGTGGCTGCCAAGGCTGGTGCCTCCCCCACAGGCAGCGCTGCCAGGGCTGTCGGGCTGGTTCTTCCTCAGGTCATGAACAATCTCCAATGGTTTTCCCCATCTGCTTTTTAGGAATCTCACCGCCAAGGTGGAAAGGAGTCGGAGCTGCAACGACACCATTCAGGAGAGGTCAAAGAGCAGGCAGAGATCAGCCCCAGCCAACAAAACGAAGGTAGGGACTGCATCTGCAAGCAAAGGCTTTGTAAAGTGTCAGTGTTCTTATCTGAGGTTACACAGCACCAGGAAGCTGGAGATACGAAACACGGTGCTGTGTTATCGCTGGGGGGCCAATCAACCTCCTTGCAGCTCCCAATCAAACCCTGCTAGGTTAGCCATTACTGAGCAGAAAAGTAGCTTATGGAGTTGTTTGTCAGCGCTGGAGGATAACTGGAAGTTGGAAAGGTCCTCACGATGCTTTTGTTTTGTCATTCCGTTTCTTTTCGTGGCTGAATCCTGGCTGATTAAAGAGAAATCTTTTAGAAGGTTAGCAGTAAAATCCCCTTTTTCTCCCCTTCCTCTCCTGTTCTTTCCAAAGGTGTTTAAAGGTTTAAACTTCCACACCTCCATCCCTGGCAGTGTTGAAGGCCAGTTTGGACACAGGGGCTTGGAGCAAGCTGCTCTAGTGGAAGATGTCCCTGCCCATGGCAGAGGTTGGAGCTGGATGAGCTTTAAAGTCCCTTCATCCCAAACCAGTCTGGGATTCTCTGAAACAGAGCAAAACTCATTTCTTTGCTACTGTTAGAATACTTCCTTTTGTACTTCCACACTATGGGAAGAGCTGGCCTGGTCTTGTTTCCCCTTGCATCCAGCAGCCCAAATGCATTAACCCTATCTGTTACCCTGTGCAGGGTGAGAGATGCTTTGCAGTGCACACAGTGCTTCACAGTGAGCAGGGATCACAAAGCACCGCTGCAGATCTGAGCTGGGGGGTTTTGAGGTTCTTCCACAGCGGTCACTGGGTGCCTTCCACTCCTTGGAGATGACCTTTGCAACCGCCATTCCTTGTGCCATGCCTGGCAGCACCACTGACCCCTCTGCCCTGACAGGAGAAGTAAATCCTTGCACTAATCTCTTGCACTTGCACTAATCTCTTGCACTTGCACTGATCTCTGTCTCTGGAGCTGTTCTCTGCCTCCTTTCCAATGTGCCTCTGGTCTGTGGGGTCCTGGTGGGAGCCAGCAGCAGCTTCGATTGGGAGAGCTGTGAGTTCTCAGCCTGGAACAGCTCCAGTGCTCCTCTGCCAGGGCTGCTTGCTATCTTGTGATAGAACCATAGAATCACAGACTGGGTTGGGTTGGAAGGGACCTTAAAGTTCATCCTGTTCCACTTGCCCTTGTTGAGCCTCATTAGGCTTCTCTCCACCCAGTTCTCCAGCCTACCGAGGTCCTGCTGAATGGCAGCACAGCTTCAAGTGTACCATAGAGTCAGAGAGTCACAGACTGGTTTGAGTTGAAGGGACCTTAAAGCCCATCCAGTTCCACCTCTGCCACGGGCAGGGACACCTTCCACTAGAGCAGCTTGCTCCAAGCCCCTGTGTCCAACCTGGCCTTCAACACTGCCAGGGATGGGGCAGCCACAGCTTCTCTGGGCACCCTGTGCCAGCGCCTCAGCACCCTCACACGGAAGAACTTCTGCCTTATCTCCAACCTGAACTTCCCCTGTTTCAGTTTGAACCCGTTACCCCTTGTCCTATCCCTACAGTCCCTGATGAAGAGTCCCTCTCCACCATCCTTGTAGCCCCCTTCAGACACTGGAAGCTGCTATGAGATTTCCACGCAGCTTCTCTTCTCCAGGCTGAACAGCCCCAATGTTCTCAGCCTGGCTCCATACAGGAGCTGCTCCAGCCCCTGCTCATCCCCGTGGCCTCCTCTGGACTCGCTCCAACAGCTCCATGTCCTTCTTACGTTGAGGACACCCGAACTGCACACAGTGCTCACACTCTGGGGTACAGCCCAGCACATGGGGGGGTTCTGGGCTCAAGCGCACACTGAAGCCGGGTCATGGGGAGCTTCTCCTCACCCAACACCCCCAAGTCCTTCTCCTCAGGCTGCTCTGAATCCATTCTCCTCCCCACCTATAGCTGTGCCTGGGATTGCCCCAACCCAGAGGCAGCACCTTGCACGTGGCCTTGTTGAACTGCACGAGGTTGGCATTGGCCACCTCTCAGGTGTATCAGCCACTCCTCCCATTGTCCACGTTGTCCTCAATGACAAACATTTGAGCTGTGGTGCTTTGCTTTGCAGGTGCCACCGGTCACCAGCACGTCCACGCCACTGGTTGGGGTTCTGTCATCCACCCAGAACAACCGCTGCCTCTCAGCCCCAGACCTGACAGCAGAGAAGCGCCTGGTTCTCAACCCCGTTTCGTCCCTCTCAGCCCTGCACAAGCCAGAGAGATCCATCAGCCCCGAGAGCAACGACAGCATCTCGGAGGAGCTCAACCACTTCAAGCCCATCGTCTGTTCTCCGTGTACTCCACCAAAGAGGCTTCCTGATGGCCGGGTCCTGAGCCCCCTCATCATCAAATCCACCCCAAGAAACCTGAACAGGAGCCTGCAGAAGCCAACGACCTACGAGGCCAGTCCAAGAATCCTGAAGAAGTGGGAGCAGATCTTTCAGGAGCGCCAGATCAAAAAGACTCTCTCCAAAGCGACCCTCACATCCTTGGCTTCAGAGCATGGGGAAGATGCTACAGCTCCTGACATCAGCAACTCCAGCAGTAGCAATAAGGAGCAGCCACATGCGCAGGATGATCACCTTCCACCCGACACCACGGGAGACCCTCGTCCCGAGCTCGATTTCTTCCCTTCCATCAGTGAAATGAAGCTGGGAAGAGGGAATGAGAAGAGCAGAGATTCCCAGGCCTTAACCACAGATGACAGCGCTGCTGAACCAGATGTGAGATCCAACATCACCTCCTTCAACCCACGAGTGTCCGAGGTCCCTGACCTAAAGGTGAACACCTTCATGGACAAATCCTGTCTGAGTCTCGGCTCAAAAGTGCTGGGCAGAAGACTCCTGGCTGTCAGCACATCGCTTCCCGACAGCACCACGCTGAAAGCACCGGGCAAAAAGCAGCTGAAATACCTGAACAACAGCGAATTGATCAACGTCCAGAACAGCACCTGCAGCTCGGTGGAGAACCTCATCGGGGAGCAGCCCCCGGCGCTGCGACGGGGCCGCAAGAGACGCTGCAAAACGAAGCACTTGGAGCACAACGGCTCCGTCAAGAGACTGAGGCACCCGGCGGGAGACGTGGGCTTGGGGCCCGACGTGCGGGACGTGGAGCAGAAGCTCCAGCAAGAGGAGGAGGACAGGAGGTTGGCCCTGCACCTCCAGAGGCTTTTCGACAGCGAGAACAGGACAGTGGAGAGGCGGAAAGTCAGAGTGGAGCGGTATCTGCTGCGCTCCAAGAGCACGCTGGGGGCCAAGTAGCGCTGGTGGACGCTGTTGCCTTGCTAGAGGACGATGAGGTTTATCAGATTATCCTATAGGAAACCTATTTTTGGTCATCCTTCCACCCGCACAGTTGGTTTTCTCAGTTTTGGTGGTAAGATGTTGTAGGTCCAGTTCAGATCGAAGCCAGAGTCCTTTCAGCTGAACAAACCCAAGAGGGGATTGAGGGAAAAGCTCCTCAAGTTTTCCTGGTCCATTGGTCTGAAAGATGCGTGCATTGTCCCCGTGAATACACTGCAATGTATATGCAATGAATAGCTCTGCATGCAGAGGGTGACATTTGGGTTCCCCGGCTAGGAGGGTTGCGTGAGCAGCATGGCATGAGGAGCTCATCCATTCCTTGCCTTGCTGCTTCAACAGGCCAAGGGAAGTCAGAGCTCTACTCACAGAAAGTAGGTTTTTCCCAACCTGGAAAGTCTGCTCCTCTGCCTGTCCTGTTCTCTTCCTTACGCTGTGGTGGTCAGACTGTTCCTGATGTCACTGTGTTTGAGTGACCTACTGGAGGGTTGTTAGGGAGGGAACTGATCTCTTTCTGCTAGGAAGCACCGAACAGATCCACCTGTAGTACTTACAGGTGACTGTATCTCCCTGTGCACCAGCAGCACAGCTCATAGGTTACTTTCTTTAAGTAGGAAGTAGTGAAGAAAGACTTAAAATAAGGATTTTAATGAAAAGCCTTCGAGGTTGCCCTGGCTGCCCCATCCCTGGCAGTGCTCAAGGCCAGGTTGGACACAGGGGCTTGGAGCTGCTCCAGTGGAAGGTGTCCCTGCCCATGGTAGGGGTTGGAGCTGGAGGAGCTTTAAGGTCCCTTCAACCCAACCCAGTCTGGGATTCTATGAACTTGCACATTCGTGTTAGTGACACAGCAGAGAGCTCAGGTAGAGCGGTTGGGACCGTGCTCTGGGCACTGTGACCCAGGGAGCCAATGCAGCTTTTCTCCCATCCCTGCCTCTTCCAAGGCAAGAAGATTTTCCTGTTCTTCCCACTCGAATTGATACCTAGAAAGGGAAACGCTGGCTGGGTGATTCCAGGGAGGATTCCTCCTGCTGACACCTACCTTGCTCGGTTCAGAGATCCCTCAGCACGCCTCAGACCTGTCCTTACACGACCAAGAGCAGCCCAAGGAGGCATCCCGAGGTCTGTGACGCATCACCCTCCTCTCCCAGCGCCGGCTGAACTGGGATGGGAGAGCCAGGATGGGAGCCCAGCCCATAGGCACATGGATGTGGGTGCTCAGGGTGACGGGAGCCTGCCCTGCCCCTGCTCCCAGCTACCTGTCTTCAGGTTCAGACCACTAAGAGGGCTCAGGTGAGCAATGCACTTAAGATTGCCACTTCAAGGCATGAAGCTGGGCAGCTTGGACTGGAGGTGGCTCAGAGCTTGGGCTTGGTGGAGCATGTGGTGGCCCATCCTTGGGTTCTTCATATTTCCATCACTCTTTCCCATCCTCCATTATAATTCCATTGATTATTTCCTAATCAATGGAAATGATTTGATAATTAGGCTCAACTCAATACTTGCAGAGTATTCACTGGGGACCCTCAGTGCCCACAGGGACCTCGTCCAGGGCAGAGGTTGCGGTGTTCACCATCTTGCTGACCCATGGGCTGAATGACGGGGTGTTTTGGGGATGGAACTGAAGCCCAGCGCTGGGGAAAACTCACCATGAGCCCGTGGTGTGAAGGGAGGAGAGCCAAGTGTGTTCCGGCAGATGGACCTGATCCAAGAGAACGGTCATTGCCCAGTTTCCTTTAGCTAAAAGTAATGGTTTAATATCTCCTTCCACCTTAAATGGTTAAAGAGAGCAAACAGGAACTGGTTGGCACTGGGACGGGATGCTCAGGGAAGTGAACGTCCCATCCCTGGCAGTGTTCAAGGCCAGGTTGGACACAGGGGCTTGGAGCAAGCTGCTCCAGTGGAAGGTGTCCCTGCCCGTGGCTCGTCAGTGGATGAGCTTTAAGGTCCCTTCAACCCAACCCATTCCATGATTTTCTGTCCTGTGAGGACCCTGGCTCCTTTTTTCCTCCCCAGATTGAACTGGATTCCTTTTTTTATTTTAAAAAAAGAAATCTTATATTTTAATGGATAAAATTTATATATTTTAAATACTATATTTCAACAGATTGACACTTTGGTTTTGAGAAATCTTATAGCAATGATTCCATAATATATATCTCTATATCTATCTCTGTATCTCCTTAACACACCAACTACTGGATGGTTTAAGTCATACCTAGGGCTTGCTAGGCCTGGCTGGGCTATGCCTGACCTGCTGCAGCTCATAGGTGATGGCTTTCCATGCCCTCTAACACACCACAGCCTCCACAGGTGCTGGTTGAAGCGGGCACTTTTGACCCAAGCCGCATCCCGCTCCTGCATCCAGCTGTGAATTGGAAGGAATTTCAGTGATTGGAGCCTTGGACCTGACCTAGAAGAGCAGCACAGAGAGAAGAGGGTGGAAGACACTGGCACAGGATGCGCCTGGAAGCTGTGGCTGCTCCATCCCTGGTTCAGTGGCTGTGGTTCTGGGCAATATGGTCTAGTAGAAGATGTCCCTGCCCATTGCAGGGCTTGGAACTGGATGAGCCTTGAAGGTCCCTTCCAACCTAACCCCTTCCATGATTCTAAGTAGCACTGGCCTGGATCTGCCCTTCATGGTGAAATAAGCTCAGAGGGAGCCCCATGGATGTTCCTCAGGATTCATGCTGATTTTTCCCAACATTTTGAGCTATATCCTGCACTTCCCAAGTGCATTTTGAGTTGTAATTACTTTTACAGGTCCCTTCCCTCCGGTTAATCCCTCGAGCCTGAATCAGACTTCCCGATCCAGCTGCCTCCGGTCTCGCAGGGTTTCAGCCAGGCTTGGGCTGCTCTGAGCAAGCCCCCACAACAAAACCCAGCTTTTCACATGGAATGTGGCCTTTCTGGCCCCTCTTCACATGGATCTCGCAGTCCAATTGTCTTAAATCCCTTCTTCAGCTGACAGCAGTGTTATGGGGGTTTGTGTCTTAATTCCCTCTTTCTGAATCCAAGCTGGTGGAAGCGCAGGAGGTGATGCCTGAGCTTGGAACCAAGAAGAGCTTCGTGGAACCCCTCGTGCCTCTGGTTTAACCTCACCTTCACTGGGCTCCAAAGCAAGAGAGCGCTCCTTGGCTCCCCAAGCATCAGACATTGCATCCGCGTTGAAGACCTTTGGATGCGGCATCACTGTCGCATCATGGAAGTTTTCAGGAAAGCATCAGAGCAGGATCCACCTTTTCTCATGAGGTTTTTAGCCTGATGAAGCTGCTGGCTGCGTTTCTACGTCCATTTCTCCATCTGGTTGCTGAAGGACTGGGGAGAACATGGGATGGGCCCATCCGGATCACCTAAACCCTCTCCCCTTCTTCTGAGCTGTATCAGGAGTGCGACTGCCCTTGGCTGAAATCCACCCAAGGTAGTGTTGGGATCACGACCCGAGATGGTTTGAAGTTAGGATGAATGTGTTTTCAATTTAACATTCTGTTCAAGCTTGCACAAAACCAAGTTAATTGTATGTAATTCCACTTGAAAGAGCAGGAATTCCTTCTTCTATCCTGTAAAGGTCAGGTATGACACTGCCTTTGCCACAGGTAATGCCAGCTGAGAAGGAAAACACCTCTTCCTGAACAGTGGATGCAGCATAAGATCTGCAAAGGTCCTAAGATGAAACCACATGTGTTCAAGACCAGGTTGGACACAGGGGCTTGGAGCTGCTCCAGTGGAAGGGGTCCCTGCCTGTGGCAGGGGTTGGAACTGGAGGAGCTTTAAGGTCCTTTCCAACCCAAACCATTCCATGATGCTCTGGAAGTCATTTCTAACCCTTCTCCCTTCTGCTGCCACCTTCTCTCCGGGATGAGGGCAGTGGGAGAGGGGGAGCATCCTCCCAGAGTGTGAAGCTCTCTTCCCTCATGGGAAGTAAGAAGCAGATCAAGAGCTTGCCCTGCTGGAAGCACTGGAGGAGCTGGGGTTGGTTTGGTGACAGAAGGACCGTGTCTGCCAAAGATGCCGCCGACTCTGGAAGGTTTCTTCTGGAGCTCTTTGCCTGGGGAGAGCCGTAGGGAAAGGTCCATGTTTGGAGTCAGATGAGAGGAATGAAGGAAAAGTGCCAAAAAGGAGGGATTGTACCAGCTGATTGTATCGTGTTGTTCTCTAGTGTCAGTATTTACTCAGATGCTGTTGTACGTGCAGTAGTCACGATGTGGAGCTTGACCAAGCGCTTCTTTCTGTGTTCTCAATGAAAGCAAAGGGTTGAAGCCTTAAAGACTAGCACTGATTTAAACCCAAGCCTTTAGCAATGCTCTGCCTGGCCCCTCCGACAGCCCCCTGCTGTCTCCCAGTATCCAGGGAAAGGCTGACAAGGAGCTTGTCCTGGAAGTGTTGCATGAAAACCTGGTCCCTCTCAAGCCGTTGAGGCGCCGAAGATGACAACCAACCACTGTTGGATGCGTGGTGTTGTGTGGCCCCACGATGGAGCCCTGTGGGATGTCCCCATGGCTGGCACTGGGACCTGCCCCCGGTGCGAAGCTGGGATGATCCCAACGTGCCGCATCCAACACAAACCTTCCTTGTGTCTAAGCCCCCACAAAGCATCAGCTCTGGAATTAGCTCTTCACTATGCAACAGGAAAGCCTTCAGCTGGTGATGGGGGGGGGTGGTGGTTGCCTGATTTCCATGGTCTTTACTGTAAAACTGCTCCAATCTGGATGTTTCTCCTCCTTTTTGTCCCCCAGTGCTGCTTTCAGTCATTGTGCTTTCGTGTCCTCCTCGGCACCGGGGTGGGACGAGACTTTCAGCGGTCATTTTGGGTTTCAGCTTCATGGGAGTGGTTTCCAGAGGCAAGTTCCTGAGGGACTCTTGACTTGCATGTGTTAAGTGTGTGGGTGATGTCCTGGGTTCAGCGGTAGCACTCAGTTTTCTCCTTAGTAGCTGGTGCAGTGCTGTGGGTTTGACTCGGCTGGGTTGAAAGCCCCGCAGGTGGCAACGACACGTTGTGGCTGCTGTTGTCTGGACGGGGGTAAATCCTGCTGGTGGAAAACAAAGCTTGTCACAAACCAGAAGTGTGCCAACTGCGTGCGAATACCGGCTGCATCTTCCCAGCAACGAGGACTTTGAACTGCAGGACAAAGGCCGAGCTTAAAACAGAATAAACCCAGGTTCTGACAGTGCCTCTGACCTGTTTCTGATCGTGTTGCTGCTCTTGGGGGCGAGCAGCACCCTGCTGCTGCCTGTCCCCAATGGGTGATGCTTGCCTCCAGCTGGATGAGGTTGTTGAGGAGGGAACAAGAAGGTGGAGTAGAATGATGTGGTTGTCATGGAGGTGAGCAGGCAGTGGGGAGCGCGCATCCTTCCGGGCTTGTCCCAGCCCCTCTGCTTGCTCTGGTGCTGCTGCTGTAGGGGTCTGACGCTGGGGGATGGAGCTGGGGGTTAAGAAAGGGGCTGTGCCCAGCTCAGCTCCCTGGTTGGGCACGTACCTGCGGTGGGGTTGGGGCTCCATGCTCTGAGGTGCCACCAGCACTGCCCCAGCACAGAGTGGGTTTCCCCATGGGGCAGATGGATGCTGGGAGAGGGGGAAAGAGGTGGGAGAAGCAGGGAGCTCGTCTTAGCTCCATTCATGGCAGGGGTGGTGCCGTTGGCCCACACGTCCCTGTGCAGCCCATTTATGAGCACGGGCAGAGCCCCACCAGGAGCTGTGCTCATCATGGACCGTCACCGCTGGCCAGAACTCCATGGAATACTCAGCGGGAGCTGCTGCTTTCCCTGCCCATCAGTTCCCATGAGGGATGGGGGGAGCACACAGCCGCTTTTCCAGGTACCGCAGAGCGCAGCCCTGGGCAGATGCGGTCTCCGTGTTTCCAAGGTGGAAGTCGCTGCCTGAAAACCTGAGCTGAATGTTGGCACCGCGTTGGGTTTTCCAACCTCAGGAAGGGAAAAGTGGCTCCAAATACGATGGAAAAGAACAGGTTTATCCCAGAGGCCCGAAGTACGGGAAGCTTTATTCAAGCCCTGCCTGCGCTGCCTCTACTGCACCCGGGGCACGCTCCTTCCTGGCTGTAGCTGTTTGGGGCTGGTTGGATGCGGCCTCTGAGGGAAGGGGGTTTGCCATCTCCTGGGCAAGGAGAGACATCTCAGACACCTCCTGGAATTCCTCCCTCAGCCTCCGCGCTTCCCGGTATTCCCTGCGCTTGGATTTCCTCCTCTGCAAAACAGTCGCTGGAAAAGGCCAGGGGTGTGAGCAGGGCAGCGCGATGGCTCCTTGGCTTCAGAAGCCCATCTTCCCTCCCCTGCCCCAGCTCTCTCCCATCCCCAGGCGTGGGGAATGTCACCATGGCAGGGATACGAAGGTGGCTGCCGGGATCCTGCCCTATCCTGGTGCCTGTGGGAGATGCAGGAGCCCCAGAAGCAAAGGCACCGGAGGTCTTGAGCTCAGGCCTGGGCCGCGCCATGGGTTCTTGCCTCTTCCCTCCTCTCTTCCCTGGTAGGTGCAGGGCAAAGAGGCAGCCCCAGGGAGCAGCCAGGTCCTGCTTGCACCACCACAAAGAGGATGGAGATAAGCCATGGCCAGTGCTTGGGGATCCAAGGCCTGCTTCATCCCAGGGCTGTTCTGCCACCAGATGGCTTTGGGATGGGGTTAATCGAGATCTGGATCTAAGGGGCCCCAGCAGTGTCTGTGTTGCATTTACCCTCTGTTAAGCAGTAGCTGGAGCACTGCGGTCCATACTTGTGGTGAGTGGAGAGGCTGCTACAATGGGGGACCCTCCCTTCCCGTCTCAGCCGCACTCCGGTTGTGTTCCCATCCTTCTCCTGCCTCTGTGGTGCCACCAACAGGAGATGCTGGGAAGGCAGGAACGTACCCAAGGGGACCTCAGTGGGGACCTCAGTGGAGGTGTGGGTGTTTCTCATGGCCAGCAGGATTCCTTCCAGGATCTCGGCTTTTCTCTCCCAGGCAGGAGGGCCGTGCTGCAAGGAAGACCAGGAGGCTACAGCATCTCCCCTCCACCTCCTCCTGCCCCATCTCCAAACCAACGTGGGGTTTGGAGATGGTCCCAGTGGGACCAAGGCAGTGCGGTGTAGATACCAACTTAAGCTTATTGAGGAGCACTGCATCAGCTTTCCACGGTGGATGCAGGGGCTGTAATTGCACTACCCCCACGCCACAGACCCATCTTGGAGGCTGTTGCCTCTGCATCCCCTGGGACAGGGCTGGCTTCCCACACACGAGGGAGAGAGAACAGTGAGGAGCTGGGGCCAAGCCCATGCTCAGGCTCTCAGCATCCGTCCGCACACGTGGGTTGATCCAGACCCAGACACAAACAGCCTCCCTTTGGAGCTCCAGCTCTTTACCTTCTCCCGAGGCACGTAGGGCTTCTGCCCCCAATCCAGCCGCGCTTTGGCATCCCTTTAAAGCAGGGGGTGGTCCAGGACCTGGTACAGAGCCTGCGCGTTCTTATGGATCCCTGTGAACCAGAGGGAAAATGGAACAACAAAAGCCTCTGCTGCTTCTGCTGCCATTGGAGAGAGCCCAGAGGAGGCCATGGAGCTGCTGTGAGGGCTGGAGCAGCTCTGCTCTGGAGCCAGGTTGAGAGAGCTGGGCTGGGGCAGCCTGGAGAAGAGAAGGCTCCTGAAGGGGAGACCTTAGAGCAGCTCCAGTGCCTAAAGGGGCTGCAGGAAAGCTGGAGAGGGGCTTTGGACAAGGGATGGAGGGACAGGCCAAGGGAATGGCTTTAAGCTGCCAGAGGGGAGACTGAGATGAGCTCTGAGGCAGAAGCTGTTCCCTGGGAGGGTGCTGAGGCGCTGGCACAGGGTGCCCAGAGAAGCTGTGGCTGCCCCATCCCTGGCAGTGCTCAAGGCCAGGTTGGACACAGGGGCTTGGAGCTGCTCCAGTGGAAGGGGTCCCTGCCCGTGGCAGGGGTTGGAGCTGGAGGAGCTTTAAGGCTTTCCTAAGCAGGAGCTCTCTATCTGCACTCACCAACGGGCTCAGTAAGCTCCGGGTCCGTGTCTCCACTGAGCAGCTCCTCGTAGCCTTTGTATTGCTCTGGAACCCCCTGGGACCTCCCTTCCTCCCTCTTCTCACTCCTCTTCTCCAGCCTGGCCCCTGGCCCGGGTCTCTGCAGGGGTCTGGACACATCCCCCACCTCAAAGCAGCGAAACAAAGGCATTCACAGCGGCCCTTTCTTACCAGGGAAGCTGATGGCGTCAGCCAGAACCTGTCCTGCTGTGGCCGGAGTCTCTCCCTACGGCAGCCACCGCCTCATCCCATCTGTGCCCGGTGGGACCAGGCACAGAGGAGAAAGGGGCCGTCCCCATCCTGGTGCAGACTCCTTTTTCCCCCATAACCCCAAGATTTCCAGAGAAACCAAAAACCTGCCCTGGTGAGCCCCCGAGGGAGCTGCAGGGATGGTGCTGGAATGCTGAGCTCCTGCAGTTGGAGCTGCCCACCCCAGCGCTGTGCCGCCCTGCAGAATAGGCCGCCAGTTCTTGTTCCGGGTGACACGTTGCATTTATCCTTCTTGCTCGTGCTTCCTTCCCTAAATCCCTTGCAACCCAAGGAGGGTTACAACCCTGGGACCCGCAGCACGTGCGTTCATTCAGCTGGCAAATGAAGATCCACCTATGGCTCTGTGGACAGCCCTGAGCACGTACAGCTTGGCCTCACCTGTGTCGTGAAGGATGCAACATCCCCCTCGTCTGAGCCAGGACTCCTGGAGCCACCTTCCTCTTCCCCCAGCACCACCCGCTGGCTGCTGGGTGGGATCATGGAGCTGCTGGGGAGCAGGGGCTGGGCTGGGGCTGGAGCATCGGGAAGGTCTTGGCAGGAGCTTCCAGCATCCGCGGCCGCTTCCTGCCCTGGGGGAGATGTGACGTGACCTGCGGGACACAAGGGACATCCACGCACTCAGCGGAGGGGCACAAGCCAGTGGTGGCTGGAGGCTTGTTCTGATGGGACAAGGTCCATGGCAGCGTCTCCAATCCCATGCAATCCCGCAGCCGAGGCTGATGGACAAGACTGCATCCAGAAGCCCAGCGATAAACCCTGCCCGGGGCAGCAACAAGGGGTTGGATTCTCCAACCTCATCCTAAACAGAACACCTCGAGTCCTTCCCGCCTTTCCCTCCATCCTTCCAACCCCGCTGGGATCCACGTGTCCCACCAGCTCTTCCCGTGCTCCCAACAGATCAGTTCTTACCCTGAGAGAGGGGTTCACCCCTTCCAAGGCACATCCCCCCTTACCTTGCGGCCGGCTTTGAGCGGGATGGAGAGGTGCCACCTCGCCGTGGCTGGGCTCTCCTGTCGGACAGGTTTGATGCCCGGGTTGTGCTGGAGGAGCCAGGTCAGCAGAGGTTGGAGAGCCCCTGCCTGCTCCTTCACCGGCAGCAACCGTGCCGCCAACCCCAGGCTCAGCACAGAGCGTGGCTCATGGGACCTGAGGGAGAGCCACCTTGTTTGTAGGGAGCTGCTTTAGCCCTAAGGACACAAAGCAGCCTGGGCTACCTGTCACCAAGGCCGCAGCCAACAGGCTGACCTGTTGGAGTTACAAGTCTGCATGCAGCTTGTGCAGAGAGCAGCAGCACTGCAGCATTTCCTCAGGGTCCTTCTGGCTCCCTTCAAACATGTCTTATCATGGCCAAGGGCACATTTGGGGTTTATGCCCCCTGCTCAGAAAGCTGCTGCAGGAGTAAACCTGGACCAGCTTCAGAAAAGCCCTTTGTGGGACAAACACCATTTAGGGAGCAAAATGTAGCCTGGGACTGCACTGCTGCAGTTGGTGGGTTGATACGGATATAGATGGGTTGATACGGATATGGATGGGTTGATATGGATATGGATGGGTTGATACGGATATGGATGGGTTGATACGGATGGGTGGATATGGATGGGTGGATATGGATATGGATGGGTTGATATGGATATGGATGGGTTGATACGGATATGGATGGGTTGATACGGATGGGTGGATATGGATGGGTGGATATGGATATGGATGGGTTGATATGGATATGGATGGGTTGATACGGATGGGTGGATATGGATGGGTGGATATGGATATGGATGGGTTGATATGGATGGGTGGATATGGATGGGTTGATACGAATATGGATGGGTTGTTATGGATATGGATGGGTTGATATGGATGGGTGGATATGGATGGGTTGTTATGGATATGGATGGGTTGATATGGATGGGTGGATATGGATGGGTTGATATGAATATGGATGGGTTGATATGGATATGGATGGGTTGATATGGATGGGTGGGTATGGATGGGTGGATACGGATATGGATGGGTTGATATGGTTATGGATGGGTGGATATGGATGGGTTGATACGAATATGGATGGGTTGATATGGATGGGTTGATAACGGATATGGATGGGTTGATATGGATGGGTTGATAACGGATATGGATGGGTTGATACGAATATGGATGGGTTGATACGAATACATATGGCTTGATACAAATATGGATGGGTTGATATGGATATGGATGGGTTGATATGGATGGGTTGATATGGATGGGTTGATATGGATATGGGTGGGTTGATATGGATGAGTTGATACAGATATGGATGGGTTGATATGGATGAGTTGATACAGATGTGGATGGGTTGATATGGATGAGTTGATACGGATGTGGATGGGTTGATATGGATGAGTTGATACGGATGTGGATGGGTTGATATGGATGAGTTGATACGGATGTGGATGTGTTGATATGGACTTCAATGGGGCCAGGAGCAGCAGCAGGGCATTACCAGTGTTTGCAGGAGCAGCTTTGCTCATCAGAGAGCAGAAATGATTAAAGCACCTCCATGGGGCCAGGGCAGGAGAGTACAAACACCAAAAGGCAACGTGGTCCCTGTCCCAGAGAGCTACCAGTGAGGGAGGAGCTCCCTGCAGAGCTGGGCTCATACTGTACCGCTCCGGGTGCTGCTAAGGGGGTTGCTGTGAAACGTCAGCTCCTTCAGGCTCGGGAGGAAGGCCCCAGGTAGGAGAGCTGCCTCGGCTGCCACCTGCAAGTAAAGTAGTTGAGTGCTTGCTCTTAGCACTGAGCCATGGCAGAAGCTGTGGCGCTTCATCACAGCCTTCCCACGTCCCTCCAATGGAGAAGAGAAGGCTCAGGGGGGACCTGATGGCTCCCTACAGCTGCCTGAGAGGAGGATGGAGCCAGGAGGGGGCTGCGCTCTGCTCCCAAGGAACAAGGGATGGGCCAAGAGGAAGCGGCCTCAAGCTGCACCAGGGCAGGGTTAGATGGAGCTGAGGGACAATTCCTTCCCCAGAGGGTGCTCAGCATTGGAACTGCCCAGGGCAGTGCTGGAGCCACCGTCCCTGTGAGTGTTCATACACTGTGGAGATGAGGCCTCAGTGCCGCGGGTCAGGGGTGGCCTTGGCAGTGCTGGGAATGGTTGGAGTGGATGAGCTTAAAGGGCTTTTCCAACCTGGTTGATTCCATGATTGTATGGCCCTGGCTCTGGGCAGGTACCTGCAGAGGAGGAAGAAGGAGATGCTCCCCTGTGACTATAGAGGACAGGGGCAGTGCTCCCCTCTCCCTCCTGCACGCTGCAACCAGAGGACTGGTGCCTCCAGAAGAGCTACAGGGCAGAGGGACAAGCAGGACTTCTTCCCTGCCTTTCCCCCCTGTGCTCCCAACCAAAGCCTGGCCAGGGCACTGCAGCCAGAAAGCAGCTCACTGACAAGGCAGTGACCTAAACCAGGGTGACAACACACTGGGAACAGCCTCAGAACTTGCTTTGTGAGCAAGGAGAGCCCCCCATCCCATCCCAGGGAATGCCCAGCACTGAGCAGTGGTAACAGCACCGCCAGCTCCTCTGGTTGGGAAGCAGCATGAGTTAAAGCATGGGCAGGAGCCAAAAGCAGCAGGAATTGGAGCTTAAATGCTGTTGCAGTTAACTTGTCCTTTGGGGCACACTGAGAACAGGAATAAGCTGGCACTAAAGCAGCAAAGGCCTCAATGAGACATCACCATCCACTGAGCAGCTCCAGCAAAGGATCAGCCCAAGGAAAGGACAATCCTTCATCCATTCCCTGATGAAATCCCAAATCTGAAGGGCTTTAGGCAAGCTGGGTGCGATTCAGCTGCCTAAATAGGCATCCTCTCCATACAAGAGGTCCTGGATACGACGCATCCCATGGGCTGGCAGACGGACACAGGAGCCTGTGCCCTGCTGCAGTGGCAGCCCAAGGCCAGGGTGTCTCACAGGGCACTAATGAACAGCTGAACCTTGGCACTGTCTGGAGCCACAGGACCCTCATCACCTTATTGAAGGCCAGGATGAGACTCCTCAGTTCAGGCAAGGGAGCAGGGGTGTTCCTGGGGTGGATGGAGCCAGCAGAGGCTTTGAGGCAGAGGGTTCTCCCTCCTTAGGAACAACCTGAAAGAGAGGAGGAAGTGTGAGCAGAGACTGCTCCAGAGGCTCTGGTGGCAACATACTGCCCTCCTGAGCCCAGACACAGCTAAAACTGAAGAGCTTTTGGCTCAGCCCTGCTTTGGAGATTGCTTTGGTCTCTGTGTTACTGCGGGAGCCCTCCAGGGACGCCCAAAGCATCAAACTCCATCATGTTACGGGGATGCTCAGGGGCTGGAGCAGCTCCCGGGTGGAGCCAGGCTGAGGACATTGGGGCTGTTCAGCCTGGAGAAGAGAAGCTGTGTGGAGACCTCAGAGCAGCTTCCAGTGTCTGAAGGGGGCTACAAGGATGGTGGAGAGGGACTCTGCATCAGGGACTGGAGTGATGGGACAAGGGGGAACGGGTTCAAACTGAAACAGGGGAAGTTTAGATTGGATGTGAGGAAGAAGTTCTTTACTGTAAGGGTGGTGAGGCACTGGAATGGGCTCCCCAGGGAAGCTGTGAATGCTCCATCCCCGGCGGTGTTCAATGCCAGGTTGGACATAGCCTTGGGTGCCATGGTTTAGTGGGAGGTGTCCCTGCCCATGGCAGGGAGTTGGAACTGGATGAGCTTAAGGTCCTTTCCAACCCTGACTGTTCTATGATTCTATGATTCTATGCTGCATGTGCTCAGCATCTCTGAAGCTCATTTTATTACTACTTACTGAAGTAGTGCTAAAGCTCAAGGTCTTTGGCTTCAGACATCTCATTCTGGAGAGCATCACGTAAGTAAATGTGGAGGAAAGGATTACAAAGCCCTCGTGAGGCGCTGGCCCAGGGTGCCCAGAGAAGCTGTGGCTGCCCCATCCCTGGCAGTGTTGAAGGCCAGGTTGGACACAGGGGCTTGGAGCAAGCTGCTCTAGTGGAAGGTGTCCCTGCCCGTGGCAGGGGTTGGAACTGGAGGAGCTTTAAGGTCCCTTCCAACCCAAACCAGGCTGGGGTCCTATAAGCCGTGACCCAGCTTTCATTTGAAAGTGATACAAGTTCAAGCTCCAGTGTCCCTTGGTTATGGGGAAACCTGGCTCCCATCTCCCTGCTGAGAGTCAATACTCAGTGCAAGCCTTGCAGGCACCCGCAGCCTCAGCAGCGCCCACTGCCTTATTGCAGCTCAGCTGAGGGGCTTTGGGATGGGGAGGTTTGGAGCACAGACCTCAATCTACAGAGCAGCCAATGGTCCTTACCTGAGCTGGGTGCTCCTGAGAGCCAGGCTTAGAAACCTCTGCGATGGAACACAAGCAGAGTGAGGGTTTCTACATGCAGCCAAGCACTGGGGTCAGTCCCAGCCACGGCGAGGCTGGAATTACCCTGGCAAAGCAAGTTAGCATCAGGCAGGATGTGTCTCTATGGCAAGGCACAGCCAAGGTGAGGGAGGACCCGTCACCACAGCGGGTTTGCTGCCAGCCCCATCATTTCAGGGGGGGGTCACATCCCTGGACGCAGTAGGAACCGTGCTGCTGGCCTCAGGGAGCTCCCTGCAGCAGATTTGGGGTTGGAGTCTCACCCATGAGCGTGAGGCTTTTCCCACATTGTGCTGCTGTTGCCGGGCCACTGCTAGAAGTCATACTGCTGCCTGCTCCACAAACACCCCCCGACTGCTGCAGTGAGGCAGGGGACAGGGGAAGTGCTTGGAGGAGCTACGCTGGCAGCCTCCATCGCAGCGTGGTCCACGTAGGGGACACCAGGCAGCTCTGCATCCATCCCATAGCATGGGGTGTGCATTACGTGTCAGTAAGGACATCCAGAGGGGAGAGCTGACCTATCCCAGGAGTGCGGACCTGTGCTCACCCAACATTCCTGCCCTCTGCCTGTGCAGGATCCATTCTAACCCACTTCCTGACCTGAATTATTGCCTTGTTTCTGCCAGTTTTCCTCTGGCTCCGGAAATGTCTCTTTTGGAGCAAGGAGAGAGAAGGGAGCACTTCAGACCATGGGAGACGTCTGCTTTGGGGTGATCCACATCCACTAAGCACCCATTGCTCCCAGTGAATACAGAGGGGCTCTACAGGCTCACTCAGCTGCCTAAACCAGCCCCATGTATCCCTCCCTCGCTGTTGCAACTCTGTGGAGCAGCTTCACTTGCTAGTGAACACCCCGATCCTCACCCTGATGTGACTGAGCCCCTTCCCACTGAACCCCTCTGAAACCACATGGTTTCAGTGCAGGCAGGGACAGGCAGGCGCCGCTCACCCGTCCTGTCAGTCCCCCTTCATTCTGTAGCGTGACACATTCAACCTGACCTTTCTTTGCTTCCAGCTCTTCCGGCACCTCCATACTCTCCTGCTGCGACGGCCGGGCCTGGCGCCAGAGGCTGCTCAAGGACCTGTACCACTGAGCCCCGAAGCTGTTGTGGTCCAGCTCGGGATGGAGCAAGAAGTGCCTGCGCTCTGCTTGGTGCAGGTAGGGCGCAGCTGAAATCCTGTTCCTGGCCACGTTCGGCTCCTTCAGGCTGTGGGAAGAGGAAATGCGGGAGAAGCTCCACGGTTGTTATCCATGTATGGACCCAGCCATCTGTTCAGCCTGGAGCACACAAGGCAGGGAGCTGGCCCTCGACCTGCTCCTTGATGGGCTTCCCAGCAGCAGTGTGGAGGCATCCGTGACATCCGCATCTCGCTGCTCCATTCCTCCTCCTCTCCCAATCCCAATCCCAATCCCAACAGGCTCAGTTCTCGGCACAGCCCGGTGTTGCATCTGAAGCCCACGCTTCTGGTCCCCCACACCAGCGTCAGCCAGCTCTAAACTCATCTCTGGAGGAGAATTTCATAGACAAGGAGACATCCTGGCACTTCATTAGATCATCCAGTGCTTTTGATGGGGTCCTACTGGGATTCCCTAACCACGGTCCACCTTCCCATGGAAGCAGAACATCACCAATGCACCTGACAGCTTAGGGAAGAGCAGATTCCCAAACCTCTGCACTCCAGCCCTGCAGCCCTCTGCCTACACCTCACCCATTCCCCCTCTCTCACTAACACTGTGGACAATGCACGATCTCCTCCAGGAATGTCCTGGCAGAGCCAGGGCAACAAAGAGCCATTTCCCACCTCCAGCTGGCAGCACTGGAAGCCAAGGGGGATATCAGAAGGTCTCTGTGCTGTCCCCAAACCCAGCTGAGGGGCATGTGAAGAGCCTCCCCTCCTAGTGACCTGTCTGTAGGTGAACCACGCAAGCCCACGTTCACCAGATGAAGCTCATCCACAGCCCTTCCTAGGGCTGCTGCCCTGAAATCAAGGATGAATCCGAGGCAAAGAAAGGAAAATGGAGGCAGCAACTGCCGTGTCTCACATCGGACCTGGAGAGCAGCAGAAAGCCAGCCCAGGAGCTGAGTTACCAGCCAGCCTGCCGGGTTTGGCCAGCCTGTGCTTTGCAGCAGGCTGTTTGCTTCCATTTAGTCCCATTTGCGATACCAGAGAGCCTAAATGGGGAAGAATCCGAGTGAATCGCAAGGATTTGGGTTTCCATGGGAAGGCTGCTGCTGTGCAACAGATGAGGGAGGCACTTGCCAGCCCCCGAAAGCAAAAGGAGGACCTTTTGGTGCTGTCTGTCCGCTGCTTGGTGCTTCCTTACCGGCGGAGACGGGACAGGCTCACAAAGACACTTGGGTCTGACAGATGGTTGTCATCCAGTGACAAGACCTCCAGAGAGGGAAACTTTAATTGAGGAGAGCTGTAGATACAAAAAGGCTCCTTAATAACGTGCTCGAGCAAAGACAGGTGAGAAACATCATTTGCTGTCACTATGGGGTGATTTATCCATCAGGAGATGCGGCTGGGGCTGGTTTCATTCTGTCCATAGAAAACTGATATCCTGCCTCCAAGCAGCTAAATTGCATCGGTCCAAACAACCATAGAAGCAGAATCGCAGCCTGGGTTGAGTTGAAGGGACCTTAAAGCTCCTCCAGCTACAACCCCTGCCACGGGCAGGGACACCTTCCACTGGAGCAGCTCCAAGCCCCTGTGTCCAACCTGGCCTTGAACACTGCCAGGGCTGGGGCAGCCACAGCTTCTCTGGGCACCCTGTGCCAGCGCCTCAGCACCCTCCCAGGGAAGAGCTTCCCCCTCGTATCCAGCCTGAACTTAGAATCATAGAATGGTCAGAGTTGGAAAGGACCTAAAGACCATCCACTTCCAACCCCCTGCCATGGGCAGGGACACCTCACATTAACCACGGCACCCAAGGCTATGTCCAACCTGGCCTTCAACACCGCCAGCAATGGAGCATTCACAACTTCCCTGGGCAACCCATTCCAGTGCCTCACCACCCTCACAGTAAAGAACTTCTTCCTCATATCCAATCTAAACTTCCCCTGTTTCAGTTTGAACCCGTTACCCCTTGTCCTATCACTACAGTTCCTCATGAAGAGTCCCTCCCCAACATCCCTATAGCCCCCTTCAGATACTGGAAGCTGCTATGAGGTCTCCACGCAGCCTTCTCTTCTCCCGGCTGAACAGCCCCAACTCTCTCATCCTATCTTCTTACAGGAGGTGCTCCAGTCCCTGCTCATCCTCGTGGCCTCCTCTGGACTTGTTCCAACAGTTCCATGTCCTTTTGATGTTGAGGACACCAGAACTGCACACAATACTCCAAGTGAGGTCTCACAGAGCAGAGCAGAGGGGCAGGATCACCTCCCTCAACCTGCTGGTCATGCTCCTTTGATGCAGCCCAGGATCTGGTTGGTTTCTGGGCTGCGAGCGCACACTGCAGCCGGCTCATGTTCATTTTATCATCAACCAACACCCCCAAGTCCTTCTCCTTGGGCTGCACTGCATCTCTTCTCTGCCCAACCTGGAGCTGTGCCTGGGATTGCTCCCACCCAGGTGTAGGACCTTGCTCTTGGCATGATTAAACTGCATCAGGTTGGCATCAACCCACCTCACAAGCGTGTCAAGGTCCCTCTGGATGGCTTTCCTTCCCTCCAACTTACCAACCGAACCACACAGCTTGGTGTCATCGGCAAACTTGCTGAGGACGCACTCAATCCGACTGTCCATGTCACTGACAAAGGTGTTGAACAAGACCGGTCCCAACACCGATCCCTGAGGGACACCACTTGTTACTGGTCTCCAGATGGACATTGAGCCATTGAGCACAACTCTTTGCATGCGGCCATCCAGCCAGTTCTTTATCCACCGAGTGGCCCACCTATCAAATTAATGTCTCTCCAACTTAGAGACAAGGATGTCATGTGAGACAGTGTCGAACGCTTTGCACAAGTCCAGGTAGATGACATCAAGTGCTTTACCCCTGTCCATCAGTTCCGTAGCCCCATCATAGAAGGCCACCAGGTTGGTCAGGCAGGATTTCCCCTTAGTGAAGCCATGCTGGCTGTCACCAAGCACCTTGTTGTTTTTCATGTACCTCAGCATGCCTTCCAGGAGAATCCGCTCCAAGATGTTGCCAGGCACAGAGGTGACACTGGCTGCTCTGCAGTTCCCCGGCTCATCCATTTCCCCTTCTTGAAAATGGGGGTTATATTCCCCTTTTTCCAGTTGTCGGGAACTTCACCTGACTGCCGTGAGTTTTCAAATATGATGGACAGTGGCTCAGCAACTTCATTCACCAGCTCCTTCAGGGCACACGGAGGGATTTCATCAGGTCCCATGGACTTGTGTATGTTCAGGTTCCTAAGATGGTCTCGAACCAGATCCTCTCCTACAGTGGGCCCAGGGTCTTAATTCTCACTGTCCCTGCTTCTGCCTTCCAAGACTTGGGTGGTGTGCTCAGGGCATTTGCCAGTGAAGACTGAGGCAAAGAAGTCATTAAGAACCTCAGCCTTCTCCAAATCCAGGGCAGCCAGTTCTCCTGATAGCTTCCAGAGGGGCCCACATTGTCCCTAGCCTTTTATTTGCAATGTACCTATAGAATCCCTTCCTGTTATCCTTTACATCCCTAGCCAAGTTTAATTCTAAGTGGGCCTTAGCTTTCCTAACCTGGTCCCTAGCTTCCTGGACAACATCCTTGTATTCTTCCCAGGCCGCCTGTCCTTGCTTCCACCTTTTATAAGCCTCTTTTTTCCTTCCAATTTTCCTCAGCAGCTCCTTATCCATCCCAGGAGGTCTCCTGGCCCTCCTGCAGCACTTCCTTCTAGTAGGGATGCATCGCTCCTGAGCTTGCAGCAGGTGATCCTTGAATACCAACCAAGAGTCTTGGGCCCCCCTGCCCTCTAGGGCTATATCCCATGGAATCTTACTGAGCAGGTTCCTGAAGAGGCCAAAGTCTGCTCTCTTGAAGTCCAGGGCAGTGAGCTTGCTGCACGCTCTTCTCACTGGCCTGAGGCTCTCGAATTCGACCATCTCATGATTGCTGCAACCAAGGCTGCCCTGGAGCATCACATTTCCAACCAGCCCTTCCCTGTTGGTGAGCACGAGGTCAAGCATGGCGCCTCTCCTTGTCGGCTCCTCTATTACTTGCAGAAGGAAGCTGTCTTCCACACCAATTGAGGAACTTCCTGGATTGCTTGTGCCGGGCTGTACCATCCCTCCAACAGATATCAGGGTGGTCGAAGTCCCCCATGGGAACAAGGGCCTGCGAGCGTGAGGCTGTTCCTATCTGTCTATAGAGCGCTTCATCCACAGAGTCCTCTTGGTCAGACGGTCTGTAACAGATCCCCACAATGATGTCTCCCATCGCTCTTCTCCCTTTAACCCTGACCCACAAACTCTTTATTGACTGCTCACCTGTCCCCAGGCACAGTTCCATACTCTCCAGCCTATCCCTAACATAAATAGCAACTCCCCCTCCCTGCCTACTGGGCCTGTCTTTCCTAAAGAGCCTGTAACCTTCCATTCCAACACACCAGTCATAGGAGCCAGCCCACCATGTTTCTGTGATGCCTATGGTATCATACGCCCGTAGACGTACACACATCTCTAATTCCTCTTGTTTGTTCCCCATGCTACGGGCATTTGTATAGAGGCATCTGAGCCGAGCTCCAGTTGAAGCCGGCTCATTGGCTGGGGCAGCTGCAATATCTCTACATTGCTCTGAACATTTACTATGGGTGCTGGCCAGTGACTGGGTGTGTTGGGATGGAATGATGCCCCCCTCCCCCAACACATCTAGTTTAAAGCATCCTTGACCCGCCTGGCAAGCCCCCTCCCAAATCCACTCTTCCCTTTCTTTGCCAGACCAGCTCCACCAGCCCCCAGTAGACCTGGCCTCCTAAATTGAGTCCCATGTTCAAGGTACCCAAACCCCTGACTATAGCACCACCCTTCTAACCATTTATTAACCTGGCCAGTCCTCCTAGCCTCTTTGAGGTCCTGCCCTGCATCCTGGAGAATTGATGTAAAGACAATCTGAGCTCCAGAGCCCCTGACTACCTCTCCCAGAGCTCTGTAGTCCTTCTTTATGTTCTCCGGGCTACTGTTATCTATATCAGTAGCACCCACATGGACCACTAGAAGTGGGTAATAGTGGGGCCGACTAGAGCAGGCAGCTTCTCTGCAACATCCCTGATCCGAGCCCTCGTAGGCAACACACCTCCCTTGAGCCTGGGTCAGGCCGACAGATGGGTGCCTCTGGTCCTTTCAGAGCAGAGTCCCCTACTACTACGGCCCTCCGCTTTTCCCTGGCAGCACCAGTAGAGATCGTTTTTACCAGTGCATCAGCCGGTTGTTCCTGGTGGGAGCGTGGTTCCTCATCAGCCCCCCGCAGGACAGCAAAGCGGTTCTGGGTGGGGACAACAGGTTTAGGAGGAAGCTCCTTCCTTTTAATTGTCCTCCTCCTCCTTTTCTTGTTAGCTTTTTCTGTCACCATTTCCCAGCCTCCTGGGTTAGGGCCTCCTTTCCCGCAGGAGCGACAGTAGATGCTTGAGGCCCCTGCACAGTCTGGTCCTGGAGCAAGCAGTGCTGTTTCCCCTCAGCTCCCCTGACACCTTTCAGCCCAGTAACAGCATCCCGCAGCTCAGCCCGTGCTGCAGGAGGACCTCCACCAGGAAGGACAGAGTGCAGCCCTGTCCATTGTGTACCCTCCACTCCGGAGAGCAGTGCAGGCGCTCTCTACACTTCCCTGTGAGGGTGCTGAGGCGCTGGCACAGGGTGCCCAGAGGAGCTGTGGCTGCCCCATCCCTGGCAGTGCTCAAGGCCAGGTTGGACACAGGGGCTTGGAGCTGCTCCAGTGGAAGGTGTCCCTGCCCGTGGCAGGGGTTGGAGCTGGAGGAGCTTTAAAGTCCTTTTTTAATCCAAACCTTTCCATGATTCTGTGACCACCTGGGGACGCGCACACTGAGTGAGTCAAACTCTCGAGTGGGTCACCAGCAGTGTATGGGAGAGATGCTGGAGAAGCCCTCCTGCATTTCATGGATTTGGGAACCTCCCAGGGTGGGAGACCTGGATCCAAGCATACAGAGCAGGCAGCTGAGCCACCAACTCCTGGAATACAACAAGAAGAAAGAAACTGTTTAAGATAAAACTTTATATCCATCAGCAATCAGAAAACAGAGAAATCCAGGTGAGGACAATAGCTCAAAGAGCTCAAACCTAGATAAAGACAGCACAGGTGAGCCAGAGCAGAGACCCACTCCAGCTGGAGGGAGAGGACAACTAGGGCCACCTTAGTGGACGCGGTTGCTTGTTCTTAGGATCCACTTTGTTCCTTTTTCAGAGAAAACCACAAACTGACCCCTTTGCTGTGTGAAAAGGCAGTCCGTAAGTTGGGGAAACTGCAGACATCTATCTGGAGAGAAGGATGGGACACAGAGAGGTGGAGCGCAGTGTGGAGGAGGATGGGCATCTGTTGGGGACCACACCATCAGGGAGGTGGTGAGAGATGCCAGGAGTGACTGACACGCTGCAGGGAGAGGATCCTGCGGCAAAGGATTGCAGGGGAAACAAGGAGTCCTGTGGCAAGGGGCTGAGCAATGGGGATCTGTGAGGGAAGCAAGATGTGAAGGTCCTTGAGCGACCAGAAAAGACTTCCTGGAGTCACAAGGAAGGAGGAAGAGAGAAAGACCCTGTAGTTTCGGAGAATTCACACTGCAGGGAGTGTAGGCTTCAGTGCGATGGTTGGGAGGAGGTGAATAAGGCCTCAGATCCCCCTCATCTTACTTCCAAGTGCAGGAACTCTCCAGCTGTGATCTTCAGATTTCTTAGTCCATTCAAGGAAAGTTCCAGTTCCCTCAATCCTGGAAACTTCCGGAATGGTTCTGCAAGGGTGGAAGAGAAAATGCACCAGTGAGTGAGGAACAGCAGTAACAGAACAAACCATGTCTCACCTGGGTCTGGAATGGACCAACCCAGCAAGAAGAGCACTGGTATTGTCAGCGAGCATGCTTGAAAGAAAACACCAGCTCAGTTTGATGGTTGTCCATATAATACACGATGTCCCACCAGCCTGCTCCTCACACATCTGGTTTGCTTTCATGCATTTCTGGGGCAGCAGCACAAGAGGGACGTGGAGCTGTTGGAGCGAGGCCAGAGGAGGCCATGGAGCTGCTGCAAGGGCTGGAGCAGCTCTGCTCTGGAGCCAGGCTGAGAGAGCTGGGCTGGGGCAGCCTGGAGAAGAGAAGGCTCCTGAAGGGGAGACCTGAGAGCAGCTCCAGTGCCTAAAGGGGCTGCAGGAAAGCTGGAGAGGGGCTTTGGACAAGGGATGGAGGGACAGGCCAAGGGGAATGGCTTTAAGCTGCCAGAGGGGAGACTGAGATGAGCTCTTAGGCAGAAGCTCTTCCCTGGGAGGGTGCTGAGGCGCTGGCCCAGGGTGCCCAGAGAAGCTGTGGCTGCCCCATCCCTGGCAGTGTTGAAGGCCAGGTTGGACACAGGGGCTTGGAGCTGCTCCAGTGGAAGGTGTCCCTGCCCGTGGCAGGGGTTGGAGCTGGAGGAGCTTTAAGGTCTCTTCAACCCAAACCAATCTGTGGCTCTATGATTGGCTCCCACCCAAACTGGATTATTGCTTGAAGCCACCAATGCCACATTTAACTTCTATGTTTTACCAGTTATAAACAGATTTCCTTTTTTCTTCTTCATATTAACTGAGCCCACGACAGTGCCTTTGGATTCACCTCCCAGCTCTACCATTAACCGTCTGAGCCTGTGGGACAAGTCATTTCATTATATTAAATGGAGATTTCCTTTGTAAAGAGCTTTGTTTCCTGAAGGACACCGCAGTGGCACAATTATCATTACAATAAAGGGAATTAGCACAAAGATTTCAGCTCACTAACTGGAAGGAAGCAATTCTGTGAAGAAGTGTATATCTTAAACCTCTTTGTGAAGCTCTAGACCTTTGCTCAGACAACTATTTGCTTCCCCAGGTTGAAAAGCAGCATCTGCTTTCTAGTAGTGAATTCCCTTACCAAGTGTCAGCAGGTCCTCAGCAGCATTTATAAAAGTAACACAGTCAAATTTCTCAAAATCATCTTCTTTAGCCTGAAAAAAACAGATGGAAATAGTCATTCCACTCCAGTCCCACGCTCATCTATAACAATTGGATGTCTCCTTCTCTCAGAGTGACTAAATCCCATCATTTCCCATCATTTGGTCTTCATTTGGTTTTGTGACAATGGAAATATCTGGTTAATGTCCCAAAGCAAAGGCCCCTCTGTGTCCTCACTGCCAACATCTCATACCGATAGGTGACCCCGTACAAGTAACCTGTGATTCAGCACATCTGACCTTCACAGCACCAGGAGGGAACCCTAAAAAGACACTAAAACCCCAGCAGCAAGTTAGTCATGAACCCAAATAGTCAATTCTCAAGCTGAAGTTGAACTCCTACCATAGTTGAGATAAACTCCAAAGACCAGCATGGTGAGAGGGGATCTAAGTGGGGAAGGGTCTGCAAACAATTAAGACCAAGCTAATTTGGTTATGAAGACACAATCCAGAAGTCTGGGGGACGAATCCTCCAAACCTCTAAATCTGCCTGCTTCTAACATGTGTCTTCTCTGATCTCTGGACACTCAGGTGCTAACGTGGTAGTTTTCAGCTCTTAAGGTAGTTCTGTAACACTTCCTGAGTCTCGGATACTCACTGAGGCCAGGTTTTGGCTGCTTATGTTCACAGAGCACGGGTCAGAGGGGTTCTTCAGACGGTGGTGCTTCATCTGGGGACAAAACCACAAATGGTTAGCCCTACCGCAATCCTCTCTGTCATGACCTGGGACCTGAGCCCCAAAATCAGGCCTCAGCTGGTTCTTTGGATCGTGGGAAGAGGGGAGAAGGTGGCACGGAGATGGGAAGAGGGAGCTACAGAGTCCATGCAGCAGCAGTAGTATCTCCCCAGCGCCACAAAACATCAGCAGAAGATTCAGGCAATCACAAAGGAAACCTGCACTCACCAGAAATGGCTCATCTAGGACATGGTGTTCACGGTTGTTCCCCATGAAGGTAGACTTTGGGGGCTTTCTCCTCTGCTGCGGTGCCTTCCTGGAGGTGCCCTTCTCAGTCCAAGCCCTTGGGGTAGCTCTGTGTGCCAGCACCCAGTGCCCAGCCCCTGGAATGGTGATGGACCAAGGCAGAGGAGATGGCAAGGTGAGCACTCAACCCTCCAAATGTGCCCTTCTCAAAGTAACTGCTCTCAGCCTGGCAGCAAAATCCATCATTTCAAATCCCTCCTATATGGGGAAATACTGAAGTATAAAATGTTCGGTGGCCACGAATTTAAGGTCAGAACATTCAAGCTCCAGCCAGGGCCATGGAAGAGGAGAAACAGGGTACTTTATAGATGCTAATGGAGCCATAGATTGCAGACATGGAAGTAAGGGCTCAAAGAGCCTTCTGGAGACCTCCAATCCAACCTCCCACCCAAAGCAATGAAAGCAGTGTTCAATCCATCGGTTGTGGCTTTGTTTACCACCTCCCAGGGTAACCCGGCCCAGGGCTGCACCTCCTCCAGTGAAAAAGTCCCTCCTAACATCCAACCTAAGCCTCCCAAATGGAATTTTAATGCCATCTGCTGCTGTTAAGAGTTTGTAGCTGTCCTTCAGGTTGCATTTCACAGGGGGGGTTCTCAAGGCTCAGAGAAGGACACACTCTGCCTCTGGATGCTGTGTCCTTATGAATAATGTGCCCTAAGAATAATGACTTATAATGAATAAATGAACAATGTCCTTAAGAATAATGTGCCCTTACAGACACATCATTCTGCAGGGAGCACAGGAAGAAGTCACCTTTGCTTGTGCACAAGATGTTGCTGGCAGGGAAGCCGATAGTTGCAGAGTTGCTTCCATCACCTATTTTATACAGTCCTGTCATAGCCATTGTAAACGCAGCTTTCCTGGGGAGAGTGGGAAAGAAACGAATGGGTTTAAATTGTCAGTGACTGTAACATACTTTCGTTTCATCAGCTCTTTCCAAGCAGAGCTACAAGTGAAATGTCAGCCTGTAGGCAAAAGAATGTCATAGAATCATAGAATCGCAGAATAGTCAGGGTTGGAAAGGACCTTAAGATCATCCACTTCCAACCCCCTGCTATGGGCAGGGACACCTCCCACCAAACCATGGCACCCAAGGCTATGTCCAACCTGACCTTGAACACCACCAGCGATGGAGCATTCACAGCTTCCCTGGGCAACCCATTCCAGTGCCTCACCACCCTTACAGTAAAGAACTTCTTCCTCATATCCAATCTAAACTTCCCCTGTTTCAGTTTGAACCCATCACCCCTTGTCCTATCACTCCAGTCCCTGATGAAGAGTCCCTCTCCACCATCCTTGTAGCCCCCTTCAGACACTGGAAGCTGCTCTGAGGTCTCCACGCAGCTTCTCTTCTCCAGGCTCAACAGCCCCAATGTTCTCAGCCTGGCCCCATGCAGGAGCTGCTCCAGCCCCTGCTCACCCTCATGGCCTCCTCTGGACTTGTTCCAACAGCTCCATGTCCTTCTGATGTTGGGGACCCCAGAGCTGCACACAGTGCTGCAAGTGGGGTCTCACCAGAGCAGAGCAGAGGGGCAGAATCACCTCCTTCCACCTGCTGCTCACACTCCTTTTGGTGCAGCCCAGGATACAGTTGGCTTTCTGGGCTGCGAGCGCACATCAGGCACACATGAGGAGCATCACCTCCTAAAACCCACTCCAGCACCTCAATGTCTCTCCTGTAGTGAGGGGCCCAGAGCTGAGCACAGGATCCGAGGTGCAGCCTCACCAGTGCTTGGTGCAGGGGCACAATCCCTGCCCTGGCCCTGCTGCCGCACTGGTGCTGATCCAGGCCACGATGCTGGGGGCTCCCCGGCTGCCTGGGCACAGCTGCTCATGCTCAGCTCCATCAGTCAGCACCATTGCCCCTCCTTCCCACACCCTTCACCGCCCGGCCCCATCCCTCACCCACTCCCGGTCCCGCCGGCGCTGCCGCCCTCAGCCCGCGGCTCCCCCCGCCGGTCCTCGCTACCGGAGCGGGTCCCTGCCCGCCGCGGTCTCCATAGCAACGGTGGGAGGCGCGGACTACAGCTCCGAGCGCATCCAGGGCGATGGCTGCGCGGGGTTCGGTGTCCCCACTGCGGGGAAGCGGCTTCCTCAGTGTGAAACCTGCCTGGATGGCCGAGCGCGGGCAGCGGTGCTGCACGGCGGCACACGGAGCCGGTGACCGCTCATGGACTGGGGGCGTTGGGTGAGGAGAGCTCCCCATGACCCGGCTTCAGTGTGCGCTTGAGCCCAGAGCCCCCCCGTGTGCTGGGCTGCACCCCCAGAGCGGGAGCAGCAGCTCAGGGAGGGGATCCTGAACCTCTGCTGCGCTCTGGGGAGACCCCCCCTGCAGTCCTGATCCAGCTCCGGGGCAGCAGCACAAGAGGGATGTGGAGCTGCATCAGCTTTAAGGTCCTTTCCAACCCGAACCATTCCATGATTCTCTGATCTGGATGAGGGGATCGAGTGTGCCCTCAGTGAGTTTGCAGATGACTCCATGTTGGGTGGGATTGATCGGAAGGACAGGAAGGCTTTACAGAGGGATCTGAACAGGCTGGATCCATGGGCTGTGGCCAGTGTTATCGTGTTCAAGACGGCAAAGTTTAGGGTCCTGCGTCTGGATCACAACAACCCCCTGCAACGCTCCAGGCTTGAGGAATTGTGGCTGGAAACTGCCCATGGAACAGGACCTGGGGGTGCTCATTGATGGAGCTGAGCATGAGCAGCTGTGCCCAGGCAGCCGGGGAGCCCCCAGCATCCTGGCCTGGATCAGCACCAGTGCGGCAGCAGGGCCAGGGCAGGGATTGTGCCCCTGCACCAAGCACTGGTGAGGCCGCACCTCGGATCCTGTGCTCAGCTCTGGGCCCCTCACTACAGGAGAGACATTGAGGTGCTGGAGCGGGGCCAGAGAAGGGAATGGAGCTGGAGCAGGGCCTGGAGCACAGTGGGATGGGGAAGGGCTGAGGGACCTGGGGGGTTCAGATGGAGAAGAGAAGGCTCAGGGGGGACCTGATGGCTCCCTACAACTGCCTGAGAGGAGGATGGAGCCAGGAGGGGGCTGCGCTCTGCTCCCAAGGACCCAAGGGATGGGCCAAGAGGAAGCGGCCTCAAGCTGCACCAGGGCAGGGTTAGATGGAGCTGAGGGACAATTCCTTCCCCAGAGGGTGCTCAGCATTGGAACTGCCCAGGGCAGGGCTGGAGCCACCGTCCCTGCGAGTGCTCACAGAGCATGGAGATGAGGCCGCAGTGCCGTGGGTCAGCGGTGGCCCCGGCAGCGCAGTTAAGGTCCGGACCCAACGATCCCAGAGCCGTTCCCGATCCCAACGCCGTTCCCGATCCCAACGCCGCTCCCGATCCCAGAGCCGTTCCCGATCCCAGAGCCGCTCCCGATCCCAACGCCGTTCCCGATCCCAACGCCGCTCCCGATCCCGGCTCATCCCACGGCGATCCCTCCCGCGCGCTCCCGCCGCCCCCCGCGCGCAGCCAGTCAGGAGCGCGCACGTCGCGGCCGTGAGGGCGGGCAGAAGATGGCGGCCAAAGGCGGGCGGAGCGGGCTGCTGGACAAGGTACGGTGCTGCGGGCGGCCCCGGCGCTTCCCGCCCCGTCCCTCCGCGCTCCTCCGGCTCCGGGGGTAGCTCTTATCCCCCCCCTCGGGGTCACCTCCCGGCTCCCTGCGGTGCCCCCGGAGCCCGCCCGGCGCTGCCGCCCCCGACTCGGGCCTCAGTGGGGCCGCCCCTCAGTGCTGAGGGGTATCCCCCGCCTCAGCCGCGGGGCTGTGGGGGGGCTCCGCCGCTGCCTCCCCGCTGGAAGCGGGCAGTGAACGGCGGAAGAGGGGAGGGAGGAAGCGGTCCGCGGGCGGGCGCGTCTGGGCGCGGGAGTGAGAGCCCCTGCGAGCCCAGCTGCGGCTTGGGTCTGAGGGTTTGAGCCCTGGCAGGCGCCCGGCTCCAGGCGCAGCCGGGCTCTCCTCGGTGGAAGGAGTGCTGGCCGCGGCGGCGATGTCTGTGAGGCAGGGCAGAGCCTGCTGTTAGCTCAGTCGTGAATCAGTGGTTTGAAGGAGCGTGGTTGTAGAGTGGGTTTGAGCTCAGCTCAGGCTGCAGTGGTCGGGTGTTTGCTGCGGCTCTTTGTGTTGTTTGGCAGTCTGATAGCTGAAACTAAAGACCTGGAAGCTGCTATTGTTATGATGATGATGATGATGATGATGACAGGCCGAGAACATTGGAGCTGTTGAGCCTGGAGAAGAGAAGCTGTGTGGAGACCTCAGAGCAGCTTCCAGTGTCTGAAGGGGCTACAAGGATGCTGGAGAGGGACTCTTCATCAGAGACTGTAGTGATAGGAAAAGGGGTAACGGGTTCAGACTGAAACAGGGGAAGTTTAAATTGGATATGAGGAAGAAGTTCTTTACTGTGAGGGTGCTGAGGCGCTGGCACAGGGTGCCCAGAGAAGCTGTGGCTGCCCCATCCCTGGCAGTGCTCAAGGCCAGGTTGGACACAGGGGCTTGGAGCTGCTGCTCCAGTGGAAGGTGTCCCTGCCCGTGGCAGGGGTTGGAGCTGGAGGAGCTTTAAGGTCCTTTCCAGCCCAAACCAGTCTGGAATTCAGGGCGTGTCTTTAGCATCTTTCATTGAACTTCAAAACAGACATGCCTACAATTGGAAACACTTTGCTTTTCATCAGTATGTGTATATTCATAATCTCTAAAGGCTACATTTTTCTTGCATCAGTTTAAGGCGATGTTATCCTTCCTGTCCCTAAGAGCTTGGTGGTTTTTCTTTAAAGCAGCAGCAGATTAAGTTGTTTAGAGAATGCTTTAGGGGAAGATGTGCTTATGAAATATTTCTCTCTTCTGCAATGTGCTCAGCTTTCGGTTTTGAAATGGCAAGTGCTTTGTGGTTCAACTGGAGGAACTCCGGGGAGTCTCGTGCTGTGCAGGCATTCTGCTGCCGTGTTCTGTGGATTCTCAGGTTATTTCAGGATGAGGAGGAGTTGCAGGTAAAGGAAACACAGTTTTGGTGCAGGGGCTCACCCCTTCGGTGAGAAACCATGAATTGTTTCAGCAGGGCTTCTGCCTGAAATACATGCACACACTTAATAACGTTCTGACTTCTTTTCCCTCTGTCGCCGTACCAATCTATGTGCCTTTATTTCCTCTCCCTGGATGACTTAAATGAAATCCGGTCTTTTCTGTGAGCTGGTGTATATATTGCTGAGGTTTTGCCTGGAGGATTGTGGCCTTAGCTCCATAACTTGTTCAGGCTTTTCTCAGACAGAGAAATGATGGGTTATTGGCAAGGCTTTGAAGTCTATGGACAGGTTGCTTGTTTAGAGTATCTTTTTGTACTTCACTAGTTAGCTAAATCAGGGTGAGTTCTGGGAGACCTGTGGTTAACCTAACCTAATTTTTGTCCTTCTCATGTTCTTTAAGTGTTTGTGATAATCGGGTAGCTCCTCCTGACCTCTCCTCACTGAACCAGGACCACCTAAGAGCACACACCATCCAAATTCACAGTGCAGCATTGGCCACAGTCCTCAAACAGCTGGAGATTTCACCCATGTAACACACACGCGGTTACTAACCACACTGTGCTTCTACTAGAGGTTTTGCAAGCTCCAGGGCTAAAACCACTTGCTGACTGCCAGCTCTGTGACTTCCCTCTGCTCCTGTGCCACAGAAGCTGCTCTGTAGTGCTGGAGGATGTTGTCTGTGAGTGCAGCCAGGCAGCAGTGGTAATTGAGAAGAGTGAAGTCCAGAATGTCTTCCTCCAAGGCGGAGGTTGAGCCACTTGGAGCTGAGAACAGCCACACTGACTCACTGGAGTTTGCTACAGCTCTTCCTTCAGGAGGACGAGGAGGGAGCTGACCTGCAGCGAGGTGTCCCTGGCCTCTGCCACTTCTACATCCCACTTATGCCAGGCTCATGGTGTGCCATGTCACTGTTGGCAACCTGTGGGCTGGGACTCAGCTGGGAGCCTCAAGGGAGGTGATGTGCATCATGTGCTGGGGCTCTTCCATCCTCCCTCAGCCACAGCGTTGCGTGTCCTGGTTAGAATTGTTTCCGACTCTTAAGTTTTAGGAAGGGAGGTTCCTTTCTTCCCATCCTTGTAATAAAAAGCACAGGTTAGATGCAGAAGCATTATTCCCATTGAAGAGTTTTTATAGTCTGCACTGATGTTCCTCTTGCAGTAGCAACAAATCTTTCCTTACTGTATGATTTATTTATGTTTGTAATACCCAAAGTGCACCATAAACTTGAGAGCAACATTTGAAGAGACAGACTCGCTCCCCAGAAGATGTTGCAGGCTAAAAGTGATGTAAATGAGGCTGACTGCAGTGGTAGGAGGGGAAAATACAGTGAAGTTTGTGCTGTGTCTTTATGGTGTGAACGTCTTGGAATTTCTTCTGTAGTATTTTTCCCTCCTCCTGCTTATGAGGGAGCTTTGGAAAGGAATTTAAATGAAGGTGATTGCTCCAATCCTGCAGTGTCTGCTGCAAAAGTTGTTCTGCTGTCTCTGCTTTTGGAGATAAGAGAAGACTCTCCCCTGCAGTAGGCAGCTTCTGTACTCACACAGTTACTCCTGGTGTCAGATTGGGTTTGTGGCTTTCCGAAATTGCATTTCTGATTTCATTCTTTAGTTTTAAATAAGGTCACCACTGGCTGTACGTCAGCTTTTCCTCGGAAGCCTTGTTCTTACATGGGTGCTAAAGCCACTTTCTAGCTGTAGAACATCATATCTGCTTCCCATCCAATACAGGATATGCCTGGGACAAGTCTGATAACCTTCCACTTGGTTTTTAAACTGAAGGAGTTGAAACACACCCAAACTAAAAAGCTGTTTTGAACTAGTTGTGGGGGGTTTTCCCTCCATCTGGCTGGGACAAAACCCTGAGCATTTCTTTGGAAGCCTTTGGAAGTGCTCAGAATGAGCAACTGGTTGGAAAGCACCACCCACCAGCCAGAGGAGCAGATGTGTTTGCATCTGCCAGGCTCTATGGGACATGGATGCAGCTTCACCTTCCCTCCACAGCCAGGCAGGGCTGTTCCGCAGACCCAAGAGGTGATGGAAGCTGGAGAGGCTCCCAGGAAGGGCCACAAAGATGATCCCAGGGCTGGGCAGTGAGTGAGGAAAGGCTGAGAGAGCCGGGACTGTTCAGCTGAAGAAGAGAAGGCTCAGGGAGACCTGATCCATGTGCCAGGAGTTAAAGGGGGGGTACAGAGAAGATGGAGACTCCCTTTGGGCAAAGAGTCCCATGGGAAAGATGAGGGGTGATGGGCACAAGTTACTGCTGGGGAGATTCCAGTTGGGCACAGCAAGAAAACTTTTCCCAATGAGAACAAGCAGCCACTGGAATAATCTCCCTGGAGAAGTGGTGACTCCCCACTGTTGGACACTGTTAAGATTGGGCTGCACAGGGTGCTGGACATCTAGTCTAGGTCATACTGTGCCTGGAAAGGCTGAAGCAGATGATCCTTGAGGTCCTTTCAACCTGGGATTCTGATTCCTCTGTTTGAGGGTGAGCACTTGGTGGTAGCAGCCAAATCTCTGCCAGTGCAGCATCCCAGCCTCTCCCAGCCCTTTGGTCCTGCAGATCAGCCTGGAAGAACCAGAGAAGCAGCAGCAGCCGCTCTGCAGTGCTGCAGCATGTAAGAAGTAATCTCGGGGGAACATCTCAACCAAGGTAAAGGGAGAGCTAAAGGTTCTGGCTGAAGTCCCATACTGTGTCCCTGTTACAAGTTCCTTTGACATGAATCCCCTGGGATTATCGAGCTGTTTCTGTCTTGAACCATCACAGCCTCAGTTACCAGAAACCTGAACAAGAACTGAAGAGCTGCTGCTTCAGCTCATTGTTTCAGATAGCCTAAGATTAGGTTCTTTTTGTCCCCCAGTAACAGCTTTATCTCAAAACATGTGTCGTGTGGGCTTTACATCTACACTTAAAGTGCTGGTTCTCTGTTAGAGATCTGGGTCAGTTAAATATCACTGATGTTATCCAGCCATTCCAGTGTCAGGTGGTGTGGGACAGAGAGCAAGAAGCAAGAATCCAGCAAGAATTCCTTCTCTGGATCCACATAAAGTACTTTCTAAGTTCCTGACCTGAGGGCTCTTTCCCAGTCTGTCTCCTGCCAGGAAAGGGATATGAACTCTTTTGGTAGTTAATAAATCCAACATGGGAGCTTCAGGAGCAGGAAACACCACGAGCGGAGTTGAGGATGGCTTCTAACAGCAGCTACAATTCGAACTCCAGTCACTCAACTGGTTGAAATAACACACAGGGCTCAAACTCAGGTGTCCAACTGTGGCTAAAAGGAGTGATATCACCAAAAATAATATCATTCCAAGGAAAAAGAGCCCTTTTGAGGAACTGAGCTGTTGCATCTGACTTTCATGATTGATAAAGGACCTGTTTCTGTGGAAAACCTGGATATAGAAAAGCAGCAGAGCCTTTTAGTTTCGTACTGGAGGGTGGTTGGACTGAAACCTCATTTCTTGTGGTGCATTTGGATTTTCCCCTTGTATCTAGATTCTTAAATGGGCCTTGAAATTCATCCTTCTTTCATCAGCCCCCAAAGAGTGTTTGCCACAGCTTGGCTGGAAAGCAAGAATGCATTCAAAGGCAAGAGTTAAGTCCTAATGGATGCTTTCTGCAGCAAACACAGAACTAGAGTAAAAATGATGTAAAAAGTCTCTTTTTGGGTGTCTGTGACAAGGTTTAAAAGCTTAAATCCATAAAGGTAACGTGTAGGATGGTGCCGAAGTGGCGGTGGCTGCAACACAACTGTATAATCCCATGGATCCTTTCCATCTCTGGTCTGGTTTTCCCAACCAGGCAACTGTTGTCTGGGTTGTCTCCCATCTTTGTGCTCATGACACAATATTAAAATGAAAAGCCAGTTCTGGTTTTAACTCCCTTTTGTTTCTGTTGCAGTGGAAGATAGATGACAAACCAGTGAAAATTGACAAATGGGACGGTTCAGCTGTGAAAAATTCCTTGGACGATTCTGCCAAAAAGGTAATGCCTGTAACCCCTGATCATAGAATCATGGAATGGTTTGGGCTGGAAAGGACCTTAAGATCATCCCAGTTCCAGACCCCTGCCATGGGCAGGGACACCTTCCACTAGAGCACCTTGCTCCAAGCCCCTGTGTCCAGCCTGTCTTTCAACACTGCCAGGGATGGGGCAGCCACAGCTTCTCTGGGCACCCTGTGCCAGCGCCTCAGCACCCTCACAGGGAAGAACTTCTTCCTTAAATCCAATCTAAACTTCCCCTGTTTCAGTTTGAACCCATCACCCCTTGTCCTATCCCTACGGTCCCTGGTGAAGAGTCCCTCTCCACCATCCTTGTAGCCCCCTTCAGACACTGGAAGCTGCTCTGAGGTCTCCACGCAGCTTCTCTTCTCCAGGCTGAACAGCCCCCATGTTCTCAGCCTGGCTCCATACAGGAGCTGCTCCAGCCCCTGCTCATCCTCGTGGCCTCCTGTAGGCTTGCTCCAACAGGTCCTTGTCCTTCTGATGTTGGAGACCCCAGAACTGCACACAGTGCTGCAAGTGGGGTCTCACCAGAGCAGAGCAGAGGTGCAGGATCACCTCCTTTGACCGTGCTTGATGCAGATACTAATTTTGCATCAAGCTGCTGCCCAGTTTACCCATATAATTGAGTCTGGTTTATCTAAATCCACTCCAAAAGCAGTTTATCCCGTTTCTGAGAAGCACAAAACAATCTCAGCTCCGTGTTCCTTCCACAGGTTCTCTTGGAGAAGTACAAGTACATCGAAAACTTCCGCCTGATCGACGGCCGCCTCATCATCTGCACAATCTCATGTCTCTTTGCCATTGTAGCTTTGATTTGGGATTACCTGCACCCTTTTCCTGAATCCAAACCTGTTCTTGCCTTTTGTGTTGTATCATATCCTTTACAGATGTTGTCTCATTTGTACCAAAAAGGGTTTATTTTCCCCACAAACAACAAAACCCCTTTTTCTCTGTATTCCCAGTTTCAGGCCTGGGGGAATTTCACTTCCCATGGTGTGGGAATCAGCTGATAATCAAATAGTTTCCATGTGATGGCAAAATTCCTGCCTGTCTGGGTGTGACACACTGAAATGTGGGAGATGTGTGGGTCCAGCCTTGCAGCACGGCTCACATCAGAGAGGTCACAGCTCCTGGGCGGCTGATCTGCTCTCCGGACCTCGGGCACTGACTGTGTGGAGTCTGCTCCACTTTGGTGTGTTAATCCCAAAATGAAGATCAGCTATTGAAAGTTTCAGGGGGTTGTTTTGGGGTTGATTTTGTATTTATTCTGTCCGTAGTCTGGTTGCGGGGGGGAAATCCGCTCTTTACCTGTACAACACATCAGGTACTGAGCATGCAAAGTGAAGCTTCTCTGGGCACCCTGTGCCAGCGCCTCAGCACCCTCCCAGGGAACAGCTTCTGCCTAAGAGCTCATCTCAGTCTCCCCTCTGGCAGCTTAAAGCCATTCCCCTTGGCCTGTCCCTACAGCCCTTGTCCAAAGCCCCTCTCCAGCTTTCCTGCAGCCCCTTTAGGCACTGGAGCTGCTCTAAGATCTCCCCTTCAGAAGCCTTCTCTTCTCTCAGCCTGGCTCCAGAGCAGAGCTGCTCCAGCCCTCACAGCATCTCCATGGCCTCCTCTGGCCTTGCTCCAAGAGCTCCACATCCCTCTTGTGTTGGGGGCAATGGCAAAGATTGATGAAAATCTCCCAATTAGCATTTACTTTCTCATGTTCATGAGGAATTGGCCTGTTTGGAGCGATGGTATCATGAGGGGTGGTTAAATGCTGGTGTCTGAGGAGATCCAACCAATTTCTCTACCATATTTCTGCTTCCCGTTGCAGCTCCTTAGTTTCCTTAACTTACCTTTGCACATACTTTGTGATGATGGGAATCCTGACCATCTATACCTCATATAAAGAAAAGAGCATTTTCCTTGTAGCTCACAGAAAAGACCCCGCGGGGATGGACCCTGACGACGTGTGGCAGCTCTCCTCCAGTCTCAAGCGGTATTATGGCATTAGTGGGAATGTGGTACCAGCATCGCATTGTTTTGCCTGTGCTACCATGGGCAGAAAAGCTGTGTTTTGGGAAGGGAATGAAGTGAAAATGAAGAGGAAATGTTGGTGTTTGTGGAGTGGGGATATGGGCTTTCTACAAAGGAATCATAGAATAATTAGGGTTGGAAAGGACCTTAAGATCATCCAGTTCCAGTCCCCTGCCATGGGCAGGGACGCCTCCCACTAAACCATGGCACCCAAGGCTCTGTCCAGCCTGGCCTTGAACACCACCAGGGGTGGAGCATTCATAACTTCCCTGGGCAACCCATTCCAGTGCCTCAGCACCCTTAGTGGTGACCCTTAGAATGGTGACCAAGTCATGATCTTTGTGGCGTTTCAGGCAGTTTCATAGAATCATGGAATGGTTTGGGTTGAAGGGACCTTAAAGCTCCTCCAGTTCCAACCCCTGCCACGAGCAGGGACACCTTCCACTGGAGCAGCTTGCTCCAAGCCCATGTCTCCAACCGGGCCTTCAACACTGCCAGGGATGGGGCAGCCACAGCTTCTCTGGGCACCCTGGGCCAGCGCTTCAGCACCCTCCCAGGGAACAGCTTCTGCCTTATCTCCAACCTGAGCTTCCCCTGTTTCAGTTTGATCCCATCACCCCTTGCCCTATCCCTGCAGTCCCTGATGAAGAGTCCCTCTCCAGCATCCTTGTAGCCCCCTTCAGACACTGGAAGGCTGGATTTGTGATTAATATTCACTAGAGGATATTATCACAAGGAAGCACCAAATGTGTGTGTGGAGAAATTAATCATGAGGAGTATAAAACCTTTACATGTGTTATAATTAACACCCACATGCTGCAGCTTTAGTGCTCATGTGGGAACCTCCACCCTGGGGGCTTCCCCCTTAATAAAGATGAGGATTTCTCCTCAGGGAATCATAGAATCAATGAGGTTGGAAAAGCCCTTTAATCCCATTCAGTCCAACCATTCCCCAGCACTGCCAAGGCCACCACTGACCCATGGCACTGAGGCCTTGTCTCCATGGCGTGTGAGCACTTGCAGGGATGGTGACTGCAGCCCTGCCCTGGGCAGTTCCAACGCTGAGCACCCTTTGGGGAAGGATTTGTCCCTCAGCTCCATCTAAACCTCATCTGCTTGCTGTTGTCATAGTTAAGCCAGGCTCAAGCTGTGCTTTCCCTGGCCCTGCAGGTTTGACGACAAATACACCCTGAAGGTGACGTTCATCAGCGGCAGAACCAAGCAGCAGAGGGAAGCTGAGTTCACCAAATCCATCGCCAAGTTCTTCGACACCAACGGCACGCTGGTGATGGAGGCCTACGAGCCCGAGGTGTCCAAGCTGCACGACAGCCTGGCCATGGAGAGGAAAATCAAGTGACCGGGATGCTGCCGGCTCCCGGGAATGTGCTCAGTGAACACCAGTAAAGCAACGTGACGAGAGTGTTTGTCCTGAAACCCTAAACTGTTCTGCATGAGTTGGGGGGGTTTATATCATCTCCAAGATTATCTATCTTGGATTAGAATCCGTGATTATAATCTTGAATCCAGGCTTTTTAAAATCTAATCTCAGCTGGTTTTGGTCCTGAATTCAGGATTTATATTCTCAAATGCAGGATTTTCCAGTCTCGAGTCATGGATTTTTCATCTTGAATCCTGGAGTTTTTAATCTTGAATCCAGGATTATCAATCTGAAATGTCATATTTTTGATCTGGAATCCGTTGGTTTTGTTATCAGATTCCAGATTTTTTAATCTTGAGTTCAGGATTTTTCATCTTGAATCCTGGATTTTTCACTTTTAAGGCAGGATTATTAATCTTGAACCCAAGATTATCAGTCTCAGATCCCATACTCCTGAATGCCAAGGGTTTTAATCTGAAATCCCAGATTTTTTAACCTCAAATCCAGGTTTATCCATCTCGAATCCTGGATGTTTAATCTCTCTTTTAAATCTTGAGTGCAGGATGTTTAATGAATCCCAGATTATTTGGATGCCGATGTCAAAGCTGCCACTGTGCCCTCAGCGTCCTTCCCCCAGACAGTGCATGAGGACTTCTCCAACGGGAGGCATCTCACTTCCTCCCATTTTACCTCTCTGTGTGCGGAATATTCCCACTTCATTTCCCTTTTCCATTCTTAATTCCGGACAAACCCTTCTGCATCGCAACCGCCAGCTCACAACCACGTTTCCTTTATCCAGTCTGGGACAAGGCTGGTTTCTATAACCCCCTTTTATGGGGTGGGGGGTGATAAAGCTGGTTCTTGTCTGTGTCGGACCACGGAGCTTCTCGGTACAGCCCCCGTCTCTCCGCTCCCCTGTCCGTTTGTCCCATCGCCGCCTCCCGTCCCCGTCCCCGCCTCCTGTTAACGGCCCCTTGCCAAAGGACGCGGGTTTGGGGTGGTTGTAGTCAATAAACGGCAGAACGGGCGTTGAACGCGTCCCGGAGCGCCCCCCGCCCGTTCCGCGGCTCGGGCCGGGGGGGGAGCCCCTTAAACGGCTCCAAACGCAGCATCCCCCTCCCTGCGGCACCGGGCAGGAAGGGGCGGGACGGGGCGGAGCGGAGCCGGAGGAGCGAAGGCTGCGGACGGTGAGGAACGGGTGGATGGGCATAGGGGGTACAGGGGGCATGGGGAGGGGTATAGGGGGTACAGGGGACATGGGGGCTGTCACCGCATACGGGGGTGTAGGGGAGCGGGGGGCATCGGTGCGTGCGGGAGCTGGGTTATGGGGCGCACGGGGGAGAATGTACGGGGGGGGTGTCGGGATGTGGGGGTGCACGGGGAGTACCGGGAGGTTTGGGGCTGGGGGGGATTGGAGCATGCGGGAGTTGGCATTTAGGGGTGCATGGGGGGGGTGCATGGAGGGGTACGAAGGGGAATGGGGCTCTGGGGGTACAGGGGGGTCCGGGTCTTGGGGGGTATGCGGGGATCAGTTGGGCTATGGGGGTGCATGGAGGGGTACATCGGGAGTCAGGCTATAGGGGTGCACAGGGGAGGGTGCATGGTTGCGTTGGGCTATGTGGGTGCACGGGGGGTGCATGGATAGCTGGGGTGTAGGGGTGCAGGGTGGTAAATGGGGGAGTCGGGCAGGGGAGGGGTGGAATGGGGGGTACAGTGAAATGGGGCGCTTGCAGGGAGTTGGGCTGTAGGGGTGCACGGTGGGGGTCCATGGGGGAGTTGGGCTATGGGGGTATGTGGGGGGTGGTCTGGGCATTGAGGATGGGGGGATCAGTGCATGCAGGGGTGTGGGAGGGGGAGAGAACATGGGGGGTGCAGGGGGTTGCACGGGGGGGTGTGGGTGATGGGGTGACCATCATGGGGTGATGCATGGGGGGGGTCGGTGCGTGCAGGGGTGGAGGGGATTTGGGTTATGGAGGTGCGGGGGGGTTGCGGTGACATGGGAGGTGGAGGGGGGAAGCCAGGAGGGAGGGGTGCATGGGGGGATTGGGGTGCATGGGGGACTGGGGGGAATGGAGGGGTGCATGGGGGGATTGGGGGTGCATGGGGAATGGAGGGGTGCATGGGGGGATTGGGGGAATGGAGGGGTGCATGGGGGGATTGGGGTATTGGGGGGAATGGAGGGGTACATGGGGGTATTGGGGTGATTGGGGGTGCATGGGGAATGGAGGGGTGCATGGGGGGATTGGGGTATTGGGATTGGGGGTGCATGGGGAGTGGAGGGGTGCATGGGGGATTGGGGTATTGGGGGAATGGAGGGGTGCAGGGGGGGATGGGGGTATTGGGGATAATGGGGGGGTACATGGGGGATTGGGGGGAATGGAGGGGTGCAGGGGGGGATGGGGGTATTGGGGATAATGGGGGGGTACATGGGGGATTGGGGGGAATGGAGGGGTGCACGGGGGGATTGGGGTATTGGGGAGAATGGAGGGGTGCATGGGGGGGTTGGGGTATTGGGGGAGTGGAGGGGTGCATAGGGGGATTGGGGTATTGGGGTGATTGGGGGTGCATGGAGAGTGGAGGGGTGCATGGGGGGATTGGGGTATTGGGGTGATTAGGGGTGCATGGGGAGTGGAGGGGTGCATGGGGGATTGGGGTATTGGGGGAATGGAGGGGTGCATGGGGGGATTGGGGTATTGGGGGGAATGGAGGGGTGCAGGGGGGGATGGGGGTATTGGGGATAATGGGGGGGTACATGGGGGATTGGGGGGAATGGAGGGGTGCATGGGGGGATTGGGGGAATGGAGGGGTACATGGGGTATTGGGGGGAATGGAGGGGTGCATGGGGGGATTGGGGGAATGGAGGGGTACATGGGGGGATTGGGGTATTGGGGGAATGGAGGGGTGCATAGGGGGATTGGGGTATTGGGGTGATTGGGGGTGCATGGGGAGTGGAGGGGTGCATGGGGGGATTGGGGTATTGGGGTGATTGGGGGTACATGGGGAATGGAGGGGTGCATGGGAGGGATTGGGGTATTGGGGGGAATGGAGGGGTGCATGGGGGGATTGGGGTATTGGGGTGATTGGGGGTGCATGGGGAGTGGAGGGGTGCATGGGGGGATTGGGGTATTGGGGTGATTGGGGGTGCATGGGGAGTGGAGGGGTGCATGGGGGGATTGGGGTATTGGGGTGATTGGGGGTACATGGGGAATGGAGGGGTGCATGGGAGGGATTGGGGTATTGGGGGGAATGGAGGGGTGCATGGGGGGATTGGGGTATTGGGGTGATTGGGGGTGCATGGGGAGTGGAGGGGTGCATGGGGGGATTGGGGTATTGGGGTGATTGGGGGTGCATGGGGAATGGAGGGGTGCATGGGGGGATTGGGGTGATTGGGGGTGCATGGGGAGTGGAGAGGTGCATGGGGGGATTGGGACATTGGGACCACAGGGACTCTGGGCTGGGAACACTGGGGGTGCTAAAGGGGATGGGGGCGTGGGGTTCCTCCTTGGACCATGGGTGCTGGGGGGGGCAGGAGGGGAGCCCCATAGGGACACACAGGGACGGGCAGGACAGTGCTGTGTGACCCCACAGAGGGGCTTCGCTCTCACCCCCCCCCTTCCTCCCCGCTCAGGGCCCAGAGAGGGCACCAGGGCATCGCCATGTCCCAGCCCATCTCCTGCCCCAAGGTGAGCCCTGTCCCTGCCTCCCCTTCCTGGGGGACACCAGCGAGACCCCCCCTTTTGCTGTCATTTCATCCTTCACCTCTGCCCTTCCCACACAGCAGGAGCAGGGGGCTGACGGGGAGACCCCCCCGCAGCCACCACCATTGGGATCCCCGCTTATATTCCCTCGGGAGACGCTGTTCCGGCAGGCGAGCGGGGTCACCTACCGCATCCCGGCGCTGCTCTACATCCCATCCGCTGCCACATTCCTGGCCTTCGCTGAGAAGCGTTCCTCAACCAGGGATGAGGATGCCAAGTACCTGGTGCTGCGGCGGGGCCGGCGGCACGGCCCCTCCGTGCAGGTAAAACCCACCTGGGCTGCAGGAACAAGTGCTGCTCTTCATCCCTGGGAGTGGTGGGTGGGTTTAGGGTGCATTCCATGGCTTGTATCCCAGGAATGCCCCATCCCTGGCAGTGCTCAAGGCCAGGTTGGACACAGGGGCTTGGAGCTGCTCCAGTGGAAGGTGCCCCTGCCCGTGGCAGGGGTGGAGCTGGAGGAGCTTTAAGTTCCCTTCCAAGCAAAAGCATTCCAACCCCCTGCAACACTCCAGGCTTGGGGAACTGTGGCTGGAAACTGCCCATGGAACAGGACCTGGGGGTGCTGATTGATGGAGCTGAGCATGAGCAGCTGTGCCCAGGCAGCCGGGGAGCCCCCAGCATCCTGGCCTGGATCAGCACCAGTGCGGCAGCAGGGCCAGGGCAGGGATTGTGCCCCTGCACTGGGCACTGGTGAGGCCGCACCTCGGATCCTGTGCTCAGCTCTGGGCCCCTCACTACAGGAGAGACATTGAGGTGCTGGAGTGGGGCCAGAGAAGGGAATGGAGCTGGAGCAGGGCCTGGAGCACAGTGTGATGGGGAAGGGCTGAGGGACCTGGGGGGTTCAGATGGAGAAGAGAAGGCTCAGGGGGGACCTGATGGCTCCCTGCAACTGCCTGAGAGGAGGATGGAGCCAGGAGGGGGCTGCGCTCTGCTCCCAAGGACCAAGGGATGGGCCAAGAGGAAGCGGCCTCAAGCTGCACCAGGGCAGGGTTAGATGGAGCTGAGGGACAATTCCTTCCCCAGAGGGTGCTCAGCATTGGAAGTGCCCAGGGCAGGGCTGGAGCCACCGTCCCTGCGAGTGCTCACAGTGCATGGAGATGAGGCCGCAGTGCCGTCGGTCAGTGGTGGCCTTGGCAGTGCTGGGGAAGGGTTGGACCGGGTGAGCTTGAAGATGCTTTCCCATCCCGGCTCATTCCACACTTCCCTGTCTGCCGCCTCCTTTCTTTCCGCAGTGGGGCCCGGTGCAGGACCTGTCGGCACTGACGCTTCCCGGCCGCCGCACCATGAGCCCGTGTCCCCTTTACGACTCCACAACCGGCACCGTCTTCCTGTTCTGCATCTGCGTGGAGCGGGGTCGGTCGGAGCGGTGCCAGCTCTGGCGCGGCTGCAGCGCCGCGCGCCTCTGCTTCGCCACCAGCACCGACGGCGGCCGCGCGTGGACCCCGCTGCGGGACGTGACGGATGAGGCCATTGGCCCTGACCTGTCCCGTTGGGCCACCTTTGCCGTGGGGCCAGGCCACGGCATCCAGCTGGATTCGGGACGCTTGGTGGTGCCGGCGTACGCCTATTACATCCACAGGCGCCTGTGCGGGGTCCTGCCGCTTCCCTGCTCCACGCGGCAGCATTCCCTCGTGTTCTACAGCGATGACGATGGACGCCGCTGGCACAAAGGGGCTCTGGTGAGTGGGCAGCGCACGGGCGAGTGCCAAGTGGCCGAAATCCCTACGGATGATCCCGGCGTTCCCGTGCTCTACTGCAGCGCGCGGGCGCCGCGGGGGTGCCGGGCCGTGGCGCTCAGCACCGACCTCGGGCTGCGCTTCCAGCCCCCGGTGGGGTGCCCGGCGCTGGGTGAGCCCCCGCGGGGCTGCCAGGGCAGCGTCGTGAGCTTCCCCGCACCGCGCCGCTCCGGCCCCGCACCATCCTGGCTGCTCTATTCCCATCCCATTGACCCGCGGCGCCGCCGGGATCTGGGGCTCTACGTGAACCCCTCGCCGCTGGACCAGGACGGGTGGTGGCACCCATGGGTGCTGCGGGAGGGGCCGGCGGGGTACTCGGACCTGGCCGCGTGTCCCGGGGGGGTCTTTGGGTGCCTCTTTGAGTGCGGCGCTGAGAGCGCCTGCGAGGAGATCGCCTTCTGCCTCTTCACCCTGGGCGCCTGCGGTGAGCAGAGCATCGGCGCCTCCGGAGCGGAGCCGGTGTAGAGGGGGGAGCATTCCCGAGCGCTGGATCCGGGACCTCACCCGGTGCTTGGGATGCGCAGCATCGTGGGGCTTTTATTGCGTCAAGGAATGTTGGCCTTTTAATCACCCATCGGAGAGATGGGGGGGGAGCTGTCAAGGGGATGCCTGGCTCCGGGAATGTTGCGGCTTCATCGGGAATCAGTTTTCCCCTGGGAGCAGCGAAAAGGCTGAAAGTGCCGCCAAGCACAGGCGATTCCCCCAAGCCCCCCGAATGGGGGTTTAGTTGGAAACACCTCCATTCCTGTGTCCTTCCCATGGGGCAGAGGGAGAATTCCCAGGTTTTACCATTTTTAATCCCCTTCTATTCACTTTCCGTATTCAGGCTGAGCTTTGTCCTGTATTCCCATGGGAAAAGCACTCAGATCTCTCGGGGGTGGTTTCTTCTGCTCCATAGGGACAGGTTGTGGCATCCCGATGGTGACAGCGGCCTCATGCCTCTGTGTTGCTGCCGAATAAAATCCTTCCCAAAGGGGTGAATGCAGCCAATATTGGGAAAACCCGATGGGATTTGACCCTGCTGGGGACGGATGGGGATGGCCCAGAGCATCGCCACCTCCTGCTCCATCCCACTGCTGCAGTGGCCGGAAAGGGGTGGGAAGGGGATCAAGGGAAGTGGTGGGGTTTGGGGACTTTGGCTTCTTGGGATGGGGAAGGAGGCTTTGAGGAGGAGGGATGGAGGATTGCGGCACATGGGATGTGGAGTGTGTTGGGGACGTGGGACATGGAGTCCAAGCCAGGGTGGGGACAGGCAGGATGGGGACAGCGCAGGCACGACAGGGACAGGCAGGATGGGGACAGGTAAGATGGGGACCGGATGAGATGGGGACAGGGACAGGCAGGAGGAGTCCAAGGTAGGATGGGGGCAGGCAGAACGGGGGGAAGGACAGGGACAGGCAGCAGGGATGGGCAGAATAGGGACAACAGGAGGGATCAGGCTTGAAGAGTAGGCAGGATGAGGTTGAGCAGGATGGAGACAGAAGGGGATGGGGGACAGGGACAGGCAGAATGAGTCCAAGGCAGGATGGGGACAGGCAAGAAGGGACAGGATGGGATGGGGACCGATAAGAAGGGACAGGCAGGATGGGGAAGGATGGGATGGGAACAGGGACAGGCAGAATGGAGACAAGTGGGACAAGGACAGGCAGGACAGGGACAGGCAGCAGGCAGGAGTCCAAGGTGGGAGAGGCAAAAGGGGACAGGCAGAATGGAGACAGGGATGGGCAGGATGGGGGCAGTCAGGATGAGTCCGAGGCAGGAGGGGGACAGGATGGGATGGGGACAGGGACAGGCAGGGTGAGGCTGGGACAAGATGGGGACAGGCAGGAGGCAAGATGGGATGGGGAGGGGGATAGGCAGGATGAGACCGAGGCAGAAAGGGGCAGGATGCGACACGGTCAAGGACACTCGGGATGGAGGCAGGATGGGATGGGAACAATCAGGATGGGGACAGGGCCGGGCAGGCTGGGGACAGTCAGGAGGGGGCAGGATGGGATAGGGTTAGGGACGCTCAGGATGGAGGCAGGGTGGGATGGGAAGGGGAAGGGGACACTCAGGATGGAGGCAGGATGGGATGGGAGCAGTCAGGATGGGGACAGGGACGGGAAGGATGGGAAGGGGACACTCAGGATGGAGGCAGGGTGGGATGGGAACAGTCAGGATGGGGACAGTCAGGAGGGGGCAGGATGGGATAGGGTTAGGGACGCTCAGGATGGAGGCAGGGTGGGATGGGACAGTCAGGAGGGGGCAGGATGGGATGGGAGCAGTCGGGATGGGACAGTCAGGAGGGGGCAGAATGGGATGGGAGCAGTCGGGATGGGACAGTCAGGAGGGGGCAGAATGGGATGGGAGCAGTCAGGATGGGACAGTCAGGAGGGGGCAGGATGGATGTGGACAGCACAGTCCGGATGGTGACCACCCCCCTCCCACCGCAGCCAGCGTGGCGGCTCCGAGGCCCCCCCATTACCCTCCCCTTTACCCCCTCGCTCCCCCCATTTCCCACCCCCGGGGCGGAGCCTCCCGCTCCCCCGAGCTGTGGCTGCGGGGCCGATGCGGGCGCTGGGGCTCGGGGTGCTGTTGGCGCTGCTGCCGCCGCCCGCCCCGGCAGAGACCTTCAGCGCCATGAGGAGCGTGCGGGCGGCGATGGGCGCCGAGGGCCGCCTGCTCCGCCGGCTCCGCGCCTACCTGCGGGAGGAGAGCGCCCGCCTGCGCCGCCTGACCAGGTACCGGTGCGCTGAGAGCATCGCTGCGTCCCCCCGCCCCGGGGGGGTGCACGGGGAGCATCCCTGTACGGGCCTGGTCCCGACTGGGTGCGAAGGGACCATCCCTGCATCCCCCCCATCCCCACTGGGTGCGATGGGAGCATCCCTGCATCCCCCCCATCCCCACTGGGTGCGAAGGGACCATCCCTGCATCCCCCCCATCCCCACTGGGTGCGAAGGGAGCATCCCTGTATCCCCCCCATCCCCACTGGGTGCGATGGGAGCATCCCTGTATCCCCCCCATCCCCACTGGGTGCGAAGGGAGCATCCCTGCATCCCCCCCATCCCCACTGGGTGCGAAGGGAGCATCCCTGTATCCCCCCCATCCCCACTGGGTGCGATGGGACCATCCCTGTATCCCCCCCATCCCCACTGGGTGCGATGGGACCATCCCTGTATCCCCCCCATCCCCACTGGGTGCGATGGGACCATCCCTGCATCCCCCCCATCCCCACTGGGTGCGATGGGAGCATCCCTGTATCCCCCCCATCCCCACTGAGTGCGCTGGGACCATCCCTGTATCCCCCCATCCCCACTGAGTGCGCTGGGACCATCTCAGTATCCTCCTAATGCAAGAATGGATGTGTTGGGACCATCCCTGTATCCCACCAGGCCCAAGGGTGGGTGCATGGCAGCATCCCAGTATCTTCCCAATCGCAAGGGTGGGTGCTGCCTGGCAGAGAGGGGTCTTAACCCAGCTCAGACCCCTCCCACCCAGCACCCAATTTTGGGAGGTGACCCTAAATAGGGGGTGTGGGTGGATGGGGAAAGCTGCCTGCACACCCCTGCCTATGTCCATGTGGTCACCCCAAGCCTTCGCTGTGGAGCAGGGATGTGGCCATGGCATGGGACATCCCCATGTCCCCACGAGGGATGGGACTGGCAAAGTGGATGGGCTCTCGTCGCCTCCAGCTTGGTCCCAGTGTGGACGCTGGGTGCCTCTGCCCATGGCAGGCGTTGGAACTAGATGGACTCCAAAGGTCCCGTCCAACCCAAACCATCCCGTGGTTCCATGGAGTTTCCCAGCTATGGGGGGGCTCAGACCCCAGATGCCACCCTGTGGGCACCACCACCTCGGAGCATCAAAGTGTCACCCAGTGGGTGCCTTGCAGGTTCTATGAGAAGGTCCAGGCGCTGCACCAGGACCCCCAGGCCTCGGTGGACAACCCCTTGCTGGCCTTCAGCCTCATCAAGCGTCTCTACTCCGACTGGCCCAATGTCATCTACAGTGATGAGGCCACCGAGAACACCCAGGGTAGGGTGGGGAGGCTTCAATGTGCGTCCCCTCTGACACCTGGGGAGAGCCAGGAGGTGATGGGGAATGATGGGGAGAGGATGGAGGAGCAGGGGAATGGATGGAGGAGCAGGAGAATGGATGGAGGAGCAATGGAATGGGTGGAGGAGCAGGGGAATGGATGGAGGAGCAATGGAATGGATGGAGGAGCAGGGCAATGGATGGAGGAGCAGGGGAATGGATGGAGGAGCAGGGGAATGGATGGAGGAGCAGGGGAATGGGTGGAGGAGCAGGGGAATGGATGGAGGAGCAATGGAATGGATGGAGGAGCAGGGCAATGGGTGGAGGAGCAGGGCAATGGATGGAGGAGCAGGGCAATGGATGGAGGAGCAATGGAATGGATGGAGGAGCAGGGGAATGGATGGAGGAGCAGGGGAATGGGTGGAGGAGCAGGGGAATGGATGGAGGAGGAGGGCAATGGGTGGAGGAGCAGGGGAATGGATGGAGGAGCAGGGCAATGGGTGGAGGAGCAGGGGAATGGATGGAGGAGCAGGGGAATGGATGGAGGAGCAGGGGAATGGGTGGAGGAGCAGGGCAATGGGTGGAGGAGCAGGGCAATGGATGGAGGAGCAGGGGAATGGATGGAGGAGCAGGGGAATGGGTGGAGGAGCAGGGGAATGGATGGAGGAGGAGGGCAATGGGTGGAGGAGCAGGGCAATGGGTGGAGGAGCAGGGCAATGGATGGAGGTGCAGGGGAATGGGTGGAGGAGCAGGGGAATGGGTGGAGGAGCAGGGGAATGGATGGAGGAGCAGGGGAATGGATGGAGGAGCAGGGGAATGGATGGAGGAGCAGGGGAATGGGTGGAGGAGCAGGGCAATGGATGGAGGAGCAGGGCAATGGGTGGAGGAACAGGGGAATGGATGGAGGAGCAGGATGCGGACCCCATGGATGAAGAAGCGCCGATGAGGGCGATCCCCCCCCAGCCCCCACTCATCCCCGCCGCCCCCATTCCCTCCCCGCAGCGCTCCACGATGGCTTCCAGGAGGAGGAGCGGGAGCTGCCGGGCGCCGAGGACCTGGACGGGGCCGCGCGGGCGCTGATGCGGCTGCAGGACGTGTACGGGCTCAGTGTCAAGGGCTTGGCCAACGGCGTCTTCCAGCGCGCCGGGGCCGCCCGCACGCCCCTCTACAGCCCCGGCCGGCGCGTGGCCCTCTCTGCCGACGACTGCTTCCATGTGGGAAAGGTGAGGGACAGCCCCATGGACCCCCCCCCAGAGGTTTTCCTGCCCGGAATGTTGCTTCCGTAGGGATGGACGTTGGGTTTTCCTCCTGCGGGGATGTGGAGGGGAACCCCCTGAGTCAGCCCAAAGGCATCCACCCACCCATATAGGATGAGGGAATAATGGGGCTTCTCCTTGCTTCATGGCTTGCGGAGGGAAGAGCTGAGCTGGTGGCCTCAGGGAGAGCTCCCAGCCCAGCATCCTGGTTGGATCTGGGATCAGCCCCACCCCAGGGGTTAAAGTGAATCCCTGGCATGGGATTTGGGTGATCTTACAGAGGCTTTTGTTGAGGGCAGAGTCCTCTGAGTGTCACTGCAGAGCTGGAATGGAGGGTCAGGGTGTGGATAGGATGGGATGGGATGGGATGGGATGGGATGGAGGTGGAGGTGCAAACAGAGACAGAGGCTGAGATGGGGATGGAAATGGGGATGGAGCATGGATCCATAGGAAAGGAAGGCAATGGCATGGGAGGAATGGGGGTGGGAATAGGAAAGCGACAGGATGTAATGGGACAAGATGAGTAGGAATTGCAATTGGGCGGCAGGACATGGCATGCAGATGGGATTGAATGGGATGGGACAGGATTAGACAGGGTAGGCGAAGAATGGGAAGGGGTAGAGGTGGGATTGGGATGAAGATGGTGGTGGGGATGAGGATGGGAATGGGGATATGGTGGGATCGGATGGTACAGGATGGGATAGGATGGGGACAGGATGGGATGGGATGCGACTGGAAGGAATGAGATGGGACAGGATGGGATGGGAAGGGAAAGGATGAGATGTGACGGGATGGGATGAGGATGGTGCAGGAGGGGATGGGATGGGATGAGGATGGTGCAGGAGGGGATGGGATGAGGATGGTGCAGGAGGGGATGGGATGGGATGAGGATGGTGCAGGAGGGGACGGGGCAGGATGGGGCCGGGCTGCAGGTGCAGGCCACGCTCTGCCTTGCAGGTGGCCTATGACACGGGTGACTATTACCACTCCATCGCGTGGCTGGAGGAGGCCGTCGGCCTCTTCCGCCTCTCCTACGGCAGCTGGAACCCGGAGGACCGGAGCAGCCTGGAGGACGCTCTGGACCATCTCGCCTTCTCCTACTTCATGGTACGGCCACAGGTCCCATCCGCATCCCCGTGGTGGCCAATAGAGCCAAGCCATGGGATGCTGATGGGCTCTTCGCACCCCCATCCAGGCTGGAAACGTCTCCCATGCCTTGAGCCTCTCCAGGGAGTTTCTCCATTATGGTACGTGGGGCAACCTCGGATCCAGCAAGAGGAGGGGAGAGGTTTTGGGGTGTCCCCATCACCTCCGCATGGCACCAGCCTCCTTCACCCTGTTTCTTGGCCCACTGTGGGATAACTCCCCAGGGACTGATGCCAGGGAAGGGAGGTGATGGGGACGCAGTGTTTGGGGTGACGCCTCCTCTCCAACAGACCCCAGTAACCGCAGGGTGCTGAGGAATGTGGTCAAGTATGAGGAGCTGCTGGAGAAGGGGACAGTGACGAGCGCTGAACCCCTGCGGCGTCCCAATGGCACCCATCTACAGAGCCGTGATGCCTACGAGGAGCTGTGCCAGCGCCCAAGGGGGCAGGTGGGGATGGCAAAGGGGTCCCAGGGTCCCTACCCCACCACTGCCCCCCCCTCTCATGCCCTCCTTGGTCTCCTCTCTCCCCAGTCAGCCCCAGAGCATCTCCCACACCTCGTCTGCTCCTATGAGACCAATGGCAGCCCCTTCCTCCTGCTCCAGCCTGCCAAGAAGGAGGTGGTCCAGACCCAGCCCTATGTGGCTTTGTACCACGATTTCATCAGCGACGCCGAGGCTGAGACCATCAAGGGGTTGGCCGGGCCTTGGGTGAGCTGTCCCCATCCCCAGGGATGGCCTCGTCCTGAAGGAGTGCCCCGGGAGCTGGTGGTGCAGGATAGACCACCACGAGCATGCAGGGATAGGAGGGGGGTTAAGCCATGGCTTAGCCAAAGCCTTCTGCAGTGAGACCAAGGGTGGGATGAGCCCAGTTTGGCTCCTTCTGAGCCTGCCCCAAAGGGGAAACCAGGTCCACACATGCACCTGAACCACTGCTCAGCCAGGCTTGACTTGGTGGCACCCAACTGCTTTGGACCCAACTGCGGTCACCGCTTCCATCACCCTGGTGGGACACATTGGGGTGGGGATGTGCTGCTATAAACCCATCAGTTTGACCCCAACCGGGGCTCCTGCTTGGTGGTGGGGTCCCCACCTGCAGCACTGTCCCCTCCACCGTGTGTCCCCCCAGCTGCAGAGGTCCGTGGTCGCCTCTGGGGAGAAGCAGCAGAAAGCTGAGTACCGGATAAGCAAGAGGTAGGAGCCACCGCATCCCTTGTCCTGCGGCCAAAGGGACCATTGTGGCCCCATTGCCACCACCAAGGTGGCAATGAAGCCACCCTGGGGAGACTCCTCCACACCCCACAGCAGGGGTGACCCCAGGCACGGGTGGGTTGGGTGCTCCCGCAGTGCCTGGCTGAAGGACACGGCAGACCCGGTGGTGCGGGCGCTGGAGCAGCGCATCGGTGCCGTCACCGGCCTGGACCTGAGGCCACCCTATGCCGAGTACCTGCAGGTGGTCAACTACGGGCTGGGAGGCCACTACGAGCCACACTTTGACCACGCCACGGTCAGGGAGACGCCTGGGGGCTGCATGGGGTGGTCCCTGGGGTGATGCTCTGGGTGGTTCCTATGGTGCTCTTGGGATGGTCCTTGGGGTGCTCCTGGGATGGTTCTGTCTTTGGGGTGGTCCATACAGTGGTCCATGGGGTGGTTGCTGTGGTGCTCTTGGGATGGTCCTTGGGGTGCTCCTGGGATGGTTCTGTCTTTGGGATGGTCCTGTCTTTGGGATGGTCCATACAGTGGTCCATGGGGTGGTCTTTGTGGTGCTCTTGGGATGGTCCTTGGGGTGCTCCTGGGATGGTTCTGTCTTTGGGATGGTCCTGTCTTTGGGATGGTCCATACAGTGGTCCATGGGGTGGTCTTTGTGGTGCTCTTGGGATGGTCCTTGGGGTGCTCCTGGGATGGTTCTGTCTTTGGGGTGGTCCATACAGTGGTCCATGGGGTGGTCTTTGTGGTGCTCTTGGGATGGTCCTTGGGGTGCTCCTGGGATGGTCCTGTCTTTGGGATGGTCCATACAGTGGTCCATGGGGTGGTTGCTGTGGTGCTCTTGGGATGGTCCTTGGGGTGCTCCTGGGATGGTTCTGTCTTTGGGATGGTCCATACAGTGGTCCATGGGGTGGTTGCTGTGGTGCTCTTGGGACGGTCCTTGGGGTGCTCCTGGGATGGTTCTGTCTTTGGGATGGTCCTGTCTTTGGGATGGTCCATACAGTGGTCCATGGGGTGGTTGCTGTGGTGCTCTTGGAATGGTGCTTGTGGTGCTCCTGGGATGGTTCTTGGGATGGTCTTTGGGGTGGTCCATAGGGTGGTCCATGGAGGTGGATCCTGGGGTGCTCCCCATGGTACTCCTGGGATGGTGCCCAAGGGAAGTCCCTGGGGGTGAACGTCCCACAGTGATCCCTGGGATGTTCCCTGAGATACTGCTGGAGGTGGACCCTGGGATGATCCTGGGAGGGGATGGGAGGGTTGAGGAGTGGGGATCCCTGAGTTGGTGCCTGGGATATTCCCGGGAAGGAAGGGAGGAAGGAGGGGAGGAAAGAGGGAAGGAAGAAAGGAGGGAGAGAAAAGAAGGGAGAGGGAGGGATTTCCATGGGTAGGGCTTAAGGTGCCTCCAGGCCGAGCTGCATCCATGCGGGACCGACCATTCCCATGGGAATGACCACGCCACATCCTCACTCTTGGGGCAGTCCGGGAAGAGCCCTCTTTACAGATTGAAGTCAGGCAACAGGATCGCCACAGTCATGATCTACGTGAGTCCTCCCTCATCCCAGGCCCAGAGGCACTGCCCTTGGCCAGCAGTAGGGTTCAGAGCGAGCAGGGTTGGAGATGATGGGCTCGTAGGTGATGCAACGCCATGGCACGGGGGGGGAACGTGGCCGGGGCCCACAGGAGGGCCGGTGCCGCGCTTCCCCCTCGCGCAGCACCCGTGGCGCAGGGAAGGACCACGCTCGTGTCTCCTTCTCCCCCAGCTGAGCGCAGTGGAAGCGGGCGGCTCCACCGCCTTCATCGCCGCCAACTTCAGCGTGCCCGTGCTCAAGGTGAGGGGGGGCCCTGCGTGCTTCTGGGGGTCAACACCGCAGCGTTGGGGCTCCCGGCTGCGTCTTGGGAATGCCAAAAGTTGGGGATCCGAGCTCTGGGTTTTGGATGGGAAAACCCCCACCCCGTTCCAGGGATCCTGGGCACGTTCTGGGGGTCACACCCCCGATCTCAGCGCTCCCATCTGTGGTTTGGGAATGGCAAAATCCCATTTCGGGGACCCCGGTTCTGGTTTAGGGAAGCCAAACCCCAACCTCAGAGCTCCCGGCTTTGTTGTAGGGATCGCACACCCCAGCACGTTGGGTCCTGGCTCTGGTTTGGGGTTCTGAGCCCCACTTCTGGGGATCCTGGTTCTGGTGTCGGGGTTCCAACCCCCAGTCCTGGGCCTCCTGGCTCTGGTTTGGGGGGCAAAGCCCCAATCACAGCGCTCGCAGCTCTATTCCGGGGCTTTCAACCCCAATGTTGAGCCTCGAGGGCTCTGTTTTGTGGCGCCAACCTCAATCCTTGACCTTGCGACGCTGTTTTGGGGCTTCCGAGCCCCAGTTCTGGAGCTCATGGGTCTGTTTTTGGGTACCAAACCCCAGTTCTGGGTCGCATGGCTCTGTTTTGGGGTGGAAACGCTGAGTTCTGGGTCGCATGGCTCTGTTTTGGGGTGGAAACGCTGAGTTCTGGGTCTCAGGGCTCTGTTTTGGGGTGGAAACGCTGAGTTCTGGGTCTCAGGGCTGTGTTTTGGGGTGGAAACGCTGAGTTCTGGGTCTCAGGGCTGTGTTTTGGGGTGGAAACGCTGAGTTCTGGGTCTCAGGGCTGTGTTTTGGGGTGGAAACGCTGAGTTCTGGGTCTCAGGGCTGTGTTTTGGGGTGGAAACGCTGAGTTCTGGGTCTCGTGGCTCTGTTTTGGGGTGGAAACACTGAGTTCTGGGTCTCAGGGCTCTGTTTTGGGGTGGAAACGCTGAGTTCTGGGTCTCGTGGCTGTGTTTTGGGGTGGAAACGCTGAGTTCTGGGTCTCAGGGCTGTGTTTTGGGGTGGAAACGCTGAGTTCTGGGTCTCAGGGCTGTGTTTTGGGGTGGAAACGCTGAGTTCTGGGTCTCGTGGCTCTGTTTTGGGGTGGAAACGCTGAGTTCTGGGTCTCAGGGCTCTGTTTTGGGGTGGAAACGCTGAGTTCTGGGTCTCGTGGCTGTGTTTTGGGGTGGAAACACTGAGTTCTGGGTCTCAGGGCTGTGTTTTGGGGTGGAAACGCTGAGTTCTGGGTCTCAGGGCTGTGTTTTGGGGTGGAAACGCTGAGTTCTGGGTCTCAGGGCTCTGTTTTGGGGTGGAAACGCTGAGTTCTGGGTCTCGTGGCTCTGTTTTGGGGTGGAAACGCTGAGTTCTGGGTCTCAGGGCTCTGTTTTGGGGTGGAAACGCTGAGTTCTGGGTCTCGTGGCTGTGTTTTGGGGTGGAAACGCTGAGTTCTGGGTCTCAGGGCTGTGTTTTGGGGTGGAAACGCTGAGTTCTGGGTCTCAGGGCTGTGTTTTGGGGTGGAAACACTGAGTTCTGGGTCTCAGGGCTGTGTTTTGGGGTGGAAACGCTGAGTTCCGGGTCTCGTGGCTCTGTTTTGGGGGCAAAACCCCCCTCCCGGCGCTCACGGCCCCGTTCCGGGCTCCATCCCTCTGTGCTCGGCAGAACGCGGCTCTCTTCTGGTGGAACCTGCGTCGGAACGGGGCCGGGGCCGGGGACACGCTGCACGCTGCCTGCCCCGTGCTGGCCGGGGACAAGTGGGGTGAGGCACTGCGGTGACAGCGGGATGGAAGCCAGGGAAAACCGGGATAATCGGGACCAGCGGGGGCAGCCGCGGGTCTTTGTCCCTTCCAGTGGCCAATAAGTGGATCCATGAGCACGGGCAGGAATTCCGGCGGCCGTGCAGCACTGACCCCCAGGAATGAGGCCACCGCGGGCTCACGGATGTGGCACCCATGGGTGCACCCCTGCCCTGCACCCCGAGGGGTGGCAGCGGTGTTGGGCGCTGCTGCAGTGTGGTTAAAACTGATGGAAATAAAGACAAAAGACACTAAAGTGGAGTCTGGAGGGAATATTCGGGTGCGGTATCCCATAGGATGATGGGGGGTTATGCGTCTGTGTCCCCCCTCACCTGAGCCCAGCCTGGATCCTAAACGCATCCTCAAGCTCCCTCATCCAGTCCTAGATGGAACGGGCTGACAGGGCTGTGACGTGGCATTCCGATGGCCATCAGTAGGCTTCAGAGTGAACACAGTGGCCATAGGGAACCCGAGCAAAGAGGATTCGCTCTCCTTCCTCCACTAAACCTGCTGCAGCGCCTGGACCCGACTGCAGCTCCGCATTCCACATCCATCCCAACAGCAGCACCGGGGCCCCTTCCTCTGCATCCCAGAAGGGGTTTGGGATTTCTCCTTCACAAGGCAGCGGCTGTAAGAGGGGATCTGGGGAGGGAGAAGGAAACTGCTGCCTTCCGCTGCCCTGGCCCATGCCTGGACCACGCTTGTGTGAGCCCAGATCCCCTGGGATGCCCACAACAGGCTCCCTTTGTCCATCCCGACCGCAGCACCTGCGTGACTGGAAGGCCAAAAAGCAGGAGCAGGGCTGCCCGGCAGCAGCTGGAGATCGGGCTGGGAGCTCCGGCTTCCGCTGATGGACAGCAGGGATGCAGTGGTGAGGGCCAAGGGGGAGGATGGCAGCAGCCCCTGCACAGAGGCTCTCTGTATCCATCCAGCCCCATCGGTGTGAGGATGGGAGACTAAAATCCTCCTGGATGGAGGGACAAGGGGATGGAGCAGGCGGGGGAGCCCCAGGCTGCCCCATCTCTGCTTTTTCCTGGGAGAAAAAGGGGAGAAAGATTGGGAAGGAGAGGGATGAAACTCCATGGGCAGAAACTCCAGGGTCCTCCTGCTCGTTTTGGGTTCGAAACAGCACATTTATCACCCATAGCTGCTCTCATCCAGCCCCACATTAACCCTGGCGTAGGCACAACGATGAGCTGTGAGCAGCACCGGGGCAGGGAAGCACTGGGAGGATGGTCCAGGAGCAATTCCAGGCTCTATGAAACGTGTTTGGATAGGAAAGTCAGCAAAATGCCCCCGAATTACTGCTTTTCCCATAGGAACCCCCCCCCCCAGCATTCCAGCTCTTAGGAACCAGAGGGAACCCAGCACAGGTTAACTCCAGAGCCAGAGCAACGCTGGTTATTACTTCCAGATGTTTCTAGCCATGTTGGAGCCATTGGACACGGAGGGGAGGGGAAAAGCCGTGGCTAAAGCATCCCCCCTCCTCCTCCGGGATGGCTGAGGGGATATCTGGGATATATCCACACTCTTCCTGCCCAGGGTGCTCTGGGGAGGCCGCGGGCTGGAGCTGAAGGAAGGGAAAGGAGGAATTCCCACTCCGGGCTTTTCACTAATGCTTTATTTGCAGGACACTGAACAAGACGCGAGGGGATGAGGCGGACACGGAAGGCGGAGCTGACACCCCCCCCTTTTCCCTATGGAAACAGCAGCATGTGGATAAGAGGTCCGGCTGGGAAAGCTTGGGCAATACCAGCCAAGCATCCAACAGGAAAGCCTGGAACGAAACCCCCAGCATCATCCCATAGGATTCGGATGCTGTAAGGACACGGATGCACCGGGGCCAGATGATAGGGCAGAGGGAGGCAGGTTTGGGCACCAGGGCCACGTGTTTATGGGGAACACCAACCCAGCTGCTGTGGTTCTGGCCTCACCTGCAGATCCAGGTCTAGGTTTGAAGCAGCGTTGAGCACCAGTTCAAACCAGTGAAGGGCTCATAGCCAGAGACCCCCCCCCAGCTCCTTCTGCACCCAAACTACAAAGCAAGAGTGGAGGGGAGGAGGAAAATCAGTGCTAAAGCCTCCTGCTGGTACGTGCGGGGTGCTCCTCCGTTCCTGAAGACCCTGTGGATGTTCCCAGAGTCCTGGAAGGGCCCCTCAGAACCAGAAGCTGAGCAGGGGCTTTGTCCTGCTGCAGTCACTCAGTGGAGAGAGGAAAAGTGAGGTTTGCTCTGAACTGCCCCAGGCTGGAGTTAACCAGGTTACCGGTGCTAGCACTGAGATCTGCCACTAAATCACCTCCGAGAGCATCCTGACCGTGGGCTTAGGCCCTTGTGCTCAGGCAGAGGCAGTTTCACCATCGCCAGTGCAGACCTGAGGGGGGACTTCCCTATTTCTATGACTTTCAGAAGTCCTCAAATCCCAGCCTGGTTTGGGATGAAGGGACCTTAAAGCTCCTCCAGCTCCAACCCCTGCCACGGGCAGGGACACCTTCCACTGGAGCAGCTCCAAGCCCCTGTGTCCAACCTGGCCTTGAGCACTGCCAGGGATGGGGCAGCCACAGCTTCTCTGGGCACCCTGTGCCAGCGCCTCAGCACCCTCCCAGGGAACAGCTTCTGCCTCAGAGCTCATCTCAGTCTCCCCTCTGGCAGCTTAAAGCCATTCCCCTTGGCCTGTCCCTCCATCCCTTGTCCAAAGCCCCTCTCCAGGTTTCCTGCAGCCCCTTTAGGCACTGGAGCTGCTCTAAGGTCTCCCCTTCAGGAGCCTTCTCTTCTCCAGGCTGCCCCAGCCCAGCTCTCTCAGCCTGGCTCCAGAGCAGAGCTGCTCCAGCCCTCGCAGCAGCTCCATGGCCTCCTCTGGCCTCGCTCCAACAGCTCCACGTCCCTCTTGTGCTGCTGCCCCAGAGCTGGATCAGGACTGCAGGGGGGGTCTCCCCAGAGCGCAGCAGAGGGGCAGGATCCTCTCCTTCCACCACACATGAGGGCATATCAGGGCTGAAATGGGCTTTCTCAGGTTGCCCAGTCCCTTCCCTTGCCGAAAGGGGGAGAAAGACAGATTCCCTATAGCTGCATCATGCCTGAACCCCACCGCCACAGTCAGAGGGAAGAACCTGGTTGTAACAGTCTGAGGATCTCCGTACTGCCACCACAGACACAAGAAGCATCAGTATTCTTAACTGGCTTTGGTATCACCTCCCACCCACTTCACATCTGGACCAGGGCAGGCTGAAGACAAAGATAAGGCTCAGAAGAGAAGTGAGCTCCAACAGCAACATGATTCAGCAACCAAACACTGAGTGGCTGCGCCCGTATGACTCTATCACCCCAGTAACCACCAGCTCCAAACACCAGCACAGAGGAGCTATGCTGGGTTAAATGTATGCAGAGACAGGCAGTGAGCTCAGGGTGAGCAGCATCTGTAGTCAAAGCAAAACTGTGTGCTTTGGCATACAGGAAATAGCTTTTCCAACAATCCCAGCGCTCCTGGGATCTCCGAGGCACCGCTGGTTTGGTCTGGGGCACATAATCCAGGAACTGGGTTTGATTTGAGTGAGCCCTGTGACTAACCCAGACTGCATCTTCTGCTCCTGCCAAGCCTTGGGATTTTCCATTGTGAAAGTTTCCACTGCTCCTCAATGCAACAGCTGGAACAAACAGAGAGAGATTGCACAGAATCAGAGAATCATGGAATGGTTCGGGATGAAGGGACCTTAAAGCTCATTCAGTTCCAACCCCTGTCACGGGCAGGGACACCTTCCACTGCAGCAGCTCCAAGCCCCTGTGTCCAACCTGGCCTTGAGCACTGCCAGGGATGGGACAGCCACAGCTTCTCTGGGCACCCTGTGCCAGCGCCTCAGCACCCTCCCAGGGAAGAGCTTCTGCCTCAGCGCTCATCTCAGTCTAGGGCCAGCTTAAACCCAGCGCCCTTTCATTCCAGCCACCCTCCTCCTCTTTAACACACAGTACAATGCTGCAGGCCATGGAAAAACACAGCAAAAGCTGGTAATGTGGGGGCTTTTCTATAGTGCCCCATTTTTCATGAGTCAAAGAGAACATTTCTTCTCCCTGCCCTTCATTTCACCACGGTCTGCACCATCCTTCACCTAAACACATCATCCCCGCTTGCAGCTCCCTGAAACAGAAGAAACCGCCACAGCAGCGTTAACACTCTTCAGACAGTCTCAACATGCCTGTGGCTTGACACAGCCAAAAGGAATCCCTCCTCCAACCCCCCCCAGTGCCGCTGCTGTCCCTGTTGTCACCTCTTAGTGCAGCCAGGACTATGTGAAGCCCTGCACCCCTTCTGTGTGAGCCAGGGCTGAGCTCGGCACGGAGCAATGTCGCATTCGAGAGGCTGTTGAATTCTTTATTGTTTTCCACTCACTTCTCAAATGTTAACAACAAAATAGAATTCCGAGGAGCCCAGAGGATTCCGAAGCAGTCATTCATCTTCCAGTGGGGCTTCTACGGGATACAAAATGGATCTGCTTTTCCGTAGAGGGTTTGGGTGGTTTAAGAGCTCACGAAGTGGAGAAGCCAATGAAAGGGGGGAGAGGCAAAGGCGAGGAGTTACCACAATGAATCCCTCAAAGCCAGCTCCTCCACCATTACATCAGCACGGAGGAATGTGGCTTTACCAGGCTCATTCATGAGTATGACAACAGGCACATGCTTAACCAGCTCGTGAAGTGAGACTCCGGACGTAACACACTGCGTTATTTCATCTCTAACAGTTTGACCACAGGACTCATCCGGAAAGGACGGAGGATTTTGCCAACCTTCAGGATACAGCTTGGGAAAAGTGCTATTTTGCACCTCAACTCCATTTAATCCATCAGCAACTAAACCGGGGTGGACGTCACATCAAGGTGATAGTAAAGCAATGCAAGAATTAACACAGTGACTTACAGAGGGAAGTGCTGGGAGCCAACAATTGCTCTTTTAACACCTGAGCGCTGATGGGTGATGTGCCAGGAGAGAGGAGAGCTCTCTGGGATGAGGCTTGTCTCTAATCCAGGCATTTCCCACCCTGATGGGTCAGGGAAGGGATGCAGAGCAAGGCCACGACCGCTGTGTCCAGGGCTCACACACGAATGAAGCAGAGGAGATGAGGGAGGTCTCCAGCAGGGTGAACACCGAAGTCCACCCAGGCTTTCCCAGCTCTTCACACCATCTCCCTTCACCCCACCTGCATCTCTCAAAGGCCAAGAATTCATGACAGCTCTTGTCACAGGACGTAGATACCACAGCACCCAAAATCAGGCCAACAATAGAACTCTGCCTCAGCAAAACAGCGTTAAACGCTGCTTTCATCATACAGCATCGAAGGGTATGGACACAGGCAAAAGAAAAAGGGATTTCAGACATCCACTGGCAAAACACTGAGGAAAACTGCTCCAAAACGTGTCTGCTTGCTCTTCGAGTGATTGCTTTCAGCAATCTGGCAAACTGTCTGTGGATAATTGAACCCTGAAGCAAAGCTCTCCGTGCAGCTATGGCATTTACATGGATATCTGGAAGGCAGGCAGCGAACTGGTTGAGGGTGACAGTGAAAACAAGGTCTTTCCTCCAATACTGGGGAGTATTGGAGCAATGCAGCAGCAGCTCTGCCTCTGCAGCAGCAGGACAGGCTCCAAACTCTTCCAGGGTTTTATTTAATGAGCATCTTCCATTTCTTTCATCCAAAAGGTGCTGATCTCTGCTCAGTTGTGTGTAGCAGTGCAAAGGAGGGAAGCAGAAACACATTCCAGGCCTACTGAGCATGTTGTTAGTGCTGCTCTTGGGTCTTCCCCATAAACACAGGCTCAGAGGCTCCTGCCTGATATCTTCTGCAGCAGATGGAGTTATCCAGGATGTTTTGCTTAGCAAGAACTTGAAATGAGTATTAAGAAAGCTGTAAGACTCTGGAATGGAGCTCAGGGTCCCCCCGCATCCTTTTGGTTTACAGTCCATCCAACCTTGCTCAGGGAACAGCATCTGGGCTCTTCCTGCAGCTTAACCCATAAGGTTGGCATTGGTGAGGCAAAACCTGAGCTCCCAACGAAGCCAATTCCTTGTTGCTTTGGGGGAAAGAAACGTGGGTATAAAAAAGCAAACCTCAGGGGCACTTCAAAGACGATGAGACAATTCCATGGAGAAATCCTGAAGCCTTCGGCTACGCTGCAATGCCCTCGGTGGATCTGGACAGCCAACAGCCCCTTTGCAGTTGGGTCCAAGAAAGCCTGAGAATTGATGGAGTTATGATCAACTACTTGGGATTTCAGGAGGTCTTTCCTTGTGGCAGCAGAGAAGAGCCCACTTGTGAGGGCCTGAAAAGCTTCTTGGGGTCTTCAGTTCAAGCTGCTTCTCAGCAAGGAAGTCCCTAAACGTTTTACACATTCTGGAGAACTAGTTCTAAGGGGATGGATCTCACACCAACTTCTCACTGCCGCTGAACTGGAGAGATGAAAGGATATGGATACATCACAGTGGCCTCTGGTGCAGTTTATTTACAACAGGACTCAGTGCTGGAGAACACCAGGGTATTAACAAGCAGGAAACACACTGGGAGCGAAAAAGGAGAGTGGAAGAGAGGTCACACGTTAAAACCAAGGTATTCTCTGCAGATTGACTCTACCACAGCCTAAATTTAGCTGATAAGCAAGGCCAAAAGAAGTCGATCATGCAGAATAGAACCAGCCTTAATGCACTCAACAGTAACTTGTAAGCTACGGAAGCAGTGAGAAGCACAAAAGCTTGATATGTGGCTTAAAGCACACTCAAGCCACCTCCCTCCCTCCGAGCCTCTTGTCTTAAAGTTGCTTTTGCTAAAACCATAATAGCAGCAGCAACAGCTTCGACCCTCAAGACAGCACAGGTTGTCAAATACCTGGTGGAGATTCAACATTACACTGCAGTCCTTTGGTCTTATCCCTCCCTCACCATTTACACATCAACCTACACCATATCCTTGCACTGGATTTAAAATTCCCAGCCCACAGTCCTGCCTTTCCACTGTTTCATCCCCAAGGGCGCAGGATAAAGAGGGATAAAAGGAAGAGATCATCCAGCAACACCTCTTTAGCGTTGCCAGTCCTACAGCATCACACATTTTGGGGCTTTTGGCTTTTGTTGAAGACTTCTTAGCTAAAAGCAGGAAGACCTTTCAGGAACGCTTAAGAAACTGCTTTAAAAGCTGCTTATTTTACCATTCAGCTGAAAGATGATCCCAAAACAGACCTGCGCCTTCTGAGCTTGGTTTATTTAGTAGTTTAGGGTGTGTAACTGAGACTTTGGGTGGTTTTCCAATCAGCCTTATCAGTCACAACCTACTTTCACCATTGAGGCTGCTGGCAGAGACCTGGCTTCTCCAGTTCATTCTGATATGAAAACACATGGGGAAGTCTGCATAGTGAAGCACACGCTTTACTTGTCTAATCCCACCAGTATTTCTTGGCCAAAGAAGTGTGGTGCAAGTTGTTTCCAAACCAGAGAGCCTGGACTACTTAAGTAAAATATTTAAACTAAATAGCGTAAAACTTGTAACTCTGCCCTCTGGCAGGCTACAAAGAACAGAATTGGCTTGGGAGAATTCACTGCTCCCCTCCAAGGAAGGAGGTTTCATTAAGACAAGCTAATAAGTGAGAAGTTCAGAGAGAACATATAAACCTCAGATCACAGAATCACAGAGTGGGTTGGGTTGAAGGGACCTTAAAGCTCCTCCAGTTCCAACCCCTGCCACAGGCAGGGACACCTTCCGCTGGAGCAGCTTGCTTCAAACTCATTCTTATCCCTACAGGACTGCAGGGGGGGTCTCCCCAGAGCGCAGCAGAGGGGCAGGATCCCCTCCCTGAGCTGCTGCTCCCGCTCTGGGGGTGCAGCCCAGCACACGGGGGGGGTTCTGGGCTCAAGCGCACACTGAAGCCGGGTCATGGGCAGCTTCTCCTCACCCAGCACCCCAAGTCCTTCTCCTCAGGCTGCTCCATCCAGTCTCCCCCAGCCTGTGTTTGTGCTGGGTATTGCCCTCACCCACGTGCAGGACCTTGCATTAATGCCACTGCATTACTGGCTGTGACTCAAAGCTCTTTGGTTACGTGTGCTTTTAGCATCACGCTAGAACTCCAGCCTCCCACACTGCGAGCCAAACACACAGGCAGCAAGAGCTCAGCTCTGCCCAAGGACTACACAGCTCTAGCACACACAGAGCCTTACCACTGGAATCCACCGATGGGCTCTGTAAACCTGTGACGGATCAGGAACGTCGCAACAGCTTCAGCAACCTGAGGGAGGCAAAACCCATGGGTCAGAATTTGGAAGGACATGAAGGTAACAAGAAATCCAGGTGGTTTTCAAAGCCTGAAGCATTTCCAACAAGAGATAATGTCCTCAGGGTCCCCTTGAAACAGTTTTGCCCCTTTAAAACCAACAGCTCTGTATAACATGCTTTTAGAAGAAACCAAAGGGAACTACACGCTTCCAGCTTTACTCTGACACTGATCTCCCAATCTGACCAAACTCTTTCTCCACCTCTTTCAGTAATTCTTATAACAGTGCCTAAGTTTAGCAGGGGAAAAAGGATGTGGTGAGATCATGGAGCAAGTTATTCCCATAAAGGATAAATCCTGGCAGTAATAATACTGCTTAGAATGTATATTAAAAAGAATAGCAATCTAAGAACTTCATACGTTTAGACAAAAACCCTATTTCAGACTGGTGAAAAGAAGCACAGAAAGGCTGAATTTTACCCTCTCAGTGGTCAGTGTAGAACAAGCTTTAAAACCAGATGTGTTTCCAACCACAGGCTCCATCAGCTGCACCACATTCCTGCTTCTGTCATAGAATCCCAGCCTGGTTTGGGTTGAAGGGACCTTAAAGCTCATGCAGCTCTAATCCCCTGCCACAGGCAGGGACACCTTCCACTAGAGCAGCATGCTCCAAGCCCCTGTGTCCAACCTGGCCTTCAACACTGCCAGGAATGGGGCAGCCACAGCTTCTCTGGGCACCCTGTGCCAGCGCCTCAGCACTCTCCAATAGCCAGTGGCCAATGGACAGTTAAGATGTGCCAAAATTTGCCCCCGAGGTAAAATGTCTGCATCATGGTAAGGAACAGACTCCACTTGCATTTAAGCTGTGAAGATCATGACTTTTCTAGCTTCAACCCCACAGTGGCGTTGCTCACCTTGTCTGGAGCATCTTCATGGACTGCATGGCCACACTGTGGGAGGACCTGCATCTGAAACTTCCCTGTGGATCAAGAGAGTCATCACTGGAGCTGCTGTTTAAATGATCTTGATTTCTGACAGCAATGGTTTACACAAGCAGTTTGTGTGTACACAGGAAGCATCACACACTCCACCCTTAACAGCACTGTGAATTTAGGAACTCTTCTAAAGCAGGTTCTTTAGAAACAAACCTCACTAGATCTCACCATATCATGCGGTGAAGAGGGAGCAGGGAAGGCACAGAAGTCCAGAGCAAATTATATAGTACACGCAGCAGTTTCCAAAGCAAGAATCAGCTGCTTAATTCACAGAATCATAGAATGATTTGGGTTGGAAGGGACTTAAAAAGAAAGAAGCCTTCATGATCATTCTGATCCAAGAGAAGTGTGTCAGCTCCATGTCTGGAGCTGAACACTAGACTCAATGAGAACCATGGCAACAGCCCTTCACAACTCCTGATGCAACCATTTCCTTCTCAACTTCCCCACTTTTCCTACAACCACAGACACTTTGGGATGGATGAATTAATGCCCATTTGTTTTGACACAGACTGCACCTGGTAAGAGGCCATTCCAGCTCTTCCTCCTGTATGTACCCATAGCAACAAGCTACCACCCAAAAAGAGCATTACCATAAGGATAGAGTAACAGTATTAAATATTTACCTTGCATCTGTCCAATTGTTAGATCTTTATCCAGCCTGTCAACACCTACAGTCAAATAAAGAGATGTATTGGAAACATGACTGTCTAAGCAGGGCTTTACTCCTTACTTTGATACAGAGATTTGACAAAAGAAACATCCCTGACACCTAAAGTAAGGACATTTCCCCGCTGCACCTCAAGAGAGTAAAGTGACAGGGAAAGATCCCAGTCCAAAATGCAAGAACAGATTCTTGCCCACAATTTAAAATGGTATTGGTCTTGGTTACACCCTGTATTTCCTATTAAGGCACAAAAAGGAGTCTACACCTGACAGCAGAACATTGATAACTTGACTTTCAGATAAAATGAAGTTTGAATCATGCCCAAATATTCTAGTAGCAGAGACTGAAAGGCAGCTTGGATCTGTCCTGCTTGCCCCTCTTCCACATCACAGAACAAAACCACCCCTCCAACAGCAGCAATACACAATATGTCATTATGAGCTGCTTTGATATTAGAGGTTCTGAACTAATTCCAGGTTGGCATGGATTAAATGGATGGTTTTACAGCTCAAGATACATAGAAAAGCTAGGGTGGACAGGTCTGGTGTCCACAAAGAAAAGTATTAGCCAAACCCTATTCCCTGAAATCCAAGCAGGACATCACTGAAGTCAACAGCCACTGAAGCTGAACAGGACTGGAAGAGCCACGTACCAGCTAAAAGCAAGAGCTTTGGCGTTGGGCAGCTCAGGAAGAGGTTTGACAAGCCCCTGAACCAGCCATCCCAGTACTTCTCTGTTTTTGCCAGCTCGATTCGCCACGTGTATAAGTGCTCCTTCTTTGTCTGCAGGGAGGAAAAAGAGAGCTCTGCATTAGGCATCACTAAAGCAGCTGAGATAAAATGAACTTAAGAGCCACTTGGAAGTGCATCTAGGAAATAACTGGCTCCCTCTGGTGGAGGTGATTCCAAGCGGATGAGCCTCCTTGCTCCTAAATTCCTCCCCAAACGAAGCCAAAGTACACAAGTAGGGAAAAAGAAAGCCAGCAGGAGCTACACCTAGAGATCAAGAGAAGGCTGCAGTATTCAGGGCGCTCAATTTGCTTGGTTTTACTGGCACAAATAGCTTGCAAATGGTCTGAACGTTCACACTTGGCTCTCAGGTGACACAGAAATACAAGGGGCTAAGCTGGCTCCAGTGATTTTCCTCGAGGAATTTACATTCCTGGGTTGCAATCATCTGGATGAGCTCCTGAATGCTCCTGTGCCTTGGAAGTGAATAAAAATAGCACAAAGACTCAGAAAAGAGCATTTCTCATTCAGGCCAGAAGCCTTATTTCAGGTGACACACATTAAATCTGTGAGCAGCTCAGGAAAGGAAACCAAACCCAGGCTTTCAGGTTAACAGCCCAAGATAGAATTGGTGGCACTAGATGAAGAGGGAAAACAACATTCCCTGTATAAAGTTTTCAGTGCCTGGAGTTGCTCCCTTTTACATTAGGATGATCTGGATCACTACCGGTGGCTGCTCTTCATGGGATCATCATGCAAACACAGCTGAAAACACAGCAAGAAACTTCCTACCTCTGTGTCATCTTCTTTCTTCCTTTTGTTGACAGAGCCTCCCCCTTCCTCATTCTCTTCCTCCTCCTCCTCCTCTTCAATAATACCCTCCACTATGGCTTTAGGACATTCAGGACTGGCAGCCCCTTCACACCTGGGAAATAAAACCAGAAAGTGATTCCCTGCCAATCAGGGCAGGTTTTAACCTGAAGTGTTCAGCAATATCTCAGATAGTGGCTGAAAAAGTCCTTTCAAGCTCAAAAGTAGCATTGGATGGAAGATAGAGTCATGAGCAGCCACAGGACCAAGTGCCTGTGCATCATGTGTATCCCAGAGCAAACATCAATGCAAACAGAGGCAGAAAGTGGTCAAACAATCAACAACAGCTTTACTTCATGGAGTATGAGGTATTTGTAAAGGCTTTGGATGTATCAAGGATTAGAGTGGTACAACCAGGTTATTCTGATGCTCACAACCCACCCCAGATCACTCCCCAAATGCCACAGATAAATAAAGCATTACTAAAAGGGAGCAAAAGATTCCATACCCAGAAGGTCAACTTGATCTAAGACACGATTTCTGAAGAGGCATCAGACTGACACTTATTTCTTAACGTGTGCAGAAACCCAGACAACCCAAGGAATGCACAACCAGCAGTAGCTACAACATGGCTCTTGGTGGATTTCTGCTGCTGTTGGCATCAACTGTGATCAAATGGCAAGAAATCTGTATTTGCTAGAAGAAATCTTCCCTTTCAAGTGCGTGCATGGCACTGTAAACCAGACAAGATGATTTTAAGAGCTTTAAATACCAAAACCAAAAGACCACCTACTGTTTGACTTGACCGACCATAGACACTCTGGCAGATTCAAGGTTTCTTATCTGTCCACTTTTTACACTAGGGAAGAAATGAAACTCCAATCAGAAGAAGGGCACAAATAATTACTAAACAGGAACTCGCAGGCCCAGAAACAGGAGTAAAACCCTCTTACAGCTCCATTTCCACAAACCATCCTCAAACATCATATTCTCTGAAGACATTTACAGTGGCTCATGCTACACACTGACTTACTTGAACCCCCCACTGCCACTGTAACTGTGGATTTAAAAGCACCGGTGGGATAACACTGAAACAGGGTTGTACCCATCTCACTGCAGGGGACAGGGAGAAGTCAGAAACAACATGGGTATTTGGGAGCAGAAGTGGGCTTGCTGTAGGCCAACCTACAAAGGTAACCATAAAACCTCTCCCTTTCACTCACAGCTGCCAAATGTAAAAGTAATTCTTGCTGAATCCTGGTTTTACATGGGAGGGATGTCTCAAGCTTCTTCTGTAAGAGCTGGGACACTTACAAGGAAGCTGCAATTCATATCATGAGGCTTTCCATTAGCTGAAAATCTCAAAGGATCCTTCTCCAGTGCCCAGCCAGCTCTCTCGGGAGATTAATGATAGCCTGAGAGAGCTGGGCTGGGGCAGCCTGGAGAAGAGAAGGCTCCTGAAGGGGAGACCTTAGAGCAGCTCCAGTGCCTAAAGGGGCTGCAGGAAAGCTGGAGAGGGGCTTTGGCCAAGGGATGGAGGGACAGGACAAGGGAATGGCTTTAAGCTGCCAGAGGGGAGACTGAGATGAGCTCTGAGGCAGAAGCTCTTCCCTGGGAGGGTGCTGAGGCGCTGGCACAGGGTGCCCAGAGAAGCTGTGGCTGCCCCATCCCTGGCAGTGTTCAAGGCCAGGCTGGACACAGGGGCTTGGAGCAAGCTGCTCTAGTTGAAGGTATCCCTGCCTATGGCAGGGGTTGGAGCTGAATGAGCTTTAAGATCCCTTCCAACACAAACCCGGCCGGGATTCTATGATTTTGGAGACCACATAAGCTCATGCATTACCTCCACTCAATGGCATTCTCCAGTGACTTGAATGTTTTGGGACGACTCCTTAAGAAGTTCTGCATGCTGTTCAGTGCATCCATGGCTGTACCTAAACCCAAGTATTGTAACTTTATAGCATCTCATGACACTATTGCCACATCCCTCTATAGAGAACTGGCTCCCATGGAGCACCCTCAGAGAGAGCTGGAGCTCACTGGGGATTTAATGTCGTTAAGGAAAGCAGAACTTGGTACTCCTAAGCCCAAAGTCATACCTGCTCCCGAATTAGGAAATTAATATTTGAACAGATAGGACATTCAGATAATAAGAGATGGCAATAATCACTAACCATACAACATGCATCATATAGAAAGCCACCCTCCTCCCCTCTAACAAGAAAGCATTCCAAAGAAATTACAGGGAAACCAGCAAACTGAGTCCGTCTGGGAAAAGCAAAAGGAGGGGTGACAGCAGAAACACTTTTGTGTAGGATGGAATCAGCACTGGATTAAAACTGAGCAAAACCTTCTGGATTTGGGCATAAAAGACCTACGTGGAAGACAGAACCCCATCCAAAGGGACACAAGCCCATCCAAAAGGCACAGAACGCCAGCCAAGGGGACAGAAGCCCATCCAATGGGACAGACACTCACCTTCCACCACATCGATCATGCACAGCCCCAGTAAACTCGGCACCAGGTTTGCGACCGCCGTGTGCACCGCGATGGCCCCCCCCATGCTGTGCCCGATGAGCATGATGGGGGGCGGGAGGTCCCCATACAGAGCTTCCACCACGTTGCCAACGTCTCTGCCAAATTGAGAGCACAGATTAGCTGGCATCTGTATCCTGAGGTATCCCTGAAGAACTGAATGGTAGGAGGAGACAGTACAGATCCGAGACAGATTTCCAGCTCTCAATCCTGTCTGAATGCAACCTAACCCACAGGTGACTGAGACAAATTTATTTTCTGATCACTAGATGAGCTTTAAAGCCCTTTCCAACCCCAACCACTCCATGAGTCTATGATTGAATCTAGGCACCAATACAGGAAATCATTCAAGCCAATACTGTCCTGAACAAGCACATCATTTCTGGTTTTATTAGAAGAAAATGCTCATTTAAGTGCCTCTTAATAAAAGAAAGAGCAAGGTCCTGCCCCTGAGTTGGGGCAATCCCAGGTACAGCTACAGCCTGGGCAGAGAAGTGATTTAGAGCAGCCCCGAGGAGGACTTGGGCCCAGAAACTCGCTATGTGCTGGGCTGCACCTCCAGCAGTGTGAACAGCAGGTCAAGGGAGGTGACCCTGCCCCTCTACCGTGCTCTGGTGAGACCCCACTTTTAGCACTGTGTGCAGTTCTGGTGTCCCCAACATCAGAAGGACATGCAGTTGTTGGAGCAAGTCCAGAGGAGGCCATGAGGATGAGCAGGGGGTGGAGCAGCTCCTGCATGGAGCCAGGCTGAGAACATGGGGGCTGTGCAGCCTGGAGAAGAGAAGGCTGCGTGGAGACCTCAGAGCAGCTTCCAGTGTCTGAACGGGGCTACAAGGATGCTGGAGAGAGGCTCTTCATCAGGGACTGTAGGGATAGGACAAGGGGTGATGGGTTCAGACTGAAACAGGGGAAGTTCACATTGGAGATAAGGAAGAAGTTCTTTACTGTGAGGGTGCTGAGGCGCTGGCACAGGGTGCCCAGAGAAGCTGTGGCTGCCCCAGCCCTGGCAGTGTTCAAGGCCAGGTTGGACACAGGGGCTTGGAGCAAGCTGCTCTAGTGGAAGGTGTCCCTGCCTGTGGCAGGGGTTGGAACTGGATGAGCTTTAAGGTCCCTTCCAACCCAAACCAGGCTGGGATTCTATGAATCCCTGAAGAGAACATTTTACATTGACATTAGCTGGTGGGAATTTTAAATAAAAGATGAGGAAAAGCCACCAAATCCTCTCACATGGAAGCACAGACTCAGAAATTCACTGCTCTGAAAGGAGAAACTGTAACTAAAGAAAGAAAAGAACTGAGCCCTGCTGACCGAGGCAAAGATAAAGCACACTGAGCACAAGCCAAAATATTCAGACTCTATGAACATAGATACTACGAGACGAGGGGCAATACCTCCTGCTTTTCATCAGGCACCTACTTGAACCTGAAGCCGTCACTGCAATGCGTTAAAGCTGACTGGCGTGATCCACAAACCCCAAAACAACAGCAGAGCCAATGATTGACGTTTACTGGAGAGCACTGTAGTTTCAGACACCCAAATTGGCTTTCCTGCCTAAAAGCATTCAGAGACAGGGGACCTGAGCAGTATTGCAACTGGAAAATGGGAAACGAGTCAAAAACCCAAGGATGATCAGTTTGCTTACTCTGTCAGAGAAAATTCCTTGAGGATTTGAGAAGAAAAATGAAACCCAGCTATAATTTAAGGCTCCTATTTAAAGCCTATTCTGGGATAACTCTCAAGATCATTGCTAAAAGGAGAGAATGGTTTAAAACCAAAAGCAACTTGTTCCCCCCCAAGTAGTTTTGCTTCAGATCTAAAAACTTCTCATCATTCCACACAGTGTTTTGTCAGGACAACACCACATCAGGATCTCACAAGCCACAAACAGTAGCAATAAGCTACACAATGGAAGTCAGAATCCATTTCACACATGGCCTCCCCACAACAAACCAAGTGGATTTATTCACAGGAAGGTTACAAAATCCTTCATGATTTAATTGTTTCATGGCAAAGAGCCTCTTTGTACCAACTATGGACATAACAATGTGTTTAACAGTGGGGATTTGCTTCTCTTACAGCTTTGTCAAGAGGGAGATTTGCATCCCAAAGCAGGTCATGGGAGCCTGAAAGAGCAACTCCCTCCATGCTTTAAAGTCTCAGCCTGTGCCCCACACTTGGCGGGTGACACCAAACTGGTGATTTCAAGCTAAAATGCCCCAACTGGTTATGTCCAAGGAAAGAAATCCCCTTCTGCTGGTGTTACAGCATGCTGCAGGTTTGAAGTGTTCACTGCAGGGAAGCCACTGATCTTTAAAGTGAGTTTAAAGCCTGAAGAACAACTCGGTTAGGAATCTAAGCTGGAAAAGATCTAATTCCAAACAGATTTAAACTGTCCCAAAATGGAAGGAGAAGAAGGGATAACTACCAGACTCATGTGAAATGAAACCACCTTCCAGCTCCCTGAATGAAGGCTGTGTGGCCTCAAGTAGTTTATTGCTCAATAGATAGTGGTTTGTGAACAGAGAAACACTGAAGAAACACCAGCATCCTTACTTGGACATAGTCTCTGCAGACAGATCTTCAGGATTCCTCACCTTGGTTTCTCCTGAAAGAACAAACAAAAGCTTAGTTCACACAAGCTGAAAACCTTCAGAACCCCTCAGGATTTAGAGCAGCAACTGCACAAAGGTTTTTGGCATAGTTATTAAGAGCAAGGCTACTACAGTTAACATGAATAATGAAGAACCCAGAGTTAATAGGCACAGTTGGTACTTTATCATAGGAAACACTCCCCACAAGAGTATCTTAAAACTAAAGAACAGAGATTATTTCTAATGATAAAGATCAGCTAGGGGTTATGAAACACGGAGGAAGGGCTTGGTAGCAGTAAATGGGAAGGAACAAGTCCACCGCTGCCTCTCACAAAGGCACAGGGAGTCTCAGCTTGTGGCACATGAGGATGGATAGCTGCAGAGCTCCCTTTTCCATCCCTGCTTTGGCATAAACATTGGGATGACTTAAGGATGCTTTTTTAGTCCTTTTAAGCAGGGATTTGTTATATCTTCTTTAACATATGAGTGTGGAACATGCGTTTTGTGATTTTGGTCTGATTTCTTTCACTTACCATGGCCTCGGAGATCTAAAGCCACAATCCTGCACTGAATCCTGTTAATGATCGCAGCCTGCAAGAGGGGACAAAGAGGATGGCATTTGCAAAGTGCCACCCCTCAGCTACAACAGGATTAACAACAGCAAGCACAGCCTGAAAGGGCAGCAAAGGTGACAAAACCCCTTCTACTGTCCAGGTGGCTGAACCTGGGCTGCACAAGGTGTCACAGGAAGCAAGCACAGGAAGCAATTCCATATGAACTACCCTTAATTCACCGAAGCTCCATCCTTTCTATCTGAGGACATTTATTTCGTGGTGCAGGAGACATTATCAGCATTTCCTATGGTAATGGATTCAAGTTCTGTGGCACCTCTGCAAACTGAAGCGCAGCGGTGGGATCAGACACCAAAGTAATGCCTCCTCTTCCCCGCACCTGACAAAAGTAAGTCTTGGCTATACAGCAGGGATGAAGATGAAGCAGCAAAGATTCCATTTGCTCTAAAAGAACAGGATTTTACAGTCAGGTTGAAATGTACAAAAATTGATCAGTCCAAAGGGGCCGCAGGGGACGAGTGAGGGATCTTTTTAAAGTAAGGCAGGGCTGCAATAAGATTATGCTCTATTTGTCCCCGACAGCTCCAGTCCTGTAACTTATTTCAGGCATCACAGTGATTAAGTGTTGAAAGGAAGATTTCTATGTTAAGGAATCATTGATTATTTAAATAACAGCCCTGGAGGAGTGGGGGAGTTTTGCAGAAGAAACCAAGTTTGGGACTTTAAAGCTCCTCCAGCTCCAACCCCTGCCACAGGCAGGGACACCTTCCACTAGAGCAGCTTGCTCCAAGCCCCTGGGTCCAACCTGGCCTTGAGCACTGCCACGGATGGGGCAGCCACAGCTTCTCTGGGCACCCTGGGCCAGCGTCTCAGCACCCTCCCAGGGAAGAGCTTCTGCCTCAGAGCTCATCTCAGTCTCCCCTCTGGCAGCTTAAAGCCATTCCCCTTGGCCTGTCCCTACATCCCTTGTCCAAAGCCTCTCTCCAGGTTTCCTGCAGCCCCTTCAGGCACTGGAGCTGCTCTAAGGTCTCCCCTTCAGGAGCCTTCTCTTCTCCAGGCTGCCCCAGCCCAGCTCTCTCAGCCTGGCTGCAGAGCAGAGCTGCTGCAGCCCTTGCAGCAGCTCCGTGGCCTCCTCTGGACTGGCTCCAATATCATGCAGGAAGTTACCAGGCCAATAAGCAAAAGTAGAAAGGAGCACAGTGCTCCTGCAGGCTGCTATTTTATTTATCAATGGTTACTCACAATACCCCCCAGTTTGGAGTTCTTCTTGTTTTTTTAGGGGAAAGGGTGGATCGGGGGTTTTTTAACATCTGGTTCATCCCAAACATTTAATATTCGATTGCTTGGCTCAAGCTTTCATTCCAAGATGCACAAAGGAAATAATTCTATAGCAGCCATGCAAAGGCATGAGCTAATTGTGGTGGCTTCCTCCTGCAGATGCAGTCTCAAGTGTGAAGTGTAAATCTATGTGAATCCTGCCTGTGATCTCTGTTAATTGTTATAACAACATATAGTAACATATAAAGCCAATACCGTGTGATGACTGCAATCACTCTGCTAAATTCAACCCTAGGGGGTTTAAAATGCAAACATAGTATTGGTGTTGCTATTGCAAATAAAGAGCTCTACAGAGGGTGAAAGTGACTTTTAAGAAGCCTCTTCCTTAACTCAGGAATATGTGATTTCATGCCTCTGCCTCCAACTAAAAGCAATGATCTCTGCTGCAGAACAAAACCACTAAACTGGGAGAGTAAAAGGCATCCATCCAACTAGTGAGCTACAAGAAAGCACCTACAGGCTTAAGTCTTAAATCTCCAGCTTACTAACAGTTCAACAGTTTCAGAAGACCCAGATCTGCACCAGTCTCCAGTTCAGGTAAAGTTAAAAATGAACTGTAATTTGGTACTATTCAAGACCAGAATTACAGCCCAGTTGGTACAGACTTTTCCTATGTGTCTTTTATTATAAGGTGGTTTATGATTACACCAGGATTACTCAGGAATCACGTGGGGAATTGAAGAGCAGTCACTGGTGACCCTTGTGAAATGTTCATGCTTGTAACTCATTTGAATATCTGCTTAAAGACTAAGTCATGTCCAGCCCGATGGCCAAAGAACGTTATCTGACCCAGCCAAAAGCATGGGGTAGATGCAGAGACTTCAGCCACTCCTCCATGGAAGTCATCCTAGAGCATCATGCTGTATGCTCAAAGAGCCCCTTTATTAAAAATGTCCCAAATAAAAATCACACCCTGCAAGTGATTTTACTTTACTTGTCATCCTTTAGAGGTTTTCTTCCTTAATTCCCATCATTTTCCAAAAGGAATGGGTGGGAGGGATGTTGGTTTGGTCAGTCCCCACACTCACTCCTATTGACACCACCTCAGTTGCTTGAGCACCAAAGGAGATTCCTTGACATGCCAAACACGGCCTCAACACACAAACAGAATACTATGATGAGATAAAGCTGTTGGAATTGCACTGGTAGTCCTGAAAAAGCAGCCTCCTGGAAAATAAATGGGTATGGTATGAAGAGAAACGCCTTGGAAATTCACAGGAGCTATTCAGAAGACCTGAATCAGGTGCAAACCAGACCATAAAAGAGCTTCTGAACTGATTCTCCTGTGTTTAAGATAGCTGAGAGGTGAGTTGCCTTCCACATTAACACGACTACATCCACACACTTACATACTTGCATAAAGCAGCAGGTTACTTACAGTAAACACAGCCCAGGAAAGAGCAGAATGGCCTCCACCATGTAAGAGCAGCAGCACAGGCCCCTCCAATCCACTCTTGTAAATTCGAAAAGTGTATGAACAGTTAAGGACGTTCCACAGAGTTACTTGAAGTTACATGGCTGAGTGTATTTTCGTGTCCTCAACACCCAACAGGGGTTTGTATCCACCCTGGTGCACCCAAAGCCTGATATGACAAGGGGAAACGGCCTCAAGCTGCACCAGGGCAGGGTTAGATGGAGCTGAGGAACAATTCCTTCCCCAAAGGGTGCTCAGGCATTGGAACAGGCTGCCCAGGGCAGGACTACAGTCACCATCCCTGCAAATATGGGGACGAGGCCTCAGTGCCATGGGTCAGTGGTGGCCTTGGCAGTGCTGGGGAATGGTTGGACTGGATGAGCTTAAAGGGCTTTTCCAACCTGGTTCATTCTATGGTTCTATGATTTTTCCTCTTACCACCAGGCATGTGCAAACATAACCTGGACAAAATATAACTTGATTTAAGCTTTAAGAGTTGTTTTCCTGTTGCCCAGGTCTCCTTTTCCATGTAATCCTTACTGAATGAGCTTTAAGGTCTCTTCCACCCCAAACCATTCTGTGACTCCATGAAAAACTAAAAGAAAAAGCAAACCATGATCAGCACTTTGGAGCATGTTTTTAGTGTAATTTCTTATTACTTCCAAGGAAAACTGCCAGATAAGCCAGGAAATGAGATTTTTAAGGCAATGTAATTACTCTCTGGAACACACACAGCAAAGATGCTCCACCAGAGCAGCTAGAATCCCTGACAGTATATATTTAGATAGAGAAAAATCAGTTGAACCATCACTAAAACCAGTGTCACCTAGAGAAAGGCACAGAACTGGAAGTCATGAGATGTGTGTTCAGTGCCCAGGACTGTGACCAACAGATCAGACAAGACACTTCACCTCCTTCCACTCTTCTCCTGTTCTTGGGGGGAACAAAAGCGTTCTGCTGAACCCAACCCTGCTTGCTGCTGTTACTGATGAGGCTGTTCATTGGTTTTCTGCAGTTCCTTTTGGATATGCTGTTGGCAAACAGTTCATGCAGGTGCTCCCTATGGCATTTCAGTTATGTTGTGTCAGCTTAAGCAGTTTCTTCAGCTGGGGTCTGTCCACATGAGATCTGATGGAAGGGTAGCAGGTAGCTGGGACAGAGCAGTGGGCACCAGCTCCACTCATGAATTCAGTACACATCTGTCCACAACCTTTCATACAGGAGCTCAAGATTCTGTTAAAGGTAGCTGAATAAATCCCAAACAACTAAGAGTTGCTTAAACTTGGGATGCTTATGGACATCACCTATGCAAATAGGTCCATTATCCTTTTTATTTTACTACTTATGCAGCCTCAGAGGTGTGCACAGCTCTTACATCAAAAGCAGACATGGTGCAAAACAGGGAGAATTAATGGGATTAACTAGAAAAATGCCTTTTGGTCACAGAAAATAATGACAAGCTGAGCAAAACAGCATGGAGAGAGAATTGTCTCGTTTCAAATATGCTGCTGGCATTAGAGAATCAAGTCTAAATTGATTGGTATTTGGAGAAAAACAGCTTGGAAGTTTACTCTTCCTAATGGCCAAGATAGAATATGCATGCTTAAAAAGGATGCAAGTATTAAAACTACAAGGTTGTGGTATTTAAACATAGATTCCAATGGATTCATGTTGTAATTAGGTCAAGAGACCTGGAAGTACCTCTCAAACCTGCTTTTGCCAGAGCCGTAGGCAAAGGTAAGACTGATGGGAAGCTTTGTCCCAGCACCTGAGCACACTGCTCTTGTTGGGGAGCTCCCAGGTAGCAAATGGGATGGACACAACAGTAATTTGAGCACCTAAAAGAGGATGACTGCTATTAACTGGATTAAACTACAACTGAAGAGTAGCAAAGAGTCAGCTTGAAAAGAAGTATAGAAGAAACATGAATGTTTCAAAGGGAGCAGAGACCCTGGAGATGAAACTACTGCAGTCAAACTTGGTTTGATTCTGCCAGAAGACTCTCTTCTGGCATCAACTCCTCCACCTTGGTCAGAGCAAGAAGTTTCCCAGTCTGTACACAAGCCAGTGGACTGATAATGTGAGGTGCAAGAAGTAGGGACCCACAGCTCGGGTGTGTGTATATGTGAACTCACATGCTGCCTCCTCTGTGTCATTTGTGCTAGCGGGAGAAGCACGAGTGGTTCCCATAGAATCACCATAGAATCGTTTGTGTTGGAAGAAACCTTAAAGCTGCTCATCCAGTTCCAACCCCCTACCACGGGCAGAAACACCTCCCACTAGAGCAACTTGCTCCAAGCCCCTGTGACCAACCTGGCCTTGACCACTGCCAGGGATGGGGCAGCCAAAACATCTTCACTGTCAGTTTAGAAGGGATAGCTCTAGTTACTGATACTGATCGTTGCAGAAGAAGAAATGAAAGATGAGTAGTAGTACATTAAAAAGTTGAAAAGAACCCCAATAAACTAAATAACGCATAAAACTGCTCCAGTCACTCAGAAAAAGAATAATTCCATCTGGAGAAAAGGATATATCCTTGCCAGTTTCGTTTTCTACCACAACATCCTCCATAGATTCAAAGTACTGGCTCCAAAGCACTGGTGAAAAGTCACGTTTCCTTCCAGGGCTGCAAGACAGAAAACATGAGTAAGAAAGAGGTATTTTTAAAGCCATTCATTTAAACACAGCTGTCATTAGATCCACTGAAGAGAACACACCAGAGTTACACACCAGTTGACTAGAAGCAAATGATGTGTTAGCAAAATTCCCATACAACTACAACATCAGTGATTTTATGATCACTAAGGAAATCCTCCCTTTCTTTCCCACCTAACTGCTACTCCTACCAAGGAGATGACAAAGATGCATAGGGTAACTACAGAAGACACAAAGGGAAGTGTATTTTTCTTGTGAAGCAATACCAAGGAAGATGGGACCATGGTGTTTTAGATTACACAGACCTCAGCTAAGGGAAAAGAAAAAGCACAGGGCACATTAGTGATGCTCTCCCTGTACAAACTCCCCATCTGCAGCCACAGATCAGGTGCTCTAAAACAGAGCTAAAAGGCATTAAATCACAGTCACAGATTGGCTTGAGCCAATGAGACCTTAAAGCTCCTCCAGCTCCAACCCCTGCCACAGGCAGGGACACCTTCCATTGGAGCAGCAGCTCCAAGCCCCTGTGTCCAACCTGGCCTTCAACACTGCCAGGGATGGGGCAGCCGCAGCTTCTCTGGGCACCCTGGGCCAGCACCTCAGCACCCTCCCAGGGAACAGCTTCTGCATAAGAGCTCATCTCAGTCTCCCCTCTGGGAGCTTAAAGCCATTCCCCTTGGCCTGTCCCTCCATCCCTTGTCCAAAGCCCCTCTCCAGCTTTCCTGGAACCCCTTTAGGCACTGGAGCTGCTCTAAGGTCTCCCCTTCAAAAGCCTTCTCTTCTCCAGGCCAAGATAAAGAAAATACCCTTCTATTTCATGGTCTTGCTCTAGCCTTAAAGCAAGCGTGATGCTGGCGTGACTTGGAGTGCCCAGCAACTCAGGAAACCATCCTAAACTTATGACTTACCCCGTGAATTGTGATTAAAGGAAAAAGAGTAAGTCCCACTCAGAAGTCACCTTGACACCACAGCGCTGAAAAGCAGAGCGCCAGCTATTTGGTAATGATTACCACTATCTTCCACGTATTACTTGTTGTAAGATTACAGCTTTCCTAGAAATCTCCTTTTAGTTTTAAAAGAAGTATCACTCAACCGGGGAGTCAACCTGTTCCGAAGGCTGAGTGGCTGCAGAACAACTATGGAGAGAATCGAACAGTGTGTTATGTAGAAGAAACTGAGGAACACTGGTAGGAACAGAATACAGAAAAGCCACCAGGTTGAAGTTAGCAGCAGCATGTTCTGATTCTCTTGGAGTTTATTGCAATGGTTAAAACTTTAACCTATTTGTAAGCAGATTTCTAATTCAATATTGTACGCAGGGCAACATCAGGATTGTGAAGGGAAAGAACAAGATTAAATTAACTCAGGATATGCTCCCAGATCTATCCTTTAACTATAAGGACCATGAGAACAGCATCACAAAAAAAAGACCAATAAACACTTTGGGTGAAGAGAAGGGCAATGGAGCTGGAGCAGGGCCTGGAGCACAGTGTGATGGGGAAGGGCTGAGGGACCTGGGGGGTTCAGATGGAGAAGAGAAGGCTTCTGAAGGGGACCTGATGTCTCCCTACAACTGCCTGAGAGGAGGATGGAGCCAGGAGGGGGCTGCGCTCTGCTCCCAAGGACCAAGGGATGGGCCAAGAGGAAGCGGCCTCAAGCTGCACCAGGGCAGGGTTAGATGGAGCTGAGGAACAATTCCTTCCCCAGAGGGTGCTCAGCATTGGAACTGCCCAGGGCAGGGCTGCAGTCACCATCCCTGCGAGTGCTCACACACCGTGGAGATGAGGCCTCAGTGCCATGGGTCAGTGGTGGCCTTGGCAGCGCTGGGAATGGTTGGACTGGGTGAGCTTAAAGGGCTTTTCCAACCTGGTTTATTCTATTGATTCTATATTCTTAGATCTACACAGGCAACTGCCCGTGACTCAGAAAATATACACTCATGGAATAGTTTGGGTTGGAAGGGACCTTAAAGCTTATGCAGTCCCAACCCCTGGCACGGGCAGGGACACCTCCCACTAGAGCAGCTTGCTCCAAGCCCCTGTGTCCAACCTGGCCTTCAACACTGCCAGGGATGCTCTTCCTGAGCAACAGCATCCTTGGAAAGGCTGAGGTTGGAATGCGGTATTTTTCCTTTAATCCGAGAATGAGATTAGGCTGAGGCACTAACAGAGATTAACGTTCTCTGGACTGATGTAGGTGTGTGACATCTCATTTAACTGGAATTTGACAGGAACAGCACTGAAGTCTGGAAACCCACAGAAGTGCATTTGGACCATTCGGGGGGGGGGGGGTTGGTTTCTGTTTCATATCCTAGAAATATAAGAGGAAACAGGAGTTTTGTTTCTACAGAAGTGAAGAGCTTTGTCTGTTCTTTGCTCCTTCTTTCGGAAGCCAGGAATTCAGGAGAAGCTTCCTTCAACAGGGATTGTCCCCCTGTGAAGGTCTTTCACCACCATGCCAAGGCTTGATTTGATATCCTCTGCTGACTGCCTCCCCCAGAAGAGATGAAGTGCAAGAAGGCTGTTAAAATGGTGCTCTGTTACTCATCCTGTATCCTGGGCTCCAATGTAGCCTAATTATGTTACTGCCAAAATTAAGCACGACTCTTTTAGCCTCACTGAGTGACTGTGAGCCTGAGAAACAGCTTCTGCAGCAACTGAGTCATCAGGAAAATTCTGACTGCAGAGCCTTTTGTTAGCAATGGGGATACAAGGAGAGGGCACAGCTGCACCTTTCATAGTCACAGAATGGGTTGGGTTGGAAGGGACCCTAAAGCTCCTCCAGCTCCAACCCCTGCCACAGGAAGGACACCTTCCACTGGAGCAGCTTGCTCCAAGCCACTGTGTCCAACCTGGCCTTGAGCACTGCCAGGGATGGGGCAGCCACAGCTTCTCTGGGCACCCTGGGCCAGCGCCTCAGCACCCTCACAGGGAAGAGCTTCTGCCTCAGAGCTCATCTCAGTCTCCCCTCTGGCAGCTCAAAGCCATTCCCCTTGGCCTGTCCTTGCATCCCTTGTCCAAAGATGCCAGCACAGCAATTGATTAAGTAGAGAACAGATTACATCCTGCCTCCAAACTTTCACTACTAGAGGACGGGGATCTCAAGAGGTTGCATCCTCAGCACTGTTATATTCAGGACGGGCAGCTTCCATTAGCTCATCACACAGAACAGGAGCCAATTCCAGAGCTCCTTCCACAGCATCTGTGACAACAGTGCCATGATTCAACTGGGCTTTGAGCACAAAGGATCAGTCCTGTTTGCTTTTAAGCCCACACTAAGGTAACATTTGCCTGTTCTCTACAATATTCATGACTGCATAGACCCATCTTGCCTGGTCCATGCAGTTTTCAAGCTGAGATTCCTACTCTATGGATTGTCCCCTTGCCTGGAAGCCATCCCAGTGCTGATCACAAGCTCCCTCTGTATCATTTCTGGCTCTTTCTGGAGATGGAGAGAGCTGCCCACAGCTTGGATCATTTCCCTCCTCCAGTTTGAATAGGCAGGATGCGCAGTGAGCAACAACAAATTTCATCGTCATTATAGACATGGTGTTTCACTGCAGGCAGACTTTGCTGCAGCATGTTATGGCTGGTTTAGGTTGGATTGTCCTGAGTAATTGCAGGTGATGAGGAAATATTGTCATTGTCCTGGTTACAGCCCTTCCAACAGGATCCATAAATCTGGGAAACATCAGGAGCTCCCTGGTAACCTGGGACTGTCAGACCAGGAAGTTTGGAAGTGGACGCTGTTTAAGGGAGGTAGAACATGGGAAATCCTCAAGCAAGGGAAATTGTATCATGGGAGATGAAGAGTTGTGGTGGTGGGAGGGAGTCCAGAGGAGGCCACGGAGCTGCTGCGAGGGCTGGAGCAGCTCTGCTCTGGAGCCAGGCTGAGAGAGCTGGGCTGGGGCAGCCTGGAGAAGAGAAGGCTCCTGAAGGGGAGACCTTAGAGCAGCTCCAGTGCCTAAAGGGGCTGCAGGAAAGCTGGAGAGGGGCTTTGGACAAGGGATGGAGGGACAGGCCAAGGGAATGGCTTTAAGCTGCCAGAGGGGAGACTGAGATGAGCTCTGAGGCAGAAGCTCTTCCCTGGGAGGGTGCTGAGGCGCTGGCACAGGGTGCCCAGAGAAGCTGTGGCTGCCCCATCCCTGCAGTGCTCAAGGCCAGGCTGGACACAGGGGCTTGGAGCAAGCTGCTCCACTGGAAGGTGTCCCTGACCGTGGCAGGAGCTGGAACTGGAGGAGCTTTAAGGTCCCTTCCAACACAAACCAGGCTGGGATTCTATGAAGTTAATCATGTTTCTGAAAGGAGGTTAGTGCATGTACAGCCACTATTACACAAAGGAAGGGAACAGAGAAGCCTGTTGACATTAAACCCATATTGTGTAGGAGAGGTACAAAATCACATGAATCACAAGTAGGCACAAGTTTAAGATATTTAGCATCAAAATTCCTCATAACAAAAAGCAAGAACTGAATTTCTTGCAGTTGCACACAAGTGCTACAAGCCCAAAGTGCAATAATGTGAAGTAGCTTGAGCTGTCCCTGAGGATATTGGGCTCAGGATCTATCCCAAACAGCAAACTCCGTGTTACAGTTTCTACCAGATTTTTAAGCATTCCGGACTTCCAGAGGGAATATTAAGCACAGCACTCACCAAAATCAGGTACCAATAGCCAAACCACACAGAAAATATTCATCATCCTGCCAGGGCAAGAGCAAATACAGAAGGACTTGGAATTGTTCCTTTTCTGACAGGTGAAAGACAGATCTCAGAGCTCACAAAGTGGATCAAGGCACAAAACTGCATTAATAGGGCACATGGTCCTGTGATGGACAGCAAGAGCATGGTGACCCTGGTCGTGATGTGATTCTCGGGCATCAAAGGACAATCTCAGCTTGGAGCACAGACTGTACATCTGCTGCATAAGGCACCGGTGCCACCATGTCTGGAATACTGTACCTGCAGCTGCATCAATAATTTCAGGATAGAACTGAAGAGGATTCAAAGAAGAGTAGAAATAATCAAGAGTGAAGAACGGGATGTATAGAAAGAAGCTTTACAGAGCCTCATCTGGTCAGATCCTGCGCAACCTGCTCTAGTGGAAGGCGTCCCTGCCCGTGGCAGGGGGTTGGAACTGGATGGGCTTTAAGGTCCTTTCCAACAGAAACCATTCTATGATTTTATGAAACACAATGCCAGCACTATGTGGGACAGGGTGGCAGAGGAGAAGTAAAGGAGTAAGTTAAGTTGACTCCATCTCAATTGCTCAGAGTGAAGATCTGATTTTCCATCATTTTCTCAAACAGATGTTGTCATGAGATCAGATAACCTGGAGCAGTTGGTATCAGTCTCAAGCCTTTAGGTTGACCTCTGGCAGCTCCTTCTCCTGGAACTGGCAGACAAACAGAAACCTTCAGTCACCAAGAGCACAGACACATCGAATCATAAAACGGTTTGGGGTGGAAAGAGCCTGAAGAGTCCCAACCCATGGCAGGGACTAGATCTTCCACTGGACCAGGTTGCTCCAAGCCTCATCCAACCTGGCCTTGAACACTGTCAGGGATGGGGCAGCCACAACTGCTCTGATCTTTCCCAGATCTTTCAGACATGTTCCCTACCTGGCTAACTGCAAGGCCACCCAAGCACAGTACAATGGAGAAGATGAAGAGGCAGAACATTAGGAGACAGACTGCTCCTTTCAGTAGCAGCGCAAACCCACACAGGGTTGGGTCTGATCACACTGCCATAACCTGAATTTGTGAAGCAACGATTGATGAAAAGGGTAAACTTTACTCAGTCCCACTTTGCCATCCATAATTCCTAAGAAGTGAATTAGATTGATCAATGTTCCACTTCCTTTGCTTGGAGAAAACCTGAACGGGAAATAAAAACAACAAGCAAACCCAACAAGGGCACAATCAAAAGATTTATGAGCATTTCTGTATCCCATTCCAACACTATTCCTGACAGCAGAGGTCCCGCACAAGGACTACAGCTGAAATGTTCATGCAAGAGGCAGGAAGATGCCAATACCAAGACAGATCCATGAAGATTATCTCATGGATCGCAAGAGGAATCCATGATATCAGAGCTAAACCCTTCCCTAGGAACTTGCCACTGCTTTACGTACCAATGGATTTAGTGTCATCAGCCAATGCTTCAAATTCAGTTTAACAAGAGTTAACATCTCCAGAGAAGAAGTTATTATTTGTGTGCTGTACGTGAACATCTGGGAATAATATATACCAGAACTCCAAGGTTTGCAGGGGAATTAGAGCAGAAAGCAAAGAGGAGCTGGGAATTAAAAACCTTTGTCACCTCTGATGCAAATATGTGTAGATTCTAATTTAATCGGGGGGCTGGAGCAGCTCCTGTACGAAGTCAGGCTGAGAAAGTTGGGGCTGTTCAGCCTGGAGAAGAGAAGGCTGCACGGAGACCTCAGAGCAGCTTCCAGCGTCTGAAGGGAGCCTATAGGGATGCTGGGGAGGGACTCTTCATTAGGGACTGTAGTGATAGGACAAGGGGTAACGGGTTCAAACTGAAACAGGGGAACTTTAGATTGGATATGAGGAAGAAGTTCTTTACTGTAAGGGTGGTGAGGCACTGGAATGGGTTGCCCAGGGAAGTTGGGAATGCTCCATCGCTGGTGGTGTTCAAGGCCAGGTTGGACAGAGCCTTGGGTGCCATGGTTTAGTGGGAGGTGTCCCTGCCCATGGCAGGGGTCTGGAACTGGATGATCTTAAGGTCCTTTCCAATCCAAACCATTCTATGATTCTATGATTCCCCTCCAAATAATGCTGGGAAAGATAAGTTAAAAATCTCTGATTTAATACTGAATTTAAGGCAGAAGAAATGCGTAGTTGTCCACAAATCTCGTGGTGACAGGAGAAGGTTGGGCTGTGGCTGATTCCAGAGGAAAGAATTCTTCTTTTCTGAAGAAAAGAATAAATATCTTTGATTTGTTCCTGTTCTAGACCTTCTTTTCTGTTAGTGTTGCATCAACACACCAAAAATTAGAAGCAAACCCCATCAACAGCAGCTGTGATTTTGCACCTTCTTTTGCTGGAGCTGTATTTTGCTGACCAAATATTTAAACTGAGAGGATTAATTACTGCTTTTGAAAGTCTCCATCAGACCAAGCCATAAATGGAGCCAACATAAGCACTTCTCTAGAATGCTCCTTATACTCCAAGCCAACATAGGAAACTGGAATCACAAAGCAAATTCTGGGCACCATCTACAGCTCGTTTTACTCTCTTGTGATGTTTGTCCTCTTCATCATGTAGGGAATATGTGCACACAGAATCATCAAATAGTTTTGGTTGGAAAGGACCTTAAAATCATCCAGTTCCAACCCCCTGCCATGGACAGGGATGATTCACACTAGACCATGTCACCCAAGGCTCTGTCCAACCTGGCCTTGAACACATACTGCATCCTGGAGCAGCAGGAGCCCACGTGGCTCAACAAACCTCTCATCAGTTCTTACAGAGGTTTTTGAGTTATTTTCCTAAAAGTGAAGAGATTGCACCAAGCAGGGGAAGTATTTTTAGTAATCCGTTGGTTTTTTCTGACTGAAAGTCTGTATTTAAAGCTACTGAAGTGTTGAAGGCCAGGTTGGACACAGGGGCTTGGAGCAAGCTGCTCCAGTGGAAGGTGTCCCTGCCCGTGGCAGGGGCTGGAGCTGGAGGAGCTTTAAGGTCCCTTCCAAACCAAATCATTCTATGAGACTATATTTGAACCTGACCAAAGCAAAACAAGCATAATCTGTATGTAAGAAGTGGGTGAGAAGCTCTATTTAGAAATATTAGATTGACGAGGCCAATATTGTAAGTTCTGCCTTAAAGATGCTGATTACATAAAACTGTAGCATCCCAGACTTGTTTGGGTTGGAAAGGACTTAAGGATCATCCAGTTCTAAACCCCTGGACAGGCAGAGACACTAAGAACGTTTCAGGGGAAAAAACTGATTAAAAAGGGAGAAACCACGTGGAATTGTCATGACTGAATGGCACAGACTGGTCCCATCAAGTCCTTCTAGATAAGTAAAAGATCTTGGGAGATCCTGGAGGCCTGGCAGTGTTGAAGGCCAGGTTGGACACAGGGGCTTGGAGCAAGCTGCTCCAGTGGAAGGGGTCCCTACCCGTGGCAGGGGTTGGAGCTGGGGGAGCTTTAAGGCCCCTTCCAACACAAACCAGGCTGGGATTCTATGATCATACATAATTTTTATTCACATATTGGAAGGGAACAGCAAACTGCCTTTCATATTCAAATCCCATCCTGATCCTTAACTCTCGTTGCTGGTTCTGTAAGCAAACATGTGCTAGACTCAAGACACAAAATCAGACAGCAAATGCAGCAGCTGCTGCAGCCTTCAGGAGCTGCTATGGGGGGGTCTCAACCCTTTTGCTTCACAAGTGACTTTGCAAACTCCTCCATCCGATTTCCCCACAGAATTCGGACCTTAAAGTTTGATTTTACCTCCATTGCAACCAAGCGATCCAAACGAATCACTTTCAACATGCTGACCATTTCGAACACAACCTCAGGTGAATCTGCTCCTTAAAATAAATGAACATTGAAAAATGAAGTTCAAGTTCCTCTCGGTGTGGTTTTCATGCACTCCTCAAGCCAAAGAGAAGCACAAAACATGATTCAGCTGGATAATTCTCTTGGAGAGTACTTAATACAGGCAGGAGAGTGCTATAGCATCAAAGCAGGGTACTGCTGGATGGCGCATGCACATGTGTAGCTGCAGGGAGCAGGGGGCTGTAGTTTAGGGGAAGCAAGGTAGCAGAAATCAATGTGAAGTGCTAGGAAACATGATGGAATCCTAAACACACATCTCATGCTATCAGAAAAAGCCAGTCCAAACACTTCTGCAGCAGCCATTTTAACTAAACAGGGGTTTTACTTAAATATTAACATCAGTGTTTCACAGAGCCAAGGATCCAACATCCTGCTGTTTGCATTTTCATGCGTACCATTACTTTGGAAGTGTGGAAAGAACAGCAGCTGAAAGCAGAGCCAAGATCCAGAAAGATGGATCAGAGCATTCAGCCTCGTGCTGCAGTCCCACAGGCACAGCAAAGTGGACAAGGCTCTTTGATTTGGCCACTTTGTTCAAACGAGATTCTCCAGTACAGACACATGAAGAAGTGAGGCCAGAGGAGGCGATGGAGCTGCTGCGAGGGCTGGAGCAGCTCTGCTCTGGAGCCAGGCTGAGAGAGCTGCGCTGGGGCAGCCTGGAGAAGAGAAGGCTCCTGAAGGGGAGACATTAGAGCAGCTCCAGTGCCTGAAGGGGCTGCAGGAAAGCTGGAGAGGGGCTTTGGCCAAGGGATGGAGGGACAGGCCAAGGGGAATGGCTTTAAGCTGCCAGAGGGGAGACTGAGATGAGCTCTGAGGCAGAAGCTGTTCCCTGGGAGGGTGCTGAGGCGCTGGCACAGGGTGCCCAGAGAAGCTGTGGCTGCCCCATCCCTGGCAGTGCTCAAGGCCAGGTTGGACACAGGGGCTTGGAGCAAGCTGCTCTAGTGGAAGGTGCCCCTGTCACAGGCAGGGACACCTAGAGAATAGGTAAGCCTCTTTTCGCCCATTTCAATGCAGTAATAGGTGCCATTTTATTACAAACTACTGAAACATGTGTTAACCTTTTAGCAGTGACTTACCAAAAAGATGTAAGACTTTACTATGGCTAAGAATCCTCAGTACAAATGGCAAAAGGTCCTTTTCAGAATGAATAAACTCAAGAGTCATCTCAAACAATGGTTTTAAGAGAGCACCCTAGCCTGTAACTTGTCTTTCTGGTCAAGGATGACTGAAGCTTGAGAAAACTCAGTGCTGCAGTAAATGATTTTCCTATTGCCCTATAGCAATCTTATTTGCCCCGCTCTCTGCTTATGATCTGCTTTCAACCACAGCATAGTCATAATAACATGATCTGCCTGGTTGATAAAGAAGGAAAGAATAAAAAGAGAGTGTTCAACATGATACTAAGAGGTGCACTGCACCTAAATGCTTGCATGGCATGCAAAGCATTTAGCCATGGAAAAAAATCAGCTTGCCAGCACTGTTGGATATTAAGTTTAAACCCATTTGAATGGCCCTTCTTTCAATTCCAGAAATGCAAGGTGTGGAAATAAAACAGATTTATAAACATGAGATGCTCAACACAGCAAAATAAGGAGGATTTTTCAGTTTCTTCTTATAAACCCTGTAAAAGTGTGAATTTTAAGGACTATTTCACTATAGGCTTTCGTATTTGTAGCACCAGAAATCACACTCATTTTTCTCTGTACAACAAATCACATTCTCTTGTGGTGGCCAGATTATGGAATCTTGCACTTGATTGTATTCAAGTGAATCCTAATAAGGCTAAACTTAGGTAAGCCTAAGCTAAACCCAGGTAGAAATAACTTGAAATGAATGCAGAGCACACACAAGCAGCCACACAGAACTGCAGCCCACAGGCTGAATAGAGGGTCAGAGTCACACCACCAAAATAACACAGTCCTGCAGAGATGTACGAATGAAGTTCTCATCTACAAACACAGATGAAATAGTCTTTCCATTTCACAGCTGTGTGAAAGCCTCTGTTGAAGCTGCACATCCAGGGCTGGGCACGGCTGTCCAACAATAAATCACAGCTTAGGATGAGATCAACAGGAGAGATCAGAGATGTTGGAGGGAGAATAAAAGGTAAAGGAACAAAGTACCGAGTCTGCAGGCTGGTTGGGTTCAGAAGCAAGGGTCTGGATGATGCTGACATTCAACCACAGGTGCCTCCCGTGGGACTCTTCGCCAGAGAGGAGTAAATGAGACAACCACACAAAGGCAGGTTGATGGTTCAGTCATAGAATAGTTAGGGTTGGAAAGGACCTTAAGCTCATCCAGTTCCAACCCCCTGCCATGGGCAGGGACACCTCCCACTAAACCATGCCATCCAAGGCTCTGTCCAACCCGGCCTTGAACACCGCCAGCGATGGAGCATTCGCAACTTCCCTGGGAAACCCATTCCAGTGCCTCACCACCCTCACAGTAAAGAACTTCTTCCTCATATCCAATCTAAACTTCCCCTGTTTCAGTTTGAACCCATCACCCCTTGTCCTAGCACTACAGTCCCTAATGAAGAGTCCCTCCCCAGCATCCCTATAGGCTCCCTTCAGGCACTGGAAGCTGCTCTGAGGTCTCCATGCAGCCTTCTCTTCTCCAGGTTGAACAGCCCCAACTTTCTCAGCCTATCTTCATACGGGAGGTGCTCCAGTCCCTGATCATTCTCGTGGCCTCCTCTGGACTTGTTCCAACAGTTCCATGTCCTTTTTATGTTGAGGACACCAGAACTGCACACAATACTGCAAGCGAGCTCTCACAAGAGCAGAGCAGAGGGGCAGGATCACCTCCTTCGACCCCTGCACTCCTGGCACACAACTGCATTGATTAAGTATCAATGCTTCTGCCACACCAGCATCCATCACCCATGCTCCAATTTAAGACAAATACTGGAGCTCTCCTACACACTACCCTACCCACTCAGGAGGGATGGTCAATACCACTTAAAAAGTCACCTCAGCACCCTGCAGAACTCTCTTCCATGCTTGCTTTGCAACAACAGCCATGAAACAGCAAAACTTCACCCATTATTTGTACTTTGCTGTCCCTGTATTCCATCCAGTTCTTGCCACCTTTGCACACAAGTCACAAGGCCAGGTTGGACACAGGGGCTTGGAGCAAGCTGCTCTAGTGCAAGGTGTCCCTGCCCGTGGCAGGGGCTGGAGCAGGAGGAGCTTTCAGGTCCCTTCCATCACAAACCACTCTGTGATTCCATGATAAGTCTCTCTGGATGCGGGTGTTCTCATGTCACACATGGAGTTCCTCACACAACTGGAACATCACCCATAAAGGGATTTACTAAATGTCAGAGCAGTAAATCAAAAATACAACTGCACCACACGAATACAATGTGCTCATGAACCCTGCAGCTTTGAAGGGGAAGGACATGGGAATTCCTGGTCCTTAACCACAACACTGGATTTCATACCAATACTTTCAAACATACTGGAAGGAAGGTTTATACCATTACAGAACTATTGGAAACAAACCTCTTTTCATGATCTTTTCCCTAACAGAAAGTGTTCAAAGCCCCCCAAAAATTGGCAAGATCTGAAGCTTTATACAAATTCCTGCATAGGATTAGCACTAACAAGCACTGCACGAGCAGAAATACCCTACAGGTGTACAATGATAGATGTCCATCATCAAATCCATTCTAAAACCCTGGAAGTCCTCAATTAGAAGTTGTTTGTTTACCTGCGCTGAGTAAGTGAAGCAACAAATACCATGAGGGCTTTGCCAATGCCTCATTCAGGCAGGAATTTCATAGCCTTTACTTTTGTCTTATTTCTAATAAGAATTAGCACCAGGACGGATCTCCACTAATGACAAAACTGATGTGAAAACACATCCCGCAGCACGGCAGCACTTTGCAGGGACACAGCCAATTAGAGGCACATGAAAAACCCATCACCTCCTTCAACTTTACTGACTCTTGAGGTCTCGCAGCATCGCATGGATCCCCCTACACTACAGGCGCTGGTCCAAAGCCCCTCTCCAGCTTTCCTGCAGCCCCTTCAGGCACTGGAGCTGCTCTAAGGTCTCCCCTTCAGGAGCCTTCTCTTCTCCAGGCTGCCCCAGCCCAGCTCTCTCAGCCTGGCTCCAGAGCAGAGCTGCTCCAGCCCTCGCAGCAGCTCCATGGCCTCCTCTGGCCTCGCTCCAGCAGCTCCACGTCCCTCTTTTGCTGCTGTCCCAGGGCTGGATCAGGACTGCAGGGGGGGTCTCCCCAGAGCACAGCAGAGGGGCAGGATCCCCTCCCTGAGCTGCTGCTCACGCTCTGGGGGTGCAGCCCAGCACACGGGGGGGTTCTGGGCTCAAGCGCACACTGAAGCCGGGTCATGGGGAGCTTCTCCTCACCCAACACCCCAAGTCCTTCTCCTCAGGGCTGCAACAGGACTTTCATCCTGTTTAAGGCCACCTTAGCACCAGTGTTGAATGGTTTTACATTTATTATTATTTAGGAATACCTAACTCAACAAGCCATGTGTCATGGTGCGCGTTTATGATGCCACAGCTGTACGCACACCGCACGGAAAGAATCAGATGGGTGCTGACAGAGTTTACCGTGGATGGAACTAGTAAAAAGTACATTCAAAACTGAACAAAATAACCACAAGGGATAAGACTCTGAAGTTAAATGGGATGAAACTAGAGGAAGAAACAAGAATTTTACCTCTTCACTTAGAAATACTGTGGGTTTGCAGGCTGTGCACAGCATAAGGGTTGGTTTGGTTAAGTCTGAACAGAGCCAGCAGAATTAAATAGCGTATTGAACATTAAATCTAGCCTTGTATGGACCATGTAACCTTCAGAACAGTCCCGTGAAACACAAGACTCCACAACACAAAGGGGTGAATTAGTGGTTTAGTGACTTGGTTTTAACCCCTTGGTTTGATACAACATCAGGAAATGGAGCCCCTGAGTCCCGGCTCTCAGTTTCAGACAACCAAGAGATACAGGAGAGCACACAGCAGCTCTGAGAATGGAACCCCCTCCAAAAGCCATCCCAAACCTCTTCTTCCCAATCTCTATGCCTATTTCTCTACTAACAGTACAAATTAATCCTTAAATACAACTTTACTGCTCAGCCTCAAAGCCATGTCATTAAACACATGAAGCTTAGCTATGAAATAATTCATATTAAAAGGAGTATTTGATGAAGATGTGTATTAGTTCATATACCTACTACATCAATTGTATTACATCTCTCTAAGTACCATACAAATAATAAGGTGTGAAATAAAGGTTTTAAAAGTATGCTTTAAGGAGAGGAGAAACAGTCCTTTCCATCCATAAATACTAAACAGCTGATTTCAGTCTCAGCCCTGTAGCTGCCTTTTCCATTGGTTCTTTCAGTTATCTGATTTCATGCACAAGGCAAAGGAGATTTCCTGTAGGAATTGGAGAGTATTTTTATCCTCCAAATAGGGCATTTGGTGTTGTGCAGCTCACACACGGACCTCACAGGGGGTAGTGCTCAGGCTGCTGCTCCTCCAGACGATCAACCCTTGGTCTTTGGGACAATCCAGACCTCAGATTCCATACTGTAATAATCAGCCTTGATCAAAAAAGTCACCCAGTCCTGAAAGCACCTTTTCTTTAGGTGTAACAAAATCTCCATGTCTCTGCCATTCTGCTTAAATCTACACTTTTGCACAGGGCTCTCAACGTGTTCTGTCACAGGTCTCCTCAGTTCAGCTCCTCACAATTACTACCAGCTTCCTTCACTTTGCAATTGCAACTTCCATCTCTGCAACCATGCCATTGCCCTGCTGCAAGGAATTCTCTACTATGAGAGTGCTGAGGTGCTGGCCCAGGGTGCCCAGAGAAGCTGTGGCTGCCCCATCCCTGGCAGTGTTGAAGGCCAGGTTGGACACAGGGGCTTGGAGCAAGCTGCTCTAGTGGAAGGTGTCCCTGCTTGTGGCAGGGGTTGGAGCTGGAGAGCTCTAAGGTTCCTGCCAACCCAAACCATTCCATGATTCTGTGATTATCTTGCTCTCCTTTTACCATAACCAGGCACCTGCTTGGAAGACAAGGTTCTCCTCACACCACTGGAAGTGGAGTCACTACATTCCCTTCAAAGCCATCCCATTTCCAGCCCCTCTGACTCAGCGTTAGAGTTGTTCTTCTCCAGTCAGTCCTTTCAAGGACTAGACACAGGCCAATCTTCTCTCAGAGTGTCCAAAACATATTCTCCTGCTCAAAACATTTGACAGCTGTATTGGACTATCCCAGATTTTCCATGATCTGAAGCAGGGACTTCAATAACTTGGCAGAGTTCACCTCCTGTACAGCTTCACATAAGTGTCTGGTGCTGAGGAATAACATTTAAATACACCGCTCTCCCTCAAGCTTGCTTTCAGCAACTCTTAAGGTACCACCCAGCCAAATCACAACGCGTTGGATTCTCCCTTTAAATACAGATGGCAAAAGGACTCGGAGAAATGAGCTGCTGAAGAGCAAGCCCAGCACCAGCCACCCCCCCAGCACCCTTCATGCAGTGACACCTTTGCCTGCTCCATCGCCAAGGAGAAGTGGCTGGAGAAGCCAGGTCCTGGCGTTGTTCTGGGGGAGCAGGGTCAGACTGGGCTTTCCCACCACGTCACCATCCAGGGACACCCAGCATGTTGCCATCCTAAACCCCCCCAGCATCAGCACCACAGCCCCTGATCCTTACCAGCAATGTGTAACCCACCCCCTAAAGTACCCCATAGCTCTGCTAAGGACAGAGCCCCCCAACCTGCCCACATATGGGGGACACTCTCCCCTCAGCTGCCACCTTCCAAAGAGAATCCCCTGCTCCTAAAACACCCCCAATAATGAGCACCCTCTGCTTCAGACCCTCCCCCAAAATGACATCCCCTCTCCCCAGACCCCCCAATAACAAGCATGCACCCCACCATACCTCCAGTAATGAGCATCCCTCTCTCCAGACCCACCATAAAATTGGAACCCCCTCCCTCAAAACCCCCCCAAAACGACCTCCCCACCCTCCAGACACCCTAATAACGAGCACCCCCTCTCCAGACCCCCAGTAATGAGCATCCTTCTCTCCAGACCCACCGCAACGAGCACCCCTCTCTCCAGAGCCCCTAATAACAAGCACTATTCCTACTAGAACCCCCAACAATGAGCATCCCTCCCTCCAGACACCCCAAAACGACCTCCCCACCCTCCAGACACCCCAATAACGAGCATCCCAATCTCTAGACCCTCAGTAACAAGCACCCCTCTCTCCAGAGCCCCTAATAACAAGCACTAATCCCACCAGAACCCCCAACAACGAGCATCCCTCCCACCAGAACCCCCAACAACGCGCTCCCCTCCCTCCAGACACCCCAATAACGAGCATCCCCCTCTCCAGACCCTCAGTAACAAGCACCCCTCTCTCCAGAGCCCCTAATAACAAGCACTAATCCCACCAGAACCCCCAACAACGAGCATCTCTCCCTCCAGACACCCCAACGAGCACCCCTCCCTCCAGACACCCCAAAACGACCTCCCCACCCTCCAGACACCCCAATAACGAGCATCCCCCTCTCCAGACCCTCAGTAACAAGCACCCCTCTCTCCAAAGCCCCTAATAACAAGCACCCCTCCCTCCAGACCCCCCAAAACGACCTCCTCACCCACCAGACCCCCCAGTACCGAGCCCCCAGCCCCAATTACCAGCGAGCCCACAGTACCGAGCATCCCTTCCCCGTCGCCACCCGCCTCTTCCCCCTCCATCCCCCCCCCATCCCCTCAGCGGCCGCCTCCCTTCCCCCACCTACCCCATGCGCATCTTGGAGCCGGACTGCCCGCCGCCAGCGGGCAGCGGGGGCCGCGGCGGGAGGCGGCCGAGGTGCAGCTGCTTCTCCAGAGCCGACATGAGCGCGGTGGAGGCGGTACGAGGAACAAGGACACGGCGCGAACGGACCCGGAGCTCGGCCGCCGAACAGCCCCCGCTCCGCGCCACCGGAAGCGCGTTCACCCCCTCACAGCGCCGCCGAGCGGCACCACGAGCGGGCGGGTGGCCCCCGCGGGCTCCCGTAGCGCGCTCCCGGGGCGTTGTGGGAAATGCAGTCCGCCCTTCCATAGCGGGCTATGGGGGCGCGGTGCATGACGGGAGTTGTAGTCCAGGAGGTGCGGCTGTGGGGAGGTTCGTCCCGGCGCGGCTCCCGCCGCCGCCGCCGCCGCTGCCGCCCAAGCGGCCGTTGCCGGGCGGGATGCGGCAGAAGAGGCCGAGGCCGATCGGCCCCGCGGCAGGGAGCGGCCGGCGGAGGGGAGGTGGGACGGGCCCCGGAGGGGTGGAAGGGTGTTGGGGCGGGGGGGGGGGGGGAGCGCGGAGCCGTGCGGGGCCCTGGTCGGGAAGTGAGGGGCTCAGAGCGCGGCGGTCAGAGGTGTTGGTACGAGCGGCTTTACCGTGGTTTGTAGTGGGTCATAGAATCAGCGGGGTGGGAAAGCGTCTTTAAGCTCACAGAATCCGACCGTTCCCAGCACTGCCAAGGCCACCGCTGACCCACGGCACTGAGGCCTCGTCTCCACGGTGTGTGAGCACTCGCAGGGACGGTGGCTCCAGCCCTGCCCTGGGCAGTTCCAATGCTGAGCACCCTCTGGGGAAGGAATTGTTCCTCAGCTCCATCTAACCCTGCCCTGGTGCAGCTTGAGGCCGTTTCCTCTTGGCCCATCCCTTGTTCCTTGGGAGCAGAGCGCAGCCCCCTCCTGGCTCCATCCTCCTCTCAGGCAGTTGTAGGGAGCCATCAGGTCCCCCCTGAGCCTTCTCTTCTCCATCTGAACCCCGCAGGTCCCTCAGCCCTTCCCCATCACACTGTGCTCCAGGCCCTGCTCCAGCTCCAGTGCCCTTCTCTGTCCCCGCTCCAGCACCTCAACGTCTCTCTGGTAGTAAGGGGTATATTGGGTTAAAGGCACAACTTTTAATGGGTTTCCATAGCAGGGTTCACTCTGTTGCTTACTACATGGGTGAAGCATACAAAGGGAAATCAAGGTAAAATCGAGCCAAAACTTATTGATACAGAGGTCAAAGGCACAGAGACTGTCCTGCTGAGTCACAAGGTTCGCTTTCTAAACTCCTGATGGATCCTTGGTGCAGCCAGGTCTAGTCTGAGGCTCAGCCTTGGACAGCGGTTTATGGCTAATGGAAGAAATACAGGGATTAAGGGAATTCTCCTGTTGAGTCATGAGGTTCAGAATAGACCCCGTTGCTTTTAAATCCCTGATATAGCCTGGGTGCAGCTGGGTCTAGTCTTAGTCTCAGGCTTGGTCAGAGCTTTTCATCTAAAAGGTTAGAAGTGTCATTTAGCAGCTGTTCGCAGTTTTAAGGTGGATCTTGTAAACTGAGTCAATAGAATTTAATATACAAGTGTTTTAATGAGTATACACACATACACATGCATGCATGAAGTCATGTCTATCAAGGAGACTGGCTTGGATTGAAGGGACCTTAAAGCTGATCCAGTTCCAACCCCTGCCACGGGCAGGGACACCTTCTGCTAGAGCAGCTTGCTCCGAGCCTCATCCAACCTGGCCTTCAATTCCTGAGATAATGGGGCAGCCCCCAGGATGGGGGGTGGATTCACCACCGCAGCCACTGACCTTGTCCCTTGTCCCCACAGGTCTCCATGACATCCCTGCTTCCACCAGCCTGCCACCACTCGTGGAGGGACCCCTGCGCTGCTTCCTCCGCTGCACCGTGGCCCGAATCCTCTGGACGACCCCAAAGCCACCGTCTGCTGCCACTCTCGTGCGCCTCAGGTGGTGGGGGGAGACCTCTGATGGCACAGTCTTCCAGCCCACCTCCCGACCAGGGCAGCCAGGAGGGAGAATCACTGCTCGCTACCCAGTCCGCTGTGGGCCCAGGCAGTTCGCTGCCTACCTGACAGGTAGAGATGCTTCAACCTGATCAGGGCCAGAGCTACAGGGAGCCCTGAAAGAGCCAAGCGGTTATTTACCCACCAAGTAACCCCTGTCCTGTTCTCACTTATGGCTTTTTAGGTTGGTTTCTTGATTTGGAAGGCTTTTAGTCTCAGCTTGAAATTGCTGGCATCAATCTCTCTAGTGTCAGCTTTAGCACTTGAGGTCTGCAAACTGTTGAAATCTCCTGTAGTCCCCTAGTGTCAAGATTTGGTGATTTTTGTTTTTATCCATATCATATTAGATAGGCATTTCAGTTTTTGAATGTGTGAAGAATGGTGTAAAGAATAAGAAGATATCCAGAAGAGCTTCTAAGGTTGTTAAGGTACTTAATTTAGTGAAAGCTCTGCAGAAAATTAATGCTAGCCTGATGTGTAGAGTCTCTTTGAGAGACTGAGATGAGCTCTTAGGCAGAAGCTCTTCCCTGTGAGGGTACTGAGGCGCTGGCACAGAGAAGCTGTGGCTGCCCCATCCCTGGCAGTGTTGAAGGCCAGGTTGGACACAGGGGCTTGGAGCAAGCTGCTCTAGTGGAAGGTGTCCCTGCCCATGGCAGGGGTTGGAGCTGAATCAACTTTAAGGTCCCTTCCAAGCCAAACCATTCCGTGCTTCTATGATTCTTTGTTAACCCCTTGTATCTCTGTAATCTTAACAAAAAACTTTTGTGTTTAGTTGTGACCATGTTGTGGGAGACTGAATTGAAGCTGTTCCTAATTTCACAGATATGGGTGTGCTTGTCCTGGAGGTGATGACCAAACTGGATCATCTTTCCATTGGCAGAACACAAATCACCAGCCTGTCCCAGCTTTCTCCCAGCCATCCCATCAGTGGGGTTTTCCCCATCATTTCACCAACATCTGATAAACTTGGAGAGCTGCAGGTACTCCTTATGGCTTTGCTCTTGATAGTTTAGAATTATAAATTGTATTGCTGTAACATCTGTGTAATCAGGTGCCTGGATCAAGCTGTAGTAGATGCACTGCAGAGCTGGTCTCTGTCCAAGGCATTCATGAACTCAGGTAGCAGATGAAATATAAATACTGATCAGTGTTGACTTTGTTTTCTTTAGGATTGTGTAGTTCAACTTTACAAAGTTGAGTGAGTTTTAAGAGCAGATTTAAAACCAGATACTCAGTTCTAACACTTCCCCAGAGTCTCACTGGGCTGAAGTTGCAGAAGATTTTGAAATCTGGGATTAAGAAGGTGGAGTTCTCCTTTACAGCCCCAAATCTGAGCAATTTATGCTGCAAGATAGTTGCCTGTGGTTTGAAAACAGGGAATGTAAAATAAGGAGTTCTAAATATGTCAGTTTTCTGATGTTACATCACTGCATGACGTAAATACTACTTTGCATCAAACAGCAACAGTTTTCCATGGCATGACAAGTAAAGTTTAACTCAATGTGTCTAGTGCTTAATGAAGAAAAGAGCAAAGTGCTATTTCATATTCTGTCCCTCAGGTCTCACTGGTTCTAGAACCTCTTCCAGAGCGGTATGATACCAGCAGCTCTATCCCAACCACAGATGGGAGTTTGGATACTGCTCCTGGAAGCAGCAAACCCCAAATCCTTGCTCCATCACAGCAGTCCAGGCAAACACGAGTGACTATTGCTGACCAGGAGGCTGTTAACAATGGCAGAGCCTCAACTCACAGGTACCTTTTTGTTCCCAAAATGCTGCTTTATTTTGCAGTTCACACATTTTTTTAAGGCTATACGCTTGTGAGTTAATGAATACTTCATCTTTCTGAACATGCATTTTAGATAGAATCCAGAACACCCAGTGTTTCAGAGCTTGCAGGGACAGTTTCTCATCTGATACAAATCTACATCCTGTGTTGACTTAGTCTGAACAATGGTAGTTGACACAAGAGGTGCCACAAATTTTTTATTGACAGCTTGAGTTGGTTTCTCTGATGGTATAAGTGGAAATAATGGGTAGAAGTTTAGGCTGAGAAAGATTGGGCTATTCAGCCTGGAAGAGAAGCTGCGTGGAGACCTCAGACCAGCTTCCAGTGTCTGAAAGGGTCCAATAAGGATGCTTTAGAGGGACTCTTCATTCGGAACTGTAGTGATAGGACACAAGGGGTAATGGCTTCGACTTTAAACAGGGGAAGTTTAGATTGGATATAAGGAAGAAGTTCTTTACTGTGAGGGTGGTGAGGCACTGGAATGGGTTGCCCAAGGAAGTTGTGAATGCTCCATCACTGGTGGTGTTCGAGGCCCGGTTGGACAGAGCCTTGGGTGCCATGGTCTAGTGGGAGGTGTCCCTGCCCATGGCAGGGGGTTGGAACTGGATGAGCTTAAGGTCCTTTCCAACCCTAACTATTCTATGATTCTAAGTTAAAATAGTGCATCACGTTTCTTTTTGGAGCATGTACTGCAGGGGGGCAGCTGCAGAAATGGGGAGAATTTGAAGAGGTTTGAGTCAGAGGTTGTTCAGCCAGGAGAAGAGAAGGCTTCTTAAGGGGAGACCTTAGAGCAGCTCCAGTGCCTAAAGGGGCTGCAGGAAAGCTGGAGAGGGGCTTTGGCCAAGGGATGGAGGGACAGGCCAAGGGGAATGGCTTTAAGCTGCCAGAGGGGAGATTGAGATGAGCTCTTAGGCAGAAGCTGTTCCCTGTGAGGGTGCTGAGGCACTGGCACAGGGTGCCCAGAGAAGCTGTGGCTGCCCCATTCCTGGCAGTGTTGAAGGCCAGGTTGGACACAGGGGCTTGGAGCAAGCTGCTCTAGTGGAAGGTGTCCCTGCCTGTGGCAGGGGTTGGAGCGGTATTGTCTTAAGGTCCCTTCCACCACAAACCATTTCATGATTCTGTGATGATTCTATGAATCCCTTTCACAAATCCACTTGGCTGAAATAATGTTTCTCTTTTCCACAGAGGGAAGGACCATTTTCTCTTTCAAGAGAATTCTGAAAACATAAAGGACGTTTTTCATGCTTCTCATCACCCTCTGATTTTACCAGATGAATGTTTGAAAGTGAATACTTCAAATGAAGAAGTGTCATTTCCCATCAGTGCTGATCCTGAAGAACCTGCCCGAACAAACACTCGGGTGCTCTCTTTACATAACCCAGCTACAAAAGACCTGCTTTCAGGTTAGTATATAGTCAGCATCATCTCTTAGATTTCACCAATAGCTCTTGATATTTCAGGCACCTATTTGTGGGTAAAGACTTAAGGAAAAGTGATTCTTCACATGCGCTCACAACATTATTTCAAACAGTTAATTATAACACGAAGGTCTTTACTTAGAAACTACTGATTTGGTCTTGTTGGAAGATGGTTTGAGTATTCAGCTGAGGCAAAATGTGCCATCCTAGCAGTATGCTGCTCTGACCAGGAGAAGTAAAAGAAAAGGCAGCTCAGCTTCACAGGCTGTTTATTCATTGACATATCTGCTGAGATGGCCATCGACGGTGCCACTCATGTGAGAAAAAAGAAAACCAAAACATGGAAGGGTTTCTGTGCCTGTAACTTTTTCGGATGGAAAATGTTCTCTTTTCCATCACCTATCAGTTGGAATCTTAGAATCATAGAATCACAGAGTGGTTTAGGTTGGAAGGGACCTTAAAGCTCATCCAGTTCCAACCCCTGCCATGGGCAGGGTCACCTTCCACTAGAGCAGCTTGCTCCAAGCCCCTGTGTCCAACCTGGCCTTGAGCACTGCCAGGGATGGGGCAGCCACAGCTTCTCTGCTCTGCTCTTGTGAGACCTCACTTGCAGCAGTGTGTGCAGTTCTGGTGTCCTCAACATAAAAAAGACATGGAACTGTTGGAACAAGTCCAGAGGAGGCCATGAGGATGATCAGGGGACTGGAGCACCTCCCGTATGAAGATAGGCTGAGCAAGTTGGAGCTGTTGAGCCTGGAGAAGAGAAGTCTGCATGGAGACCTCATAGTAGCTTCCAGTATCTGAAGGGGGCTATAGGGATGCTGAGGAGGGACTGGTCGTTGGGGACTGTGGTGACAGAACAAGGGGTAATGAGTTCAGACTTAAACAGGGGAAGTTTAGATTGGTTATGAGGAAGAAATTCTTTACTGTGAGGGTGCTGAGGCACTGGAATGGGTTGCCCAGGGAAGTTGGGAATGCTCCATCGCTGGCGGTGCTCAAGGCCAGGTTGGACAGAGCCTTGGGGGCCATGGTTTAGTGTGAGGTGTCCCTGCCCATGGCAGGGGGTTGGAACTGGATGAGCTTAAGGTCCTTTCCAACCCAGACTATTCTATGATCGTATGGATCCTTCTCTTCTCCAGGCCCTTCCAAACTAAACCATTCTGTGATTCTATGATTTATTGTGTTCATAGATATTGCTTTTAAATTGCATTTGAATGCTGGGGTTTAATCCTTCTGCTCATTTCTCAGCTCTTTTGGATCAAGGCAATAAACTCCGTGATGCCATGGTTGTGTCTGCAATGAAGTCCAGCCCAGACATGGAGATTGAACTGACTGAAGTGTCTCCTTTTATAGAGAGAGATGATTTCAAAGCACCAGCCAAGTGAGTTTGGAAAGGGGGAAGTGGGATTAAGTTCCAAACCATAAATTTTGAGGCATTATCAGGAAAACTTTTGGTGATATATTTTATGATTCTCATTCAAATGGGAAATTGATTTCTACTTGTGAATAAAAGTCTGATTTTGTGGGCTGATTTTAATCATCATGTAGTAAAGCCGTGTAGTAAAGCCTTGATTTAACTCATTGAATTTATTTTCCCAGTATATTTGTATTTAGTACAGAATAATTTGCTAAGGAAATATTAGATGTTGATAAGAAAATATTAGCTGTTGATAAGGAATAAGAGCAATGGAAGGGACATAGCAAATGGAATGGTGCTTTAGCAGAGAGGAGAGGTTCTCAAAGACATTAGTGGCTTAAAGGGAGTACTTCTGTGTATTGTGGTTTACATCTCATGGTGCCAAAATACACATGAGAAGTTGAATCTCTGTCTATTCTCAGAATTACAAGTCATTATCTTCTATACAATGTTTCTCAGCTGATTGCTGAAGTGTTTGTGCCTTTTCAACCCTAAGTGAACCTTTGTTTAGTACTGGGCTTAGTAAAAGTTCTCAATACAGTGGAATTTAGAAGCATTAAGACAAATGCCTGGTTTTTAGAGGAGAAACTTCAATACTTTGGGAAAAACGGGAATATCGGCTTTTGTTCCTCTGTCAACCAGAAAATCACATCATTGCCTTGACAGTCACTGATGCTGTTGCAAACACAGTTTGAATCATTTCTACTCTAGCTACTCCAGTTTTAAAAATAGAGGATTTTGGTCTTTCCAGGAAAAACTGATAGACCATCATTTAGAAAAATCTCACTTGTCTTTCTCCTGCTCTTGATCTTGTTTGCAGCAGCTCTGCTTATGGCTGGACTCAATGATTTCCAAGCTAAATATTTCCATGGCTCTGTGAGACATTGCAAAGTATGAGATTTGGATGTGACTTGCAGCAGGCTGCAGGGCTGCGGAAGGGGTTTGTGTATCTAGAGATTTAGATACAAACTGGGGAAGGTTGTCCATAACCTTTTGTTTTTATCCTGGATGGATTAATCTTGAACATGCCTTTATATCTTTATTTGTCCTTTTACTCTCTGCTGCAATCACTGTTATCCAGGAGCCCCAAAGGCTTGAACTCAAGTTTTCTGCTCACTCCTGAAGATCCCCATCCCCTTTCTTTTGAAGTTTCTCGTCAGCAACTTGATCTGAACTCTGAAGAGGCAGCAATTGAGCTACTCTTGGGCAGGTGAGTGGGATGCACTGAAGGTTACTCCAAAATAGTCCTTGTTTGACCACTTTATACTGAAACATGTCTCTTGACTCTTCGAGTTCTCCACATTCCTGGAAATGAAGCCGTGATGTAAACATGTGCAAGTGGTGAGGGTGTTTTATACCTTGGCTTGCACTAAATTTTAGCAGGCGATACCTCAAAGTCCCTTGATAAAAAAGTGATGCTAGAAAGATTAACGTGACAACCGCAATACCTCAAAGTCCCTTGATAAAAAAGTGATGCTAGAAAGATTAACGTGACAACCGCGATACCTCAAAGTCCCTTGATAAAAAAGTGATGCTAGAAAGATTAACGTGACAACCGCGATACCTCAAAGTCCCTTGATAAAAAAGTGATGCTAGAAAGATTAACCATGATAGTTGATAAAATGAAGTTATTTGGTGGTTGGAACTGTTGTGTCCTAAAATGTTTAAAAGTGCATAAAACAAATACAATGTTTCTTTGAAGAACCTGCAGTCTTTAAATTAAAAATTGGGAGAACCAGTAGTTATCTTTAATCTTTCTCCAAATATTAAATTGAGCTTTTTCTCTCATTTTGTGTAGCAAGAAAATAAGCAATACTTCTAACAGTGTCCCAGTCAGGGTTATAATCGAATCCCAGACTGGTTTGTGTTGGAAGGCGCCTTTAAGCTCCTCCAGTTCTAACTCTCTGCCATGGGCGGGGACACCTTCCCCTAGAGCAGCTTGCTCTGAACCGCATCCAACCTGTCCCTGAACACTGCCAGGGATGGGGCAGCCACAGCTTCTCTGGGCCAATATAGCACAAATCCCATATAAAATACAACAGGAGGGTCAGGATTCATGAAATACTGGCTGCAGAACTTACAACACTAAGTTATGTTCCTTTTTCTTGTCTCCACAGTGCTGATTTCTCCACTGTGCCTTTCTGGGATCGGACGGGTTCCCTTTGGGATTCTCTGTCTCTTGGCAGTGAGGTGTATGACAGCGAACTCAATGATCCCCATTATGACCAGAGTCTGCTGGAGAGTCTTTTTTACACAGCTCCTGTAAGTGGAGATTTAAAGGCAGGTGCTTGATATGGAGTCCCTAAGGGGGAGAAAACCAGAAATCTCCAAAAAAACAATGAAAATCAATATTATAAGGCTGATATTAAATATCGTACAGAAGCTTCTGAGAACATTGCTTAAAATTACTATTATTAAAGAAATACTATTAAGGCTATGAAGGCAAACATGGAGTGTGGAGGTTGCTGGGATTGAGGCTGTCCATGAAGGCTTTTTTCTTTTAAACCTCTGAAAACTTTTGATCCAGTTTGAATTGTTTCAACTGATTCAATCCCCCAGCTGGCTTTATTTTATGTATCATGACCATTATGTACCTTTCTTGACAACCAGCTTTGACTTCTTACTTCATGTGCATTATTTCTGTTGCAGAAATCTGATTCCAGTTTAAGTGATTTGCTCAGTGATGATGATGATGTAAACTCCTCCAAGAAAGTAACCAAGGCGCAAACTCACAAGAACACCGATCCAAGGAATCCTCAGAAGGATTCTAATGCCTTTGATCGGGATCAGAAAGTGACAGAAATTGTACCCAGGTAATTTAGTGACTTGTTTTGCAGCATCTTGCTCATTGTAAGTTAGTGTTAGCGATAATGACATGATGTTATCATGCTCTGTCATGGTCACACAATTCATTGAATAACCCTTTTGGCTTGGAATGTTAGCATCGCTGGGAATGCTGGAGCATCAGCATCACCCAGGAATTGCTGTTTGTTAAAGAAGCAATTGAGATGCAGTTAGTTAAAATCATGAGTTTACAAAAAACGTAATCATAGAATGGTTTGGGTTGGAAGGGACCTTAAAGCTCCTCCAGCTCCAACCCCTGCCATGGGCAGGGACACCTTCCACTGGAGCAGCTTGCTCCAAGCCCCTGTGTCCAACCTGGCCTTCAACACTGCCAGGGATGGGGCAGCCATAGCTTCTCTGGGCACCCTGTGCCAGCGCCTCAGCACCCTCCCAGGGAAGAACTTCTGCCTAAGAGCTCCTCTCAGTCTCCCCTCTGGCAGCTTAAAGCCATTTCCCTTGGCCTGTCCCTCCAGGCCCTTGTCCAAAGCCCCTCTCCAGGTTTCTTTCCTGCGGCCCCTTTAGGCACTGGGAGCTGCTCTTTCCTTTCTCCTGAAGTAATAATCTTTGTGTGACCTTCATGAGAAATTAATCCCTGTGCTGAAAATCACAAACTCCAGACCAGCTCTGTGCATTTCTCTGGCCTTCTGTAGCTACCAGATACAAAGTAACTCCCATCCTGTTATCTGCCTTTGCACAATGGCTCTCTATGTATGAAACCTGCGTGTGCTTTCCACGGACTGAGTTTGCATCAGCAGAGTCTGTTTCTCTGCTGATTTGTGTTCTCTCCTATAGCTGTAGTAAATAAACCTCTCTTCTGACCTGATCTAAATTACATTCGCTTTTCTCCATGACAGAACCAGTAAACATGTCCCTAAAAATCCAGCTATTGAGCTTTACTGGTTCAATACCACTTAATGTTTTATGATTTTTTTTTTTTTCCTAATTCAGCTCCAGACATTTTTTTCTGCAGCTTTTCTTACAGCTGCTCCTTTTTTTGCATTCAGGTAAAGTTCATCTCTCCATAAGTACCAACACAATCCCATTTACAAGTCAGATCTTATAAATAATTGCGAGTGAATTGCTGTTCCTCTGCAGCAGCAACTTGTCTCTGTGTGTCACTGTGTCATCTCCTTTTCCTTGTATTTGACATTAAATAAAGCTTTTCTTTTTGAAGAGTTTGACTGCTTAAGATTTATCCAAAACTTCAACAATGTGGAACGTGGGCTTTTTATTTCTTCTTTTCCCTCTTATGTACTTCAGCTATTGTATATTGTAAGATTTCTGTTACAGAGACCACCAGATTTGTTGTAAAATACATTTAAAAACCATTCTTTTTAATGAACCATGAGCAGTATTTAACTAATATCCCACCAAGCTACAATATTCCTTTCATGGGGTCATTCCTGTAGTGCTGATTCTCTGTTTTCTCTCTCCAGCCACTTTCCTACCAGACCACTTGCTACTCCAGAAGATCTTATAGAAGCTGCTCACATCACATCCTTGGGTGCAGACAGGTTGGCATTGCTGGAGCGAATCCATCTGGCCAGAGTCATCATTGAAAGCTTGAAAATCCCTCCTGAGAGCATCCAGGTCTCACCAAGAAAGAAAGGTGTTATGGGGAAGCCTCCAAGGCCTGCAACAGTTAACAAGTGGTAAGGAAGATTGTTTCTCACCAGCTGGATACTTGTGCCTTCAAGATAGGTTCCTCTGAGGTCTGTGTGTACTCCAGTACTCCAGGATTCTGAGGTCTTCCCATTTCTCTGCTCTGCCTTCCAGTACCAAAAGTGGCTGACAAGAAAGCTGGAAAGGGGTTTTGGACAAGGGCCTGTAGGAACAAGGGGAAATGGCTTTAACCTGCCAGAGGGGAGATTGAGATGAGCTCTTAGGCAGAAGCTCTTCCCTGGGAGGGTGCTGAGGCGCTGGCACAGGGTGCCCAGAGAAGCTGTGGCTGCCCCATCCCTGGCAGTGCTCAAGGCCAGGTTGGACACAGGGGCTTGGAGCAAGCTGCTCCAGTGGAAGGTGTCCCTGCCCGTGGCAGGGGTTGGCACTGCATAAGCTTTAAAGTTCCTTGCAACCCAAACCATTCCATGATTTTGTGGTTCTCTCAGAACACAGTATACCATGGGCTTTGGAAAATTAGAGATGTGGATAATTTATCCTGACATGGGTTCGCTTCAGGTTGTGCTTTATCAGGGATTTTGGGAAGGTACAAACGTGGTTTGTGCATAGCAAATCATTGAAACACAAGGGGTATTTTTTGAACAGAATCTGACATTTACACAATCTATTGAAGTAATTAACAAAATAGGTACTTCAGTTATTCTAAAGAAGTAGAATAACAGTAGACTGTGAGTATGCCTCTTGCCTCTGTGCTCACTTCCATTATGTCCAGTAGCTTTTCGATGGATTCTGATCATCCATTCCCTTTTTAACTCACAGTACCTTCTTTGTTGAGTACCACTTTCCAGTGGGAGCCTCCAGGGATGAAAAAGGACAGATCTCCATAACAACAGAAGTTACTCGAATAGCTTCAAGTAAAATCACAGATGATGGTAAGAACATTATTTTCCCCCTTTTTATTAGTTTTGTTGAATCTTTCATCTCTTAGAAATTGTTTAGTAGCATTTTCTCTGTACTCTCTTTGCTCCTGTATGATTTGTGGCACCTCTGCCAGCAGACTGCAGGTCAATAAGCCCATTCCTTCATGTCAATAGAAACCAAATATCCTTTCTGCTATAGTATGAGGATGATAAAGTACTTTTAGAGATACTTACATCTCAAATAAATCGTTTTCCCAGATGTTTTAGTATGTCATGTGACATCTGCAGGAGCTCACAGTGCTGGATCTGGGAGATCTTGAGACCTGTGCTCAAATCAATCAACGTTAATCTCTTTACTGGGCATCACCAGTGTTTGTATCTCTGAGAACAAGCGACAATCTGTTTCCTCAGTGAGCAGAGAATGCTGGATGAACAAGATCCTTTTTTCCCTGTCTTCCCAGCAACTGGAATTCTGGGGTTACTTTCTAATGCCTCTCCCATAGGGTCATTCATTGGCTTTGCATCTTTGTAGGTGGCTCTTGAGAAATCTGGGGGGAATTCTGAGTTCTCTATTTGTGTCCAGCCAAAGCATCTAATTCTGCTGAACCTCAGCTCTTTGTACTAAAGAAATCACACAGCCTCCTGCCCTGGATTCCAGCTTTTTGGAACTCTGAAAAACAGATAGGGCTGAAAGTAACTTGAAGAAGCCATCAAGTCCATCCACTGTGCCATTCTCTTTCCTTATTGCTCTTTATTTCAGTTATTGAGATGCCCAATGGGAAAGATTCCATAGCCATTCCAGGCAAGGTGTAAAAGTGCTGTGCTTCCTGTTGGAGAAGTTTCCTCCTGTCTAACTGGAGTGTTTTGACATCACAGGAATGCTTTATCCATCTGAGCAAGGCAAAATTGATACTCTATGTTCTTGCTCTTCTATTTTCTAGGCTAAACACCAATTCATTGAGTCTTTTCTTGCAAATATTACTTTTCTCCTGAACCTGTGAGGATTCTTATAGCTCAGCTTTGACTATCTCAAGATAGGTCTTGGAATATATTGCTTAAAATGAGACAGGGTTCTGCAGGTGAAGAAGGGAATGTTTAACTGCATGCTGGGATGACAGAAACTTGGTATCAACTTCACACTTGAGATGCCGTTATAATACTAATTTTGTTGTGTTGCTCAGCAGAGGGGCTGACAAGAAACCTGGAGAGGGGCTTTGGACAAGGGATGGAGGGACAGGCCAAGGGGAATGGCTTTAAGCTGCCAGAGGGGAGACTGAGATGAGCTCTTAGGCAGAAGCTGTTCCCTGGGAGGGTGCTGAGGCGCTGTCCCAGGGTGCCCAGAGAAGTTGTGGCTGCCCCATCCCTGGCAGTGTTGAAGGCCAGGTTGGACACAGGGGCTTGGAGCAAGCTGCTCCAGTGGAAGGTGTCCCTGCCCATGGCAGGGGTTGGAGCTGGAGGAGCTTTAAGGTTCCTTCAACCCAAAGCAGTCTGGGATTCTATAATTTAATAGGTTGAAACCTCAAGAGATTCATATTGAGGGTTTCAGCTCTTCCTGCTTCAGCTCCCAGCCTTGCTTGATCTCTGTGCTCATGCGCACTGTGTGTTTGACCATCCTTCTCAGAAGTGCTAGCCCTTTCCTTCACACCTTCTGATCTTCATGGGTCTCTTCTCACCCTGCATTCTCTCTGCAGAGACTGATGTTTTGGCTGTTCCTGATCCAGCTCAACAGACAGGTTAGCTCTGAACCCAGCTGGGAGCTCACACAACTCTCTCTTCCTTGCAGTGGTGACATTCCAGCAGCGGTTTGTGTTCCCTGTCCGCTTTGGTGGAGCGATGATAGAGCACTGGTGGAGCTCTGCTCTTGCTTTTAAAATCTACATGAGAAAAAGCACACAGAAAAAGGTACGGAGTAAAAGTTGTTTCTATTTTCTGTATTGAAAAACAAAGAAATTCTTTGCATTTCTATTTCCTCCAAACACTTACACAGGCAGCAGTGGCTTTTCTAAGTCTTCTGCAATGCTTCATTATAATTGCTGACAACTTGACTGTCAGAGACAAAACAAAGTGGTGTGGCTTGACTGAGCTACTTCTTAATCAACCCTTGCCAGGTATTATGAAGGGAAATGACATAATGTGCAGATCCTGAAAGTTGGACTGATTGCTGTTCAGTCTTGTCACCCAGCTAAAGGATTGTCTGAGTTTGAGACAGACAGGCAAAAAGAAATTGTCCTTCATCTTTATCCTTTATCTTTCAGCCTTCTAGTAGCTAAAGGGGTTGTAAGGAAACTAGAGAGGGGCTTTGGACAAGGGCCTGTAGGGACAGGCCAAGGGGAATGGCTTTAACCTGCCAGAGGGGAGACTGAGATGAGCTCTTAGGCAGAAGCTCTTCCCTGGGAGGGTGCTGAGGCACTGGCACAGGGTGCCCAGAGAAGCTGTGGCTGCCCCATCCCTGGCAGTGTTGAAGGCCAGGTTGAACACAGGAGGTTGGAGCAAGCTGCTCTAGTGGAAGGTTGGGAGCAGATGAGCTTTAAGATCCCTTCCAACCCGAACCAGCCTGGAATTCTATAATTCCATGATTTAAAACTTATCTCCTGCTTTTTAAGCCTATTGAATCATTTTAATCATTAGTCCAAATCAAGTACAGCAATGTAGAATGATGATATAGAATCATAGAATAGTTAGGGTTGGAAAGGACCTTAAGCTCATCCAGTTCCAACCCCCTGCCATGGGCAGGGACACCTCCCACTAAACCACGGCACCCAAGGCTATGTCCAACCTGGCCTTCAACACCACCAGCGATGGAGCATTCACCACTTCCCTGGGCAACCCATTCCAGTGCCTCACCACCCTCACAGTAAAGAACTTCTTCCTCATATCCAATCTAAACTTCCCCTGTTTATGTTTGAACCCAGTATATGATACAGAATAATGTGGATGCCGCAGATATCATTACTGTGCCTAGAATAAGTACCGTGAGATGTGAGATCCTGTGGGGCTTGTCCATTTAGGGGGAAAAAGAAATATCTTTCTTTTCTCTAAAAATATTTGCTTTCATCACATCTGCATGTGATGAAGGCAGTGAGAGGTCTTAACTCAGCTCATGGTTTATTGTAACCAACACCAAGGATATCTGCCCATCTATTACAGGAGCTTTTCTTTTAATGGGTGAATAAATCACCTCTAAGTATGGATATTTGGCTCAGTGTTAGGATTTGGCATGTTCATTTTTGCATTAGTCCGGAACTGTTTGCAGTAGGTAATGGAAGAATTTTCCTTCCTGTTGTCCTGGTGAGGCTTGAAAATGGACTAAGGGAAACTTTCCTACAAATCCCTATTGGAACAACTAATGGTAGAGTAGTGGGGAGGGTGAGTGCCTGAGCATGACTTCCCAGAAGACTTTCCTTTCACATTATGCCCTTAGTTCCTTAAAGCTGACAGAAATCTTACAAAGTGGATTCTTTTTCTGCCCTCAGCCAGTGGCCATTGGCTCAGCTGCGCTTCAGTTATGCCAGGTTGTTCAGTCAGAGCTGCTCACTGTCAGCTGTGAAATACCTGTGGACAAAGAGGGAGATCAGGCACAAGTTGGGCCACTAAAGGTATGTGTTTTACCAGGTAGAGTTGGAGTTAAAGACCACTTTTGGCTGCATATTCTCTCTTCTTTTAATTCTCCCTCCTCTTTTTTCCTCTCTTTGATTTAATTTGGAGATCTCAGGGATGAAGGTTTGTAAGACCAATACAAGATACCATGAACCTTTTCCTTTCCTTAGGGTTTTGGAGAGATACTGTTAACCTCCTGCATGTCTAATGATGCTGCTGTGTGATGTTCCCCTGGCTGCTGGGTAAAACAATATCAATATGTAGGCCTTGGATACAGAAACCACTCTACAGGCAGATTTTGAGCAGCACGTCCTCAGCACTGGGAGCTTTGGCTCCTGCTCCACATATGACATGAGCTGAGGTCTGTCCTGGTGCAGAGGCCTGGTGCTCCCTGTCATTTGTACCGCCTTGTCACTTCAGGAGTTACCTTCTCCAGCCCCAGTTTCTACCAGCTTACTCAGTTTAGGATTGAGAAGGAGTAACAGTCCTGCACAGCACAGTGTGAGAGAGCTGCTGGATCTGAGGACAAAGAGCTCCCTAGGTTAGAACTGAAGGGTTAAGTGAGTATTAGGGGCTATGAAACTTCTTCCAGAGAACCCATTCAGCGGAGCTGCCAGTAGAGGGGTCACAGAAGGATGAAGTGTGAAATGTAGAGGTTGGGTGTAGGAGGAGTAAAGTGAAGGCAGGGAGGAGGAATTTGTATTGTACAGAAGATGGAATGGAACAAGTTGTGAGAGGAAAAAGTGGAAGGAAGTGGTGGGGGGAATTAATGAAATGAAGTTCAATGCAAGGACTTAAGAAAGGGGAAACTGATACTTAAAGAGGACAAGGGATGTCAGCTACTGGATCCACTTTGCATTTCTTGGGTTCTTTCTGGCAGATGGCCTTGAACTTCTCATCTTTGGATGTGTTCTCTATACCCGTTAGTAGATACCATTTGGGATCTTTTGCTGCAGTATCTTGTCTCATCCCTCCTAAAACCTCCTAAGTCCTTGTGGACCTCTTGGAGCGAGCCCAGAGGAGGTCACGGAGATGCTGCGAGGGCTGGAGCAGCTCTGCTCTGGAGCCAGGCTGAGAGAGCTGGGCTGGGGCAGCCTGGAGAAGAGAAGGCTCCTGAAGGGGAGACCTTAGAGCAGCTCCAGTGCCTAAAGGGGCTGCAGGAAAGCTGGAGAGGGGCTTTGGCCAAGGGATGGAGGGACAGGCCAAGGGGAATGGCTTTAAGCTGCCAGAGGGGAGACTGAGATGAGCTCTGAGGCAGAAGTTCTTCTCTATGAGGTTATTCCTCAGGAATAACTTGTGCCATCACCCCTCATCTTCTCCATGGGATTCCTTGTAAAAATGGAGTCTCCATCTTCTTTGTAGCCACCCTTTAACTACTGGCACATGGGGATAAGGTCTCCTTGAGCATTCTATTCTCCAGCTGAACAGTCCCAGCTCTCTCAGCCTTTCCTCACACGCTGCCCAGTCCTTGGATCATCTTTGTGGCCCTCTCTGGAACCTCTCCAATCCATCCACATCTTTTCTGTCACAGTACTTTTCACCATGGCTAGGTAGGTGTTCCGTCAGCTTTGTGATTGCTTTTCATTTTTGCCTTTATTCAGCTGTAACTGTGGTTTTGTACTTCAATTATGGCTTTATTTGGTAAAACCATGTGTAGTTTATTTTGCAGTGACAGTTGTAGCTTGTAACCAGCACGTGGCGGAAGCTGAAGCCTGCTGGGTGATATCTAACACAGGTCTTGAGCAAAACGTGCAGTACCTATTCCCGATTTTGTTTCTTGCACAATGCAGGTGTCCCTAGAGCTCAGAGCCAACAACAAAGACTTCACCCACACCACTGCCCGGTCACCTATGGCTGTGCAACAAGCCCCAGTGCATGCTGTGAGAAGTCCTGGGCTGGAATTCCAGGAGCTCAACAGCAAGAGTTTAAGTCCAGGAAGCCCTCACTGCTTGAAACTTAACCACATTGACTCACAGAAGACAGGAGCAGCCACCATGAACATGGTGCAGCCACCACAGGTTGCACCAACCTCTGTAGCCCATCATCTGCTGACACAAATAGCCACGTCTGAAGAAGAGGGGTTACTGCTGCATGTGCTGCTGATGGTGCCTGATGGAAAGGATTTTGTTGCTGAAGACTATGGGCTCCCCAGCCCTTGTAATGTGTATTTAAACTGCAAGCTGCTCAGCACTGAGGAGGCAACAAGGTCTGCTGTTGTATGGGGCACAACTCAACCTGCCTTCAATTTTTCCCAGGCAAGTCACATGTGTGCTATTTAATACCGATTGAAGTGAGTTATTCCACACTGACAAACATGTCAAAGATAAGTTACTTTTATACATGCGGGAGCTTCTCTTCTTGGCTCTATCCTGTGTATTAAAACTGTTTTCAGTATCGTTTTGGCTGGGTGGCACAGTGTGAAAAGCAGCTCCTTGAGTCATCTAAATAATAAGGAAGATATTTGAAGAATGAAAGAGAAATAGTCAAGTTTAGGTTGGAACTGAAAAAAAGTTGACTTTTCTGCCATTTTGGCAAGAAAAGATGTTGTTGATGGCATCCTTATAGATTTTTTTGTTCCATTGAATCGTAGAATCCCAGACTGGTTTGGGTTGAAAGGGACCTTAAAGCTCATCCAGTCCCAGCCCCTGCCACGAGCAGGGACACCTTCCACTAGAGCAGCTTGCTCCAAGCCCCTGTGTCCAACCTGGCCTTGAGCACTGCCAGGGATGGGGCAGCCACAGCTTCTCTGGGCACCCTGTGCCAGCGCCTCAGCACCCTCCCAGGGAAGAGCTTCTGCCTCAGAGCTCATCTCAGTCTCCCCTCTGGCAGCTTAAAGCCATTCCCCTTGGCCTGTCCCTCCATCCCTTGTCCAAAGCCCCTCTGCAGCTTTCCTGCAGCCCCTTTAGGCACTGGAGCTGCTCTAAGGTCTCCCCTTCAGGAGCCTTCTCTTCTCCAGGCTGCCCCAGCCCAGCTCTCTCAGCCTGGCTCCAGAGCAGAGCTGCTCCAGCCCTCGCAGCAGCTCCATGGCCTCCTCTGGCCTCGCTCCAACAGCTCCACGTCCCTCTTGTGCTGCTGCCCCAGAGCTGGATCAGGACTGCAGGGGGGGTCTCCCCAGAGCACAGCAGAGGTTCAGGATCCCCTCCCTGAGCTGCTGCTCCCGCTCTGGGGGTGCAGCCCAGCACACGGGGGGGTTCTGTGCTCAAGCACACACTGAAGCCGGGTCATAGGGAGCTTCTCCTCACCCAGCACCCCAAGTCCTTCCGCTTAGGCTGTTCCATCCAGTCTCTCCCAGCCTGTGTGCTGGGATTACCCCAACTGGGGGACAGCACCTTGTACTTGGCCTTGATGAACTTCATGAGGTTCACACAGGCCCATGATGCATTTGTTTTAACAATACTTAGGGATTTGTGTGACTCCTTCGTCTTCGGCTGAAAGAGTGAAACATGAAAACGTAGCAGAATACATCTGAGTCAGCTGGATGAAATGATTTATCTGTTGTTCAGTAAACAGCCATTGGAAGATAAAGCAATGTTTTACAGACAGTTTATGATGTTATTTTAAATTTATCCAAATCACATGGATTTTCCTGGCTAGCTCTTTCCCAGGCCTGGCAGTTCTCTGAAACTCGTTTGACAAGTGTACATTTAATTCCTAATTTCCATTTCTATGGAGCACAATTCTGTAGCCTGGAATAATGAAGAGTTGCCAGAATGCTCTGTACTTAACGAATAGCTTCCAGTGTAGTCTGTGTACTAGTTCTGCATTAAACCTTTTCAGGTGATGCCTTTTTCCTTGACTTCCAAACACTTGGAGCGGCTGAAGAACAACGTCATGATTATTGAAGCATGGAACAAGATGGGAAGCCCTGGCTGTGACAGGCTGCTAGGATTAGTGAAACTGCCTCTGCATCAGTTCTACATCTCATTCAGGTAAACATCCTTGTTCTGTAGTTCAGTGGGTTGGGAAATATCCTGACATGCTCAGGGAAAGAAGCTCTCTTCTCTCTTCTCTCTCTTCTCTCTCTTCTCTCTCTTCTCTCTCTTCTCTCTCTTCTCTCTCTTCTCTCTCTTCTCTCTCTTCTCTCTCTTCTCTCTCTTCTCTCTCTTCTCTCTTTTCTCTCTTTTCTCTCTTTTCTCTCTTTTCCTTTTCTCTTTTCTCTTTTTTTCTTTTCTCTTTTCTCTCTTCCCTCTTCTCTCTTCGCACTTCTCTCTTCTCTTCTCTCTTCTCTCTTCTCTTCTCTTCTCTCTTCTCCCTCTCCTCTCTTCTCTCTTCTCTCCTCTTTTCTTTCTTCTCTCTTCTCTCTCCTCTCTTCTCTCTTCTCTCCTCTTTTCTTTCTTCTCTCTTCTCTCTTCTCTTTTATCTCTTTTCTCTCTTATCTCTTTTCTTTCTTCTCTTTTATCTCTTTTCTTCTCTTTTATCTCTTTTCTTTCTTCTCTCTTCTCTTTTATCTCTTTTCTCTTTTATCTCCTTTCTCTCTCTTCTCTTCTCTTTTCTCTTCTTTTCTCTCTTCTCTTTTCTCTTCTTTTCTCTCTTCTCTTCTCTCTTCTCTCTTCTCTCTTCTCTCTTCTTCTCTCTTCTCTTTTCTGTCTTTTCTCTCTTCTCTCTTTTCTCTTCGCTCTTTTCTCTTCGCTCTTTTCTCTCTTCTCTCTTTTCTCCCTTCTCTCTTCTCTTTTATCTCTTCTCTCTTCTCTCCTCTCTTCTCTCTTCTCTCCTCTCTTCTCTGTTCTCTCCTCTTTTCTCTTTTCTCTCTTCTCTCCTCTCTCTCTCTTCTCTCTCTTCTCTCTCTTCTCTCTCTTCTCTCTCTTCTCTCTCTTCTCTCTCTTCTCTCTCTTCTCTCTCCTCTCTCTCTTCTCTCTCCTCTCTCTCCTCTCTCTCCTCTCTCTCCTCTCTCTCCTCTCTCTCCTCTCTCTCCTCTCTCTCCTCTCTCTCCTCTCTCTCCTCTCTCTCCTCTCTCTCCTCTCTCTTCTCTCTCTTCTCCCCTCTCCTCTCCTCTCCCCTCACACTGTGGGTGTGAATCACGCTGTCCTCATACAGAAATACAAGTACTGTGTGAGAAATAAAGACACTGCTGCGTGAGGTTTGGTGCCAGTTTAACTTGTGGCCCTATGATGCATGAAGACTGTCAGAGATAAAAGTGATTGCACAGGAAAATGAAGCATGGCATTCCGTTGGTGATTTTCCAAGCTTGTGACTGACAAGAGCGATTTTCTTCCTGGTTATGCTCTGCAATGGATCCCATTGCTAGGGATGTTGTCAGTGTGCACAGCACAAGATAATGCTTGTATCACAAAGGGCTCTAAATACTACATGTTTTAATTGTCTTCTTATCCAGTGGTCTCTTCAGAGCTGTCTGATCTTTTTGGTTCAATGTTTTGGCTTCTTGTTCAGTCAAGTAATATAACTGCTTTAAACGATGTAAATTAAAGGAAACACTGGACAGCATTGATTCTTTCCAATGCAAAAGGTTATATATTATTATATGTTATGTAATTCATAGACTCATAGAATCCCAGCCTGGTTTGGGTTGGAAGGGACCTTAAAGCTCATCCAGTTCCAACCCCTGCCTCGGGCAGGGACACCTTCCACTAGAGCAGCTTGCTCCAAGCCCCTGTGTCCAAGCTGGCCTTGAGCACTGCCAGGGATGGGGTATATTTTGGTCAGACTAAGGATAGGTGCAAATCAGATGGTGCTGGGGCTCAGTGGCCACTACTTTGCTATTTAATAATTTGTCATAATTTGTATAATTTTTCAGTAATCCACTGCAGTTTACTTGGGATTAGCTTCAGTTATTAAAAGTTTTCACATTTCTCTGGGACACTGTCCCTGCTCCTTTACTTCCTGCCCAAATCCATCCCGAAAGATGTGTAACAGCCTCATAAAAGTATAATGTGGCTCCAGTATATTAATAGGAGGCTTGTTCCAGTTCATCCCCTTGCTCACGGATCTCTAGGCTGACTTATAACTATGTTAGCTTTTGGGAAGCTGTATTTTGTCATTGCTGAAAATAGCCTTTTCCATTTGGCAGCTCATGGAGCTGGGCTGTGTGAAGACTTCATGCACTTGAGCCAAGTTTTGGAGACAGATTTATTTCTGACTGCATTGAAAGTCCCATCTCAAATGAGCTTTGTGTGTTCGTGTTCATATTCCAATGGCTCATTCTCGCTTGCTTGTTTGTTGTGTGTTTCTTGTTGTAATCTATTCTAGAGATCCAAAGATTTCCCACCTGCTGCTTCAAGCTCAGTATCCCGTGGTGGCTGTGGACAGCTATATGCCTGTGGTGGATGTTTTTACTGGCAGCAGAAATGGAAGCCTGAGGGTCATTCTGGCAATGGGGTCAGCAGATCAAATAGTGGCACTGCAAAGGCTAAAAACTGAAGAAGGGATGGTACCTCCCATCACACAGCGACCTTCCCACTCTCTGGATCCTCCTCCTACAAAGCCTGTAATGGTATTGTTCAGTAAATTCCCATTCTTGCTGTTATGGATAAGTGAAAAGGATTTTACCAGTGGGTTCCTTAACGGAGCAGTGATCCCCAATCTCTTTTGATGGCAATTTTGTTCTATATCTAGACTCTCAGACTAGTTTGAGTTGAAGAGACCTTAAAACTCATCCAGCTCCAACCCCCTGCTGCAGGCAGAGACACCTTTCACTAGAGCAGCTTGCTCCCAGCACCTGTGTCCAACCTGGCCTTGAGCACTGCCACGGATGGGGCAGCCACAGCTTCTCTGGGCACCCTGTGCCAGCGCCTCAGCACCCTCCCAGGGAACAGCTTCTGCCCAAGAGCTCATCTCAATCTCCCCTCTGGCAGCTTAAAGCCATTCCCCTTGGCCTGTCCCTACAGGCCCTTGTCCAAAGCCTCTCTCCAGGTTTCTTATCAGCCCCCTCACATCCTCTTGTATGCCGTTTCCTAAAGAGTCATCCTTTCTATGCGGATTCCCTTTGTTTTATTAGCAGTTAGGCCAAGAAGGGGAAGACCTGCTGGAGCATGTGTTTGAGATCCATGTGGAGAGTGTGAAAGGACTCACACCGTTACAATCCACTGTCTGGGGAGAGGCCGACTGCTACGTACAGTACTACTTCCCAGTTCAAGAGGCTGGTTGCTGTGCACTGCAAGGAGCTGAATGGCAGGAGGATGGTAAGTTTCTCTTACAATCCTTATTTAGAGCATTGCTTCAGTTAAATGTTGTTTTACTTATGATACTTCTACTTAAAAGGGTGCGTGACAGCCAGAGCTTGCTGTCCTCAGATCTGCACACAACTGTACTTGGGCTGCATCAGCAAATAAACAGCCTGCTTTGATTGAGGCAGGCGACAAAGTTCCCAACAAAAAAAGGATTCCTGGTTTTGAGTCTCTTCGCATGGCATCTTTTTGTTAAAGATCCCAGAGGGCTTCCCCAGCTCATCCTTCAAAGGAGAGATTTACAGGGAATACTGACACTATATACAGCTAAATTCAACGAAGGCTTTCCATACATAGCCTCTCAAAATGCACATTTTCGTGGATACAGCAAAAGAAGACTTGCCTGGTTTAGATGGTTAGGACTATAAAGGAGTATTTAAATAATTGAATTGGAGAAAAGGACTTAGTGTTGATCTTGAGGGCTTTGAATCACTAACATGTATTTCCTCTGGAAAATACCGTCAGTAACATGGTTCCACAGCAGCTCCTCTGGACTTTATCAACTTGCAGCCACACTGAGCTGTGATTTTCCACCTGTGGCTCACAGGTTCATGGGATTGCTTGTAAAAACTCAGAAGAGCAAAGATTACAAGCAGAAAAAGGTTGAAACCCCTGAATACAACCATTTTTAACCACCTCTGCTTGACCTGTAGGCATCAAATTGAAGCCGTTCCGCACAGCAACCACTCTGTGTGTCCCTGATCCTGTCTTTAATGATGAGCATCATCATTCTTTGTTGGTTCCTGCTGATGTCCCAGTCCAGAGGCTTCTAGTCAATGCATTTATGGCACCAGGAGTGGCTGGAGGAGGAATCCAGTTTGAAGTCTGGTGCAGGTACGGAATAACATCCTATTCTTTCAGCAATACAGAGAGACACATATATGGTATTGAAAAATCTCTAGTTTTGGGATGGATATGCAATAATATGTGAAGAAATGGTGAGCTCATCAACATTTGGTGATGGATATCTGCATTTAAGATTGCGTCGAAGACATATGAGCCTTTTTCCCTGCCCCCAGGAGCACTAATTGCTCTTCTTACAACTTCTTTAAAGAATGTGTGCTCTTAGTTGGCTTTCTTCCACTTTGTTATCAGGATAGGGATCTAAAAGTTATCTATAAATGCTTGGCACATCTAAATTTTACTTAATAGCACCCTGGCAGTATAATTTCATTGGTTTCGGTTGTTTTTTTATTCCCTAATACAAGTTACTGATTACAAGAGAAACACTTTAACGTTGCAATCATAGAATAGAATCAAATAAAGTAGGAAACAAAATCAAATAGAATAGAATCAAATAAAATAGAATTCCAGACTGGCTTGGGTTGGAAGGAACCTTAAAGCTCCTCCAGTTCCAACCCCCTGCCATGGGCAGGGACACCTTCCACTGGAGCAGCTTGCTCCAAGCCCCTGTGTCCAACCTGGCCTTGAGCACTGCCAGGGATGGGGCAGCCCCAGCTTCTCTGGGCACCCTGTGCCAGCACCTCAGCACCCTCCCAGGGAAGAGCTTCTGCCTAAGAGCTCATCTCAGTCTCCCCTCTGGCAGCTTAAAGCCATTCCCCCTAATTTATTGTTTCATTTTGTGTAAATGCATTTACTTGAGCTATCCCTTTGCTATCAGGAGCCCAACTAGTGTTTGAAGACACTCAAAGGTGACTTGTCTGCAGTTGTGACAGAAATGATGATAATTTTGTCATCATCAACACACCGTGGTTGATGCTGATTTTTTATGTCTTACCAGGTATTATTACCCAAATGTCAGAGACCAGGTGGTTGCCAGAGGAACCTTGCCTTTGTCACGGCTCTGCGCCATGGTCACTATGCAGCATAGAGAAGAAATAGGAATACAGACTTTTAATCTTCCATTGGTGCCCCGGACTGAATCCTCAGAGGAATTTCATCTCAGGTCCTCAGGTAAGGAAGACTTGTGGGTTTTCACTGTATGTGGTGAAACCAGGCTCACTAGAGATAATCCTGGGGGTGGCATCCCGATGTTTGAGGGACAGTGTGCTAGAGAGGTCCCTCAGTCTGTTGTCTTGGTGGAGGTAAAGGGTGGTGATAAGCAGCAAAGATACAAAGGTGATTGTTGTATTAGAAACTAGAAAAGCATCTAAATCTTCCCTCTTCTGGTTTAAAGCACATCCCCCAAAAAAACTGTGCCAGGGTCTCACCACTCCCACAGTAAAGACCATTTGCCTTATATCCAACCTAAATCTCCCCTGTTTCAGTTTGAACCCATCACCCCTTGTCCTATCCCTACAGTCCCTGATGAAGAGTCCCCCTTCAGCCTCGCTGTAGCCCCCTTCAGACACTGGAAGCTGCTTTCAGGTCTCCACGCAGCTTCTCTTCTCCAGGCTCAACAGCCCCAATGTTCTCAGCCTGGCTCCATACGGGAGCTGCTCCAGCCTCTGATCATCCTTGTGGCCTCCTGTAGAATTGCTCCAACAGCTCCATGTCCTTCTGATGCCTACCAGAACTGCACAGTGTGGTCTCCCCAGAGAGCTGCTGCTCACGTTCTGGGGATGCAGCCCAGGACATAGTTGGCTTTTTTTTTTTGCATTAATAGAGTAAGTTCTGCATTAGGAGATACAACTAAGCCTTGATTATATTGGATGTAACTATCAAAAGCTGACCATTTCCTTTCTTTCCTTCATTTCATCCAGGCTTGCTGGACGTGAGTGTGCGATACCAGCGATCCATGAGGACAGCAGCAGGAGGAACTGCTCGAGCTGTTTCTCTTGCTGTACAGATACACAGAGCAGCTGGTTTGCAAGCAACAGCGAGGTAAAGCCTGAGTCAAAAAGGAAGGGTTTTTTCTCTTAAAATAGCTTTAACAGGAGGCAGCAGGCTGAGACATTAGATAAGAACAAATTGGAATTGGCCAGCTTCCCCTCTGCAGAGCCTGGGACTCACACTGGGTTCTCATCAGAAGTGAAAATAACTTTATAAAGAACATCAGTGGTTATTTTTGTCCCTGAAGCTGCAGTACAGTGTGATAGCACTTGTTCTGCAGAAGGATGGAGATTGGAAGGGCACATTTGTCTATACCAAAGGCGGATATAAAAATTGACAGATACAGAGCGATACCTATTTGGGCACTGGATCTGGGTGTTACTGATGTAAGAGCCAGCTGAGATTGCTTTCCTTGAATTTCACTGTGGAAACATCAATAAATTATCTAGTAAATGAAACGTGTTCCATTTCACCAGAAGGCTGCTGCTCTAAGTGCATGGCTTGACCTGAACTGAGTTCCAATAGGTGATTTTCAAGAATTAAGAAAGGGCTAGAAAAGAGGGAGTCAATTCCATAAGAGATGAGTGGCTCCTGTCATTCTAGAGCAGTGCCCACTGACCCTTTCTCCATGTTGTTGAGCTCCTGATCCATCTTAATTCCAGTGGGCTGGTTGAGGATCATTGCCATATGGTGCTTGGAGCAGTAAAGAAACTGGAGGATGCTGCGAGGGCTGGAGCAGCTCTGCTCTGGAGCCAGGCTGAGAGAGCTGGGCTGGGGCAGCCTGGAGAAGAGAAGACTCCTGAAGGGGAGACCTTAGAGCAGCTCCAGTGCCTAAAGGGGCTGCAGGAAAGCTGGAGAGGGGCTTTGGACAAGGGATGGAGGATCAGGCCAAGGGGAATGGCTTTAAGCTGCCAGAGGGGAGACTGAGATAAGCTCTGAGACAGAAGCTGTTCCCTGGGAGGGTGCTGAGGCGCTGGCCCAGGGTGCCCAGAGAAGCTGTGGCTGCCCCATCCGTGGCAGTGCTCAAGGCCAGGTTGGACACAGGGGCTTGGAGCAAGCTGCTCTAGTGGAAGGTGTCCCTGCCCATGGCAGGGGATGGAGCTGGATGAGCTTTAAGGTCCCTTCCAATACAAACCAGTCTGGGATTCTATGACCTGAGAAGCACCTGTGTCTGTGTTACTTGTAGATAATTCCATCTGCTGATTTCACCTCCTTTTGCTTGGCAGTACTGGTCTCTAAAAATAATTTGGTTTTGCCTTTGCTTCCTTCTAAAGCAGGTTCTCCTGCAGTTGCCCTACAGCTTTTTCTGCAGAGGGGGTATGTTTAAAGAGGCTGACTACTTTCTCAACCACCCTGGTCTCAGATCCTGACAGTGATAAGAGCTCAGCCACCAGTGATGAACCTTGTGATAGTTACTCTCACCATTTAATATCTGTTTCTAGGATGTTCAGATGACAAAAAAAATGGTAAAAGATAATATCCAGTGAGAACCCACATCTGTTTTGACTTAAAATATCCACTGGTTTTTCCCATGTCTTCTCCATAAGGACTTACAACTTTTGCTTTAATTCTGTTGGTTCCTAGATACCTTGTACGTTATATTAATTCCCTTTCTTCTGTTTTCTTTATATCCAAAATAAAGAGCTGTGGCACAAAAGAACCCTTCCCTCCAGTACTATGCCGGTGTGGGAGTCAATGCCTATGTCTCTGTGCACCTCTCCTTCCAACCTGAGGCAGAGAGACGCCACACACGAGCTGTGGCTTGTTCCTTCTGCCCTGAGTTTGAGCATCACATGGAGATTCCCTGTAACCTCATCATTCAGAAGAGCAGTGGAGAAGCCTCTTGTCTGGGGGAAGTCTTGCAGTCTGCTGATATCATCTTCTCTATATACCATCAGAGCACCAAGTCAGGTAAGGAGAAGTTTACCTTGATTGCAAGGACTGAATATTGTTGCAGAATCATAGAATGGTTTGGGTTGGAAGGGACCTTAAGTCTCATCCAATTCCACCCCCCTGCCAGGATCTTTAAGGTCCCTTCCAACACAAATCATTCTGTGTTTCTATAAATGAAATACAGAAGTTATATAAATTCTAATATGAATTGTAATAGAATTTAAATGAAATATAGACTTGGAATAGTCTCTATTCCGAACTAAAATGAAGGGGACTGGATCACGTCTTCAATACCTAAAGGGGTCTTGCAAGAAATTTTTACAAAGGCCTGTAGGGACAGGCCAAGGGGAATGGCTTTAAGCTGCCAGAGGGGAGACTGAGATGAGCTCTGAGGCAGAAGCTCTTCCCTATGAGGGTGCTGAGGCGCTGGCACAGGGTGCCCAGAGAAGCTGTGGCTACCCCGTCCCTGGCAGTGCTCAAGGCCAAGTTGGACACAGGGGCTTGGAGCAAGCTGCTCTAGTGGAAGGTGTCCCTGCTCGTGGCAGGGGTTGGAACTGGATCAGCTTTATGATCCCTTCCAACCCAAACCACTCTGTGATTCTATGATGGAAATATTCCCTTACAGTTTCTCTAGTTTCAGTGGTGCTGCAGCATGTCCTTAATGTGCACTGGCAATGCCAACAGACAAGTTTTATTCATACCCCTGTTTCTCACTCATTTTGCTCTGATATGTTCTGAGCAATTTGTGTTGACTTTTGTCCTTTTTTCATGAGTTAAAAGTGTTGTGAGAATGGCAGCTGAGGTTTTCCTGTTGAAGCAATACTTCTGAGTCCTGTCTTCCAGTTTGATGCGTTTGCACAACTATTTCTTTTCCAGCTGCTGACAAATTGGCACCTCGGACATCAAGAGATTGTCTTCTTGGGACAGTCACAGTTCCAACCAGGGACCTGCTGAGAAGAAGATCAGGTAACACAGCAGTGTTAAGCTGCTGACACTCTGAATAAATGCTACTATAATTCCTTAAAACAATTTTCATTACCATTTTGGGTTTTCTGGTAGGTTTGTTTGTATTTTAGAGTTCTTTCAGACATTGCACATGTTGTCTTTAAAAAACCTGTATTAGAAGACTTACATGAAAGTTGTTGTTTGAAGATCTGGTTTTAGGGTATAAGGTGTATAGTAGCTGAATCACAGAATCCCAGACTGGTCTGGGTTGGAAGGGGCCTTAAAGCTCGTCCAGTTCCAACCCCTGCCATGAGCAGGGACACCTTCCACTAGAGCAGCTTGCTCCAAGCCCCTGTGTCCAACCTGGCCTTGAGCACTGCCAGGGATGGGGCAGCCACAGCTTCCCTGGGCACCCTGTGCCAGCGCCTCAGCACCCTCCCAGGGAAGAGCTTCTGCCTAAGAGCTCATCTCAGTCTCCCCTCTGGCAGGTTAAAGGCATTCCCCTTGGCCTGATCCTCCATCCCTTGGCCAAAGCCCCTCTCCAGCTTTCCTGCAGCCCCTTTAGGCACTGGAGCTGCTCTAAGGTCTCCCCTTCAGGAGCCTTCTCTTCTCCAGGCTGCCCCAGCCCAGCTCTCTCAGCCTGGCTCTGTAGGAGAATTAATATTCTAAAGCTACCATGAAGAAATTTAACTCTATCCCAGCTAAACCCAGCCCAATGCCTTACTTCTTTATTCAGTGCTGTTTATTTTCTACCTTAAGATGAACAGTCCAAGAATTGTAGTGTTCAATGGAGGACCAGTAATTGCTTTTCAGGTGTCAAAGCTGGAAGCAGAGGATTAGATGAGTTAGGAAGCAGCAGGATTAATGTTTTTAAAGTAAATTTAAAACAACTTCTCTATGTAGTGTTTGTGATGATTATGTCTTGTAATAATGATGTTTTCATTACTGCCTTGGTTATTTCTGCTTTAATTTCTGTGTAGTCATTGTTTTCTTCAACATGAAATTTGGGGCTTATTTTTAGTGGCAAGAGAGGAGGAAAACAATGAAAATGTCTGATTTTGTAGTTGGAGATTCATGTGATCGAATTTCATTGTGAACTTGAGTATCATTAATGAAATGGAGAGGAAAATGCCTTTGGGATCACAACTACTGCTGAGGTTTCCTGAGGTCTAACAGTTTGCGGTTGTTTCAGGGTAGAATTTACTGGCCAAATTCCATATTTCACAAGAAACAAACAGCCCCAGGACTGGTCTTTGACCAGTGACCAGAGAGGGGAAAAATCTTTCCTGATACTTTCAAAAGGCTGGATAAGTCTAATTCTGCTCTCTTTTTCCTGAAGGTATTTCAGGCTGGTACCCAGTTACCCTGCCTGAAGATGTCATGCCTCCTCACTGCACAAGCATCATGCAGGCCATCATGGGAGGACTGGAACTCTCTGTCACCTTTGCTCATCAGGATGACAGGGAACGTGTTTTGGAAGCTGCTAAGCTCTTGGGATGGAACAGTGAGGAGATCCATAAGGATTGCACGGATGACAGTGATGAGTGGGATCAGGGTGCCCAGCCAGTGACTGTGACAATCTCAACCCCAAGAGTATGGCTGCCCATCCACATTTTGCTGCTTGCAGGCCAGACACACCTGAACAAAAGCAATTATTGCTACCTGAGGTATAAAATGTATAACCAGGAAGCCACTTGGACTGTGCTTAAAAGGCCAAAACTGAGTGATGACACCAAGAATGTTACAATAAACTTCAAGAAACCAAACAAGGTGATGCTCAGAATGAGCCATGGGCTGCTTTGGTTCCTCAGAGAGGAGAAATTAGAAATCCAGGTGTGGTGGGCATATGGGAAAGAAAATGATGTGGAAAGACCACTTGATACAGATCGTCTCATTGGATCTGCCTATGTTGACCTTGCAGCATTAGCAGAGAGGTCAAGGAAAACGATAAGTGTCAGTGGTAAGTTCTAAAGAACATTGTCATGTTTCATCACTCTTTATCGATGTTTTAGTTCAGTTACTTCTCTAAGCACTTCAGGAAAAACAGATGCAGTTTTGGTTTGTCCTGTGTGCACCATAGAGTGATAGAATGGTTTAGGATGGAAGGGACCTTAAAGCTCATCCAGCTCCAACCCCCTGCCACAGGCAGGGACACCTTCTACTAGAGCAGCTTGCTCCAAGGCCCGTTCAACCTGCCCTTGAGCACTGCTGGGGATGGGGTCTCTCCTGTAATGAGCTCTAGGAAGTTTTCCAAGATCCTCTTTGTCCTTTGGCTTGCTTAGCTGGTTCTTTGTGGGTTCTCTTGCAGGGGTTTATCCATTGTTCAGATGCAATGCTGCAGACCTAGCAGGAGCTGCTGTACGTGTTCACATCGTCCTTTCTACCACTTCTGCTCTGCCCAGCAGACTTCACTATGCTGAGGAGTACAGCAACAGTGAAGATGAAGGCACAGAGAAGGCACCTGCTGTGAGCCAACAGGTCTCTGAAGATCAGAGTCACAAACTGGATGTTGTAAGTTCAGAAACCACCAGTGGCAAACCACAAGAAGAAGTAGATGACGTGATGTTGCTGGAAAACACAGTTGCTGTCAATATCCTTGTGGAAAGAGCAATGCATCTGAGTTTAAAAGGTAACATCACCACCTCCAAAGGTTTATTTCCCTTTTTTCTTCCTGGGATCTGTACAGAACAAGTACGGCTGAATGGAACAAGTTAAAAACTAATTCTCAGACTTACTCCAGCTCAGTGAAGGGATGTGATGGGTTTGAACTTGGATTCATAGTGCTGTAACCCCAAGAGCATTGACTGCATTGTGCAAAGTACAGGAGAAGCAGGAGGTTAAACTGTTCAGCCTCTATTAATAAAATGATGCTGCGAGGGCTGGAGCAGCTCTGCTCTGGAGCCAGGCTGAGAGAGCTGGGCTGGGGCAGCCTGGAGAAGAGAAGGCTCCTGAAGGGGAGACCTTAGAGCAGCTCCAGTGCCTAAAGGGGCTGCAGGAAAGCTGGAGAGGGGCTTTGGCCAAGGGATGGAGGGACAGGCCAAGGGGAATGGGTTTAAGCTGCCAGAGGGGAGACTGAGATGAGCTCTGAGGCAGAAGCTCTTCCCTGTGAGGATGCTGAGGCGCTGGCACAGAGTGCCCAGAGAAGCTGTGGCTGCCCCATCCGTGGCAGTGCTCAAGGCCAGGCTGGACACAGGGGCTTGGAGCAAGCTGCTCTAGTGAAAGGTGTCCCTGCTTGTGGCAGAGGGTTGGGACTGGATGAGCTTTAAGGTTCTGTCCGACCCAAACCATTCTATGGTCCTAAGAAAATCCAAATTATAAATAATAATACAGTGCTCACTGTTGCAGATGAGAGCTGAATTCTGAAATGAAGCTTTATGTGGATAACTTTACCCCAAGACACTCATATCTCCAAGGCTCTTCCCAATTTGCATTCCTAGTGTGTAATCAATGTGTAAAGCTGCATTGCTCGTGCTATCTGGAGACTGCCAGACACAGCAGTGAGGAAGGGCAGTGTTAAGTGCAGAGCAGTCTGAGCTCAGCCAGGCTTGACACACTGCTTCCTGCTCTGCAGAGCAGGAATTAGAGTTGGGAGGCTCATCACTTTGCTGAGGGGCACCAACGAATTGTTCTTTGCTTTTTAATGTATGCTAAATGTATTAAACTATTCCATCCTAGCAGGATGTTTGTTTCTGGATGTGCAGTGATGTAACACACTTGATGAATTTGCAGGGGTTTGAAGCCTTTTGGTTTTCCCCTCAGGTTGCTCTCTGGGGATGAATTTCTTTGTTAAAGATGAGTTAAACCCTTTAATACATCAGGTGCTCTCCCCTTCACCTTGAGCACCTCCAACACTACATGACTCAATCATTTTGTGTCTGCTCAGCAGTTGGAGTGGTCTGATCTTGTTTGGGCCATTGCACACTGCCTAAATACAAACAGGAATAAAGAACTGACCCGAGGTGAGATTACTGGAGATGTCTCTTAAGATTCATTGTTTCACAGTCCAGGTGATACACAGGAAAGGAGCACTCAACAGCTTATGGTGTGAGAGGATCATAGAATCACAGAGTGCTTTGGGTTGAAGGGACCATAAAGCTCATCCAGTCCCAACCTGCACGGGCAGGGACACCTTCCACTAGAGCAGCTTGCTCCAAGCCCATGTGTCCAACCTGACCTTCAACACTGCCAGGGATGGGGCAGCCACAGCTTCTCTGGGCATCCTGGGCCAGCGCCTCAGCACCCTCACAGGGAAGAACTTCTGCCTCAGAGCTCATCTCAATCTCCCCTGTGGCAGCTTAAAGCCATTCCCCTTGGTCTGTCCCTCCATCCCTTGTCCAAAGCCCCTCTCCAGCTTTCCTGCAGCCCCTTTAGGCACCGGAGCTGCTCTAAGGTCTCCCCTTCAGGAGCCTTCTCTTCTCCAGGCTGCCCCAGCCCAGCTCTCTCAGCCTGGCCCCAGGGCAGAGCTGCTCCAGCCCTCGCAGCAGCTCCGTGGACTCCTCTGTTGGAGCCTTACTCCGACAGCTCAATGTCCTTCTTATGGTGGGATTAAGTCAACTATTAAGTCAAAATGCTTTTTGTAACACTGGGTATTTTCTGGTTTTGCAGCTAGGATTGCCAAATTCTATGGCCCATCTTGAGGGATAGATCAAGCATTGGAATAGGGTCTTGTGGACTGCGGTTTTGTTCCTTACCTTTGCTTCTGGCTCCTCAAACCATCAAACGGTTCTCCCGTTTCTCCCTTGAATATTCCAGTCTCTGCTCTGTGAAAGGTTCATGCAAGGTTTGCTCCCATTGTAAATACAAAGTCTTTTCATCTCCACAAATGAAAAGCAGTGTTTCCTATGTGGGGGATTTCTTTGTTAATTATGTGCTTCTAATTTCTGAACTTAGGTATTTATTTGAAATATTAACAACAAATCTGTATTTAATTCTGCATGATTTTAGGGAGTCCTTTGACAGAACGTGAAGTAACAGCCCCCAGTAGCTGTGTATCATTTGCTGTTGCTGGTGCAGATGCTCCAGTAACCACTTCAATAATAGAAAATACAGACTCACCAATCTGGGACTTTCAGCAAGAAGCAAGGTAAGTGCTGTGGGCTCGCACAGACACGTTTTGGATGTGACAGCCAGGCTAGGTGTGGAAAGGACATAGCCATTAGGAGTGCCTTCTACTTACTGGCCTGTATTCTCAGCTAAAAATGCTTGTTCCCATGTTTTACAATCACCACATTTCCTTATTGGGCAAAAAGTTGTTTGAGAATGCTTGGTCTTCAGGTTAACATGAGGAAGGACAGTTTGCTCTTAGAATCACAGCCTGGTTTTGGTTGAAGGGACCTTAAAGCTCATCCAGCTCCAAGCCCCTGTGTCCAACCTGGCCTTCAACACTGCCAGGGATGGGGCAGCCACAGCTTCTCTGGGCACCCTGGGCCAGCGCCTCAGTACCCTCCCAGGGAAGAGCTTCTGCCTAAGAGCTCATCTCAGTCTCCCCTGTGGCAGCTTAAAGCCATTCCCCTTGGCCTGTCCCTCTATCCCTTGTCCAAAGCCCTCTCCATCTTTCCTGCAGCCCCTTTAGGCACTGGAGCTGCTCTAAGGTCTCCCCTTCAGGAGCCTTCTCTTCTCCAGGCTGCCCCAGCCCTGCTTTCTCAGCCTGGCTCCAGAGCAGAGCTGCTCCAGCCCTCGCAGCATCTCCTCACCCAACACCCCCAAGTCCTTCTCCTCAGGCTGCTCCATCCAGTCTCCTCCCTGTGTTTGTGCTGGTGATTACCTCAGCTCAGGGGCAGGACCCTGCCCTTGGCCTTGTTGAACTCCATGAGGTTCATATGGTCCCACGACTCCAGCTTGTCCTGGTCTTTCTGGATCCCATCCCTTCCCACCAGTGTGTCACTGCACCACAGAGCTCAGTGTCACCAGCAAATGTGCTGAGGATGCTCAATCCCACTGTCCATGTCACCAGCAAGGATGTTGAACAGTGCTTTTCCCAATGACTGTTGTGTTTTGGCTTAAGCTTTTGGGTGTCTCAGTGTATTTCCACCCATCTGCAGTTTCCCTGTCTAGAGGAAGATGCTGCTAACTGCTGCAGGACTCATGGGTAGGTTAAGTTAGACCTGATCCGATTTCTTTGCTTTTTTCTGTATGTTTTACTCTGTTTCATGCTTAGAAGTTATGCCCTGGTTTGGGAGCAGAGGTCTAAGTTTGGCTTCACTTACTGAAACTTTATGTATTGGGAAGTTAGGTTTCTGATTCAGCCTTATCTGCAGGCACCTCCAGATGGTGAGTCACTTGACCTGTATTAGAGGCCCAGCTCTGGACAAAATTCCCTAAGGATGCCTGCTTCTTTCCAGTGACTGCCAAAATAGTGTAGGAAACATAGCTCAGACTTAGACATCTGAGCCTAAATTAGAGCAGATCAATTAACCTTTCTTGGGAGCCTCATCAGATCAAGTCATGCATGGGAATACTCGGTACTGACCCTGTGTTTGTGATCTTGTGCCTTCTCCTGTGTTCCTGCACCAGATTTGAAACTAATTCCAAAGCAGTAGGCAAAGGCATTTCCTAAACAAGGTGGAACAAGTCTGTCACAGGCAGCAAGAAGCACAGTGAATTCATTTTGACAGCCACAAATATGTAGCAGTGCCTGCACAGGAGTGGGATATTCTGCCAGAGTGCTGAGCTGGAGTTTGGCTTTAGGGGATTGATACTATAATGATTAAACCACTGAAAGCCACTGAGAGCTGAAGTTTAAGTGTTTTCTTGCAGTTTGCTTATGCTCAGAGGCAATTCTGAATTGCCTCAGAGAACTTAAAAGCTGTTCTATGTTTGACACCACATTTTCGGTTAGTTTCTTTCCACAAATCAACTTCAAGCATTGCAGCTTACGATTGACACTGCACCGTATGATTGAGTCATGAGATAAACTGGATTTCAATTTCTTCATGGGTTTATTGTCCTATCTTTTAAATTTACAAGAGTGAGAGAAGGGAAATACTTCTTGAATAAGCAAAAGCCCAAAGATGTAAAGATAGTTATGGTTTTGAGAGCTCGATAGTTTGGGAGTTTGTTGTATTCCATCCTCCTCCATCAGCCCAGAAAGAAACTGATTTCTCTGGATAGATACAATGGCACTGAAACTTCCGAGGCATTTTACTGGACTTGTTCTTTTTCCTGCTTTGTATAAAATGAGTTTTGTGCTTAACAGGTTATCCAAAGAGCTGCTGCTGGATCCACAGCAAACCTTGGTCTTCAAAGTGTGGCATAAAGCAGGTACAGTTTGTAGTGCAGTATTGAGAGGAGTGTCCTTTCTGCATCCCTGACTTGTATTTCTTAGAATCATAGAATGGTTTCCCCTCCCTGAGCTGCTGCTCATGCTCTGGGGGTGCAGCCCAGCACATGGAGGGGTTCTGGCTCAAGCTGGGTCATGGGGAGCTTCTCCTCACCCAGCACCCCAAGTCCTTCTCCTCAGGCTGCTCCATCCAGGCTCCCCCAGCCTGTGTTTGTGCTGGGATTGCCCTGACCCAGGGGCAGGACCTTGCCCTTGGCCTGGTTGAGCTCCATGAGGTTCACATGATCCCTTCTCTCTGACCTGTCCAGGTCCCTCTGGATCCCATCCCTTTCCTCCAGCGTGTGAAGTCTTCTGCTTCACCCTGTGAAGTCTAGACATATTTCAGGGGCTGTACAACTGATGTTTAGCATTCCTGAAGATGTTTTGTTTGCATGCAGTTCAAATTAATACATGGTTTATGTTGTTCTTCCCCAGAGACTGAGCGAGTGATAGGGTTTGCATCAGTGGACCTGTCTCCTCTCCTTTCTGGCTTCCAGCTCGTGTGCGGGTGGTACAATATCACCGACTTCAGTGGCCAGTGCCGAGGGCAGATCAAAGTAGCAGTTTCCCCTCTTCAAAAGCTAACTCATCTCAAAGAAGAAAGGCAGGCAAGGATCTGGAGCCAGCCACCAAGTTCTGCAGTATGTGCTTCGCTTTCCTCCCAGTGCATATCTGATCAGATCCTCATAATCAGCACTAACACTGATGAGCAAACAGCAGATTCTCAGCACTGTCATGGACCAGTCTGTATAAACGTACCAGAAACACTTAAGTCCTTCAGGATTCTGCTCTATGTTGCCATGGCCGCTGCAGACCAACACTAGTTAGAGCCCTCATTCAACCCTAGGTCATGGACATCTCGAAAGACTTCACTCCCTTGTCATTTCCTGGGTGTTTGTGGTGTTCTTTTTATTGTTAGGGGAATATTCTGCGGGGTTGGATGTCTGGGAGCCTGACATTGTTCTGTTTGCTATTTTCAGTTGCAGCTGATGCCCCAAACACTATCAAATCAGCCTGTCATTGGTTAGGAAATGTCTAATTTAGCAAAAATCTTTGCTTTTTGGAAGATTTGCTGGTTTTTGGGGGGTTGTCTTATTCTCTAGCCTTTCCAGTTGCACTGGGGAGTGATACACACATGTAATGGAGCCCCTGCACCCTACTTACCATCAGTTTACTCCTCAGTGGTGTGGGTGGAATTAACAATGTTTCCGAAATGAGAGTGTTGTGAAATGGTGCTTTGGCTCAGTGCTGGAAAGTCCTTTGGAATTGTAAAGCTTATTTAGAAACCTTCAGGTTTTGTTTGGTACCTCAGGAAGATAGTACTTTGTTTTCTCTGTTTTCTTGCTGTGGAAGACTCATGCATGATGTTCCTCTTTATTCTAGGTGAAGGCCACCATTCCAAAGTTTCCAACTAATGCTACAAGCGTTTCCAAGCAGGTGAAGACCTTGCCAAAGGATGTCAGTGCTCCAACTCGAGAGCGGTAAGTGCACTGGCTATCCAACAGTGTGATTACTTTAAGAGCTCAATAATCAACCTATCTGAAGCCTGTTTGCTCTGCTGAAAAAGCACCAAACCCTGCCAAAGGTCTTTCCTTGTGTTTAGGCTTAAAGATTGTACCAAATTTCCTTTACCAGTGTGAGGGCAGCCCAGGAGATTACCTGAGAGAGGTTCCTATGTACTAAACCCAGATGTGCCTTTTACTTCTCATTATTATTTCCCAGTTTCTTTCATTTACACCCTTTGACATAAGGATTTCCACTGTGCCATTGCTGAAACTCTCAGGTGCTTCCTCCAGGCCTTTAGCGTGAAACCACAGAATCACAGAATGGTTTGGGTTTGAAGGAAAATGGTTTGGGTTTGGGTTTGAAAGGGAAAATGCACAATAACTGATTGAGAGCTGTTGGTGTAGTTTACAGCAGGATGAGATTCCAGGTTTAAACCAGGTATATATTTAGGAGAATAATGTTTATTATCTCCAGAAATACAGGACTGAAAGAGACTTTCTGAGTCATTCTATCACTTTACCTGCTACCAAAATCAGTCATAAAATCATGGAATGGCAGGGACATCTTCCACTAGACCAGGTTGCTCCAAACTCATTCGTGTCCCTCCATCCCTTGTCCAAAGCCCCTCTCCAGCTTTCCTGCAGCCCCTTTAGGCACTGGAGCTGCTCTAAGGTCTCCCCTTCAGGAGCCTTCTCTTCTCCAGGCTGCCCCAGCCCAGCTCTCTCAGCCTGGCTCCAGAGCAGAGCTGCTCCAGCCCTCGCAGCAGCTCCATCGCCTCCTCTGGCCTCGCTTCCAACAGCTCCACGTCCCTCTTGTGCTGTTCCCCAGAGCTGGATCAGGACTGCAGGGGGGGTCTCCCCAGAGCGCAGCAGAGGGGCAGGATCCCCTCCCTGAGCTGCTGCTCCCGCTCTGGGGGTGCATTTCACTGATGTTGGCTATCCATAGCTGTCAGACTTTTCATAATTAGAGATTTCGCCCTGTTTTCTGCTGTTACACACAGGCCTGTTTCTCACAGAACCATTCCCTCCAGGACACACACACCTCGGCACAAAGAGCACATGCAGAACGTGCGCAGGTTCCATGAATCCCTGCAGCAAGCAGAAGAGAACGCGCATCGGGCAGCGAAGATGGAGTCGTTGTCACTGTCCTCACGTGCTTCTCTTCTGACTGCTCTCAGGTAAAGCAGATCTGCAAACAACATGGTGATCAAAGCATTAGGTTTGCAAAGCCCCTCTCCAGGTTTCCTGTAGCCCCTTTAGGCACTGGGAGCTGCTCGAACATCTCTCCAGAGCCTTTTCTTCTCCAGGCCGAACAAGCCCAAATATCATTTAATATGTGCCAAGTAGATCATAAAATCAGTAATGTCCTTAGATCTTAATAAATAGAAATCCTCTGTCAATATTCTTGTCTTTATGACTTCAGTTGGAAAATCATCTCAAATGCAACTCCTTTACCTAAGTAACTTTAAAACAAGCTCTTTTTTGCATCTTCCAGCCTAAATTTCATGGCTAATTGGGCATTTGCTCTTGAGTGTTATCCTGTCAACCTCAGCACTTGCCTGCTGGTCTCTTTCTCAGTAATAACCTTTAATCTCATATTTCATATCTACATGCTGTTGGCTGGAATGATACGAATAGAACCACTCTGCCACAAGCTTTTTTGTTAACCTCTTACCCAATTTCTTCCCTCTGCTTACAGAAAAAACTTGAGTGAGCTGGATGAGGTGCAAAGATACTTCAGTCAGAAGCTGACAAAGTCTTTTCCTGACTTCAGTTACGGGAACACATCTAGACCAAGTCATGAAGAGCAGGAGAGTGATCCTCGGGGTTCAATGAGCAGAGAAGTGGGTCCCAACGGATGCCATCTTTTGGAAAGATCTAGTCAGTTGGTGTCTCAGGTCAGCAGCCTCATCAGTGGTAAGTTGTCACCTGGTTTAGAGTTTGTTGTCAGAAGCTGCCTTAAAGGATCTGCAAGTATTTTATGTATTCAGGACCAGCTCTTGGTGTTGCTGATCAGTGCTTGTTGGTCCGGTGGGAGAAAGGTTTGTAGAGACTTCCAAACTCCTCTCACAAATGACAATGTTGAACTGAAACATTGAGAAAGAAGATTCAGTGGGAGTTAAGGCCCTCTCCATAGAGCCTGAACTCTACTTGAATTTCAGTGTCTGTTCAGTGGGAAAAGGGAGGTCTGTGGAAAAATGATCATCACAGAGATGCTGCAAGGGCTGGAGCAGCTCTGCTCTGGAGCCAGGCTGAGAGAGCTGGGCTGGGGCAGCCTGGAGAAGAGAAGGCTCCTGAAGGGGAGACCTTAGAGCAGCTCCAGTGCCTAAAGGGGGCTCCAGGAAAGCTGGAGAGGGGCTTTGGCCAAGGGATGGAGGGACAGGCCAAGGGGAATGGGTTTAAGCTGCCAGAGGGGAGATGGAGATGAGCTCTGAGGCAGAAGCTGTTCCCTGTGAGGGTTCTGAGGTGCTGGCCCAGGGTGCCCAGAGAAGCTGTGGCTGCCCCATCCCTGGCAGTGTTCAAGGCCAGGTTGGACACAGGGGCTTGGAGCAAGCTGCTCCAGTGGAAGGTGTCCCTGCCTGTGACAAGGGTTGGAGCTGGAGGAGCTTTAAGGTCCCTTCCAACCCAAACCAGTCTGTATTATCTAAGAAATTACTGAGATCTGCTAGCTAGGAATTAAAAATAGGTGATTGTGGCTTTTTGAGGAATGTCAAATCCCCAGAGATTTCCAGGATTGCATAGATTTATTTTAATGTTTAGGCTACTGTTCCAGTCACATTTTTCCAGAACCTGTGTTAGGAGCACAGGCAGCTCTTTCTTCTCAGACATTTACAATTTTACCACCACATCTGAGTCACAGAATCATAGAATGATAGAGTGGTTTGCATTGGAAGGGACCTTACAGCTCCTCCAGTCCCAACCCCTGCCACGGGCAGGGACACCTTCCACTAGAGCAGCTTGCTCCAAGCCCCATCCAACCTGGCCTTGGAATGAGGGAATTTCTGGTTTTCAGATATTGAATTTACAATTGTCTGTCATTTGATTCAAGTAGTTAAATTGAGCAGAAAGCTTGAGAGTATCAGTAGCAACTGTGTCTTCTGGGCATAAAACTTGGGGGGCTGTGGGAGGAAAAGGTGGTAAGTTATCCATCTTTCCTGTGTAGATTATTCCTCTCCTCTTCCATGTGGTCTGAACTGTCCAAACTGATTTCAGCCACTCCAAGCAATAGTTTTTTTTTTCCATTGGCTTTAGGTGTACTCTGTATATCAGAGTATTTTCACTGTCCAGTTTTTTCCTGTCCGTGGATGTAGGTATCTCCAGTTATTTCCCATTTTTCTTTTTTCTTCAGATTTCTGCCCTTCTCTGGGCCTTGTCAGTGATAGAGAGCAGAATGTGATTGCATCAGCAGAGTGTCTGACAAAGCAGTGCATATTTAACTCAAACCCGTTCTTACATACATGATTTTCTGCAGAAAGCCCAAATAAGTCAGATAAAAAGTGAATTGTGGCTCTGCACATTTACTGATGCTGTTTTCTCTTCATCAGACTTACAGACTATAACTCAAACCAGTAAAGAATCTTCTCATGTGCATCAAGACAGCAGCAGAGAGTTGGGTGTTACATGTGTACCGAGCCAGAAGGATGATGAAGCTGGACCTGGAGTGTGTCAAGGCCAACTTGAGTTGGACTCCTCCAGCATTTGCAGTGATACACAACAGCCATGCTCTTTTGGGAGACCTGTGTTTGACAGACACATGTTGCATGAGCTTCTAGACCAAGCTGTCCCTGAAGAGGAGCATCCTTTGCCCAGGGGCTCTGTCCAAGAACATGAAGGTGCTTTCGCTGTCCAACCACACAGTGAAGAAGAATATGAAGAAGATGTTATAGAACCACGAGCTCTCAATGAAATAACAACCATGACAGACAAAACTAGTCCCTGGTCCAGTGTGCTGTCTGATGGGGAGCAGGGGGCTGACCTGCAACCCATAGACTTGAGGCCTGAAGACCAATGCTCAGTGGACACTGATTGTTTCCGAAGAGGAAACAGCAGACGGAGCAGCACCTTCTCCAGCACACTCCAAGGTGACAACCAAGGCTTGCTCACCACCTTTAGCTCGTGCATTAGCCTCCATGCAGATGGGAGCAGTACTTGGGCAGCAGCAGAAGGCTTTCAAAGCTTCAATAGAGGCACAGAAGCAACTGAGAAGGAGCTGTTTCAGCCTGCTCACTCACCAGAGGTGCGTCAAACAGCCAATGGCCCTGGAGAAGATGGAAGTCGTGACTGGGGTAGAACATTTAACACTGAACCTCTAGAGCAAAATGTAGAGTTTGCAGCCTCCAAAGAACAACTGGCATTTCCAGATGTTGGCTTGACCAACCCAAAAAACGCAGAAAGAAAGGAGGAGGAGGAAGAGGGTGAGGTTGTAAATGAAGAGCATCACGACAAGGAAGAAAGCAGTTCTGGTGAGATCTCTATTAAGAGCGTGTCAGCCCAAGCAGGCTCAGAAGGAAATAGTGAGAGCTTTTCTGATGACAGTGGTGAAGACCCACTGGAAGAGTCTGTCAAACCCAAGATTGTTTTGTATCCTTTTCTTACACACACGTTGCATTCAAGGAGAAATACACTATGGGGAACTCTTCCATGGGAAATGAGAATTGGTGACCTGCGAAGGTGTCAGAAGACCCTGTTACGTTGTGCTTCACACCGTGTAGTGATGACAGTGTTCAAGGCCAGGTTGGATGGGGCTTGGAGCAACCTGCTATAGTGGAAGGTGTCCCTGTACGTAGCAGCGGGTTGGAACTGGATGAGCTTTAAGGTCCTTTCCAATCCAAACCATTACACCATACTGTGCCTTCCTTGCAGTTTGTCACCCGTATCCATGAGAGGTATTTCATTTTTGGGTGGTGTCAACCTGTCTTCTTGCATTTCTTCCCCATGTTGTTTTTCTCCCCGGATTACAGCTCTTGTGTTTCTTCTGTATTGATGTTGTTTGTTTTGCTCTTTCCCACAGTTCTTGCACAGATCCCAAACCTCACATTCCACTTCACTAAGTTGTGGTGGAATTTTTGCAGGATGAAGCACTCTACACTTAGGTGAGGTGTTACTGTAAAGCAAGTTGGTGGCCTGTGCTCTGTGAGGCCAGGTGAGAGAAGCAGATGTTCAGAATTATAGAATATGGATTAAAATGGGTGAGATTCAACATCTGGAGGCCATTAACAGCTGTTACAGTGGGGGTTATTCCACATCTGCAGCTCCAGTGGGGCTCTGTGCAGCATGCCAGAGATTGTACCTTAACAGTTCTGTTTAGATCTGATCCTGTTGTTCCCAACTTCTTCCTTCCACCCCAGCAGATGGAAGCCACTATGAGACTGCTCAGCATTTCTTCTCGGCCCTCCACAGCTCCAGCAGTAAGTATGGGACATCCTTTCCTTCCTTGTGCTAGCTCAGCAGAGTCCATTCATTAAAGCAGGAATGAAAGTACCTGTCAGCACTCAGGGTGGAGGTGATGGCTTCCAAATCATGTAAAGGAGAATCTTTCTGATACCTCTTCTCTCTGTGAGAATCATTTTCAGTGTTCATGGCTGCAGCATCTGTGATATACGTAAGGGTTTACGTAAAGCAGTTTGTCTAAATACTCAGTGAATATTGCCCCTCTGCAGTGGGCTCAGTGAATGGTGCTGGAGCTCACTCTGCACTTCTTCAGGCTTTAATGTGAGGTAAGAACTTTTGATAAGAGCCTGTGGGGACAGAGCAAGGGGAATGGCTTTTACCTGCCAGAGGGGAGATGGAGATGAGCTCTTAGGCAGAAGCTGTTCCCTGGGAGGGTGTTGAGGCGCTGGCACAGGGTGCCCAGAGAAGCTGTGGCTGCCGCATCCCTGGCAGTGTTGAAGGCCAGGTTGGACACAGGGGCTTGGAGCAAGCTGCTCCAGTGGAAGGTGTCCCTGCCCATGGCAGGGGTTGGGACTGGATCAGCTTTAGGGCCCCTTCCAGCCCAAACCTTTCTGCGATTCTGTGATTTCAAGGACACAATCTCTAAGTTGTAACAACTCCAATTTGCGTCTTTTAGATCAGGATGAAATGAGGGAGTTTGTGCCAAAAGCCTCTCCTTGAGGGGCATCAAGTAACATTTCTTCAACAGAGGGGATAGTGGAATACTTGAAGTGATTGTTCCTCATACAGGAAAGCTGTTGCTTGCTTTTCCTGTTTTGTAGTTGGTTTGATGTGCAGCAACATGTATTTAGTGCAAGGGGCTATGGTTCGCTTGTTTTGGCGTCTATGTAATATTCATTTCCAGCCCCAGCTTTGTGATGGGTGTTGGTGCAGGTCTGGGTGCTGCAGCAGTTGGGCCGTCTGTTTACTACTCCCAGAATACATAATGTGTTGGTTCCCCTCCTCATGACCTATGAAACACGTGCTTTAAGGAACATTTATGTCACTGGGAACAGCTTGCTTGATTAAAGAGCACGGAAACGGGCAGGATCTAATAGCTCTGAAGTAATGGGAACTATTTTAGGTCAATAAACATGTTTACAGCTCAGGTGAGATACCTGACTTGTTGCTGATTTGTGTTGTAAAAATGATTATTGTCCTGATTTACCTTATATTACCTTTTCCTAAAGCTCTTGGAACTTGTTCCTTATGGAAGTAGAAACCTTTACCAGAGGAGACTTGGGTACAGTATGCTTCAAGGATCCTCAGATGTATCTTGCTGCTAACACCTAGTCTGCAGCCTGTCTTAGCGCATGCTTTTCGTGCTGTGCCTAAATATTCTGGATGAAATCCGCAGCAGAACCTCAGCTGTGTTTCTCCTTTGGAATGTCCTTCACATTCTCTGTGTGTGCCTCTGTCCATCACTGATTCCCCCTTTCCCCCTGCCTTCTTGTCATCTCCCTGAGTTTTGCTTTCTCCACAGACTTAGCTCCAGTTCTTCCAGGTCTTCCTGAGCATCTGCAAACCATCACTCAAACCCATGGATTAATATTAACACCAGCATTACTTTGAATTCCCTCTCTCTGCAGTGCTAAGCTTAGTGGCTGAAACACCCTCCTGAAAGCGAGTAATAATGAGGGAGAATGTTATTAAGGCACTGTTTGGATATAGCTGACCTTAACCCAGCTTCATTCCAGGATTGGCTACACCTAATCCTTCACTGTAGCACTTGTAGGGGTCTGTTGAGACAGGAGTCACTTGTGCCTCGTGCAGAGCACATCACATCAAACATCAAACACCCTGGGTGAAGAATGGGTTTGTGTCTTATGCTGACAGTAAAGCAGAGTTCAGAACTGCTTTCTCATAGTTTTGCCCTGAATTAGCTCTAAGAACCTCAGTTTCTAAATCCGGGTTGGTTTCTGCCCAGCTCAGCAAACACCGAGCGTGATAGCAAGGCTGAAATCAGAGCTGTTGTCTGAAGAGCTGCAGTCCCCTCTCGCTCACGTGGCAGCTGGCAAACTTCCCTCCTGGCCTTCCCGGTGTTCCTGCCCGCTCCCCCTGTCTTGTCTGACTCCCTGCTTTCCCTGTCTTCCTCCTCAAAAGGACGAAGAAGTGGTGAGAAGGGGAAGCCTTCACGTCAAAGGAGCTGGCTGCAAGGACATGAGGTTCTGAGAAGGTGCCACAGCAGCTCCAGCCTCAACGTGGATGCTGTGGTCCTCTTCTGGGCACCTCAGTTTTGCGGAGCCTCATGGAATCTTTCATTTTCAGACCTTTTATCTCCATTATATCAGACTCAGGCTTCCAGTTCCTTCGATCCTTCCCAGCTCTTCTCTTCCGCACTGGTCACCCACTGTCCTGTCTGATCCACCTGCCCTGGGGTGACTCCTGCTGCTGTTCAGGTTCAGCAGCAGCTCTACACTTTTCCAAGCCCTGGATGGGGCTTGGAGCAAGCTGCTCCAGTGGAAGGTGTCCCTGCCCGTGGCAGGGGTTGGAGCTGGAGGAGCTTTAAGGTCCCTTCACCCCAAACCAGCCTGGGATTCCATGATTACCATCCAGATCTTATTTCCGACTGTTGCTCCAGCCTCCATTCTCCCTCTTCACCTTTGCTGCATTCATATGTTCCATATTATTGTATATACTATAGCTGATCTTCCAGGGCCATCATTTACCCTCTCTAGGTGTGTTGTTCCCCTCAGAAAACACCACAACATTGGTTCTGGGAAGCTTCAGGACAATCACGTTCTAGAGGGGGAACATTTCAATGTGATTCCGGTGAGGTGCTGGCTGGGATACCCATGGGCAGGCTGCTGCCTTTCAGAGTCAGCCCAGTCTGATGGTCCTGGAGCTGGTTTGGGGGAGTAGGAGGAAGTGTTTAAAGAACTGGAGAGTTAATAGGAGATTCATTAAAATACCTTGATTTCCCCACCACCACCTCTATGAATATTCCAGCAGGATAAGAAAAATGGAAACCAATTTTACATAGAATAATTGATATTTGTATATAGATAGCTTTACCTTCAACGTAAATTAGAACTAACACTTTCCTAACACAGATCTTGACAGAGTCAGAAGAAAAGGGCTTTCTCTGTTCTGTAAATGGCCACCAAGGCTCCAAACAGCCTTCACCGGTTGGAATGTTTCCTCTTGACCGGCTCCCACTTCAGCCACATCACTAAAGCTCTTCCCTTTCCTCCCTCAGCTTACCCAGGGAGCAGAGTTAAGGCTTTCAGTCTCTAAATTGACCCTCCTGTCCCCTGGAACACAGACGCTGCCGTTCTCTTTCATCCTCACAAGCAGTAAAGCAAACAGCGGGGCTGAATCCTTGATGTCCCTTTTGGAGTTGCTGGCTCTGGTCCATGCTTTGACAGGAACCTTTTCCTGTCCTGAAAGCAGAAGTAGGTACAAGGTCATGGCAGGGGGAGGCTGTAGCCTATTAACACAGATCTGTTTTCACTCCTTCATCCCTGTGCACAAACAAATCCAGACATTCAACTTGCCGAGCCCCAGGGCTGAAACCTTCCCCGGCTCCGCTTCCAGGGTTCTTTGACCTTGAAATAACTCATCCCCCAGACCCTGAGCAATGCTTTTAAATCTGTTTGCTTTCCTCCAGCCTCTGGCACACAGCAATTCCGTAATACAGATTCTCTTTCCTCTTGGACCTTCCTGATTAAATGTGTTCAACTGTGGCTGAGTGTTGGGTACGTGGAGGCTGTGGCAGTGTTGGCTTAGAGACAGAGAGGGAGAAACCCAAGAGGGTTAAAGCTCTAAAACAGCCCCTTCGTTCTATCAAAGCATCATCTTAAAGATGCACCATAGAAGGTCTTGATAAATGTTTTTTGTGTGAGGAGTGTGCACATTTCAAAGTAGCTTTGTATGGAGGTAGGTATGGAATTGTAGCTCTTGTGCATGGAGACCAGTGATGAGTGGTGTCCTCAGGGGCTGGTGTTGGGACCAGCACCATTCAGCATCTTTGTTGGTGCCATGGCCAGTGGGATCGAGCACCCTCAGCACGTTTGCCGATGCCACCGAGCTGTGCGGTGCAGTGACACTGCAGGGAAGGGATGGGATCCAGAGGGATCTGAGCAGGTCGGAGAGGTGGGACCGTGTGAACCTCATGGAGTTCAACCAGGCTCATGTGTGAGCTCAAGGGGTAGCTGCCCCTTTAAACTTCTCTCTTTGCCTTTCACACCTTGGCACAGGGAAGAGCAGCAGGAAGAGCTGCTAAACCTTTCCTAGAGCTGGAAACTCACTGGTAGGAAGGTCCTCGGGGTACTTACACACATCTTAACACCTCTGCGTTGCTGCAACCAGAGCCAGGGGGAAGAGGAGGAGGATTTCAGCCACTTCTATCTGAACCAGGCTGCAAGTGCTGTTTTTTCCAGGCACACCTCATTTACTGGCAGGCAGGAGCACGCAAGCTGCAGTCCATCCCCGTGGTGTCATCCAATAGCAGCAGACACCTGCTCCCGTGTCGTGTTTTCAGTGTTCTTTTGGGGGGTGAGACTGCACTGGAGGCAAAGTGGGAGCGAGGGGCAGTTTCCTGCAGCAGCTTCTCCGACCATAACGGCTCCACTTTGACGTGCCTCTGGCTTCCCCTCGGGCAGGAGAAGTCCTGTGGCACCTCTGGGGCGTTCACTGTAAGGACAGAGGAGAAAAGCTCAGTTACTCTCTCCAATGTGAGTTGCTGTTTCTCTGTTCCCAGTGTGCGCGAGGCCGTGTGTGGCACGCGTACATCTGAGAGGGGAACAGTGAGAGGTAGGAAATGCGGTTCCATGACCCTTTGAAATAGCATTCATTGGATGATTTGAGGAATTGAATAGAGAGCCGTTGCTATGGTGGAGACCGGGAGCCCTGAGGAGAAGGACTTGGGGTGCTGGGTGAGGAGGAGCTCCCCATGACCCGGCTTCAGTGTGCGCTTGGGCACAGAACCCCCCCATGTGCTGGGTGCACCCCCAGAGCGTGAGCAGCAGCTCAGGGAGGGGATCCTGCCCCTCTGCTGCGTGAAGGGGAGACCTCAGAGCAGCTCCAGTGCCTAAAGGGGCTGCAGGAAAGCTGGAGAGGGGCTTTGGACATGGGATGTAGGGACAGGCCAAGGGAATGGCTTTAAGCTGCCAGAGGGGAGATGGAGATGAGAGAGGAAAGATCTGGCCTCAGCTGCCCCAGGGGTTAAAGAAGCGGAGCTGCTTCAGGCCACGCTGCTCACTGGGTCTCCTGGCGCCCAGGGTTGATTTGAAAGCCAATACCTTGGTCCAGCCTTTCGCCTGCATCGCTGGGCTGCTTCTCCATCCCGCCGGGCTCAGCCTCGCTGGGAGCAGTGGGAAGGTGTCCTGAGGTGATCGGCTCCCCCCTGAGAGGTGCAGCTCCAGGATCCTGTTTCTGCTTTGATCTCACCCTTTGGGGTGGCAAATGGGGGGTTTTTGTCAGGCATCAGTGGGTTTGGAGATGTTTGTGTTTGGTTTCCTGCACTTCCCAGGCTCAGATGTGTATTAACGCGGGAGAGCAGCACTGGGGATGACCCTTAGGGGAAACACTGCCGACAAAAAGCAGCACGCCCTGATGTCAACAGAGAATCATGGAATCAACCGGGTTGGAAAAGACCTTGAAGTCCAACCCTTACCTCAGCACTGCCGAGGCCACCACCGACCCATGGCACTGGGACCTCGTCTGCACAGTGTGTGAGCACTCACAGGGACGGTGGCTCCAGCCCTGCCCTGGGCAGTTCCAATGCTGAGCACCCTCTGGGGAAGGAATTGTCCCTCAGCTCCATCTAACCCTGCCCTGGTGCAGCTTGAGGCCGCTTCCTCTTGGCCCATCCCTTGGTCCTTGGGAGCAGAGCGCAGCCCCCTCCTGGCTCCATCCTCCTCTCAGGCAGTTGTAGGGAGCCATCAGGTCCCCCCTGAGCCTTCTCTTCTCCATCTGAACCCCCCAGGTCCCTCAGCCCTTCCCCATCACACTGTGCTCCAGGCCCTGCTCCAGCTCCATTCCCTTCTCTGGCCCCGCTCCAGCACCTCAATGTCTCTCCGGTAGTGAGGGCCCAGCGCTGAGCACAGCATCCGAGGTGCAGCCCCCCCGTGCCCAGCTCATCCTGGGGGCCCCCGTGTTTGCTGCAGCCCCAGCACAAGACGTTAACCAAAAGCCGATTTAACGGCAGTTCCAGTCCCTGCGCACAGGGAAGGCCGAGGGATTCCAGGCTTTCCTCCGGGATGGTTTTCAGCGCCCGCTCCCGTGGGGCTTTCTGTGGTCGGCAGGTTTGGATTTGTGGTGTAGCAGCGGCCTCTGCGTGGCAAAGGGGGTTTAGGGCTCAGCACTTAAGGTTTAAATTAAGGGATAGTGAAATGTAATCATGAAACGCCGACGTTCGGGGTGTCAGAAGCCAGCCGAGCCCCCCCCATGGCTCTGTTGGCTCTGTACGAGCCTTTGGCTGAGGGCAGGCGCGCACAGATTCGGAGTCCATGTGCCAGGAAGCTTCCTGATGCAGTCTGCACCTTTTGCTTGCAGTGCTGAGAAGCAGCAGCGTTGCAGCGGCTGCTGTTGTGTCGCCGTGGTGGATAGGATCCTTTCCCGGAAGTTGGAACAAAGAAGGGGTTTCATCCAAACGCTTGGATCCAACGTGGGGTTATCCAAGCAGTTGCTTTTCAGTGTGAGGAACATGAGGAACCCCCTCAAGGAGAAGAGCTGAGCAGCAGGAACCACCTCACCAGGGCTTTTCCCAGGGTATCCTTTGCTCCGGACCCCGAATGGGTGTCCCATGGACGTTGGCTCCTAACCCCTGTCCCTTGTCCCCACAGAGCCCATCCCGGCGGCCCCGGCCCGCGGCTGACATCTCGGAGGAGGAGACCCAGAGAATCGCCAGGATCTTCTCTGCTCGGCTTTCCAAGAAGGAATAACGCCGGAGAGAGCCCATCCAGAGCGGCTGCTTCCCGAGCCACGGCCTCCTGCGCCACCTCCACCAGGGAAGAGGGCATGGAATCCACGTCGGTATCCCATTGATGCCTGGCAGGAGCTGAGAGCATGTGTCTTGCAAGGGCAGGTCCCCAGAGACACCCTCTCATCCTCTGCTCTCCAGTTACTCCATTTCTGGGATTCAATCATATGGGATTGCTCCAATTAACCTTTTATTTTAATGAGTAAACACGTGGAGACAGCGCCTTCAGCCATCCCTCAATGGATGCTCCATGCATCCCTCAGTGGATGCTCCGTGCATCTCTCAATGGATACTCCATGCATCCCTCAGTGGATGCTCCGTGCATCTCTCAATGGATGCTCCGTGCATCCCTCAGTGGATGCTCCGTGCATCTCTCAATGGATGCTCCGTGCATCCCTCAGTGGATGCTCCAAGCATCCCTCAATGGATACTCCATGCATCCCTCAATGGATACTCCATGCATCCCTCAGTGGATGCTCCGTGCATCTCTCAGTGGATGCTCCGTGCTCTGTCAAGGAACCATCAAAGACGATGAAAGGAGGATGGAGAACTTCGATGGCCATCAGCAAGCAGAGACCTGATGCTGTGGAAGGAGCGGGCAGATGAGCTCCCTCCCCAGGCACCTTCCAAAAATACATGCCGCGAAGCGCATCCTTGGAGCAATGGATGTGCCCAGGGATGGGGGAAGCCCAGGCCAAGGATACTGTCAAATACTGGGATGTGTACAGAAGGATTTCACTAGAAATATGGAATTTTATATCCTAAATTATTTTTGTACGCTTTCAGGTCCGGAACCTTTTGGATAATGGGTTTGGATACAAACTGAGCCGGGTTCTTTCCATGCTATTTGCGTGTCAATAAAATTCCCAAGGTTTCTTGTTGTCCAGTGCGAAGTGTCCCACTGGGTCTGGAGCCCGTCATTGGCAGATGCATGGGATTCCTTCCTCCAGGAGCCTCCAGGGCCGGAGGGGAGAGGATGTCATGGAATGTTTCCCACAGGGGCACATGGAAAGGTCACTGCAGGGTGTCAGCTTGGAGTGAGTGGACCTCAAGGGAGAGGGAATGCTCCAAGCGAGGTGCTGAATTCAAACCACTCTTTGTAGGCAGGATTTAAGGAACCAAAGCGTCAGCATCCCTCTTGCTCCCACCTCCGAAGTTACGGAATCATGGAATGATGTGGGTTGGAAGGGACCTTAAAGCCCATCCAGTTCCAACCCCTGCCACGGGCAGGGACACCTTCCACTGGAGCAGCTCCAAGCCCCTGTGTCCTTCAACACTGCCAGGGATGGGGCAGCCACAGCTTCTCTGGGCACCCTGTGCCAGCGCCTCAGCACCCTCCCAGGGAAGAGCTTCTGCCCCAGAGCTCACCTCAGCCTCCCCTCTGGCAGGTTAAGGCTGATCCCAGTTAAGGCTGATCCCAGAACAGCCCGGGCTGGATGCCAGCTGGCTTGGGAACAGAGGCAGAGGAGGTTCCAATGGTGGCTCCTGGGTTATAGCTCAGGCATGAAGTAAACAGCTTCTCCCTCTTGCATTCAGGTCAGTGGTGGAGCGAGGTGCAGCCAGAAGGGACACAAGGCCATGGACACCAGAGACGGGTGATGAGCTTCTGCCTGGAGCCCCACCGCTGGAGCAAAGGTGGCTTCTGGTGTTGAAGCAGCTCCAAATCCCTGCTCCATCCGCACCCACAGGGTGAGCTCACGCATCCCTTTGGGCTTTGTGGGTGGAGGGCTCAACAGCACCAAGGGTTAAACACGGAGTTCTAAGGAACTGGAGGAAAAGGGACATTCCTTCATCCCTCACCCCCCCCTTGGCCTCCAGCCTCATCCCTCCCCTTGGCACCATCCCCTCTGCCACACTCTAAAGGTCATCCTCGTTTACATCATGGATTCATCTCGGAGCCTCTTCGCTGCTCCACGTGAGCTCGGGGGGCACATTACAGCAAGCCGAGGAAATCCAGCTCTCTGGAATGGGTTACAGCTCCATGCTCTGTGCCAGGGGCGGAGGGGATCAACCCGACCCTGAAGCGGTCGCTTTTTAACCCTTCGAGTGTGTGCTGCATCCCGTTCTTCCCAGAGCACTTCCAGGGTTAATCCCAAATTGTTCCCCAGCCGAGGTGCCGGCAGCCACCAAACGGGCAGGATCCTGTTGGGGGGTGCTCTGCTCTGATGGGTGCTGGGGGTCCGCGCAGGACGCGAGGGTTGGACCTCAGCCACAGGTGGCTCAAGTTGGGTTTCGCTGTCACCCGATCCCGGGGGCTGGAATGCCGTCCCGGCGCTATATAAGGGGGAGCCAAGGAGCCGAGCGATGCCCGTGTGACGAGCCGGGCTGCCAACGGTGAGGCCATGGAGGGGGTCACCCTGGGGGAGACGGTCGCACCGAGCACCCGTGTTGTGGCTGGGATGGGGTGGGATGGGGTGGGTGCATCCAGCGCCATCCCTGGGCTGAGCGGGGCGCCCCGGCCTCGGTTTCCCCAGGGATGCAGGCAAGGAATCGGGGCAGGGTTTGGCTTGTGGGGTGCCTGAAGCCGGCGAGAGGCCACATTGTCACCCCCTTTCCTTTCCTTTCCTTTCCTTTCCTTTCCTTTCCTTTCCTTTCCTTTCCTTTCCCCTTTCCTTTCCTTTCCCCTTTCCTTTCCTTTCCTTTCCCCTTTCCTTTCCTTTCCCTTCCCCTTTCCTTTCCTTTCCCCTTTCCTTTCCTTTCCCCTTTCCTTTCCCCTTTCCTTTCCTTTCCCCTTTCCTTTCCCCTTTCCTTTCCCCTTTCCTTTCCCCTTTCCTTTCCCCTTTCCTTTCCCCTTTCCTTTCCCCTTTCCCTTTCCTTTCCCCTTTCCCTTTCCTTTCCCCTTTCCCTTTCCTTTCCTTTCCTTTCCTTTCCTTTCCTTTCCCCTTTCCTTTCCCCTTTCCCTTTCCTTTCCCCTTTCCCTTTCCTTTCCTTCCCTTTCCTTTCCCCTTTCCCTTTCCTTTCCTTTCCTTTCCTTTCCTTTCCTTTCCTTTCCCTTTCCCTTTCCCTTTCCTTTCCCTTCCCTTTCCCTTCCCTTTCCCTTTCCTTTCCTTTCCTTTCCTTTCCTTTCCTTTCCTTTCCTTTCCTTCCCTTCCCTTCCCTTTCCCTTCCCTTTCCCTTCCCTTTCCCCTTCCCTTTCCCTTCCCTTTCCCTTCCCTTTCCCTTCCCTTTCCCTTCCCTTTCCCTTTCCTTTCCTTTCCTTTCCTTTCCTTTCCTTTCCTTTCCTTCCCTTTCCCTTTCCCCTTCCCTTTCCCTTCCCTTTCCCCTTCCCTTTCCCTTCCCTTTCCCCTTCCCTTTCCCTTCCCTTCCCTTCTCTTTCCCTTCCCTTTCCCTTCCCTTTCCCTTCCCTTTCCTTTCCAGCCGCCATGGTGGGTCTGAAGCCCCCCGAGGTGCCCCCGACAGCCAGCGTCAAGTTTGTGAGCGCGGGGCTGGCCGGGTGCATCGCCGACCTCTGCACCTTCCCCTTGGACACTGCCAAAGTGCGGCTGCAGGTAGGACCCGCTGCGCCCCGCATCCCCGCCACGCACCCACAATGGGGACCCCGCGGTCCCCCCCGGAGCCGGCGGCGCGTGGGGCGACGCGGCTGTCCCTCAGATCCAGGGCGAGGTGCGCATCCCCCGCACCGTCGGCGCCGTGGAGTACCGCGGTGTGTTCGGGACGCTGAGCACCATGGTGCGGACCGAGGGACCCCGCAGCCTGTACAGCGGGTTGGCCGCCGGGCTCCAGCGCCAGATGAGCTTCGCCTCCATCCGCATCGGCCTCTACGACTCCGTCAAGCAGCTCTACACCCCCAAGGGTGCTGAGAGTGAGTGGCCGGGAGCACCCCGTCCCTGCACACCCCGGTCCCTATGTGCACCCGGGGGGAACACCCACCCTCCATAGAGCTCCCCTGTGCCCCAGGGCGCTCAATGGGGTCCCCATAGGATGGGAGACCCGCAGAGCCGGGGGTCCCATTGCTTGTGCTCCGCAGGCACCGGGCTGGCCCCGCGGGTGCTGGCGGGCTGCACCACGGGCGCCGTGGCCGTGGCCTGTGCCCAACCCACCGACGTGGTCAAGGTGAGGTTCCAGGCCAATGGGGCGCTGCTGGATGGTGCCCGGAGGTACAGCAGCACCGTGGATGCCTATCGGACCATCGCCAGGGAGGAGGGAGTCCGCGGGCTATGGAGAGGTAGGAAGGGGATGGGAATGGGGATGAGAATGAGGAAGGGGATGAGGGTGAGGGAGGGGGCAAGGAGCACCGTGTGCGGGTACCGTGTCCATGAGCTGTTGGAGCGAGGCCAGAGGAGGCCATGGAGCTGCTGCGAGGGCTGGAGCAGCTCTGCTCTGGAGCCAGGCTGAGAGAGCTGGGCTGGGGCAGCCTGGAGAAGAGAAGGCTCCTGAAGGGGAGACCTTAGAGCAGCTCCAGTGCCTAAAGGGGCTGCAGGAAAGCTGGAGAGGGGCTTTGGACAAGGGATGGAGGGACAGGACAGGGGAATGGCTTGGAAAGGGCTTGGAGCTGCTCCGGTGGAAGGTGTCCCTGCCCGTGCCAGGGGTTGGAACTGGAGGAGCTTTAAGGTCCCTTCAGCCCAATCCATTCCTTGTTTTTAATGATGGGATAGGGGATGCAGATGGGGATGGATGAAACAGGGCTGGGGACAGCAGGGCCGGGGCACGCGGCCAGGGATGCTCCATTCAGGGCTGTGCCACCTCCTCATTGCCACCCCTGTGCCGCACAGGGACGCTGCCCAACATCGCCCGTAACGCCATCATCAACTGCGGGGAGCTCGTCACGTACGACCTCATTAAGGAGGCGCTGCTGCGGGCGCAGCTGATGACAGGTCAGGATGGTGCTGAGCGGGGGGGGGCCGTCCCCCCTCCCCGTGGCCCTCACCCCCCCCACCACCCCGTGCCCCACAGACAACGTCCCCTGTCACTTCGTGGCCGCCTTCGGGCCGGGTTCTGCGCCACGGTGGTGGCGTCGCCGGTGGATGTGGTGAAGACGCGGTACATGAACGCGGGCCCCGGGCAGTACCGCAACGCGCTGAGCTGCCTCCTGGCGCTGCTCATGCAGGACGGGCTCGCTGGCTTCTACAAGGGGTGAGTGTGGGGGCGAGGATGCTGAGCGCTGGCAGATGGGTGCCGTGAGGCAGCCTCGGGCATGGGACCCACCACGTCCTTCCCTCCACACTGCATAGGGATGGGTTGATGGGGGGGGAGACCCAGAGGGTCTGCTCCATGGCTCAGTGTCTGCATGGGCACCAGTGACAAGCGGTGTCCCTCAGGGGTCTGCACTGGGAGCAGCACGGGAGTGGGACCAGGACTTGAATGGCATAGAGTGACTGTGTGTGCAGTGAGCAGGTTTGCTGACGGCACCGAGCTGTGGCACGCTGCAGGGAAGGGATGGGATCCAGGGGGACCTGGACTGAGGAGCGGGGCTGGGGCAGATGGAGAAGAGAAGGCTCCTGAAGGGGAGACCTCAGAGCAGCTCCAGTGCCTAAAGGGGCTGCAGGAAAGCTGCAGAGGGGCTTTGGACAAGGGATGGAGGGATAAGAATGAGCTTGGAGCAAAGCTGCTCCAGTGGAAGGTGCCCCTGCCCATGGCAGGGGTTGGAACCGGAGGAGCTGTAAGGTCCCTTCAGCCCTCCCCATGTGCCGCTCTCCCGGTGCAGGTTTGTGCCGTCCTTCCTGCGCCTGGGCTCTTGGAACGTGGTGATGTTCATCTCCTACGAGCAGCTGCAGCGCGCGGCGGTGCTGGCGCGCTCCTGACCCGGCCCCGCTCGCCCCCCGGCGAGGACCTGCACTCAATTACATTAATTGCCATTAATTAAAGCCATGGGGAGCGGCGATGCCAACGGGCACCCGGCCCAAAGGGACTCCCGGGAGGAACCGGGTGATGGATGGAAGGATGAACAATGGCATCGGAAGAGGAACGTGGGAGAACGGAGGCTTCCAGAGCGGAGTTTAGGGAGGAAGAAAGCAGCGGTGATGGTTTTCCCGCTGGGAAGAGCACCACTTCCCGATGGTGGTGAGGAGCAGGTGAGCAGCAGAAGCAAAAGGCGGCTTCCGGGTGTGAAACCAGCTGGAAATCCCTCTTGTGCTCCCACAGGAGCCAGGGATGTGGCATTCCTTATGGACGCTTCCAATAAACCGCCCCTATGGGGTCTGATCCATCCCTTTTGGGGAGGTTTATGATTGTTCCCTCAGCCCTGGGATGCTGCTGGAAAAGGGGAAGCTCCTCCGAGTGCCAGGAGACTTCCACAAGGATAAAACAAGCACGGGAGCAGGGGGGGCTCATGGCCACATGTGCACCCATGGGTGCAAAGAGCTGCTGCAGCCCCAGCCCCAAGGGGCCCCCATCCACTCACGCTGGGCTCTGCAGCCCCTAAAGCTGCCGGGTCCCATCAAGGATTTGGTGCTCAGATCCCTACAGTGATCCAGGCTCCCAAATCCCAGCACAGCAATGACCTCCCCCGGTCCTCACCTCTGCCTTGGGGCAGGCGCCTGTGCTGTGCCTCTGCCCCAGGGATGGGGGGAGAACCCCGTGGAGTCCAACCAGGCCCAGGGCAAGGTCCTGCCCCTGGGTGGGGGCAGCACAGGGCAGGAGGGATGGGATGGAGCAGCCTGGGAATGCTGGGTCCAGAGGAGCTGCTGCGAGGGCTGGAGCAGCTCTGCTCTGGAGCCAGGCTGAGAGAGCTGGGCTGGGGCAGCCTGGAGAAGAGAAGGCTCCTGAAGGGGAGACCTTAGAGCAGCTCCAGTGCCTAAAGGGGCTGCAGGAAAGCTGGAGAGGGGCTTTGGACAAGGGATGGAGGGATAGGAGTGAGTTTGGAGCAAGCTGCTCCAGTGGAAGGTGTCCCTGCCCGTGCAGGGGTTGGAGCTGGAGCAGCTTTCAGGTCCCTTTCAACACAAACCACTCTGGGATTCCAAGCCCCGCATCACACACGAGGTCCTGGAACGCTGTTCCGGGGCAGCGCTTCCAGGATGCGCTACTCCGACCGCTCCGGCAACTCTGTGCCCTCAGTCCTGGGCCTCCTCTGCTGGGCCATCGCAAGCAGCTGAAATGGGACCTGGTGACCACTGGCAGGGGGTCCCTGAGCCCGGTGCTGTCACTGCCGCATGGAAGGGACCACCCTCGCCCAGCACTAAGGAAGCAGCAGTGGGCACAGGGAGGCTCTGAGCAACTCCTGCCGTCTTTTCCTCCTTGGTGTTGGTCTTCCCTGCACTGCCCCGTGCAGTCATCCCCAAACCATGAGCGGGGAGGACTCCAACCCCCCCAGATTGCTCCATCACCCCCTGCATGGCTGCAGCCAAGGGGTAGAGTCCATAAAGCAAAGCTGAGTGAGGGCAGCAGGAACAGCCCCAAGGCAGTTGTTTTGGGATGACCCTTGTGTTTTAGTGTGCCCGGTACACGGAACAACCTCTACCCCATCCCATTATGGGCTCCAGGGCTTTATTGGTGGGAGGAGAAGGGCATTGTCCCCTAGGACAGGAGGGCGCTTCTTAAGAGCATCTTCTTGTCAGGTGTGAGCTTCTTGGGAAAGCAGATGTTGAAGTAGATGAGGAGGTCACCCCTGTGCTGGGTGTCCCCAGGCAGAGGCATCCCCTCCCCTGGCACCACTTTGCAGTACTTGGGGCTGCAGAGCAAAGGAAGGGGCAGAGAGGAGCTGCAGGATGAGCCCCACACAGGCTCCAAGCCCCAGCGTGTCCATGTGGAGCCCCACGGCCCCTTCCATTGCTTCCCTGCGGGAAGTCCCTGCCCTCCTCTTCAGCCTCATGGCTGCAGGTTCCCTGCGGGCAGCCTGAGCACCCGACCCTCCTCTCACTCGTGTCTCCCACCCTGAACCCTGCAAGCAAAGGCTTCAACCTGCCCAAGGGGAGGCTGAGGTGAGCTCTGAGGCAGAAGCTGTTCCGTGGGAGGGTGCTGAGGCGCTGGCACAGGGTGCCCAGAGAAGCTGTGGCTGCCCCATCCCTGGCAGTGCTCAAGGCCAGGTTGGACACAGGGGTTGGAGCTGCTGCTCTATGGAAGGTGTCCCTGCCCGTGGCAGGGGTTGGAGCTGGAGGAGCTTTGGGTCCCTGCAACCCAAACCAGGGGTTCCCTGATTCTCCATTCCCAGCAGCACAGCCCCAGGCGATGCCAGGAGCCCGCTGTGGGCATCCTCCTGCAGGCAGGGCCCCCCCAAACCTCCTGGAAAGCCGCTCAAGCACCCAAGTAACCCAGGCAAGGGGAACGTGTCAATGCTGAGGCTCCTCCCGGGTGCCCATTCACCTCCTTGGCCACCAAACTGTGCAGCCCAGCAGCCTTTCCCCCCTTGGCACTTACTCCACGATGTCATTGATGGGGATGTTCAGCAGCCTCCCATCCAGTGTCCTCACGTCCACCGTGCAGCCAACCAGTGCCTGCAGGGCACGGAGCAGGACCTGGAGCTGGAGCTGCTGCCCCACAGCGCCTGGTTCCATGCCCTTGCTCAGCTCTTTACCTTGCCCAGGGGGATGGTGGCGACGAAAATGAGGTTGTCATTGGTTCTTTTAAACCTGGGGTGGGTTTTCTCCTGGACAACAAAGGTGATGTCTGCTGGAATGATGTTTGGGCCCTGAAAAGGAGGGAGAGGGGAAGGGAAAAGGAGTCTTCTACCAAAGACTCGGCAAGGGAAAGCAGACTGGGCTTTCCCAAGCTGACGGCAGGCAGAAAGCCACCCCTTTTCAGCGACGTTTTATCTATGCTAAGGATAACGTAGGCAGGAAGGGCTCCTTGGGGTGCTGTGGAGCACAGTGACCCTGAGCTGCTACATCAACCACGTTCCCAAGTGCCCATGGCACCAGGAGACCTGCAAAGCACACACAAGGAAACCAGGCCCAGAGCTTCACGCCGCAGGCATTATTACCTGGTCCCCTTCCTTCTCGAAGGTGATCCTGGTGCCCTGCTTCCAGCCCGGCTGCACGTCGATGGTGAGGATCTTGTCTTTGATGGAGCTGGTTTGACCGTCTTCGTTCATCACCTGGAGCGGGGGACGAAGGGATCAGGGTCTGGGATGGGGTATGGGCTCTGCTCAGCCACCCGAGCAGCCAGCACCACGCGCTGGCTCCATCCGTGCCGGATCATGACCCTGCAGTGCCGGACACAGCCCTGCAGATGGAGCAGTGATTTCTGCGCTGCTGCCACCCGCTCTGACGGAGTCACAGCCTGGGTTGTGTTGGAAGGGACCCTAAAGCTCCTCCAGCTCCAACCCCTGCCACGGGCAGGGACACCTTCCACTGGAGCAGCTCCAAGCCCCTGTGTCCAACCTGGCCTTGAGCACTGCCAGGGATGGGGCAGCCACAGCTTCTCTGGGCACCCTGTGCCAGCGCCTCAGCACCCTCCCAGGGAACAGCTTCTGCCTCAGAGCTCATCTCAGTCTCCCCTCTGGCAGCTTAAAGCCATTCCCCTTGTCCTGTCCCTCCATCCCTTGTCCAAAGCCCCTCTCCAGCTTTCCTGCAGCCCCTTTAGGCACTGGAGCTGCTCTGAGGTCTCCCCAGAGCGCAGCAGAGGTTCAGGATCCCCTCCCTGAGCTGCTGCTCCCGCTCTGGGGGTGCAGCCCAGCACATGGGGGGTTCTGGGCTCAAGCGCACCCTGAAGCCGGGTCATGGGGAGCTCCTCCTCACCCAGCACCCCAAGTCCTTCTCCTCCACAGCACAGCTCCACATTCAGCCCTGCCTCCCCACCAGCACCTCCTGTGCCGAGCTGCCTTTCCGGAGGGGACGGTAGCAGTCTCCCCCTTCACGCCACAGTCATTACCCTGCGGGAGATCTTGATCTTCTTGGTGCAGCCATGGAACAGGTCCTCAAGGGACAGGTAGAGGTCCCTCACAACTGGCGGGTCCTGCTTCATCGCCCCTCGGCCGCGCAGCCCCCCGAAGGGCAGGATCAACTCCGAGCCATCCTCAGCAAAGAACTCTGTGTGCACAAGCAGAGGGGGTCATCGCGCTGGGATCAGAGGTGGGGGAGCCCCCGGGGTCTCCTCATGGAAGACGAACACCCCAAAGACGCCCCAAGAAGCAGAAACCTCCCATCTGCTTCTGCCTGCGGCCACCTCCCCGCCCCAGCTGAAGGGGCTTCATCCTGCCCACGTGTTTATGGCATCTCAGCAACCCCAACCTGTGGGGTTGGGTCTGGGGATGATGAAAAGGGTCACAACAGCGTATGGGGAGAGCAGAGAAGCCTGAACGCAGCCCCTCAGCGCTCTCACCCACCTGAGAGTGGGGCCAATCAGGATCTAACCTCCAGGAACCATGGACCAGCAGCAGCAGAGGCACTGGGCAGGGAAAGAGCCCCACAGCGCTTCAAGCTCTCATGGTGGCCATGGCACTGTGGCAGCCGCACATGGGTCCAGGACCACCCCAGACCCCTCCGTGTACCTGCAAAGGGGTTGTCTCCACCAAAGAACTCCTTGAAGACTTTGTAGGGGTCGTTGTGGAACACGTATCCATCGCTCCAGGGGTTGTCACCCCCGAACTCCAGCGGGATGCCACCTTTGAGCCCCTCTTCTCCAAACTTGTCGTAGATGCCTTTCTTCATAGCTTAGGGAGGAAGGAGGAGGTGGGAATGGCCCCATTCATGCCACAGATCCAGGTTTTACTTGGATAGAGGCTGGGGGAGGGGGGTTGTGAGTTCCCCACCACTCTGTGCCCAGCAATAGACCCCACTTGCAGCACTGTGTGCAGTTCTGGGGTCCCCAACATAAGGATGTGGAGCTGCTGGAGCAAGTCCAGAGGAGGCCATGAGGATGAGCAGGGGCTGGAGCAGCTCCTGTATGGAGCCAGGCTGAGAACATGGGGGCTGCTCAGCCTGGAGAAGAGAAGCTGCGTGGAGACCTCAGGGCAGCTTCCAGTGTCTGAAGGGGGCTCCAAGGATGCTGGAGAGGGACTCTTCATCAGGGACCGTAGGGATAGGACAAAGGGTGATGGGTTCAGACTGAAACAGGGGAAGTTGAGGTTGGATGTAAGGCAGAAGCTCTTCCCTGTGAGGGTGCTGAGGCGCTGGCACAGGGTGCCCAGAGAAGCTGTGGCTGCCCCATCCCTGCAGTGCTCAAGGCCAGGTTGGACACAGGATTGGAGCTGCTCCAGTGGAAGGTGTCCCTGCCCGTGGCAGGGTTGGAGCTGGAGGAGCTCCGAGGTCCCTTCAGCCCACCCCGTCTGTGACTCCATGGAACCGGGCGCTCTCAGCCTCGCTGCGGGTGCCTCTGCCCCTGCGCGCAGCAGTGATGGGGGGGGGGTTGGGGCACAGCAGAGACCCCCTTCCATCCCGTCCCGTCCCCGCTTACGGTCGCTGAGCACATCGTAGGCCTCGGCCAGCAGCCGGAACCGCTCGGGGGCCCCGCGCTCCTCGCATCGCACGGGGTGGCTCCTCAGGGCCAACTTCCGATACCTGCAACGGGACACAGAGCGGAGAACGCTCCCCCCCGGCAGCCGCAGCGCCGCAGCCGCGGGGGGCCGCGGGCGAGCAAAGCGCCGGGGGGTGTCCCATGCCCACCGCCACCTCCCCGCTGCCCCGGGCCCCCCCCGGTGCCCCCCAGGCCCCCTCACGCCTTCTTGATGTCGGCGTCCGAGGCGCCGCGGCACAGCCCCAGCACCGCGTAGTAGTCCTGCCCCATGGCGGCGCGTTGCTATGGAGACAGCGCGGATGGGGGGGGCGATGGGAGCTGTAGTTCTCCGCTGCCCCCACCATTCCCGGTTGTTTTCCCTTAAAACCCCCGAGTTTCCATGGAAAATCCCTTTTCCACACGGGTGTTACCAAAGCAGCTGCTTTATTCCAGCGCGTACCGTGAGACATCACCCTCCCAACCCCCCTTTGTCTTTACCTCTTTCCCTAGAAGCAGTGATTCCCAGCGCCTAAAAGGAATTGCTGCCACACAAACCCCCCCCCCCAACGACGGGAAGCTGCTCTCCCAACTAAAACAGATCCAAGGTGCGTTGCCGTAGGAAATACACGTGTCCCAAACCCCTCGCTACGCAGCTTGGCTATCCCAGGGGCTTCAGGAACTCCTCTATCCCATCACAAACACATTGCATGGGAAAACCAGCTTGGAATTGCTCTCGACTCTTCCCTCTGCTACGTGGTCGATGCAAACACTTAAAGATCGGAAAGTTGGTATCTCCTCACTATCCCGTCTCTGCAGCACGTGTAAATCTGCTTCTCCCAAGAAGCCACCTGGAAAAGATGGGGAAAAAGCAGTGTTTAAGCACAGCGCTTCCCAAGTAACAGCTGAAGCTCTCAGGGATCAGTTTTCCTTTTGGATTTCTATAGGGGGAAGAGGTGAGTGACTTCTGAAACAGCATTTAAAGGGTAGGTCAAGGTTTCACCAGGAGGTCAGGTAGGAGGTGAGTGCTCACACAATGCCCCTCTCTCAGATCCAAAAGGGAAAATGACTTTTTCCATGCTTTTTCCATGCTTTCCTCCTGCCAATGAGCTGTGCAGGCCAAATCTCAGCCTCTAGGTGAGGCACAGCATTAATCTCGAGGGGGTGCGCCTGCTAGGAGTGGGAGGACTGCACCGTGGAGTTGGAATGGGTTAAAACAAGAGCTAACTTCCACCAGCACCACTGGGTTGAGCCCAGGGATAACAGAGCAGCACAGGCGCAGTGGGGAACGCAATGGTAAGACCTAGTTTCTGGTCCCAAGTCACCAGGGGACAAGAAAGGACAGGCAGCACCACGCTGCTGCTTCCACCTTCATGATCTTCTGAGTATAATTAATTCATAGTCGTTATAGAACCACCATCATACAAGAGCACGCCACCAACCAGGCTCCTCCACTGCTTCAGTTTGGCTCCTGCACGATGGAGATAACACCAGCAGAGTTGTTTATGCAGAATACAGAGATTATTCAGGCAGGGAGAAACCATGAAGCTCGACAGTGAATTTTATGAAGGAACGTGTTGTGAGGGCTGCCAAATTCCAAGATAAAGGCAGCTCATGCTCCCTGGCATCACCTTTCCCTACAGCTGGGGTAACACACTGTAGTCCTTACCTTGTACACAGGGTCGCAGTCAGCTTCTGTGAGATCAAGGACATAATCGAGGTCCTGCTGAATGATAAAGCAGGTTCCATCACCTACGCAAGCAGAACACACCGAGCATGAGGAACAGTGGGCAATCAGTGCAATAAGCCATGCTGTTGGTTGCCAACAGGTCCATCAAACACCTGATCACAGCGTATGAAGCCCATAGCAAGAGGGAAACGTTGTGAGGATAGGAGAAGGCTCCAAGAGTTGAGAATGCACCTTGGAATCCCTGTTTTGGAGGAACACATGGGAGGTGGAGGGTGGAAATCACAAGGCAAAAAGCAGCCATGTAACGTAGCTCCTACAACATCGCCTTTTTGCCATGGGCACTGTCCAACCCTCTCCTACAACCACTTGCATGCCAGAGGGCAATACTCAGGGGGCACAAAGCTCCTCCATTGCATTATACCACACAGCACTGGAGTTACCTTGGCTGGCAATAAATCCATCTCGGTACGGGAGCAGTGAGAGCACTGGTGCTCCTGACCGATGGATGACCTGGATGGGAGCACTGGAAAACAGAGCAGAAACAAGGGATTAGTACCATAGTTTATAGGCAAGAGCCCATTCCAGTGCGTGAAGGCAAGCTCATGGCCAGAAGATACACAGAATCCCAGACTGGTTTGGGTTGAAGGGACCTTAAAGCTCCTCCAGTCCCAACCCCTGCCACGGGCAGGAACACCTTCCACTGGAGCAGATTGTTCTAGACCAGGTCCAAAGCCCCTCCCCAGGTTTCCTGGAGCCCCTTTAGGCACTGGAGCTGCTCTCAGGTCTCCCCTTAAGGAGCCTTGTCTCTTCTCCACCCAGCCCAGCTCTCTCAGCCTGGCTCCAGAGCTTTTAGGAGGCATTTGCCAGAGAACACCCCATGAGATCACCAACCTGAGCAGAAGAAATGGCTGTGAAGTGACTCAGAAGCTCACGGTGCCATGGCTTGGGCCACATCCACCCTTTAGAAGGTGGATGACCCTTGATCTGGCTCTTTCCCAAACAAATGGGAAAGAGATGTAGTCAAATACTTGCAGCCCCAGGCCCTCACTCACTCACTTTGTGTTTCTCACATCCAGCTGATAAATGTTCCCATCCTGGGTCCCTGCCAGGATACAGGTACTTGAGAGGAATGTGCAGCAGTTGAATGCATCAGATCCCACGAAGAGGAACACCTGAGAACACAGGAACAAATGCAAGTGTCAGACACACAGACAAGAACACAGGATACCCAGGGAAGCCATCATTCAGAAGCCCATATAGCTGCTTCCATGAGTCATGGCACAAAGTGGCAAACCCAGAGGTAGGTTAATAACCCCTCAAGATGAGAACAGTGCTCCAGGATCAGTTTTGATGTATGAGTAGAGACACTGCAACTAGTGAATACTCCCGGGTCTCCTTCGGAGCAGGGATGCGGCACACAGTGACAGGAAACTGATCCTCAGACACTTTGCCATCCCACTGACCGCAGGGAGCTCATCTGTTCCACCCAGATTCTACTCTCCACAACCACCACGAGCAGTTTGATCTGCTACATACATAGACCTACAGGTTGGCCACTGTTTAGGTAGTGTCTTCCCCACACCCGGGTTAAATGAGGAGTAATTCGTACTCAAAACCCCACATAAAAATCTGGCAGCAGGAAAGAGAGAAAACATCCCCTTTACTGCACCAGGTTTTAGCTTCTCCTCCAGGGAATATGTACAGGGGAGAACACGGCAGGGGAAGACCAAAGGGATCATCAGCTCTTCCCTGCCTCCAGCCTGGATCTGTCCCATTCTGTGCCACGTGGGGAATGGAGCAGGGATCACACTAACCGGTTTCTTTACCTAGGTAACTAGATAGATCAACCATCTAGGTTTAACATGGCTTCGTTCCTCACCCCAGAGCTCTGCACAGCCACGTGAACAGCAGTTACAAACAAGAGCACAACAGAAACGAAAGGGACAGGCCCCAGACATGGGTTTGTAGCAGCGCCACAGAGCACCCTCCCAGGCAGGTACTTGTGACAGCCCCACTCCTCACCGGCTGCCTGCTCTGCAGACCCACTCCTTGAAGCTTCTTGTCCTCTCGAGCCAGCAGCAGGACTTTCCCTTCTGTCCCAACTTCACGTTCACCTGATGAAAGGACAATGGTGAATTCCAGCAGTGGCCACGCAACAGATCTTCATGGTACCAAAATCTACAGGCTTGGAGCATCCCTGTTGAATTTAAAGCAACATTCCTCCAGAGCCTAAGATACCAGCAGGGAGACCCCAGTCGTACTCATTCCAACTGCCTGATAAGGCTCAATTCCTTTTTGAGGACTGGAGTGCTCTTACTGGAGTGACCCCATTCTGGTCTCTCAGTGGTATAAGGGCATGCAGCAGCATGCCATATGCTTAGGATTAGTGGTGACAAACCTAAGCAGCCTGGGACAGAGGAATAAGAATTCAGAATGATTTGGGTTGAAGGAACCTTAAAGATCATTCAGTTCCAACCCTTGTCACAGGCAGGGACACCTTCCACTAGAGCAGCTTGCTCCAAGCCCCTGGGTCCAACCTGGCCTTCAACACTGCCAGCGATGGGACAGCCACAGCTTCTCTGGGCACCCTGGGCCAGCGCCTCAGCACCCTCCCAGGGAACAGCTTCTGCCTAAGAGCTCATCTCACTCTCCCCTCTGGCAGCTCAAAGCCATTCCCCTTGGCCTGTCCCTCCATCCCTTGGCCAAAGCCCCTCTGCAGCTTTCCTGCAGCCCCTTTAGGCACTGGAGCTGCTCTAAGGTCTCCCCTTCAGGAGCCTTCTCTTCTCCAGGCTGCCCCAGCCCAGCTCTCTCAGCCTGGCTCCAGAGCAGAGCTGCTCCAGCCCTCGCAGCAGCTCCATGGCCTCCTCTGGCCTCGCTCCAACAGCTCCACGTCCCTCTTGTGCTGCTGCCCCAGAGCTGGATCAGGACTGCAGGGGGGGTCTCCCCAGAGTGCAGCAGAGGGGCAGGATCCCCTCCCTGAGCTGCTGCTCACACTCTGGGGGTGCAGCCCAGCACACGGGGGGATTCTGGGCTCAAGCGCACACTGACGCCGGGTCATGGGGATCTCCTCCTCGCCCAACACCCCAAGTCCTTCTCCTCAGGGCTGCTCTCAAAGACGAACGTTAAGGAAGGGGTTCTCACTCGGAGCAGTTTCAGGTGTGCCCAGGTTGAGGGAGCTCTCAGCAGTGCCGACAGCAATGCCATTGACGGGGGAGCCGCAGTCCGCAATGACCCCCAGGCAGGCGGATTTCCCGCAGTCCCAGAGCCGGGCAGTGCCGTCCCTGGAGCAGGACAGGACGTTCCTTCCACGATCCACAATGGCTGTGTCCAAAATACCTGCAGCAAAGCAAAGCCACGTGCTCAGAGAGCATGGAATGCACACAAAGCATCTCAGTTCCCAAGGCACCGTCCCCAGAGTGCCAGCAGCCATCAGAGCCAAACCGGGTGGGGTGCAATGTGGGGTAGGGACCCACAGTGTCTAGAAAGAGGGGCACGTGGAAGGCAGCAGCTCCCAGAGAACCATATGGAGCTGAAGCCACCATGTGGCACAAAGGCAAGACATTGCCAATAAAATGATCAGCCTCAGAGTGAGCCGATTCCACAGCTTCTACCTCCAGAATTAACCTTGAGGAGAAAACAGCCTGGCCCAGCACTTAAAATGTGCCCAGTCTAGCTCTGGGTGATCCCAAAAGTTGTGAGGAGCAAGCAGCATCCCCTTATCTGCCTCCAGAAACATCAGAGGAGCAGTTTTTGCAGGTGCTGATGTCCCTTCACTACTTTATTTCAGTGTGGGCTGTCAAGTCTAGCTCTGAAAAACAACTCCACGTATTTTGGAAGGGAACAGTCAGATGGCTTGAAGGTTGAATTGACACTTTCCCTACAGAAGCAGTCATTAAACATGACAAGCTCAAGTGACAGGCCAAGCCAAGCACACAGCCTGCAGCAGCTCGGGCTGGAGTTATAAGCAGGGGATAAAGGCAACATCGGAGCTGTCAGGAGCCAGGTGGTGGTGTTGTGACCAAAGCTGGGTTATGCTGTCGGACGCCTTTGGTTTGATGGCCATTTAGAGCAAAGTATTTTGAATCCACACAAAGAAATCACATGAGAACAGCAGCAGGTTCAGTAGGAGATGAGGTTTTGAGTTAACCGAGTTTTGGACAGCCACATGGACCTCTCAAGTAACACCAACACCTTGGGAGACAGGGAGATCTGTACGGAGCAGTTAGTTGCTCAGGGAGGACGTAATCTGGGGCAGGGTTTGGGGCATCTGATGCCACATCCACAACTCACTTGGAAGCAACCACCTGCCATGACAAGACAGCATCACTGGCCACTGTGCTCTGGGCCTGGTGTAAACAAAGAGTGAAAGAGGAGCATGCTTAAGCAGTACGTATGAATCCACATTGTTTCGGAACAAAGGGCCCTGGAAACCCAAATCTGCTTTCTAAGGATTAACAGAGGCTCCGTAAAGAAACTCATCTGATCACAGCCCCAAGAGCCTTTCTGGGTAGCCCATTTTCCATCCCTTGCAGTTCTTCCCTAGGACTGAGTGTCAACTGGAGCAGTTTCTAGTGCAGACCCTCCTGCAAGGAAGAGCACTAAACTCACCATGTAAGGTGGTCAGTGCATCTTCAACAGGAGGACACAAGGAAGGTGAAGAATTTACTTTCATTTTCATTTCATTTTCAGCAGCAAGACCATCAGCAGGGGCAGAGCTGAACAACTGCCCTCAGTACAGGGGTGAACAAGCTTATTCCAACCCTTCTTAAGTAATAATCACTTAAGTGTCCTTGCAGGACCTCTTGTTCTGCTTTACTCACTTTAAACAGCATGTGTCCTCGAGGCAGGTAACTGCCTGAGTTCTGCAAGTCCACAATAAGCTCCTATTTGCTTTCCTGGGCAAGGAGAATGAAAAACAAACAACAAACCCAAAAGAAAGAGGCTATGGTGCAGCTGAAGCTTAACAAGGTGTTCTGGTGCAAGCGGAGGCATTCCCAGTGCAGGCAGCAAGGCTACTGAATGCAGGTTTGAGCTCTGGAGGAGCAGAATGCCCTCTGCTTTCACCTCTGGCACTCACCACAGGCTAATGGACTGCATCCTCCCTCTTTTAGTCTTAATTCATGAAGAAAATGCAAGAAAATGGTGAGATAAATTGTTTCATCTGTCTAATACAGCTACTAATCTTATGTATGTTCTGGGAGCTTGCAAAAGCTACTGTGGGCATCTAATACAAATGCAGAGCACAAAGTGCAGCAGGCTGGTGACTGAACATCAGCCCTCAGGTCCAAAGCAATTATACACATGGCAGATGAAGCACTGGAAAGGCGAAGTACCTCCTTTGTGACCTTTAAATGTTACCACGCAGCTGGCATCTTCTGCTGACCAGATCTTTAGCTGGGCATCCATTCCTCCACTCAGAACCACGAGGCCAGATGGGAAAAACCTGCAACAATTCACATCATACACATGGCCTTCCAATAGTCTCTGGAAAAACAAAGAACTAGGTGCTAGTTCCATTGTTATCATCCTTATGCCAAGCAGTTTTTGAGCTATGACACTGGAAAACTTGGTGCTCCCATGTGGGCAGAGAATTAAGCTCAAATCCTCTGAGTGTGTACTCCTGGAATGGACTTGTCTGCACTTGAGGCTGTCCAAGGGGCAGCAGGTACACTTTGGGTCTCCCTCTGCCACGTGAGTAGCTGACTGTATAGTAAAGGATACTACATTTGTTTCTAGCCAGAGGTTAAATGTCTTTATCCTCTACCAAGCAAGCAGCCGACAGGTCAAGGTCTACATGAAATGTTAACTGGGAAGGCAACAAGCCATGATGCAGTTAATCCACCAGAGCCAGGAGTCTTCCCCTCACACCTTCTCTACTGCAGAAGACATTCAGCGCTCGTAGCACACAGGTTATGAGCTGCAAGTTATCTTCCACATTCTAACTGTCATCCCTAAGGACCCATTCCTATTTGCATGCTGAGACTCCTCTCTGCATTGCCGAGCATCATTTCCCTTGGGAGAAGCCATGCTTTCCACAGATCTGACTTAAAACCTCAGAGGTGTCAAATTTGAATTAGCTTTTCATTCAAAAGCCAGACTGTAGATTTAAATGAGATCTCAGTGTTCAAGGCCAGGTTGGACGCAGGGGCTTGGAGCAAGCTGCTCTAGTGGAAGGTGTTCCTGCCCGTGGCAGGGGGTTGGAGCTGGATGAGCTTTAATGTCCCTTCCAACCCAAACCATTCCATGATTCTTGCCTGCCCTAGACCTCAACATGTGGACAGCCTGACCAAAGTCAAGGCCAAATGACTTTAATAATGTCACAGAGAACTCAGAACAAAGCTAGATGCTCTTACTCTTATTTCTCCATTCGCAGCCTGCCAAATTTTCATGGTCCCATCTGTGCTGGTAGACACACCAAGCCCTCCACCACTGGAGATATCAAGACAGGTGATCTGCAGGAAGGTAAAAAACACCAAACATTAGCTTTGGATCACCCTGTACATAGATATTTCTGCTCCAGAGTCTTACTCTGTACTGGAGGAGTCTTGCTAAGTGTATTATTCAGTGCTATTATCTCCCCAAAACATACTGCTGAACTCATTTACAACACCCAAAGAGATTCCATACCCCCAGCTAAACAGTGCTAGCCTGGACATGGAGCTATTGGAGCAAGTTCACAGGAGGCCATGGAGCTGCTGCGAGGGCTGGAGCAGCTCTGCTCTGGAGCCAGGCTGAGAGAGCTGGGCTGGGGCAGCCTGGAGAAGAGAAGGCTCCTGAAGGGGAGACCTTAGAGCAGCTCCAGTGCCTAAAGGGGCTGCAGGAAAGCTGGAGAGGGGCTTTGGACAAGGGATGGAGGGACAGGCCAAGGGGAATGGCTTTAACCTGCCAGAGGGAAGACTGAGATGAGCTCTGAGGCAGAAGCTCTTCCCTTGAGGGTGCTGAGGCGCTGGCACAGGGTGCCCAGAGAAGCTGTGGCTGCCCCATCCGTGGCAGTGTTGAAGGCCAGGTTGGACACAGGGGCTTGGAGCAAGCTGCTCCAATGGAAGGTGTCCCTGCCCATGGCAGAGGTTGGAGCTGGAGGAGCTTTAAGGTCCCTTCATGCCAAAGCAGTCTAGGATTCTGTGATTTAATTAAGAGCACAAGGTACTGGTTAATCCATTACAACAGCCATTAAGTACACTGGTTACACAAGTGGCAGTTCATGTAACAAACCAATCTGTGGTCATTTACTCTCTGGTTGAAAAAGCCAAGAAACGATTGAAGCAGAAACTAAAACCCTCTCTGATGTCTGCCATGTGCCCAGATTTTCAGGAGGGACATGGAATATGGAATCAGGCAAAGCAGGAGTGCTCAGAAGAGGCAGCAGGTATAAAGGAGAACCGGAGCACAGTCCACACCAGCTTTAAATTCATCTCCATATTAATAGCTCTTGCTTCAGCTGCTTTCCAGAGAAGATCTCTGCAGTGCAGCTGGAACCCATCACCCCCCTTTGACAGCAGACTGAACACTTCCACCTGCATTTCCATTTTGCTGTGCTCTGAATACTGATTCCATTTCTCACATATAAGGGCAGCTGGGGACTCTTGAGCAGCACAAAGCTCGGGGAAGTGATTCACTTTTTGGTGCCAAGCTCTATCTCTCAGCAGAGCTCTGCTTCCCCTTAAAACAGCTGCAGAGCTGCGTTTATGTCAAAGGCACCTGATTTATACTGCTTTTGAGCTAATTCGGACTGACTGTGCAGCTTTCCAGCATTTTAGGCTGGGTTTATCACAACCATTTACTCCATAAATCAGGAGATAAGTGTCCTGTAACATCTCCAGTAGCTTCAGGGACTCCCTGCAGGGCAGGCACTGTACCTGCAGGATACACACTCCCCCATTTCCTGGATCATTTCCACATGGGATTAAGTGTTCAGCAGAAGCACAAACTACAAAGCCAAGTTATGAGCTTCTCTTAGTGAAGAAATGAAGTTTCAGGTCAGTCACCCTTTGCGTGTCACTGCTCAGCACGTGGCTGTGCTTATGGCCCCCCCAGGTTGCCGGGGGCATGATAAGAAAGATGCTTATTCAGCCAAAGCAGCAAGGCTGCTTTAAAATAAGTGAGAAGTTTATGCCATTTATTGAGTTTTAAACACAAGCTGAGCACTTCTTGTCTCTGAATTCCCACCAGGTCAAGTTGAGCTTATGCAACATGCAATTCCCAGCCCCACAAACACAAATACATACAGCAAAGATGGAAAGCTTTATTAATGGGAGCAAAGAGCTGCTGCAAACAGGGATTGAGCTGAACCAGTCAGATGAAGAGCTCAGCACCTGGAATCTCTTATTATCCTGGGGTTTGACACACTCATTCACATATTCCTTTACAGGGGGGTCTGTCAAGGGCCTGAAGTGAGCAGAAATTAGATTACTTAGGGGGAAAAAAAACAGTTTAAAGGATACAAGAGATTATTTTTAGGGATTCAACTCAACCATGATCAAGTTTCCATGATCTGCTACGTTCTGTTACCTGCTTCACACACAAAGTCAGGCGGCAGACCACCCCTCAAAAGGGGCGCACACCATTCAGAGACACACTGTGAAAGGTCAAAGTCATTTCCAGCTACTTCCCACTCACTTGGCAGAGTTACTCACACTTTTCTGATGGATTCTACCAAAAGTTGTGTACGGGGCCAGGAACTTGGTGGACACATTCTCATGAGGACAAGAAATGAGAATGCTCTTCTAGAGGAGGAAAAAGAGGGGAAGAAGAATTAAGAGTGCTGTAGAAACTGACAAGGTAGAACTACAGTCTGGACCCAGCTGTGGTCTCTCACAGCCTGAAGACCAATGGGAGATGCAGCTCTGGGCTCATCTCCTTAGGCCTCCTAAAGATGCAAGCCCTGGGTGGCATAGAATAGCCACACAGCCCCAGCCCAAGTATGGGATGCTCCAGAGCAGCTCCAGGGCACTGCACAGGCAGGAGGCCTAGGATAACAGGATAGCACCATGCAGGGGACTGGGCAACAGCTTCAGGCTGCTAGTTTGAGTACTGTAAAAGCACAGCTATAGGTTGGGTGGAGAAGTGATTACAGCAGCCCTGAGAATGACTTGGGGGTGCTGGGGGAAGAGAAGCTCCCCATGACCCGGCTTCAGTGTGCGCTTGGGCCCAGACCCCCCCCGTGTGCTGGGCTGCACCCCCAGAGCGTGAGCAGCAGCTCAGGGAGGGGATCCTGAACCTCTGCTGCGCTCTGGGGAGACCCCCCCTGCAGCCCTACGATTCCACTGCCCCTTCATGCACAGAAGGCAGCTGCTGACCCCCCCCCATCCCATCCCACCCCAGCCCTGGCACCTTGGTGACTTCCCCAACCACGAAGCCCTCGGAGGCAGTGATGTCAGGAACTCCCTCAGTGCTGAGCCCCCGGCGGGTCACGCTGCCATACAGGGTCGGCTTCCCTGCGGAGACAACAGCCATCAGCCCGACCACCCCTCACCCACTCCTAACACACAGGGCACCCCAAAACTGCCATTAACCCCCCATAGCACAGCCACCCTCAGACCCTCACAGTGAACCCCACAACACCCTCATCCCCCCCCGAGCCACAGAGCACCCCAAAACCACCCTCACCCCCCCCATAACCCACAGGGTACCCCCTCAATCACCTTCATCCTTAAGCCAAAGGGCACCCCCCAACCACCCTTGCTCCCACATAAACCAAAGGCACCCCCACCCCGCTCCCAACCCACAGAGCACCTCACAACCGCTCTCCCCCCCTCACAGGGCGCCCTCCACCGCCCTCCCTCCCTCCCTCCCTCCTACCCCACAGCGCTCCCTCCACCATCCCTCCTGCGGCCGCTCACCGGGGCTCCGGCAGCTCAGCCAGGCCTCGCCCTCGTCCCTCCTGCGTACGGAAAGAGCAGCGGTGAGTGCGGGGCGGTAAAAGGCCCCGGGGCGAGGGAATGGCGAGGGAACGGAGCGGGAACGGAGACGGAACGGCGAGGGAACGGCGAGGGAATGGAGCGGGAATGGCGAGGGAATGGAGCGGGAACGGAGACGGAACGGCGAGGGAACGGCGAGGGAATGGAGCGGGAATGGCGAGGGAATGGAGCGGGAACGGCGAGGGAACGGCGAGGGAACGGAGCGGGAACGGCGAGGGAATAGCGAGAGAACGGAGCGGGAACGGCGAGGGAATAGCGAGAGAACGGAGCGGGAACGGCGAGGGAACGGAGCGGGAACGGCGAGGGAACGGAGCGGGAACGGCGCTCACCTCAGCGCCCAGCTCCAGTCGCTCTGGATGCGCAGCGTCGCCGCCATTTTGCGCTCCCCCTCCCTCCTTCCAGGCAGCCCCAAGGGGGGAGGAGCGGGAGGCGCTGCCCAATGAGCGGGCACGCTCGCACCCTACGTCACGCCGCGCCCCGGCAGTGCCTTCCCCGACGCCAGCCTTAAAGGAGCCGCGCCGCGGTGCTGGGAGGGTACGGGGGGTGCTGAGCGCCTATGGGCGGGGGTAGGGTGCGTGGGGGACAAGCTCTGAGCAACCATGGAGGTGGGGGGTATGGACTGGGGGGTCCTGGACACCCATGGGTGCGGGTAGGGTGCATGGGGGACAAGCTCTGAGCACCCATGGAGGTGGGGGGTATGGACTGGGGGGTCCTGGACACCCATGGGTGCGGGTAGGGTGCATGGGGGACAAGCTCTGAGCACCCATGGAGGTGGGGGGTATGGACTGGGGGGGTCCTGGACACCCATGGGTGCGGGTAGGGTGCATGGGGGACAAGCTCTGAGCACCCATGGAGGTGGGGGGTATGGACTGGGGGGGTCCTGGACACCCATGGGTGCGGGTAGGGTGCATGGGGGACAAGCTCTGAGCACCCATGGAGGTGAGGGGTATGGACTGGGGGGTCCTGGACACCCATGGGTGCGGGTAGGGTGCATGGGGGACAAGCTCTGAGCACCCATGGAGGAGTCTGGGGTAGACAGACATGGGTTGGAGAGGGTGCTGGGCACCCGTGGGTGTGGGTAAGGTGCATGGGGAAAGTTCTGAGCACCCACGGAGGAAGGGGTATGGACTGGGAAGGGAGTTGGACACCCATGGGTGGAGGTAGGATGCATGGGAGAGATACTGAGCTCCTGTGAGGGAGTGCATGGGGGTGATGAAGGTGTTCTGAGCATCCATGGAGGGGTGTGGAGTGGACAGCTATGGGTTGGGGAAGGTGCTGGGCACCCATGGGTGGAGGTAAGGCGCATGGGGGTGCTGGGCATCTACGGGAGGAGGCACGAGGGGGTACCCATGGAGGTGTATGTCCTGCATGAAAGGGTGCTGAGCTCCTCCCAGGAATAGACCTTTCTGGGACACCATGTGAGTACAGAGGATGTTGAGCACCATAGGGGTGTGGGACAGAGGTGTGGACAGTGCTGGGCACCGTGGGGTGTTCCCCCTATTGAGGCAAAGGTAGCACTCAACTCCTGGCACCTCCCTCCCTGCAGTGATGTCGAGGCCGGGACACGGCAGGAGCCGTGTGTCACCAGAGGAAGAGGAGGATGAGGAGGACCCAGTGGACGCCATGGTCTCCAGGACGGGCTGCATGGCCCAGCACCGGGCGCTGCAGCACTGCATGGCAGAGCAGCAGGACTGGCGGCACTGCCAGCCCCAGGTCAGGGCGTTCAGAGACTGCATGGCCCAGAGGAAGCAGCACAGGGAGGTACAGAGGGCACCCAGCTCGAGCCAAGGCCACCCAGCTCCTGCTGGGGAGTGAAAACACCCTGGAACCCTGATCCCAGGCTGGGAATACTGCCAGGAATGGGGTGGCTGTGCCATGTCATCCTTTTTTTTTGTGGTGTTTTTTGGTCCACTGGGTGGCTGCTAAATCCACGGTATGCTGTTGGGAGATTAAATCCAGTGGTGTCCATCACCCTGCCTGAAGCACTTTGTCTCTTGTCTCTATCATTGGGGTAACTGGAAGCTCAAGGGGATGGTTGTGGGGAGAGATTGAGATTTCCACCCCAAAAATCATGGAATCACAGAGCAGTCTGGGTTGGAAGGGACCTTAAAGCTCCTCCAGCTCCAACCTCTGCCACAAGCAGGGACACCTTCCACTGGAGCAGCTTGCTCCAAGCCCCTGTGTCCAACCTGGCCTTCAACACTGCCAGGGATGGGACAGCCACAGCTTCTCTGGGCACCCTGGGCCAGCGCCTCAGCACCCTCACAGGGAGGAGCTTCTGCCTAAGAGCTCATCTCACTCTCCCCTCTGGCAGCTTAAAGCCATTCCCTTGGCCTGTCCCTCCATCCCTTGGCCAAAGCCCCTCTCCAGCTTTCCTGCAGCCCCTTCAGGCACTGGAGCTGCTCTAAGGTCTCCCCTTCAGGAGCCTTCTCTTCTCCAGGCTGCCCCAGCCCAGCTCTCTCAGCCTGGCTCCAGAGCAGAGCTGCTCCAGCCTGCGCAGCATCTCCATGGCCTCATCCTAATGGGTCAGTTGAACACGTTTTTATTAAGACAAGCTCCTTAACAGGGCATTTTCTTGCCATTCACCACATTATTGCTACAATGCTCATGAAATCACCTTCTGGAGGCCTAACAACCATGTGGAAAACGTCACTTCCCTGGGGGTGGCTCCCAAGTGGATGGAGGGTTCATCTCAGTTCATCTGTGCCTTCAGCTCTTCAAGTTCTGGTCGAGCCTTCAATCGGCTCTTGAAGTCAGCTTCTGTGTGCTGCAGAGGATAGAACAACCCAAGCAAATAAGAACCACCTTGAGAACTGTCTGAAATGGAAGAAGATGAACCCTCTCCCAAAGAGAATCACTTCGAAGTGGAAAAACAAAGAACTTAATTGTCTGCTGAACCTAAGGAGCCCAAGCAGAAAGTCCCTCCTGAATAGGATCTTGTAGGCAGCTCCATGTGGAAGCTGGCTGCAGCGCTCTAAAGGCTCCTCTCTTACATCCAGCCTCCCTCACGAGCAGGTTCTGGGGGAAAGCAGAGGCCACAATGGTTCTCAACACTTGGTGCTGGCACGGGCTGCTCTGAAATTCCTCTTTGTAAGCTCTTCCCCTCCTGGCTAACTGCTTTTGTCAGTGTGAGTGATGGCACTGGGCTCAAGAAGTCAACTGGATGTCTCCATCTCTGCCACTGCCCATCACTGTAGCATCTATGTTCTTAAGGAGATCTGGACTTTCTCCAGATCTTTGCAGGAGCATCCCAAAGCTTTCATCTCTTGCACCACCAGTGGCATGAAGCCACTTGGGTCTTTCCCCTGGACTGCAATGACTTTGCAAGTGGCTCAATGTCACAGTTGTCCCTCCAGGGCCAAAGCCATCAGGCAAAATTAAACCCAGAAATGGGACCGTGACCAAAGCCGAGATTACTGAGCTCAAGAGACCTTCTTCCATCTTCCTTCTGGTTTTGCAGAGCTGGAGATAAGTAAATACTCTTCAAAGGCCACTTAAGAAGCCAACTGTGCTTTCATGTTTAAATTTAGTTGTGCTGCATTCCCTTGCCAGCCACCAGAGTCTTTTAGTCCCTGAAGAAAAAGGGCTTCCTGGGAATGTTTTGTCTGAATGTAAAATGAGTTTAAGTATCTCCTTGTGCCTGGTCCACCAGTGGGTGGAGTTCTGCCCTGAAGTCCTGAGCTCTGGCCTGAAGTCCTGAGGTCTTTCTGCCAGTGCCTCAGCACCCTCCCAGGGAAGAGTTTCTGCCTCAGAGCTCATCTCCATCTCCCCTCTGGCAGGTTAAAGCCATTCCCCTTGGCCTGTCCCTACAGGCCCTTGTCCAAAGCCCCTCTCCAGGTTTCCTTTAGCCCCTTCAGACACTGGAGCTGCTCTGAGGCCTCCATTTAAGGAGCCTTCTCTTCTCCAGGCTGAACCAGTCCAGCTCTCTCAGCCTGGCTTTGTGCTGGGATTGCCCTGATCAAGGTGCAGGACCTTGCTCTTGGCCTTGTTCAACTCCACGAGGTTCATACGGTCCCTCCTCTCCGCCCTGTCCAGGTCCCTCCAGATCACATTTTTTCCCTCTAGCATGTCAACTGCACCACACGGCTTGGTGGGCAGGGATGCATCCAGAGGATGCTAAATGGAGTATGGAACACTCATCAAGAATTAGAGGTAATGGTTTTCCATAGACCAAGTGAGAGGCTGGTTCTAGGTGATCCTAGGTATCTGTAAGTCCAGAGCAGACAGCAGCCTCAGGACCAGGTCTGTCTTTTCCAAGCAAATTCATGTTACATCCTATCTGCTTCCTGAGTGTCTATCATTGGTAAAATCAAACGTACCTCTTTCACTAACAGATGAACCCCTTCAGGCTGGTTACTCTGAATGATTTCCAAGAGGATTGGAGCAAACGTTGAGCTCAAATGGCTTATCTGAAAGATGAAATAAAAGTGCTGCAGGAGCAGATCCCCACATCCCAAATGGACTCATTATACTAATGGCATGGAAAGAGTGTCCCTTTCAGTATGAGCCTGTGGCAGTCAAGCACTTCAGAGAAGCACTCTGCTTTGTCCTCACACCTTTTGCATACAGCACAGCCCAAAGCTCTCATTTTGGCTCTTCTCTATGAACACTGTGCTTCCTGACTGCTCTTCTGCACGGAAAGAGATTCAACCATGCATGAAGATCTTCATTTAGGTGAGAGACTAATACAAAGGCTGCCACAGCAAACCTGCAAGCCCCAGTGTTAACCGCAGATCAGCTGTCTCCAGGTAATAAAGTCCACCCTTGGGTTTAAAATGTAATTCAGCAGAGGTTTAGGAGGGAAAAATCACTGAGGAGAAAGAACTATTTACCTCAACCAGTTGCACATTTTTGAAGCCCTGACACTAATAGTACTTTTAGATTTCATTGAGTTTGCTCAATCATTCATCCTTCATAGAATCATAGAATGGTTTGGGTTGGAAGGGACCTTAAAGCTCCTCCAGCTCCAACCCCTGCCACAGGCAGGGACACCTTCCACTAGAGCAGCTTGCTCCAAGCCACTGTGTCCAACCTGGCCTTGAGCACTGCCAGGGATGGGGCAGCCACAGCTTCTCTGGGCACCCTGTGCCAGCGCCTCAGCACCCTCGCAGGGAGGAACTTCTGCCTTAGATCCAACCTGAACTTCCCCTATTTCAGTTTGAACCCATCACCCCTTGTCCTACCCCTATAGTCCCTGATGAAGAGTCCTCCTCCAGCAACCTTGTAGACCAAATATGACTTTTTTACCCCTTGCTTTAAGTATTCTGCATAAAACAGCTGATAAATCTTCTGTCTGAAATACATAATCCAGGAACCCCTCTTCTGCTTTGTGAGAAACCTTTAGCAAGAAATCCAATTAGACTGCTCCATGCTTCAATTTACACACAGATTACACCTTTCATTTGTCCCAGGGACTTAACTCCAGGAGTTAAGGGGTTTTGAGAGAGAGTCTGTGACAGGAAGCACTGCACAAGAGCCACAGTTTGATGAGCAAACTCCTACCTGGATAACCCTCTGATGGGTCGTAAGGACAGCATCCAGCTGCAGTTTGGAACCTCTCTCTTCTAAGAACAGCACTTCCTCGGTTTTGGTGGGCATCGCGTAGCTGCAGGAACCACAGGTCAGTGCTTTGGCCAGGGAGGGAGATTCCTGCTTGACAGGAAGGAATCAACCTCCAGCAGCAGAGAACGTGGAAGGAGATGAATTTTTCATGAGGAATTAATTATGCAAACTATGTATCAAACAACTCAAGCACTGGCAGAAGCTGGGTGCTTTACTGGAAAGAGATAGGGAGAAGCTTGCAGCTCTGCTGCCAGCAGAAAGCTGTTTCAGCTACAAACACCAGCCTGAGAAGAGAACTTGCAACTTTTAGAGTTAAAAGAAAGCTCAAAAGCCAAAGTTCTGATTTACTCTGTAATCTGTTCATCAGGAGCAGAGGCAAAAGCTGCCAGGCACCACTCCAAAGACCTTATTTCCACCTCTGAATTCAACAGGAGTACAATGAGGCACTGGATCAGATCCCATTCCGCAGTTAGTGTTCCCTCGGAGACCTCAACTCCCCCTCTCCACTTGCACAGCATCAGTAACAACAGGCTGCATCCTACTGCCCATGTTTTACCCTTCAAGCTTTGCTCTCTGAGGGGAAATAATTTCTTTCTGTACATACATACTGAACTCTGCACACCAAGTCCAACCTCAGAGGGCAGAAATATGATAAACGGTAATAAAGCTTTATGGGAAGTTAAAGATGCACTTTCAGAGAAGCACCGTTAAGTGGTTTTACCTACAGCAATGCAGTGCTTCTGCCAGTGCACTGCAGCCTGCACTGCAAGCAGCAAGGACCTGTCTCATATCCCTCAGAGTCATTAACACCAGCAAAGCTGCTATCAGGATACATCTCCTTTGGAGACTGAGTGCAACTGAAGCATCCCCTACTACTAAAGTAGAGGGTAGCTCTCCCACAGCCATCAGGGGTTTCCCAAGTTCATTCCAGTTTGTATAATCACTTGCAATGAGCACAGTATAGTCACAGAGCCTATAAAAACCAGCAGCGTAAGTTAGCAGTACTTGAGTCCGCATTCCTAGGCTCAGCACCCACAAGCTTAAGCCTTTTCCATAGAATCCCAGAGTAGTTTGGGTTGAAGGGACCTTAAAGCTCATCCCCCAAAGTTGGACCCTCAAGCCCTGTCCAACCTGGCCTTGAGCACTGCCAGGGATGGGGCAGCCACAGCTTCTCTGGGCACCCTGTGCCAGCGCCTCAGCACCCTCCCAAGGAAGAGCTTCTGCCTAAGAGCTCATCTCAATTTCCCCTCTGGCAGGTTAATGCCATTCTCCCTTGGCCTGTCAAGGACATTCCTCTTTCTCAAAGGAATGAGGAGTAACAGCTCTTTTTCCCTTGGAATCAGTGCCTGAACAACTCCATTTCAGCCTTCCTTATACAAATGGGGCTTGGAGCAACCTGGTCTAGAGGAAGATGTCCAGACAGGCTGGAACTGGATGAGCTTTAAGGTCCCTTCCAAGCCAAACCCTTCTATAATTCTATGAATAAAGCACCCCAAATAGTACAGATGCACATAAAGAGAATGTCAGGCAGATGGCAGAAGATTTAGATGCGGGGATCTATCAGAGATTGTGCCCTTATCTCAAGGTATCATCATGTAGGAGGCCTGACCTGGCCTTACACAAGGAGATGGTGAGGAATGACAGCACAGCTCCTCATACCTTTCATTGACTCTAATGGAGAGTTTGTTGCAGAGCTTATGCACATACTGAGCAAAATGCTCCACGAGACACATATCATAGGAAGTCATCTGGATGTTGATATCTCCATACTCATAATCTGTCCCAGCATTTATCTCTTTCATCTGTACTTTGTCCTTTTTCTTCTTTGGAACCTGTATTTAATAAGGAGAACATACAAAGCAGATCTGTTTGGAACAAAGCTGGAAATAAACCCATTACCTCTTGCCCACACAGGATACCATCTACAGCTCTCTCTTCCGACAAAGGTTTGCTGAGCTGTGTTGAACATCTCACAGCCCATCTGTGCTCACTCTCCCTGACTATGAAACTGGGATGACATTCTGTGAACAGATGTTCTCAAGTTGAACAGTTCAGTTTTTGGACGGCAGAGCTACAGAAATCACACAGAAAATACATGCACACCATGATTCATCTCTTCCAGAAGACAAAAAGGGAGGAGAAAAACTGCTTTTTATTTCAGCTCCTGCCTTCAAGGCAGCTGTTTAAAGGAGTTGTTGGTTCCTCCTTCCATAAAAACTGTCATCTTTCCAAATTTGAGGGAATGTAGAAAGTTTAAATGCAAATAATATCTGCTGACAACGTTCTGCAGTGATCTGAAGTTGGGGGGGGGGGTTAAAATCAGCATCAGGAAGAGATTCCTCCCTCCCCAAACTATTCATTAACTTAAGTAAGAATGTACTGGACAAGGTATTTATGTACTGGGAAGGGTTTATGCAGTGTTGTGAGTGGGTGCATTCATGTGACATAACACTCTTTGTCAAGAAGAAGTAAACAATTACATTATTCCTTTTCCATATGATTCATCAGCCATGGAATTAAGAATCCCAACACTTAAATCAGACTCTATCAAGATGCCTCAGCTGAAGCAAGCACAGCTGGGGAGTTTTACACCTACCTCTTTTGGGAGCAGGTATTTGAACCTCCCAATGCCATGTGTAGGACGGGCCCTATAGTGTCTGTGGCAACTCAGGAGTGCATCATCTTAAATACAAAGCAGAAGAAACATGTTTCCAGCTCTTCTTTTAACGTATACAGGTGCTTTAAGAGCCCCAGATCCTCACTGGAGGAAAGATTTCATCCTCAGTTCTTTGACAAAGGCAAAGCCAAGCTAAAGCTCCAGGTGATCTCTGCCCCACACAAGCTTGTCACAATTCACAGTTGGTTAAAGCGAGAAGCAAATAAGGAAGAGATTAAGAGTGATTCATTTCCCAGGTGAATTCTCAGGCAAATAAAAGACAGATTTGGCAGCACCAGTGGATGGGGAGGATGCTGATGAAATGTTACATCTGTCTCCTCTTCCATGACAGCAGTGCTGCCATCACGATGGATCTGAGCCCCACTTCATTTTCAATCCAGTCCTGTTCAAATATACATGTGCTAGGAAGCCAAATCAGAACTGCATCAGCTTTTATTTATCCTTCCTCCTCCAGGGTAAAATGAGACCCTCAATAACCCTCATTTTAATAAAAGCAGCTCAGAACAGCAAAGAGAAACCGAACACCAAGGACTTAAGCCACTCGGTTACTCTTTGCCTGCGCATCAAAAACAAATTCTACTTTAAATTGTGACAGCAGACTCCACCAGCTCAATAAATGTTACAGTCACGAGGATCTAAGTCAGCTCCTGAGGAGTAATATAGTGAATAGCATCTGCCTGGTGTTACTCTACAGCGTAACACCACGACTAGGACTCTGCTTAGCCAAGAACAGGGAAACAGAAGGTTAGGAAAACAGGTATGGAAATGGAAGAGCAGCTGCTCAGTGCAAAATTAGCTTAAAAAAGTCAAAAGGGGACACAAACTCTCTAATGTGTCATAATTATTTTGGGTAAATGAGGCTTTTCCTTGTGTTGGATTAATAAAAGGCCTTACCTGCAGCACACAGATGGCTTTCTCTGGGTGTTGCTGCTCTGTAGGAAACAAGATAACTATTAAAAGCTCTGCTTTCACCTATCAGATGTGGACACACAACACATCTGGCCAATTCTTGAACAAAGGCTTCCACTCCCAGTCCTCCCTCAGACACAGAGAGATCCCATGAGCAATAGACTTTCTCTTCTGCACATCCTACAGCCCTTTCGGATTCCAGACATCAGCTCAAAGTCTTCCCTCCACAATTAAAAGACCCTCCTTGGCAAAAAAGCACTTTTTTTGTCATGTGTGTTTTCTGGGAATGCCAGTGGAAGTGACTGAGTGTTTTAATGCCTTACACTGCGTTTTACTTGATAGGTTTCATTTCAGATCGCTCACCTGCTGAGTGCAAACACTTGCTTTAGCAACGCTCCCTTCTTCAAGCACAGCACCTGCAATGAGCCCCATGGTTAAAATCATAAAATCCCAGAGTGGTTTGGGTTGGAAGGGACCTCAGAGCTCCTTCAGCTCCAACCCCCTGCCACGGGCAGGGACACCTTCCACTGGAGCAGCTTGCTCCAAGCCCCTGTGTCCAACCTGGCCTTGAGCACTGCCAGGGATGGGGCAGCCACAGCTTCCTTGGGCAGCCTGTTAGAGTGCAAACAGTACAGCAGACACTCAGTGAGTTTTCCCCAACACTTCCCAGAACACACCCATTGAAATGGCACTGGAGACTCTCTGAACGTACCAATAACCCTCCCAATCTCTCCAAAGCCTCCAGCTACTATTGCTCCCAAGAACAGAGCTGTAACACAGAGATGATGGCATCGTGGCCTGGATCAGCACCAGTGCGGCAGCAGGGCCAGGGCAGGGATTGTGCCCCTGCACTGGGCAATGGTGAGGCTGCACCTCGGATCCTGCGCTCAGAGCTGTGCCTCTCACTACCAGAGAGACATTGAGGTGCTGGAGCGGGGCCAGAGAAGGGCAATGGAGCTGGAGCAGGGCCTGGAGCACAGTGGGATGGGGAAGGGCTGAGGGACCTGGGGGGTTCAGATGGAGAAGAGAAGGCTCAGGGGGGACCTGATGGCTCCCTGCAACTGCCTGAGAGGAGGATGGAGCCAGGAGGGGGCTGCGCTCTGCTCCCAAGGACCAAGGGATGGGACTCGTGACTTTTCCAACCTATTCTAGTTGATTCCACTATTCTACGGCTGTGTTAACCTTCTCATGCACCCCGTTTCCTTTAGTGTGGTAACCAGCATGTTGGGGAGGGAGGCTTCCCCCCCTTGGTTACAGATCACATTCATCCCTCACACCATCCCACCACCACCAGGTTACAACAACCACGTGAATAACCCTCAGGCTTGTTCCAGCTCCACATGGACGGAATGAAACAGCTCATCCATCACCAAGGCAGAGCCCCGCTGTCACCACAACCCCGGCAGGCAGAGCTGCATCAGGCCAGCCAGGCTGGGGGGATTATTGCCAATGGGAGCAAAGGGACAGCGAGGACCAGCGATGGTCCCTGGGCTCCTGAGGAGGAAAGAGGGGTGCTGGGGGGGGAATCTCTGCCCCTGGCCCAGGTAAACCAGGGTCAGCAACAAGGGCACTCACTCAGGGTCAGGCCTGTGTGCCTCCAGGAGACGCAACACCCCAATTCCCTTCAAATGAGGAACGGGGCTTGGGAGTTCACCCTCTTTCAGTTCTTAAAAGGGGCTGATAAGAAAGATGGGGAAAGGCTTTTTAGCAGGGCTTGTGCAATACAACGAGGGGTGAGGGTTTTCAACTAAAAGAGGGGAGATTCAAGCTGGATGTGAGGAAAAAAATTACCCAGTACGAGGGTGCTGAGGCGCTGGCCCAGGGTGCCCAGAGAAGCTGTGGCTGCCCCATCCCTGGCAGTGCTCAAGGCCAGGTTGGACACAGGGGCTTGGAGCTGCTCCAGTGGAAGGTGTTGGCCCATGGCGGGGGTTGGAACTAGAGGAGCTTTAAGGTCCCTTCCAACTCAAACCAATAACGACTCTATAACTGCAGCCCCAGGCCCGGGCCGGGCGGGCCCTTTCCCCCCTCAGCAGCAAGCGCTCGGCCTGCCCCCACAACCAACCCTGTCCCCGCCCCGCCATGCCCCGCTATCGGTCTCCCACAGCCGGCCGCAGCCCACAGGTACCTTCGGCAGCGCCGCGCTCATCCCTGCGCTGGGACGAGCCCCTCAAGGTCCCCGCGGCTCCCTCCCCTCGTTCCCCCGAGCGGGAGCGATAACTTTGGGCCACCCTCGGCACCGACACCCCCGGTGTCCCGCAGGAACGGGCGCGGAGCGCCTGAGGGGAGCGGTAATGGCGGGCACCGGGGGCGCGCTCCGCCCGCTCCTCGCACGCTGATTGGCTCTCCCCGACGGCCATGTTGAGTGTGGCATGGGGGCCGCCATGTTGAGTGTGGCATGGGGGCCGCCATGTTATGGCGGCGGTGGGGATGGAGGTGGCCGTGCGCTGTCAGGGCGGGCGGACCGGAGCCGCTTCAGGGCTCGGTGTCTGCGTTCCTGAGCCCCCGTTGGCTGTGGGGTCCAGGCAGGGACCGATGCGGTCTCCTCAGGACCCGCTTCGGTGTGGTGAGAGCCGCAAAGCTGGGCTGGGTGTGCTAGTCCGAAGCGGGGACAGAGGGTTTGGTGCTAAACCGGCCGGATTTGGCTCTGGTACGAGCACCGCAAAGGGGTTTTGGGGTCTTTTTTCTGTTGAAGGACAAGGGCTGGAGCTTACCCTGCAGTCAACGGCAGCGTCATGGTCCAGGGTGGGTTGTGTGTATGACAATGGAGGGTGTGCGCATGAGGTGCTCAGTTGCAATGCAGGCACGCTTTTGGCTTGCGAGGGAAGTAGGAACTCCTCTTTCCTCAGCAGGCTGCTCCCTGTGAGGGCAGTGAATCCTTCTTTATAGAGCCCCTGCTGTGATCCCAGCTGCTGTCTGGAGGCGATTCCCTGGATTTGAAGTGGGAAGGCTGTGGGAAGAACGGGGACATCCCTGATTTGCAGTGTGCGTTTCCTGGTGGAAGAGGAGGGGGAAAAGGGTAGAGCAGGGTGGCTGGGACGGGTGATGTGTGGCTCTGTGCACCCAAACCTGACAGTCTGGAGCTAGCTCCGAAAATCCCATTGCAAACTGCTTCCTCTTGTCTCATCCATGCTCCTCCACCTGAATCAACCAGGATGGAAAAGCCCTTTAAGCTCATCCAGTTCAACCATCCACAGCACTGCCAAGGCCACCACTGACCCACGGCACTGAGGCCTCGTCTCCACGGGGTGTGAACACAGGATTCAAGGAACAAGAAGTCATCATGAGCATGACTCGCTCTTCATTGCGGTGCCCATCACCGTCTCCTCCCACAGACACAGCACCAACCAATCCCCCTCCAGTCACAGCAGCCTCTCCTCAAGCTCCGCATGTCCTTCAGGAATTCGGGGTTCATGGGAGGAGAAGCCCAGCCTCAATGGTACAGGGGTGCTGGCCTCAACCCAGCTCAGACTCCCACAGGGCTGCTTGCTTGAGGAGCCTGGAGTCATCAACCCAGTGCCGCTGGCAGGGCGGCCCTGGCTGGGGCTCAAAGGGCAGGACAACGTCCCTTCCACATAGGCAGTTTTGTCATATCCAGGGAGCTCCACAAGCTCCAAGCCCAAGGCCGTGATAAGGGTGGCGGAGAGAGCAAAGGTGGTGCAGATCCTCCCTGCTTCCTCCATACCTGAGAGGAGCAGACAGCACAGCGCTGTGCGTGGCGCTGAGCCCACCACTGCTCTGCACTGGGGCAAACCTTGTCCTCTCTTGGTCCTTCCCACCCCTCCATGCACCACATCGCAATGGAGATGAATATCTGGACAAGGCCTGGCAGAGCGGAGCTGGCATCAAATGCATGAGCCTGCTTTGCAGCAGACTCTTGCCACCTCAGTGAACGCAGATGAACTGGAGCTAAAGGAAGAAAGTCTGTCACAGACCCCTCACAGCTCCAGCCAAAAGCCATCAGGGCAGTGATCAGCCAGCAGAGCTAGAAACCCTGACCTGGAACCGAGCTGCCAGGCAGCTGCTGCACAGGATGGAGAGCACTGACACATTGCTCTCTGCCTTCTATCGTCTGCAGAGAAGCAGGCAGGAGGCTCTGCTATCAAGGAAGGGGAAATTAAGGCCAGCCAGGAGAGAAGGGAGCGGAAAAGAGCACAGGAGGTGGCCTCATACTGGGCACTGGTGAGGCCGCACCTCGGATCCTGTGCTCAGCTCTGGGCCCCTCACTACCAGAGAGACATTGAGGTGCTGGAGCGGGGCCAGAGAAGGGAATGGAGCTGGAGCAGGGCCTGGAGCACAGTGTGATGGGGAAGGGCTGAGGGACCTGGGGGGTTCCGATGGAGAAGAGAAGGCTCAGGGGGGACCTGATGGCTCCCTACAACTGCCTGAGAGGAGGATGGAGCCAGGAGGGGGCTGCGCTCTGCTCCCAAGGAACAAGGGGTGGGCCAAGAGGAAGCGGCCTCAAGCTGCACCAGGGCAGGGTTAGATGGAGCTGAGGAACAATTCCTTCCCCAGAGGGTGCTCAGCATTGGAAGTGCCCAGGGCAGGGCTGGAGCCACCGTCCCTGCGAGTGCTCACAGAGCATGGAGACGAGGCCTCAGTGCCATGGGTCGGTGGTGGCCTTGGCAGTGCTGGGGAAGGGTTGGACCGGGTGAGCTTAAAGGGCTTTTCCAACCTGGTTGATTCCATGATTCTATGACCTCAAACTCTCTATGCCCATGGATGAGGCTGCGTCCCCCAATTTCCTCTGCCCCCCCCATAGGGACTCATCATTCAAAATGTGGCTGAGGAGGGAGCATTGCCTCAGGCTGAGTTTGGGGTAGAGCAGTCACAAATTGGGGTACAGCGGTATCCCTCTCCCAGTGACCATCATTGTCCTACATATCTCGGTGAGAAACGAGTCTGTCTCTTCCCTGCAGAGTTTCTCCATCATCTATCATAGATGGACACATTTTAAGGCCAAAAGGGACTGTTAAATCATGTAATTCAGTCTCCTGCATGCCTCAGCTATAGATTTCCACTGTATGGAAGCAGATCGCTCCTGCTTTGATGAAAGCAGCTTTCTCATAAAGGCTCCTTCTCCTGATTTTCCCTGGATACAAAGATAGCGCTGCTCTTGGCAGCTTGTTCTGGTGGCTGAGCACCTTCTCTGTTCAAAACCATGGACCTCATTTCCAGCCTGAATGTGCCTCAGCTCCCGGATCTGCCTTTCTTTGGTTAATGAATCACTTCACAGGCAGGTAACCCAGTCCCTGTTTGCAGGAGCACAGCCTCCTTCTTTGTGACATTTAAAAAAGCGAAGGTGTTGCTTTGTTGCTTCCCCCCTCAGCTGCAGAAACCCAAAGCACCCCTTTTCTGTACCCTAATTATAACTGAAACAGAACCATGGAGCTCTTCTTCCTCCTCAAGGCTCCTGCAGCTGCTGAGAGGGCCTGCCCTCGCTGGAGGGATTGTTTCATCCATCCTCTTCTGCTTCGCTGCAGATCTCTCCCCGTCACGTAGCTGGATGTGCCTGTACAGCGCAAGTGCTGGCAGAGGTGATGCTCGAGTGGTTTGTGACTGATGCAGAGGCTATGCAGGCTTCTTGCCTCTTCTCAATCCACTTCCTATCACACTGGGGGAGCAAAGCTGTCCTAGGAGACTTGAGATCCAGCACCTGAAAGTCTCTCCTTTACGGACTTGTTTAATTATAAAACCAGACAAAAAGTGTTTAAAAACATCTTAGAAGAAACCCTCTAATATACACCTTCTTTTCTACCTTCTGCAGAGCTTCTTAGGACCATGCCAAAGGCCACCAGGAGTCAGCAGGATGATATCCTCTGCCTTCAGCAAGCAGCAGAGCCAGGTCCCTCAATTGCTTTATCTTGAAAGCCACATCCATTTTCCCTGCCAGCCCCTTGAGCTGAAACCTCTTTGTCAGGCAATGCAGAAGCGTTTCCTTCGCCGAGTGAGAAGAGATGCTGAGCCTGAGCTGAGCTTTTGTGATAAGAATAATTGTTACAGCCAAGACTTCTCCCTGGTATTTTCCCTGGCATCAGCAAGAAAGATGCCTCAAATCCATACTGACATGACATGGACAAGGTGATTCTCCCCCTCTCCTGCGCTCTGCTGAGACCTCCCCTGAAGTCCTGATCCAGCTCTGGGGCAGGAACGCAAGAGGGACATGGAGCAAGTCCAGAGAGGGCCATGGAGCTGCTGTGAGGGCTGGAGCAGCTCTGCTCTGGAGCCAGGCTGAGAGAGCTGGGCTGGGGCAGCCTGGAGAAGAGAAGGCTCCTGAGGGGAGACCTTAGAGCAGCTCCAGTGCCTAAAGGGGCTCCGGGAAAGCTGCAGAGGGGCTTTGGACAAGGGATGGAGGGACAGGCCAAGGGGAATGGCTTTAAGCTGCCAGAGGGGAGACTGAGATGAGCTCTGAGGCAGAAGCTCTTCCCTGGGAGGGTGCTGAGGCGCTGGCACAGGGTGCCCAGAGAAGCTGTGGCTGCCCCATCCCTGGCAGTGTTGAAGGCCAGGCTGGACACAGGGGCTTGGAGCAAGCTGCTGCAGTGGAAGGTGTCCCTGCCCGTGGCAGGGGTTGGAGCTGGAGGAGCTTTAAGGTCCCTTCCAGCCCTAGAGGCCCTGACGAAAAGTCCCTCTCCAGCTGCTCTGCGGTCTCCGCGCCGCTTCTCTTCAGGCTGAACAGCCCCAGTTTTACGCCTTCATACAAGAGGCGCTGCAGCCCCACGGTAACTGCACACACTGCGGGCAGAGCGCGTGCATCCGCCCTTCCCCACAGCCACGGGGCTCCCTGCGGCAGCTCAGCGCTTCCATCGAGCAGGATTTCACCGCATCGCCCATCGAACCCTCGCACGCACCGGGAGGCTCCAGAGCGATCGCACCCCCGACCCCCAGGGCAAATCCCGCCCTTTCCCTCCCGTAGCCCCGCCCCTTCCCTCCCGTAGCCCCGCCCCTTTCGCTCTGATTGGCCCGCCGCGCTGCGGTGGGCGTGGCTCCGGGGCACGCAGCGCTACGTGCCTGGCGAGGGGCGGGGCCGCGGCGTGCGCGGGCGCGGTGCGAGGCGCGGGGGGACGGCGCTCGGTCCTGAGGTGGAGCGGCGGAGACCGCGGCAGTTCGCACCCGGGCTCTGCTCTCCGCGCCGGGGCTCCGCGCCCGGCCCCGTAGCCCTGCACCGCAGGAAAAGGGTGTAGGCGGCGGAAGGCAGTGCAAGCGAGTGAGAGCGGTTCGCGGGTCCCGCCGCGGGGAGCGGAGCGAGCGCGGGGCGGCGGTGGAGGCGCCTCCATCATGTCGGCGGGCGGGGACTTCGGCAACCCGCTGCGGAAATTCAAGCTGGTGTTCCTGGGCGAGCAGAGCGGTGAGTCACCGCCCGGCGCGGATCGGGACGGGTCTTCGCGCACCTCCGCTCCCCCCCCGCGACCGCCGCGGCGGACCCACCCTTGGGGGGGCTGAGGTAGCGTCTGAGGAGTGTCCCCCCCCGCCCGTCACCCTCCTGAGGGGGTGGCTCTGCCATAACCGCGCTATATGAGGGTAAAAGGGGGTGGCTGTTTCATTTATGAGGGAAAAGGGGGTCTCCCGGTCGCTCCCCGCTGTTTTCCATGTGGTGGTGGGGCTGCCCTGGGGCGTTCCCCTCCCCCTTGTAGGGCTGCGCTGCCCTGTGGTCAATGCCCCTTTGGTGACAGGGAGAGATGGAGCTGTGGTTTAGAGTAAAACCGACCCGAAATCCACGGCCACGTCTCCAGGAGCAGCTGCTGATTCATTTAATCCCAACTCCTCCGGGTTTATTTTGGGGGGTAGGAGTCTCAATTCCTGCTTTTTTCCGTGTTAAATACAGCATTTTTTGTACGTGAAGTTATGTCTTGGCAAAGCACCGCGTGAAATACTGAATTCAGCCGATGAGATTCTCTTCGTCCTGGCTTTTCAATTAGAAATAACAACAAAACCCAAGCGGTTTCTCCTCCTCCCTCAGCACAAGGCCTCTCTCTTCAATTCTGCATTTCAAACCTTTCGCCCTGGAGAGTTTCCTGAGGAAAGAATAGCTCGTTTGTCAGATGCTTTGTGTAATCCTGCCCAGATTCTGAGCGGTCTTTGACATAATGAGTAGGTGCAAAATACTGCCTCTCTCAGGGTGGGGTATTTGCTCCCTCAGCCACCTTTGGTCTCTGTGTGGTAGGAGATGATGAAATCCTAGCCTGTTTATTCCTTCTCCCCTAAATGATTTCTCTCTTGGTGTTTCTGTACTCCTCTAGAGATGAGCTTAGTGATAAGGCTGCTATTAAAATTATTTACGTATCTATTGGGTGTTCCTTTCGTTGTTTTTGTTTGATTTCATTTTATTTCTGCGGTTGGAACAGCTCCTTTTCGTATTATGGATTCAGGGAGCACAAGTCCAACTTGGGTATCTTGGAGAGAGATATATATATTCCTTGGCTACGTCACCTTCTCTGCTTGGTGAGGTGCTGTTTGGCCAGCCATTTTATGAGGGTTTTGGAAGAGGGTCATGTGTAGAAGATGCTGCTTGGTTTTATTTTATCCCTAAGGTATTCAGTAATAAGTATTACCAGTGCATTTGCGAAATGCTTGGCTTGTTTTACTCTGTTTCTGAGCTTTGATTTCATGAAGCTTTTCAGATATCTCCATGGAAGGTTGTAGCACTTAGTGCAGATTTTAAACCTCAGCAGCTCATAGTTTACACGTGTCTATCTGTTCTAGCAGACATAACATCAGATATCTGCTTCCTGTGGTCTTTGTGTCTGGGTTTTTTGCCCTCTTGGCTAAGCATCTGTGTTTGTACTGGGAGGTTTGAAGTAATTCTGTTCGTAGCATCAAATCTGGGGTGGGGAGAAGGGGTTTTATGGCTATAGCAGAGCAAACTGCTCCTAACTAAATACATGTAGTGCTGCCACTGCTGTCTTGAGCATGGCTTGTGGATGGGTTTGAGCTCATTTGAATGTGGCTGGTTAGGGCCCTGCTGGCAGCTGCGGTGTGAGCTTCAGCCCTGCCTTTGTCTCAAACCTTGGGCGATGACTCCGTGACTGAGCCGTGCTCAACGTGGTAATGTCGATGGCAGTGTCCACGCAGCCCATGGGTGCTGCAGCACGGGCAGGCTCTGATTCCTGTCTCTGATGGAGAAACAGCTTTTTTCTCCCCCGCTCTGAATTTGACTCCAGTTTCTTCAGATCTTGCTGTTATGATGTCATTCTCTGGGATTTTTTTACTGTCCAAAGGGTGAATAGCTCCCGTTACAAATGGCTCCTGGAAGAATAAATGCCCTAATAATGTTCTTCTGCATGATGGGGATAATTCTCTGGTGCTGCAAAGGGAGTTTGAGTGATCTTTGCTTACACACAGCTCCCTTTGGCACTCTTTGTTTGGAAGGTTAAAGGAAGTGTAGAAATAAGGGCTTTCAGAAAGGAGAAGATCTCTTTGTACAACTGTTGCACTGGATTGCTGCATTTGCTTCCTGTTTGGCTATAAGATTGTCTGCCCTGTTGGAAGGCCCTAATTAAAGATGCTCTACTGCTGCTGGTGGGGAGGCTGCTGCTTCATTTCCATTCAGGGACTTCACAATGACAAATGAAACGTTATGAAGGGCTCCAATGTTGATTTAGCTGCCTCAGCAACCAGAGCTGCCTAATCCCAGACCTTCTCTGCTGTCTCTTCAATAACCATGCATGTGATGGCTAACAAATTCTTAACTGAAGTTGGATACTGTGCAGGCTCTTCCATGCAGTGGTGTGTCATTCGCTGGGAGATCTGGAAGCATCTCTAGGTGGTTTATTCCTGCAGGAAAGGGGGATTGCACAGAGGCTGCAGTGGCTGATTTTTACTGGTATCCTCAGCCATATTGTGGGAGTTCAGTGCTGTATATACCGAGGCGTTTGTGCCGACTGCAGTGATCCTTCCTCATCGCCAGCTGCAGATTCTCTTTCCTATGCTAAGATGCTGATTGTTTTTATTTAAAGCTCCTTCTTTCCTTGCTCCTTCATCCCCAAAATCCTGTCTCCTGTGGCTGGTACCTTGTTTGCCTGTTCTTTATTGCACCAACTCATCGAGTGCTCTGTGCTGCAGCTCTGTCCATGGATCCTGCCTATGCTGGTCCATTGGTCCCAGTGGTGGGGTGTGTTGCCAAAATGACATCCCATCACTCAGGGCTCCTTTCAGGATTTACTGCAAGTCATTGCCTCTCCATAGCAGTCCAGTGGTTGTGTGCCCCATGCACCTCCCCAGCCTAGCCTGGGTACTTGCCGCATGTACTGTGGATTCATCACCAGCCTGCAACATAATCTGTATCCAGCTGGAAGAAGCAGCTTCTCTTTCTTTCTCTCCCCTATTCCTTTCCTTGTAGTACAATAATATAGCATTGGGTGGCTAGAAAGAAGTCAACTTCACTAGTGCTTACCTTAATTGAATTACTTTTCTCAATGATTGAAGATTATACAGACTTTAGCAGTTTTAAATATGCTAATCTTTACTGAAAAGGCAGAGAGCTCTGTGCTGAGGGATTACATAGAGCTGTTGGGGGGGAAGTATGCTTCTTGCTGCCTTTGATCTTGTTTTAGCAAGTGATTTTCATCGCAGCTAATGCCTCAAGTTGAAGAAATTCTGATTTCTGGGTCACATTAGTTAGTGGCCACATCACCTGTGTTGGGGTAGCTTGCAGTGCTAATGGTATATATTCAAATCTTAATGACATTCTCAATTCCGTCTTGCATAGGAACACCTCTACTTCTTAATACTTTGATATTTTAGATGGAGTGGGCAGAACTGAATGCTGGGGCTCTGCAACAGAAATATTCTTTCATCACGTGGGTTTATGCTGCAGTTTTTATTGGTGAGCGAGTCTGAAGGGCATTAATATGTACAGAAAGCAAAATAAGTCCCTGTTGTCTCTTTCTGGTGGCATTTCTGCGTTGCATGAGATCTTAAAATTAGAATGAGCTTAACATTTGGGGTTTTTTTAATCAGGAACTGAGATTTTAATATTGAAACCACTGATAAGCTCAATGTAATAACATGGGAAATGTAACTGTTTGGAAACCACTAATGAACTTTACTGTTGTGTAATGAAGTTGGTACATGCACTGCTGAACAGTGTGATGTGTCTTACTAGGTAACTGGAGAGCTGCAGGTGGTTCGTAGGTAACATGAGGCTGGTGTAACACTGGTCACAGTCGCATCCTTGTGCAATTTAAAACTCCCTTCTTAAGGAATTCTTGGCTTTATGAGCTCCAGAGAGCTATTGACCTGTCCTAGTGGTGGTTTAAAATCTTATCCCCTTACCTCTTGTTAATTTCCTGATGTCTTGGTTTTCCTGTGGCTGAGTCTTCAGATATTTGGGTTTGTATTGGCCTGTGCATTTGCCAGGAGTCGCTGAACTCAATATTCTTGGGTACATCTGGAGGCTTGAATATGTGTGATGCATCCTGACAAAGAGGAAGTCAGACAAGAAAGCCAGGAGGCCTGCGTGGAGAAACAAGTAGCTCCTGGACAAACTCCAGCACCAAAAGGAAGCCTACAGAGGAAGACAGGACAGGTAGCCTGGAAGGAGCACAGAGAAGTATTGTCTGAGCAGACAAGGATCAGGTTAGCAAAGCTAAAGCCCATTGCTCCAACCACACTGCCCAAGTCACAGAAGGCAAAGGCAGGGATTGGGAGAATAAAGAACCATTTGCTGTAGAAGATCTGATTCAAGACCATCAAAGGAACCTGAAGATGCACATGATGATGGGACCTGATGAGATGCATCCATGGGTTCTGAGGGAAGTGGCAGATGAAGTGGCGAAGCCAATATCCATCATATTTGAGAAGTTGTGGAAGTCTGGAGAAATTCCCACTGACTGGAAAAAGGGAAGCGTGACCCCCATGTTTAAAAAGGGAAAAGGGAAGATCCAGGAACTCCAGGCCAGTCATTCTCTTCCCAATGCCCAGCAAGATCATGGATCGTGAGGAGCAGGTCGAGGGAGGGGATTCCCTCCCTCTGCTGTGCTCTGGGGGAACCCCCCTGCAGTCCTGATCCAGCTCTGGGGCAACAGCACAAGAGACTTGGTCTAGTGGAAGGTGTCCCTGCCCTTGGCAGGGGGTTGGATCTGGATGAGCTTTAAAGGTCCCTTCCAATCCAAACCATTGCGGGATTCTTCATTTCTCCATCCCTGAAACAGTCCTTTCTGTAGCCATTCATACCAAGCTCGGAGGAAAAAGAGTTAAATATCTTGTGGTGACTGTTCTAGTGGTGCCTTTTCATCCCTTTCTAATTGTGGAAGCTTCTGGAGGAGTTAGATCTGTTCTTCAAAGGAAGAATAGCTGTGGCCTTCTGTACTTCTGTATGTTTCTCTCTGTATGTATGTGAGAAATAACTTGTGAACTTGGAAGGAATGGGTCTTCTTACCCCTTGATTTAAAGGAATGGATTTTATATCTCCAGGTATGGGGGTGTTTGATGGTACTTGGCACATGATCCAGGTTCTATGAAGCTGATGTCTAAGGCTTTTCCTATAGCTATAAGTGGGACTAATAGAGAAGTAAAGGTGAGGAACCTCATCTAGACCAGAAGATGTAGCATTTGGAAATGATTAGAGCCAACAGTTGTCAGCCATTCTTCTCAGCCTCACTGATGGCTAAAATTTGTCTTCATCAGTTTGTGAGGAAGTAGCTCCCTTCCTTTCTAGCTGATAATTTAATTTGGGTGTTTGAAAGAGTTTCTTGTGTTCATGCATGTGCAAATACCTGTTTGTATCCACTGCTGGTTAAAAACCTCACACCAGCAGACCAAACCAAGCAAACAAATACCCCCAGTGCTTTGAAACATGCCTCAATAAATGGAATTTTGTTCTCTCCATACAAACACCATCAGATTTTTCAAGACAGCTTGCTAAACTCACCTGTAACCTGTGAAAGCAGTTACCTCGTAAGAGATGAATGTGTCTGATGGGCTGTGGGAGCTCTGATCAATCTCCCTCCTGGCGTGCAGGGCTGCATCAAAAGGAGCGTGAGCAGCAGGTTGAAGGAGGTGATTCTGCCCCTCTGCTCTGGTGAGATCTCACTTGCAGCACTGTGCAGTTCTGGGGTCCCCAACATAAGAAGGACATGGAGCTGTCGGAACAGGTCCAGAGAAAGCTGGGGGGATGATCAGGAGCTGGAGCACCTCCCATATAGAGACAGGCTGAGAACATTGAGGCTGTTGGGCCTGGAGAAGTGAAGCTGCATGGAGACCTCAGAGCAGCTCCAGTGTCTGAAGGGGGCTACAAGGATGCTGGAGAGGGACTCTTCATCAGGAACTGTAGGGACAGGACAAGGGGTGATGGGTTCAACTGAAACAGGGGAGATCTGGGTTAGATAAGGAAGAAGTTCTTCATTGTGAGGATGCTGAGATGCTGGCACAGGGTGCCCAGAGAAGCTGTGGCTGCCTCATCCCTGGCAGTGCTCAAGGCCAGGTTGGACACAGGGGCTTGGAGCAAGCTGCTCCAGTGGAAGGTATGGGGAAGGGGGTTGGAACTGGATGAGCTTGAAGGTCCTTTCCAAACCAAACCATTCTAAGAAGCATGAAGTAGGACAGGACTAAAAGCTGTGTATGAAAATTAACTGCTATAATCACAATGATGACAAGTTTGATGTATTAGTATAAATAATTTATGGCTGTAGTCTAAATGAACAATATCTCAGGAAGCAAACACCAAAGTACAGACTGGGAAGGAAAGTAGAATATTCCAGGTCTGTTTTCTTGATTTATTTCCTGAGCTTGCACGAAGTTGAAAAGCCAAATGGGTTCTTTGTTCTCCCTCAACATAAAACAAATCCTTCTGGCTGTAATATATTGAAGAGCCCAGGGACAGCGAACAACTGACTCAATTACTTTATATCTGCTATTTTCTTTTTATGTTCAAAACATGATAGGTTTTGAAATATTTGAGTAATAATAACTGTGAAAAAAAGACCTTTAATGTGTTTTGGTGGCACTTAACTCTTACCCAGATCCAGCCCAGTGCATCACCAAAAATGCTGATCTGGGAAGGAAATACTGGATGAAACTAGATCTAAATTCTTTTCATTGAAGAGTGATAGATTTAATGGTTCTGTAAATTTCTGTGTTTACATATATTATAAGTAGATGATATCAAACTTAATGTAATAGCCACAGTAAGTGGATGAGACCCTTTTGAGCTGGAAATGGTTTCTCATTGATAGTCAATGAGTAAAAATACCAACTTAAGGAAATAACCGACTGGAAATGGAAAGCAGCATCAAAATTGGGGCTTTTAGTGGAGGGACTTCTACTCTGATGTTACGCACAGCTCAGTGGGATTCTAAAATGCTGCTAAAACTTCCCCCTGTTGGGTACACGGAGCTGGTTTTAGTGTGTCACCAAGTCCTTGAGCACTTTGCTTGCTTCTGCCTGCCTCCTGTGGAGTCTGCCAAGCAGGACCCAATCTTCACATTGGGAAGGAAGTCCCTATTCAGGTCTGCAGCACAATAGTGCCATTTATTTAATTTGACTTTTCAGAACAAGGGTGTAACTTGCCTTTCTTGTTCCCTGTGAGCACGTTTGTTCTGCTGGAATGCTGTAAATAGTGATGAGCCAGTGCTGCCTGAATCATGGAATTCCAGACTGGTTTCAGTTGAAGGGATCTTAAAGCTCATCCAGTCCCAACCCCCTGCCATGGGCAGGGACACCTTCTGCTGGAGCAGCTTGCTCCAAGCCCCTGTGTCCAACCTGGCCTTGAGCACTGCCAGGGATGGGGCAGCCACAGCTTCTCTGGGTACCCTGGGCCAGCGCCTCAGCACCCTCCCAGGGAAGAGCTTCTGCCTAAGAGCTCATCTCAGTCTCCCCTCTGGCAGCTTAAAGCCATTCCCCTTGGCCTGTCCCTCCATCCCTTGTCCAAAGCCCCTCTCCAGCTTTCCTGCAGCCCCTTTAGGCACTGGAGCTGCTCTAAGGCCTCCCCTTAAGGAGCCTTCTCCAGGCTGAACCAGCCCAGCTCTTCCAGGGCGTATTTCCCGGTTCACTCTATGGTTTGAAAAGACTTCTTGGGCTCCTGGCATACCCCGTGTGAGGTGAACTGGTTTAGTTTGTGGTGTGCACAAGGGAAGCTCCGGAATACGCTGTGTGATGTCCTCAAGTTTTAAAGTATTTTACAAAGCCAAACATAAAATCCTTGAGACTCTTCATAGTGATGAGAACCAGTTAAAGACAATATGTGCTCCAGAGTCGCTTGCCTTCTCTTAGGGCTTTTTTCTTCCAGGTTGTAGCTTCTTCCTTTAATCCCATCACAGACTGGAGCTGGAAATGCCTCATTCTGCAGCACTGGAGTCAAACTGGGGATTCTGCAAATGGATCCTGCTTGACCTTGGCCACTTTCACAAGTGCAGGTGCCTGCTAAGTGCAGGCGCACACCAGTGTCACCAGTGGTAGTTGCTTCCTTTTTAATACAGGGAGTTGGGACATACTTTAAGAGCTTCCATGACTTGACTTGCTGCCAGTATCCCCTGGAGATGCCACAGAGCTATTCTGAGACATGCAGGCTCGTAGTGTTCTCTCATCCAGACGTGTGTAGGTGTCATCAACACACAGAATTAAGGCTTTGCTTGAAGTCTAAAGTGTATTTGCTCTGAAGTGAAAGAATTGGGGAAGAAATACTGGAGCAGTGCTGGTGAGGAGGTGGCTGCTTGTCTTCAGGCATGGCCAGAACCAATGGAAGGGGCAGGTAAACCTGCTGATGGATGTTCTTAACTATCACTTGGTCTCTTCTATCTCTTGAATTGTGACCACTTAAACCTTTGTGCTATTAACATTTGTGACTGTACAAATGAATGTCATTTATCCTGCTAAGTGCTGTTTTGCAATGATTTGCTTCCAGGAGAGCAATCTGCAATTGCAGCAGTAACAAAAACCTCCACTCCAGCCTTTCTGTAATGAATGCAGAGGCCAGTTTAGTCCATTCCTCTAAATGCTTCCTACTCTGCTTCCTGTCCTTGCCTCTATCCAGGTTTGAGTTACAGCCAGTTCATTTTCTTAATGTTCTTGATCTGTGCAACACAAAGGAAAGGGAAATTAAACCCGGAATAGATGTGTAGCTGTGAGAGGGGCCTTGGAGAGTGCAGTCTCTCTGGCAAAGCTCCAAGCAGGGGCTGATGGAGGATTGACAAGGTTCCCATCAGTTTGATCCAATGCAAACTGACCCCCAACACAAGCGGATATGGAGCTGTTGGAGCGAGGCCAGAGGAGGCCACAGAGATGCTGCGAGGGCTGGAGCAGCTCTGCTCTGGAGCCAGGCTGAGAGAGCTGGGCTGGGGCAGCCTGGAGAAGAGAAGGCTCCTGAAGGGGAGACCTTAGAGCAGCTCCAGTGCCTAAAGGGGCTGCAGGAAAGCTGGAGAGGGGCTTTGGACAAGGGATGGAGGGACAGGCCAAGGGGAATGGCTTTAAGCTGCCAGAGGGGAGACTGAGATGAGCTCTTAGGCAGAAGCTCTTCCCTGTGAGGGTGCTGAGGCGCTGGCCCAGGGTGCCCAGAGAAGCTGTGGCTGCCCCATCCCTGGCAGTGTTGAAGGCCAGGTTGGACACAGGGGCTTGGAGCTGCTCCAGTGGAAGGTGTCCCTGTCACAGACAGGGGATTAGAACTGGATGAGTTCTAAGCTCTGTTCAGCCCAAACCATTCCACTATTCCGTCTGTGCCTGCGGGTCTTAACAGCTGCTGCTGGAGTCGGGACAAGTGAATTCCTGCTAGAGGCTGGGAGCTCAGCTATGCAGAGGCTCTGAAGCTGCCTGCACAGACACGGGCAGGCAGTGTTGTGTCAGTCTGAGCTCAGATGCGTTTCTCTGCAGCGTGTGGGGTTGGGCACTTCATTTATTTTAATGAAGATGTTGCCTTCTCTGGGGGTAGGAAATACTCATTACTGACTGTCCTCTTCTGCTGGCACTGAGATGGCTGTGAGCAGCCTGCTTGTCAGTGCTGGGAGGGGATTTATAATAGCCTGAGCAGAGGAATCTGAGCTCGATGGGTGATTGAATCATCAGCGGATGTCTGAGCTGGTGGGGAAGATGGAGAGAACACAATTTATTGTAAGTGCTGGGAGCAAAAGCATAGTGTGCCCACAGAAGCCAGTAAATCCTGGAAGAGAGCAGCATGAGCTCAGGACCAGAGGAGAGGGCATCCCATTGGAAATGCAGGTAAGTGGAGAATGCTTCCTTTTGGCACAGTGGCTGAATCTGCAGGTAGTGTTTCCTGCTGGATGCAGCAGGTATTGTGAGAGCCTATGAACAGGGCTCCACTGTAGAGCAGAATAATTGGCTGTGCTGCAGTGGCTTCTCTTTCAAAGAAGGTTCTGACCCTTCTTACCTTCCCCACACAGCAGATCTTTGCTGCCTTATTTTTCATGGCTAGATTACCCAGTTTCAGCGTTGTCTCCTGATTTCAGCCTGAGACATTTGCTACTGAAGCAGTTCCGTGTGTTGTGTCCTTATCTCACTCAAAATGGCTGAAGAATCACTTGTGTCTGCGTGAAAATCAGGCTGGCTTTAGTAAAGCTGAGTTGCTGCTGCTTCTTTGGGTAAAGGTTTCAGCACAGCAGCTGAACACAGCTGGAGGAGGCTCAGAATGGCTGGAGAAAGCTTGAGCTTGGAAATCTCCTGGAAATCTGAAGATGCCTTTTACCTCCCTGGCCTTGGAACGTCTCACACAGAGGTTTTCACAGGGTGGGCCTCTTCCAGCCTTTCATTTCCATGCACCCACTGCATTGGGTTCTTGTAATTCCTTCTTGGCTTTCCAAGCTGCTGTTTAATATCAGTCCTTTATGTAGAATCATAGAATCCCAGACGAATTTGGGAAAGGACCTTCAAGCTCATCCAGTTCCAACCCCTGCCACGGGCAGGGACACCTTCTACTAGAGCAGCTTGTTCCAAGCCCCTGTGTCCAACCTGGCCTTGAACACTGCCAGGGATGGGGCAGCCACAGCTTCTCTGGGCACCCTGTGCCAGCGCCTCAGCACCCTTCCAGGGAAGAGCTTCTGCCTTACATCCAACCCGAATCTCCTCTGTTTCAGTTTGAACGCATTCTCCCCTGCCCTGTGATTATACTCCCTGATAAAAAGTCCCTCTCCAGCCTCCCTGTAGGCCCCGTTCAGATACTGAAAGGCTGCTTTAAGGTCTCCATGCAGCCTCTTACATATGCAATCAGTAATTTTGTCCCTATTCTTTCTCTTCTCCCAGTTTTCCCATTTCTTTTCCCTAGTTATCTTTTGCTGAGTCCTCACAGGAGTGGCTTTTATCCACCATCATACCCTTAACTTCTGGGACCACAGTTCTTTTCTACTTTGTTTTTAGTTCCTCTGAAACTTCAGTGTTACTTGCAGAAGGGATGGGCTGTCCCTAAAACTGCCATAAGCAGCAGCAGATCAAAAGCTTGTGTCCCATAAAACTCAACCTCTGCCTGGATGTTTCAGTGGAATAGCAGACTGGAAAGAAGCTTTTCCACTGAAAAGTTGCAGCCTTTTAGTACCATGATTCCAAAATTCCCTCCCTGCCCCCACGTTCAGGAGTCAAGGGGCTGATCCGTTGCCTCTGTCTGTATCTGTAGCCTTGCTGGACTGTCACAGCAATTGATTCACAGTTAAATACAGTTTTGGCCTTAGGAATTCTACAGTTCTATTTAAAAATACAAGAGGAATATGTTGTTTTCTCTTCTCTGGAAGACAGATGGATTTTTTCCCCCCCTCTCCCCAAAAAACCCATTAAACTCCAGAATATGTAAAAGTAAAGCCTTCTCTTCTCCAGGCTGCTCCAGCCCAGCTCTCTCAGCCTGGCTTCAGAGCAGAGCTGTTCCAGCCTTCGCAGCATCTCCGTGGCCTCCTCTGGACTCGCTCCATCAGCTCCACGTCCCTCTTGTGTTCCTGCCCCAGGGCTGGATCAGGACTGCAGTGGGGGGGTCTCTTCAGAGAGCAGCAGAGGGGGAGAATCGCCTCCCTTGCCCTGCTGCTCACGCTCTGGGGATTGGGAATGTAGAGGAGGGGGTGTCCTACATGGAACATTCTGAAGTTTGGAAACAACTCAGTGCTTTTCTCTCTGTTTGATGCTTCTTAAATCCTTGCCTAAAATGCCTGGCTCTAGAATCTGCTTTTACGCTGCATCTCTGTGCTGCTTCCCCAGAGAAATCCCCGCTGCCACCATCAGCTGCACAGTGGAATATGACAGCAACCAGGTGTCATGTAGTATTTACTTGACTTGGTGGCAGCTCTTTTATATATCTTAATGGCAAACAAATATGACCTTCTGTGTCTGGTAGTTGTCTCTGAGGTCCTTGGAGAGCCCTATGGCATACTTAATGCTGGTTTGTAGGTGTGTGACAGCCTGAAGAACCCAAATTACCTTCTGTGTGCACATTTATACAAGGAGTTGCTCATGTTAGAACCAAGCCTTTTCTGTGTGTCTTGGAAAGTACATATTATAGTTAAATAGGAACTTCACTAATGTATGTCCTTCGAGCCCTTACATGATGGGGGTGTTCTTCTGGAATATACTGCTGGAGGAGAATATTCATTTCAAGATACTGCATCCCAGCTGGAGTGTAGGTAATTATCTTCTAAAGCATTTGGAACCAGATTGCTGTCTTTTGAAGGCTTTTTCTGTACTTAAATTCTTCTGGATGAGTATTAAAGCTTGGGTCTGCAGACCCCTCAGGCTCCATGGACTCTCTATATGGCATGCATGAAATGCAGCTCAGAAAGAACAAGTTTGTGTTGTCAGTTGACCTCAGCTCCTTCCTGAGAGCTCTGTGTCTCACATAGGAAGTGCTTAGAGGTCTGCACATCGAAAGGCTGGAAGTTGTTGTGCTGGATTAACTTCACTTGAGGTTGAAGTTCTTAATATACAGTGCAGGTGGAACAGGCAGCAGGAAGGTGCTCCCTCAGCTTGGGAGGTACCTCAAGGGTCATCTGGTCCAATCTTTCTAGGCAAGGCATGACCTAGACTGGATGCCCAGCACCCTGTGCAGCCCAGTCTTAACAATGCCCAGTGCGGGGGAGTCACCACTTCCCTGGGGAGATTATTCCAATGGCTGCTTGTTCTCATTGGAAAAAATTTCCCTCTTGTGCCCAGTGGGAATCTCCCCAGCAGTAACTTGTGCCATCATCCCTTGGCTTTCCTATGGGACTCCTTGTCCAAAGGGAGTCTCCATCTTCTTTGTAGCCACCTTTTAAACGCTGGCACATGGATGAGGTCTCCCTGAGCCTTCTCTTCTCCAGCTGAACAGTTCTGGCTCTCTCAGCCTTTCCTCACTCACTGCCCAGCCCTTGGATCATCTTTATGGCACTTCCTGGGACCCTCTCCACCCATCCACATCCTCTTTGTAGAGGAGCAGAGTTGGAAGGAGAAACATTTAGTGTGGTATTGGGATATACTGCTTTTAAATCCTTAACATAAGCTGTTTGTAGCCATGTGCTGCCTGGACTCATACAAGTGTCAGAGGAGACCAGAGTGTGCAGTTTCTCAAATCGTGCTTTCCTTAAGTTCTGCATGGTTTTGGTTTCATGGTTCGTGGTTGGGTTTTGGTAACGCACACAGACATGTCCTCCTCTACTTTGATATCAGCTCTTTTTCTCCAAAGTTGCTGTGGAATTGCATCATGTACACTAAGCCAAGTGTATTGTGCAGGGAATCGTGTGCACCTCTGGTTATTTCTGCACCAGTCCCCAGGTATTCTCCTTGTCAACTTGGATGAGCAAATGCTGCTTAAAGTCATGCTGTGCTGTGTGGAAAGGTGAGCTTAATGCAAGTGCACACAGTGTACTCTTACAAGCTGCCTCCTCAGAAGCCAGACCTTAAATCAGGACTATTTTAAGACCTTTGTTCTGAAAAGATACCTGTATGTGTCATCATGAAGAATGAGTTTAAGAGAAAAGAGCTCTTGTGGAAGCTTGTTCTGCACCTCTTGTGTGGAAAGAGTAAGGGTCAAGTCTTAGTCCATCCAGAGCTGCCTTGATGGGAGTAAGGTGGAGGCACTGCGGAGGAAGCTGTGTGGAGCTCTCTTCTTTCTTCAGGCAGGACCAGAGTTACTGCAGTGTGAGAGGGCCGGATGGGGCAGGTACGTAGTAACACGAGGAGGGAGCAGGAGGAAGTATTTGCGTATGGACAGTGTGCTGAGGAAACATTAGGCAGAGCTTTAAGCAGGTGAAGGATGGAGGGAAGGGAAGCTGATGGAAACCTCAAGCATTTTAAGAGGTCTCCTAAAACTTCCCTAATTTGCTGCTTGAAAGGGCTGACGCAGCAGTGCTACTTGTGCTGTCAAGGGCAAAGCAGCTTTAAGAAGCGAGTGATAGCCCGTTTCAAGGACATACGTTTTGCCTGTGGCACAGGGAGATGATGCCTGGATTCCCTGAGCTAGGTGATGGCATATGCTGGTTCTGCTTGCATTGGAATAACATTTAGTGCTCCAAAGAGTAGAATTCCTGCAGGTCTAGCTCCAGAAATGCGCACTCTGGTGGCTGCCCATTTTCTATCCTCCCTTCCATAGCTGTTCTCTGCCTGAAGATATCGCCAGCTCAACGTTATCCATAGCTATAGAATCTTGCATGTTGTATACCATGTACTATGAAGGAGGGATGTCCCCTGTGGGCCAGATTTCATCCATAGTATGAAGAGGGTTGGAGCAGTTCTGCTGTGCAGAGAGGCTGAGAGTCTGGATGGGGCTTGGAGCAAGCTGCTCTAGTGGAAAGTGTCCCTGCCTGTGGCAGGGGGTTGGAACTGGGTGATCTTGAAGGTCCCTCCATCCCAAACCAGTCTGGGATTTTATGATCCTAATGCTGTGCTCTGCAGTGCTGGGGACAGCTCTGTGTTCCTTCCCCTTCTGCAGGAGGAGCTCAATGCAGAGCACAACTCTCATTTCTCAGAACTACTCCATAAAGAGAGGATCCACACTTCCAATGTGATGTCTGTGGCTTGATTAATTCTGCTCTGTGTATGTAGCATTTTACATCTTCCAAGTCTTTTACAAGTGGATAATTGGGTCTTTAAAACTAAAATACTGGGATGTAAAACCTGGATTTATGAGTGATCAATTACTGAGGGTGGATTCTTGCTTGGTGCTGCGCTTGTTTTTAATGGGGCATCTGAATGGTGCAGCTTATATGTAGTGTGTGCTTCAAAAGGTGAATTAATCCCCATAGGCTTTAACTGCCATCATATATAAAGTGAATATTAAGCTATTCTTGCATGACATTAATAAAGCTTAAATATCGGGCTTTAAAACTTGATAGCTTCAAATTTTTTGTGTAAGAAGCAAGTGGACCATTAAAGCAGTTGAAATCATAGGAACAACCTCAACCAAACCAGTACCAGTTAATAAACATGCAGTTAAAGGCAGAGTAAATATTTAAGGGAGCAAATTTCTCTTCTTTTAGCTTTATTCTATCAATCTACCATAGAAACCATTGGTTAGGCTGGTATTCAGTATGTATTATGTGTCTCCATAATAACGTTGTTTCCCCAAAATGCTTCGCAGTGTAGCATTATAAGGAAGGGACCCAAAGCTCCTCCAGCTCCAACCCCTGCCACAGGCAGGGACACCTTCCACGGGAGCAGCTTGCTCCAAGCCCCTGTGTCCAACCTGGCCTTGAGCACTGCCACGGATGGGGCAGCCACAGCTTCTCTGGGCACCCTGTGCCAGCGCCTCAGCACCCTCCCAGGGAAGAGCTTCTACCTAAGAGCTCATCTCGGTCTCCCCTCTGGCAGGTTAAAGCCATTGCCCTTGGCCTGTCCCTCCATCCCTTGTCCAAAGCCCCTCTCCAGCTTTCCTGCAGCCCCTTTAGGCACTGGAGCTGCTCTAAGGTCTCCCCTTCAGGAGCCTTCTCTTCTCCAGGCTGCCCCAGCCCAGCTCTCTCAGCCTGGCTCCAGAGCAGAGCTGCTCCAGCCCTCGCAGCAGCTCCATGCCCTCCTCTGGCCTCGCTCCAACAGCTCCACGTCCCTCTTGTGCTGCTGCCCCAGAGCTGGATCAGGACTGCAGGGGGGGGTCTCCCCAGAGCGCAGCAGAGGGGCAGGATCCCCTCCCTGACCTTGCTCACTCTTTTGGCTTGGGCAAAATTCCTGAGCCTCCTTGTTCTTTGCTTTCCTTATCTGGGTCTTACCCAGTTCTTGGTCTTGTTACCTTGTCTTAGGTTTATTCTTCTTCCTCTTGCTATGTTGTCATTTGAGTGAAAGAAACCACATTGACCGCAGTGGTTTAGCACGTGCAGTTCCGTTACTCCTTCTGCTCATGCCTGTTGTTGCAGGTGTGTACACACATACTTCAATTATACTATCTTAGCTTTTGCTGCAAGGCTTTACAAGGTTCTAATGCTCCCTGTCTTCAAGCAGAAGCTCCTACCTTGGGTTGGTACAGTAATTAGAAGACAGTTTTTGGATTCCGTACCAGCTTAAAGGGTGTCTGTCATTCAGAAATGGGCAGGGTTCTGCTGCTTTACATCTCAGTTGCTTTATCCCATAAGCAGAGCATTTCTCCCCTCCATAGAAAATCATGGAAGATTGAGCTCTAAATGTGAGGGATGCCAGATGTTCTCCTTAACAGAAAACTGGAAGTCCTCCTGCAATGGCATTGTGCAACTTCCCAGATGTTTGGTGTTACACCAGATGAGGAAAACCAAACTTGCCTGCAGGTCCTGCTCTTGTGACATGAGTTGTGGCTCTGTTGGGTTTAAAACAGTGAAAACAGCTCTGGTTGTGTTATGTGGTTCGCTTGGAGCTCCTCTGCAGGCAACAAGTGGCATCATCTGCAGAACACAAGACCTAGCTATTAAAGTGCATTTTTATAGCTGTGCTTAAGGGGTAACATTTCCCTGCTCTTATTTTCCTATCTCCATAGAGTAATCAAACTGTCATAGTTTATTTCCCTTAATTTTAGTAGACTTGATCCTCCCTCCTCAGTAGTGAGTGGCTGACTCTTGTTCATTCTTGTCTCCAGGTTAGGGAACGTGGTGAAAAAAGCCCAGCTTTTATGTGAAAGCTTTGCGGTGTGCAGCCTAATTCTATACACACTTTACAGCTGTGAGAACTTTGAAACTCAGTGGTTGTGGGATGGAACCAGAGGAGTGACCCATGTTCGGTGTTCTATTTCTTCATGGCAGTGATAGAGCAAATAGAACAAGGTTTTTGCATTGTGCTCTTCTTTTCCCATTTTGGGAGGAAAAGTGAAGCAAATCACTGACAAACCCCACAAGAGTTAACAAAGCTGTTAATCAGTATGTGTATTTGTCACTGTTACAAGGCTTGGTGTATGAAAGATCTTACCCATGCGTTCGTAATCAGTCATATTCCAAGGAAGGGGATCCTGCCCCTCTGCTGTGCTCTGGGGAGACCCCCACTGCAGTCCTGATCCAGCTCTGGGGCAGCAGCACAAGAGGGATGTGGAGCTGTTGGAGCGAGGCCAGAGGAGGCCATGGAGCTGCTGCGAGGGCTGGAGCAGCTCTGCTCTGGAGCCAGGCTGAGAGAGCTGGGCTGGGGCAGCCTGGAGAAGAGAAGGCTCCTGAAGGGGAGACCTTAGAGCAGCTCCAGTGCCTAAAGGGGCTGCAGGAAAGCTGGAGAGGGGCTTTGGACAAGGGATGGAGGGACAGGCCAAGGGAATGGCTTTAAGCTGCCAGAGGGGAGACTGAGATGAGCTCTGAGGCAGAAGCTGTTCCCTGGGAGGGTGCTGAGGCGCTGGCCCAGGGTGCCCAGAGAAGCTGTGGCTGCCCCATCCCTGGCAGTGCTCAAGGCCAGGTTGGACACAGGGGCTTGGAGCTGCTCCAGTGGAAGGTGTCCCTGCCCGTGGCAGGGGTTGGAGCTGGATGAGCTTTAAGTTCCCTTCCAACCCAAACCACTCTGGGATTCTATGTTACTCTTCTACTTTTTCAACTATGCCAGTGCTTATTAGGCTTTACTTAATGGAGGAATCCTGAATTTAAATCATTTTTTTTGTGATTTGTCTCCACAAGTTTTCATTAACTTGAATGAACCTTTCATGTAAGAAACACCAAAGGCAGCCTTGTCCAGCTCATGTGTATGCTGCGCCTTCTCCTCTGAATTGCTACAGGCACTTAATGCTCAGTCTCATTATGAGGCTTAGTTTATTACTGATAGAGACGCCAAATTCCACATGAAACTTACTGCATCTCCCTCATGCACTAACAAGTGTAGTACTAAATAAATTATGATTGTAGTATGTGTAAAGAAAGCAAACAGGCTAACATTGACTTTAAACAAAAGACTGAGACTAGGAAATACCTTTTTCTGCCTCTTTCTTTTTCCTTTAGCTACTGCCAGATTTCATATGCCAGTGACAATTCTTTGCTTCTCTTGTTGATCTTAAAATGCCTGGAGACAGCACAAAATACATGTGTGTGGAGCTGAATGCTGAGATCAGTGGCACAGCAAGGCTTTTATCCGTCATCCCTCAATATCTTGCTGTCATCAGGGAAACTAAATTACATATTTTCTCCTAGTGTGCCATTTGGATCTGGGTAGAATGGCTGCATGAAAGGTAGATCCTTTGGGAGAATTGTTCCTCTGCTTGTTAGAGGCAATTTCATGTCCATTTTCTGTCCCTAGGGAATGCACATGCAAGGTTGAACACAGGCTTCACATTACTCCTGAGCGCAGCACGTGATACTGGGTAGCACAGGCAGGTGCTGAGGTGAGCTGAAGCAACATTTGGGGTGTGCTGCTTGAAAGTGATCAGTGAGGATCATAATGAAGATCATGATGAGGATGTTCTGGCAGGTGTTGCACTAAAGGACACCAGGAGACCAGCCTTTGGTGTTCAGTGCAGCCAGGCAGGCTCTCCTCTGACCTTTACAGAGGAAGTTGTTAGTTTTTATACAATTCAGTTGTGCTGTTGATATTTCAAGCTATGCCTTGTAATGCTGAGGAGGTCCTCAAATGCGTCCTGTTGGCTGGGGGTTGTCTGTGCCCTCCCTGTTGTAGAAATGGTCTGTGAACAAGTGCTTCCTGGGGTCTGTGTCCCACCTCTGCAGCCTGGAAGTCAAGAGAAGGGGCTCAGCAGCCAGTTGTAAGGACAGGAGTTTTCATAGAATCCTTGAGTGGTTTGGGTTGGAAGGGACCTTAAAGCTCCTCCAGCTCCAACCCCTGCCATGGGCAGGGACACCTTCCACTAGAGCAGCTTGCTCCAAGCCCCTGTGTCCAACCTGGCCTTGAACACCGCCACGGATGGGGCAGCCACAGCTTCTCTGGGCACCCTGGGCCAGTGCCTCAGCACCCTCCCAGGGAAGAGCTTCTGCCTAAGAGCTCATCTCAGTCTCCCCTCTGGCAGCTTAAAGCCATTCCCCTTGGTCTGTCCCTCCATCCCTTGTCCAAAGCCCCTCTCCAGCTTTCCTGCAGCCCCTTTAGGCACTGGAGCTGCTCTAAGGTCTCCCCTTCAGGAGCCTTCTCTTCTCCAGGCTGCCCCAGCCCAGCTCTCTCAGCCTGGCTCCAGAGCAGAGCTGCTCCAGCCCTCGCAGCAGCTCCATGGCCTCCTCTGGCCTCCCTCCAACAGCTCCACGTCCTTTTTGTGCTGTTGCCCCAAAGCTGGATCAGGACTGCGGGGGGGGGGGGGGGGGGGTAAGATACTTCACTGAGACTTAAGGGGATGCAAATTCCCTTGATTTCCTGGGGCTGTAACAAATAGAAATATGGGAAATGTTTTTTGCCATAACTATTTTAAATATAGTGTTAGGAAAATCATGTTATCACATTGCATTCACATCACTCTCATTTACAGTTCTTCACCATAGATTTGCAGCTGCTTATGTGTAGAGGGGAAAAGCTTGGTTCTTGTTACCTGAATGTTACAGTTTCTCACAGCAGGAGGTACAAGTGTAAAAGGGAAACCCATAATAATTCCTGCCTCCTTGTCATGCACTCCATACAAATGCAGAGATCATGTAGGACAGGGAGACTGAGATGAGCTCTTAGGCAGAAGCTCTTCCCTGGGAGGGTGCTGAGGCGCTGGCACAGGGTGCCCAGAGAAGCTGTGGCTGCCCCATCCGTGGCAGTGCTCAAGGCCAGGTTGGACACAGGGGCTTGGAGCAAGCTGCTCCAGTGGAAGGTGTCCATGCCTGTGGCAGGGGCTTGGAATGGATGTGGTTTAGGTCCTTTCCAACCCAAACCACTCTGGGATTTTACCCTCTATTTCTGAGAGGTAAAGCACTGAGTGAGCAGCAAAACCAGTGCTATGCAGGCTCGTTGCATCGTTTTTCCATATCCTTAGTGTTTAAAATGGTGCTCCTGTAAAAATGGACCTGTTTCCTTTGTGTCCCTGTTGTGGCATGTGAAAAGAAGCTGCAGATGATATCAGCCCTCCACATAATAGCTTTATGCGTGCTCAGCTGCTGGGTAGGTGTCATTCCTTGTTATATCACTCTAGTTCACTCTACTCTGTTGCTTCCCTTCCTGCTGTTCTGCACCAGACAGTCATAAATATTCATGTACACTCCCTCCCATCCATTTAGGCTTGTAGACCTAGCTTATGGTCTGTTCTAGTTTGTTAAATGCAGGCTTTTTTTACCACTGGAGTGCTGAAGGCTGTCTAGTGAGCTAAAGGGCTGATGTCACCCATTCTGGTTTGGGAAGTGGCTGGAAACTGCTGAGATACTGAGGCTTGCCACCGTTCTGCTTGAAATTCAGCTGTTACAGGCTCGGTGGATGTTCAAGGCACTTGATTGTTACATGGGAAAATGAAATGGAAATTTCCTCAGCAGCAAAATTCTGGCTGTGCTGTTTCTTAATTGGAAGAAGGAGGAAAACTTGTCTTTGTGCCCTAAGCAAATGCTCAGCTGCAGTGAAACAGACTCAGCTTGACTGGAAAAGGCCAATTTGGATGGAACCTCTAGGGAAGGGGCAGCCACAGCTTCTCTGGGCACCCTGGTTCAGTGCCTCAGCACCCTCCCAGGGAAGAGCTTCTGCCTAAGAGCTCATCTCAGTCTCCCCTCTGGCAGCTTAAAGCCATTCCCCTTGGCCTGTCCCTCCATCCCTTGTCCAAAGCCCCTCTGCAGCTTTCCTGCAGCCCCTTTAGGCACTGGAGCTGCTCTAAGGTCTCCCCTTCAGGAGCCTTCTCTTCTCCAGGCTGAATCAGCCCATCTAATCACCATGTTGTGTTTCAGCCCTTGCTTTCAGTTCTCTTAACTGGGGCAGTGCTATTACTGTTCATCTGGAAAGTTGTTAGAAGGGCCCACAAAGGCAGGTATGAAAGATGTGTAAGGGTGAGACCTTCAGCTGGGAAGTGTGATGCATCTCCTCAAAGATGAGGAAGGAAGAGGCTGTAGAGTTAAAGAAAATCCTGCCTGTCCTTACACTGGTGAGTTTGAGTGTGTGTTTGCCTGTGTTGTTCTGCTTTGATCAGTCCCTCTGCTTTAATTTGGGCAGGAAAAGGAAGGACAGAGATGGGTGTCAGTGCACGGTGTCATGGATGGCAGCTTGAGCTTGCTTCTTTCTTCATCTCCAGTTGCGAGAAGCTACTGAATGGAAATACTATTTGGTATGAAATAACACTGTAAGGGGATAATTATTCCTTAGTTTTCTGCTTCCTTTCAGTGTGAATCAGGATGAACGCATTGCTCTAGATATGTAACCTTGTTGACGTCATGGTGCTGGTTTCATGTCTTTTGCATACTTACAACTGCTCATTTTGATAACCCTGGTACTATGGAACAGCAGGATACAAACATCACAGTGTGTTACCCAGATGTGTGCATTGATACAGCCATAGTAACAACATGCATGGTGCAGGATGTGTAACCCAGGAGCAGTGAGCAACCTTACTCTACTCTGCTTTGTGGTACGAGCTGATTCCCAGATGGAGAGCTATAGGCTGCCAGAAATCCCTGAGGCCAAATTCATTGATTCAGGACAGTAGGAAACAGTTTTCAATAGTACTTTTAATTAAAGGAGGGGAAAAAAAAGCTTTGTTGTGGGTGGTGGCCTGAAAAGAAATCTGGGATTGGCAGGGGTACATTGGCCTGGAAAGGTCAGCCGCAGTTGTATGACATTGGTATTGATTGTGTCTGCCTTTCTAGGGTTACTTTTAGAGGTAGGATGCCATAAAACAAACACAGGCTGGGAGGAATGGCATGGAGCAGGCTGAGGAGAAGGACTTGGGGTGTTGGGGGGAGAAGCTCCCCATGACCCGGCTTCAGTGTGCGCTTGAGCCCAGAACCCCCCCATGTGCTGGGCTGCACCCCCAGAGCGTGAGCAGCTCAGGGAGGGGATCCTGCCCCTCTGCTGTGCTCTGGGGAGACCCCCCCCTGCAGTCCTGATCCAGCTCTGGGGCAGCATCACAGGAGGGACATACAACACAGGGAATAAATCATGTTAAAAGTGGATATTTAAAACCTTTTGTTTGCTCAGAAAGGAGCTATTGCTGCTTTGGTGGGAAGCAGAACTGCTGCAGTAGCACCAAAGCCTCTTGTACAGGTTTGATAGTTTTAACAGCACAAAATGTTCTTATTCCTTGGAATCAATGGGGGCAGTGGTTCCATTTCAGGCTGGGAGGACATCCCTTAGCCTGCTTAGTCCTGGGTGGCCATAACCTGCTGGAAGAGATCTGATCAGTGTGCATTTAATTGCCCTTTGACATTCAACACGACTTCTTCATTTTTAATACTGCATAATTGTAGCTGTCAGTAATGCTGTTTGCAGAAGGTTTGGCTGTGGATGGATCTTGAGAAGGTTTATTCTTTGCAGGCTTTCTTCTGATTTCCCCTCAACCTGGAATTCTTTTCCTGATTTATTGAGGATTTAGGGATGCAAAGAATCCACTCTTTTTGGTGAGTCCTTTGGGCTGATCTCATCAGGAAAGAAATGGCAGAATTAAAGAGGTTCAACAGCAGAGCAGAAGTGGGACCGGTGGGGAAAAGATGATCTTCAGGGTAAACCAGTCCTTTAGAGGAAGGAGGTGAGACCACATGAGCTCTGCTCTCTGTGACCGGACTTGATGCTCTCAGCAGAGTTCCTCAGCTCTGACTGTGGATAAACTCCATGTTCCTGAGGGTTTGGGAGCTGAATGCAGTCTGCTGGTGCTGTCAGGATAATGAATGAATCCTGTTTCCTGCTTTGGAGGAACCGGGTGAAACTTCCATCACTTGACAGCAAAGAGCAGAGGAGGAATTTTTTCCTTACAGAAGCTGCTTTAATCGCTTTAATACAACATTTCTGTTTTAAGAGCTCAGACTGACATACCTAAAAATACTCTTCTTGGTTACTGGCTCATACAGAGCATTTTGAGTCAAGTAGGAGCATCCTCCTTTTGGGGCTTCTTTTTAAATCCAAGTCTAAAAATGGGTTTCAGGCATTCATAATTCAGTTTATTGTTCTTAGTAAAGCTTTCTCCTCTTATTGCCTCAGCTTGGTACTTTCCAGTTTTCACTAGCAAATTTACTGCTGCTGAGCATTGAATGTTTGCGTTTTAGTGACTCTTTTAGTGACTCTTTAGTGAGTTTTAGTGACTTTAGGTCCACTCTTGAAGCAGTGGATCAGAAGCGCCAACAAATCTTGAGTGTGAAAGGTGATGAGAAGGTGGATGTTGGAAGATCCTGGAGCTGTAGCTTTCACCAGGACTCCTCAGGTGATATTGGGGCATCTGGTTTGAGATGATTGAAAGGGACCTCAAGGCTCATCCAGTTCCAATCCCCTGCCATGGGCAGGAGCACCTTCCGCTAGAGCAGCTTGCTCCAAGCCCCTGTGTCCAACCTGGCCTTGAGCACTGCCAGCGATGGGGCAGCCACAGCTTCTCTGGGCACCCTGGGCCAGCGCCTCAGCACCCTCCCAGGGAAGAGCTTCTGCCTAAGAGCTCATCTCAGTCTCCCCTCTGGCAGCTTAAAGCCATTCCCTCTTGTCCTGTTTTGACTCAGAACAGCAGTTTTGGAGCAAGCTGCTCTAGTGGAAGGTGTCCCTGCCCGTGGCAGGGGTTGGAACTGGAGGAGCTTTAAGGTCCCTTCAACCGAAACCATTCTGTGATTCGAAGATGTGAATCTCTGGTGTAGAAGAAGCAAACACATGTCCAAGAAGAGGGTGCAGGGCTGTAAGTCCTGCTCCTCGTGCATCATCCAGCAGCAGTGGCACAATCCCAATTACTTTCCCTTTGTAGGTCACTGTTGACTGTTTCCTGAGCCCTTTGCAGACTCTGCCTGGCAACAACTGCCCTTCTAATCCTGTCTGGCAGGGGGATGATTTGTGTTGTCTAATGGGGCTCTTCCCTCCCTGGCTCTCCTCTGAGGCTCCCCAGTGACTCATTACAGCACACAGCATGGAGTGCTGCTTGCTGGGCTGCCAGCACCACCAGCCACTAGCACATATCCTGCACGTGCTGGCACGGAGGAGATGCTGGTACCCCCCATTAATCAATGCCGTGAGTGGTGTTTGGCACTGGGTATACAAATCTCCAGCACATGATGCTCCAGAAGCAGGGCAAGGCAGTGTTCAGGAATCAGCTGAACGACCTTGAAATCACTCCAGTGACTGCTGTCAGATCAGAGCTGCTGGAACCAGGAGATGTGTGCATTGATTTCAGCTTGCAGATGAATGCTCTTTGTGAACTCAGTGCTAGGCAGTGGCTCAAGGCTTCCAGACAGAGAGGATCGATCAGCTTCACTCAATTAGCTGTTGAAGGCTTTGAAATGGGGCTCTCAGAGTTAATGGCAATTTCCCTGATGGGAACTTCACAAGTTCCCATCTTCTAACTCAATTATGTTTCTTGGGTGCTTTGCTCTCAGCTGCTGCTGATTCAGTTGCCTGTTTAGGAGGATGTTAATAATTGGGCATCTGCTTGTGCTCAAACCTTGCCTTATAGGAGTTATCCTGGGTTTATATGTGAGAACAGCCTATTTCGTAGAGTCATGGAATCATGGAAAGGATTGGGTTGAAGGGACCTTAAAGCTCCTCCAGTTCCAACCCCTGCCATGGGCAGGGACACCTTCCACTGGAGCAGCTTGCTCCAAGCCCCTGTGTCCAACCTGGCCTTGAACACTGCCAGGGATGGGGCAGCCACAGCTTCTCTGGGCACCCTGTGCCAGCGCCTCAGCACCCTCCCAGGGAAGAGCTTCTGCCTAAGAGCTCATCTCAGTCTCCCCTCTGGCAGCTTAAAGCCATTCCACTTGGCCTGTCCCTCCATCCCTTGTCCAAAGCCCCTCTCCAGCTTTCCTGCAGCCCCTTTAGGCACGGGAGCTGCTCTAAGGTCTCCCCTTCAGGAGCCTTCTCTTCTCCAGGCTGCCCCAGCCCAGCTCTCTCAGCCTGGCTCCAGAGCAGAGCTGCTCCAGCCCTCGCAGCAGCTCCATGGCCCTCTCTGGCCTCCCTCCAACAGCTCCACGTCCCTCCTGTGCTGTTGTCCTGTCCCAGAGCTGGACACTGAACTTCGTCCTGTCCCATAGTGTATTACATCATGGCTTATCGCAGTTAATGTGGGTGAATGCTTCCAGCTCTTATCTTGTACAGCAAAACCCTCCTCTCTCTGCTCTTCCCCCAGAAAGCTCTGCAGAAGAGAGCACCAGCGGGCTCTGCAGTGTGTATTAATGGGTGCTGATCAGGTTTGGTGGTTCCCTATGGGAGCTAGCAGTGATCTCTAGGTCCAGAACTTCCAACCCTGATGTTCAGGTGCAGCACTGGAACAAATGGTGGTTTTGGTTAATCACTTCCTCACTTCCCTCTGCTTCAGAAAACTCTTGGATGCCTTTGCACGTAAATTCCTGCAATGGAATGACATCTGACAACTCTGCGTTCCAAGGCAGGGAGGAGGATCCGCTGCCCAGCTGAATAGGTTATTCCAGAGTTTAATTACCCCACTGCTAAGGCTGCATGCCTTTCTGCTAGGGCTTTGTTTGGGCTTGGGTTTTAGCTGTTAGATCTTGAGCTACAGGAAGAAAAGGGGCCGAGACCCCCTTTCCTTATCACTAAGTCACTTCTCTGCTGTCCATCACCTCTCAGTAGTTCTGGGTGAACTCTGCAAACTGCCTTTTTCTTGCCAAAAAGCTCCTGAGTTAGTTGAGGTTTTTCTTCCTCTGCTGTTGCCCTGGTCAGGGCTGGTGTCCTGGGTTCAGCAGCAGCAGTCATTTTTCTCCTTCTTGGTACCTGGTGCAGTGCTGTGTTCCTGACTTTCAGCCTGGGAACAGCGCTGATAACACCAGTGTTTCGGTTACTGCTTTGTGATGTTTTGGTCTGAGCAAGGACTTTCTGAGCCTCGTGCTCTGCCAGGGAGGAGGGGGAGCCGGGAGGAAGCAGAGACAGGACACCTGACCCAAACTGACCAAAGAGGTATTTCATACCACAGCACGTCATGCCCAGGATGTAAAACAGAGAGCAGAGACCCAGAAGGGTGGGGGTGCACTGCTTGGTCGGGCTGGGTAGAGGTGGTGAGCGATTGTATCCTTTCCTTGTATTTGCCTTGTCATTATTATTATAGGCGGTAGCAGCAGTGGTCTGTGTTATACCTCAGTTACTGAACTGTTCTTATCTCAACCTGTGGGAGTTGCATTCTTTCGATTCTCCTCCCCATCCACCCGGGAGTGGGGGGAAGAAAGAGGGGGGAGTGAGTGAGCGAGCAAACTGCGTGGCTGAGAGGCTTAAACCATGACAGCTGGATAAAACCCCATCCACAGCATTTCCTCCCTCACCTTTAATCTCTAAAGATAACATTGACTTTTCCTTTCCCAGTGGAATACCAGAAATATTTTGGGCTAAAGGATGCTGTTTAGATTCACGGAATCAACCAGGTTGGAAAAGCCCTTTAAGCTCATCCAATCCAACCATTCCCGGCACTGTCAAGGCCACCACTGGCCCATGGCACTGAGGCCTCGTCTCCACGGGGAGTGAGCACTCGCAGGGACGGTGACTGCAGCCCTGCCCTGGGCACTTCCAATGCTGAGCACCCTCTGGGGAAGGAATTGTCCCTCAGCTCCATCTAACCCTGCCCTGGTGCAGCTTGAGGCCGGTTCCTCTTGGCCCATCCCTTGTTCCTTGGGAGCAGAGCACAGCCCCCTCCTGGCTCCATCCTCCTCTCAGGCAGTTGTAGGGAGCCATCAGGTCCCCCCTGAGCCTTCTCTTCTCCATCTGAACCCCCCAGGTCCCTCAGCCCTTCCCCATCACACTGTGCTCCAGGCCCTGCTCCAGCTCCATTGCCCTCCTCTGTCCCCACTCCAGCACCTCAGTGTCTCTCTGATAGTGAGGGGTCCAGAACCAAACACGAGATCTGAGGGATGGCCCCACCAGTGCCCAGTACATACGGAGAATGCTGCTGCAGCACTGACTAATGCTGTCCTGGACACGGTTGTGTGGGGAAGTTTTTGCAAGAGGTTAAATTAACCCACTGGATTAAAACCCAACACCTGCTTAAAGCAACAAGGCTGAAATCCCAACTTGATCTGCTTCCTTTGGTTGCAACCCCCAAATTGCTCACCCAGTTGTTTGCAGTCTGTATTATAGGCAGCCAGTTGTTCTTGCCTTTGTATTACCTTGTGCTGCTGTTCCCTGCAGAGCTTCATTTTCCTCTTGAGGTCAGTAATGCATTTCTTAAGATTACTTTGAATTGTGATTCTGTCCTCTAAGCTGCTTGAAATCACTCAAATTAATGTATTCTGTGAATTCAGTAGGAATACAGCCAACAACATGGGATAGAACACGTGTAACAGATTGGGATTCAAACCCTCCTGCAGAACCACGGTCAATAAATTGGCTCTTTTATTGGCAATGTTCTTTAATCTGATGGCCCCCAACACAAGAGGGACGTGGAGCTGTTGGAGCGAGGCCAGAGAGGGCCATGGAGCTGCTGCGAGGGCTGGAGCAGCTCTGCTCTGGAGCCAGGCTGAGAGAGCGGGGCTGGGGCAGCCTGGAGAAGAGAAGGCTCCTGAAGGGGAGACCTTAGAGCAGCTCCAGTGCCTAAAGGGGCTGCAGGAAAGCTGGAGAGGGGCTTTGGCCAAGGGATGGAGGGACAGGCCAAGGGGAATGGCTTTAAGCTGCCGGGGGAGAGATTGAGATGAGCTCTTAGGCAGAAGTTAGCTTTAAGGTCCATTCCAACCCAAACCAGGCTAGGATTCTATGATTTTATTCACTTTTAAAGCCATGTACAGGGGGTATTAATGCTCCTTGAGGGTGTTCTGAATAGCATGCAATGTGAAAATAAAACTGGGGTTTATGGGCTCAGCTCTAAAGCAAATGGTAATTTGTGGCCCAGTGGCTGTTCCTTGTGGCCCTGCTAAGGGAGGGGGAAAGGAGCAGCCCTTTCTTTCTGCAGGTTGTTATGTTCCAGCTCCATGATTGGGTGTCTCTTCCTAAGGGATTATGCTTGCTGTGAATTCAGTTTGTTACTGTTAGGTCTGTCATAGAATCATAATACCAGACTCATTTGGGTTGGAAGGGTCCTTAAAGCTCATCCTGTTCCAACCCCTGCCACAGGCAGGGACACCTTCCACTGGAGCAGCTTGCTCCAAGCCCATGTCTCCAACCTGGCCTTCAACACTGCCAGGGATGGGGCAGCCACAGCTTCTCTGGACACCCTGTGCCAGCGCCTCAGCACCCTCACAGGGAACAGCTTCTGCCTAAGAGCTCATATTAATGTCATAGGTACAGTTACCCTGTGTCAGGACTCAGTGTGCTCACCCAGTGATGTGTGGCAGCCCTTCAGCTGTGACCAGCCCAGGGGCTTGTTCTGTGCTGCTCTGTGGGTGACATGTGATCAATTCATCATCCATAGATGACTTTGTGTGATTTCATTCCCGAGTGGAGCTCTAACCAGGGCTTACAGCAGCAATGCTTCCACAGGAGAGCAGGCATCTGCATCCCCATCACTTCAGTGTGCAACAGATGGTACATGAATCCTAAGGTGATTCATCCAGCTATTTTTTGTAGGGATGGGGATCATTGCTGCCATTGCAGGCTGGGTGGTGCGTGTGTGGAGGCTGGGAGAGGTGAGATGGTGTAAGCTCTTAAGAATGGCTCTTTTAAAGAGGGGACTATTTAAAGCCTGGAACCCACTGGCCAAGGTGTCTTTTTATGTAACCTCAACCTGTGAACGTTTGAAGAGAAGATCCTTTATCTTTTCCTTTGAATTATTTCCTTAGTGTCAATTGTGGCTTTTACTTCTGCCAGGGTTTTCAAAGCAAGGGGTGTTTTAGAGGAGGAATGGTGATGCTTCAGTAGCCATGGTGGAATTAAACCTGTAAGTAGTTGGTATTAATACAGACTTGAGCTGGTGCCTGTTGACGTATGATGTGAAGTAAACCTTGGTCTTTTTGGAGAAGAAATGTCTTAGAGCTGAAGCACGTTGAGACACTCTCCAAATGTTGTTTACAGCAGGTATTTAAATATAAGCAAGCCAAGCAGCACCTATTTTCCCCCTCTTTTTGTGAAGTGGGTGCAGGTCTGGCAGGGAAGCTCCAGGAATGTGAAATAGTTAACTAATGGGGCTTCAGGAGACCTGGAGAGGGGCTTTGGACAAGGGATGGAGGGACAGGCCAAGGGGAATGGCTTTAACCTGCCAGAGGGGAGACTGAGATGAGCTCTTAGGCAGAAGCTGTTCCCTGGGAGGGTGCTGAGGCGCTGGCCCAGGGTGCCTAGAGAAGCTGTGGCTGCCCCATCCCTGGCAGTGCTCAAGGCCAGGTTGGACACAGGGGCTTGGAGCTGCTCCAGTGGAAGGTGTCCCTGCCCGTGGCAGGGGTTGGGACTGGATGAGCTTTAAGCTCCCTTCCAACACAAGCCCTTCTGTGGCTCGCTTAGTTTGTGTACATCTTGGTTGTGAAATGAGGGTTTTGACCCAGTTCAAGGTAGTTTGAGATTCAGCCTGCCCAACCAGCTGCATCACAGCTACAGAGGAGCTGCAGCATCACAAATGGCTGCAGGAAAAAGGCTTCTCTGGTGTCTCAATGACTGTCAGCTTTGCCTGCACATGCTGCAGTGACACCTTCTGATTGCAGCAAGAGTGACTCTCTAGTGCTGGGCAGTCAGTGAATGTACAGCCACAAGCTGCAGCCATCACCAGGGTGGATAAGGGTGTTTTTGACAGCATATGAACCTGCTTGTAGGTTCACTTAAGTTCCAGTGAATTCCTTGTCAAAGGAAAGGTGAAGTTAATGGAGTGACAGGGACCCCAAGAATGATGGGCAGATGATAAACAAGGCTCTTCACAACCATGCTCTTCAATCTTGTGACACTACAGCAGAGACTGCCACTTGTGTGACAGATACAGACAGTGTGACACTGAGGAGATGCACAGAGGTATATTTTAAAGCTGCCTTGGTTTAGGAGCCAGCGTTCTCCTGTTTGGTTTCTCAGACCTATTGCGTCCATTCATTGATGGAGTTGATGGAAAATGCCCAATAACTTGTTTGAAACCGGAACTATCATATTATTTCAATTTTCATCTTGAATCCTGAATGTTTGAGGGTAAAACTGATGCTGAGGAATGATGCAGGGGCCAACCTTTAGGTAAAAACATGCCTAACAGGGTCTTTACATCTGTGAAGTCTGCTAACTGCTATTTCGCTTGTAGGAAGTTAAATTTCACAGTGTGCATCTGATGGGTACGAAGTTAAACTCCTCCTGAAACTGTTTTAAATCACTTGCTTCAAAGTTGCATTGAAGTTGTTCCTTGAATCTGTATCTCTTCTTTCTTCTTTCAGTGGGGAAGACGTCCTTGATCACCAGGTTCATGTATGACAGCTTTGACAACACCTACCAGGTAAATTGATCTATGTTATTGCCTTCTTTAAGGCCCTTCTGTTGCCATGTCTTCTATTGAAGGAAGAATCCATTTGGTTGAAGTGGGTAAGAGTTGGTACACTAAGCACTGTAAAAATCTTTTAACTTCATATTTTAACCTTCCAGAACAGCATCTTGCTCTTGGATGCTGCTCATCTGCTGTGGTTTGAAAGCACAGGCTCTTAGTTACAGCCAAGTAATAGCAGTTGTTAAGTCTCTCAGGGTGTTTCCTTTCAGCATTTCCCATCAGGCCATGACAGATCTAATGTCTCTGTGGGGAAAATGTTAACAGCTCCTTTGAAAACAGGAGCAACCTGAGCTGCCAGAGGTTCTGCAGTGGGTGAACAAGGACTTGCGGAGCAGAAAGCAGTTGGACAGAGCCTTGGGTGCCACAGTTTAGTGGGAGGTGTCCCTGCCCATGGCAGGGGGTTGGAACTGGGTGAGCTTAAGGTCCTTTCCAACCCAAACCATTCTGTGATTCTATGATTGTGAGCCTGGGTGTGCTTTAGGAGAACATTTTATGCTGGCTGATGGAACAAAGACCACAAACCTGGTGGTTGTGCACATCCCAAGCTTGTGACTGCTTATTTGTTATTTATTATTGAAACCAGATTGGGTTGGCAAGCCTGGGGCTGAAGCAGTGGTTGTCTTTTATTCTAGTTGGCCCTGTAGCCCCCTCAGTGCTTTGTGCTTGGTGACAAGTCATAGAATCATAGAATCCCAAACTGGTTTGGGTTGAAGGGACCCTAAAGCTCATCCAGTTCCAACCCCTGCCACGGGCAGGGACACCTCCACTAGAGCAGCTTGCTCCAAGCCCCTGTGTCCAGCCTGGCCTTGAACACTGCCAGGGATGGGGCAGCCACAGCTTCTCTGGGCACCCTGTGCCAGCGCCTCAGCACCCTCCCAGGGAAGAGCTTCTGCCTAAGAGCTCATCTCAATCTGCCCTCTGGCAGCTTAAAGCCATTCCCCTTGGCCTGTCCAAAGCCCCTCTCCAGGTTTCTTGTTTCCAACAGCTCCACATCCCTCTTGTGTTGTTGCCCAGAGCTGGGCACAGGACTGCAGGGGGGTCTTACGATTCCATGGAGAGGGGTCACTCCTGGTAAATGACACACCACCAAGGACACAACTTTATTCCTGGTGTTTGGTTTCCTTGGGTCAGTACAGAGAGTTCTTGTTTGATTCACAAATGCCACTTTCATAAAAAGAGCTTATTGATAAGCTACAGGGGTAAGAGCCAAATTCCTCTTATGGAGCAGCAGCAAAAGAAAACTAATGCACAGCAGAGGTTTTAATAAACTGCAGCTTTTGATTTGTACACCCCGAACCCAAATAACCTGCTGCAAATTTGAGGTTGGGGCAGCTTTCAGAAAACAGGTATTCAAAATTCATCACAAGTGCCCAGAAAGAGCAAATCACCCATCAGTTGACCTACAGCTACAGCTGACACGTCCATGGTTTGATGGACATTGGCAGTCAAGCATTTGGCTTTGAGGGGTCTCTAAATGATGCTGAACGTGGAGAAATCTCTGTTCTGTTTGACACTAACAGTTGCTCTGGTTTGGAGCTTTTGGGCTCATCCTTTCTACCAGCTACAGCAAAACAGGACCTATCAGCTCAGTAATGACTTCAGTCAAATAGAGGTCTTTGGGTGAGTGACACTATAAGCAGTACATTAGCACCCAAACTAGGCTTGCATCAGTGATAGTTAAATTGAAGCTATCTTACAAGCCCTTAAGACTTCTTCCTGTTTCACACATTCATTTTGGAATCATTATGTATATTATGTCAGACCAGCTTCCCATGGAGATAACTGAATTATCATCAAGTACAGAGGGTCAGACCTCTTCAAGAAAGAACTAGGATGTAGATCCATAGAGAAAAGGAGTAGACCTGAAATTAAACTACTGATGGGGGGAAAAAAACCCGGATGAAATTAAAGAGCTGCTTCCTCTGTCCATGTAATTACAGTGGGGAGGATTTGAAAGGATGTTTGCTCCCTTGGGAGCAATGATGTGTTCTTCAGCCCTCCTACACCACAGCAGCTGTGCTTCTCCTGTGGTTGAGTGAAAACTGCATCTCATTGTACCCAACTCACCTGGCAGAGCAGTGAGCAGGTACTGAAGAGACAGGAATCATGAAGGGGTGAAGGGATTTAAATGACATGCCTGCACCCCAAGTAACAGAGGAGTCACAGTGTTATTCTTACCTTTTCCCATTCCCTCCTCCTCCTGCCTCCCTAAAAAGCCCTTCGCATTCATCAGGGAACAGATTTTTCTCAGCTTGGTGGATTCAGAACGTTACCAACTGTAACCAAGTCATGAAGCCTGTTCTGCTTGGAGCAGACACACTTGATAAAACCAAGTACTTTTATAGCTCGGCACAGTTTCAAGCTCAACCTGAATCCTGGGAGTGGGCAGTGGTTGAGCTCCTAGGATGTAGGGATATTACCTTGAGCCAGCTAGAACTGAGGTCAGCTCAGGGAGGGGATCCTGCCCCTCTGCTGCGTGAAAGGGAGACCCCCCCTGCAGTCCTGACCCAGCTCTGGGGCAGCAGCACAAGAGGGACATGGAGCTGTTGGAGCGAGGCCAGAGGAGGCCATGGAGCTGCTGCGAGGGCTGGAGCAGCTCTGCTCTGGAGCCAGGCTGAGAGAGCTGGGCTGGGGCAGCCTGGAGAAGAGAAGGCTCCTGAAGGGGAGACCTTAGAGCAGCTCCAGTGCCTAAAGGGGCTGCAGGAAAGCTGGAGAGGGGCTTTGGACAAGGTCCGTTCAACACAAGCCAGTCTGTGATTCTGTGAAAGCAGGGTAACAACAATTCCTTAGCAGCTTTGTGAGGACAGATGAATTAAGAAGTCTGCTCGTACATGGCCCCATCCATAGTGTTGTCTTCTGAAGCTTTTTTCCTTCTTGTCCTCTTTAAACTTGTGATTGGGACTTAGTGCCTCGCATCAGTTTCAGAGTGTGCTTCGTTCCTGGTTGTTCCATATGGTGCGCAGCATTCCACAAGCAGGTTAAACCTGCCTCCACCTCAGTGATGGTAATTAGCTTAGCCTAATGTCCACGTGTTTTCCCCATCAGTGAGTAGACTTTTCCACTACTCACACTTTGCACAGCTCTTTACAACTGATGTGTAAAGGTTCCCCAAGCTTTTTTGCTCCTTCTGTCAGCATTGTCACAAAATGCCTCTTTAAGTTGGTTCATAGTGAACATCTGGGATAGATCAAGTGCTTGAATCCACTCCTTGATAGGGCGTTTTCTCTGTATTATGGGCAGAAAGATAAACGTGAGCAAACATAGAATCATAGAATAGTTTGGGTTGGAAAGGACCTTAAGCTCATCCAGTTCCAACCCCCTTCCATGGGCAGGGACACCTCCCACTAAACCATGCCAGCCAAGGCTATGTCCAACCTGGCCTTGAACACCGCCAGCGATGGAGCATTCACAACTTCCCTGGGCAACCCATTCCAGTGCCTCAGCACCCTCACAGTAAAGAGCTTCTTCCTCATATCCAATCTAAACTTCCCCTGTTTCAGTTTGAACCCATCACCCCTTGTCCTCTCACTACAGTCCCTAATGAAGTGTCCCTCCCCAGCATCCCTATAGCCCCCTTCAGATACTGGAAGGCTTTACCATATTTGGCTTTAAGTTATCCCATGTAGATCTTAACGCTTCTGAGGGTTCAGGTGAAGACCCATTTCACAGCTTGAATGTTACAAACCTTCTGTGTTCTTCTCAGTGCAGCTAGCACAGATGTTTTCTATTCCCAGACCTAAAATAAGGCTTCTGCTCGGCCTTTCCATTGCGTTTCCCATGCTGTGAGCATCCCAAGTGCAGGAATCTCGCTGACCTGACACCTTTCTGCATGGCATTTACATGTCCTCCAGGCATACAGAGAGACTTCAGAGCTGCGTGCAGTTGTGTGGGAGGGATGGCACAAAGTACAGGCTGAGGCAGGTGTTGGGCTCTGCAGCTGATGTTCCAGCTCCTGCTGAGAGCAGAGGAGGTCTGAGCTCCAGCAGTTTGTCAGCCAGAATGAGATCCTGACATGTGTCTGTGCTGTGGGAACTTGGGGGTTTTGTAGGCTTTCTTCTGTGAACTGAAATCAGAGAGACACATAGGAGGATGGAAGCGTTTTTGAGGCAGTCTTCCGAGGAGAATCCACTGCCAAAGCAACATAAAACAAAAGCAGAAGGGAAGCATGTTGTTGGGTTGGTCTTTTGAGGGTTCTCGTATCTGCCTTGCAGTTTCAGTGTCTTAGAGATATGAAATGGTTTGTGTTGGGAGGGGCCTTAAAGCTCCTCCAGCTCCAACCCCTGCCACGGGCAGGGACACCTTCCACTGGAGCAGCTCCAAGCCCCTGTGTCCAACCTGGCCTTGAACACTGCCAGGGATGGGGCAGCCACAGCTTCTCTGGGCACCCTGTGCCAGCGCCTCAGCACCCTTCCAGGGAAGAGCTTCTGCCTAAGAGCTCATCTGAGTCTCCCCTCTGGCAGCTTAAAGCCATTCCCCTTGGTCTGTCCCTCCATCCCTTGTCCAAAGCCCCTCTCCAGCTTTCCTGCAGCCCCTTTAGGCACTGGAGCTGCTCTAAGGTCTCCCCTTCAGGAGCCTTCTCTTCTCCAGGCTGCCCCAGCCCAGCTCTCCCAGCCTGGCTCCAGAGCAGAGCTGCTCCAGCCCTCGCAGCAGCTCCATGGCCCTCTCTGGCCTCGCTCCAACAGCTCCACATCCCTCCTGTGCTGCTGCCCCAGAGCTGGATCAGGACTGCAGGGGGGGCCTCCCCAGAGCACAGCAGAGGTTCAGGATCCCCTCCCTGAGCTGCTGCTCCCGCTCTGGGGATGCAGCCCAGCACACGGGGGGGTTCTGGGCTCAAGCACACACTGAAGCCGGCTCATGGGGAGCTTCTCTTCCCCCAGCACCCCAAGTCCTTCTCCTCAGGCTGCTCTATCCAGTCTCTCCCAGCCTGTGTTTGTGCTGTATCATCTCTCTGAACTGATAATGTCACAGTTCTTGATGATAGGTGAAAAGTCACCGGATCGTGGGGAATAAAGCACTGTTTATTTTCCCTCTGTGCATCTCTGGCGTTCCAAATCTGCTATCCTCATCCCGCCAGGGAAGTTTGTTTTCTGATATATTATATATAGTTACAAAGGGAAGTTAAGTTTGGATTGCTCAGTTCTGCTTTTTTTCCTTGTTATTCTTTTGCAGCTGGTTCTCATGCAGTGCTCGCAAGCTGCCTGGCTTTAGTCTTTATTCCTACCACGTAAAGTATCTGGCAGAATACAAGGAATTAGTTATGGGGATCTGTAGTGAGGGCATGGGAGCAGCCAACAATATGGAGTATATACAGTAAAATAAAGTTTTCATTAGAAATATCTCCTTCAAGATGAGGAGGTTCCATCAAATCTCTTTGCTCTTGCTTAGACTTTCCTCTTACCTGTTGGTTTGCTGTATTTTCCTTTTTAAATCCATTTGGAATGTTTTCCATGTTGACATTGCTGAGCATTGGAACTCCTCAAAGTGCTCAGTGTCCTCTTGAAGCCAGGGCAGCAGTAGAGCCCCTGCAGGTCACCTCTGCGTATCCCTGCTGCAGATGAGTCCTGGAGCTTGGGTTCACCCTCACTGCAGCCTAGAGAACTGAGGTGCAGATCATGTATTTAAGAGTCAGCTCTTGATAGGGCTTACTTGTGCTTTGCTGCTTCTCTTAAACCTATGCAAGGATGCTCTGCATGAAGCTCCCACTAGTGTCCAGAAGCTTGGATGCAGTTGTGCTGCAGTGAGCTTTAGATTAACTGAGCTTTAGTTACAGCTGGTGACCTTGTGCGAGCACAAACCTTTGTGTTGCAGCAGATGCGAAGATGTGCTCTTTAGCCTTAATGAATCACAGAATCCCAGACTGGTTTTTGGGTTGAAGGCACCTTAAAGCCCATCCAGTCCCAACCCCTGCTACGAGCAGGGACACCTTCCACCAGAGCAGCTTGCTCCAAGCCCCTGTGTCCAACCTGGCCTTGAACACTGCCAGAGATGGGGCAGCCACAGCTTCTCTGGGCACCCTGTGCCAGCGCCTCAGCATCCTCACAGGGCAGAGCTTCTGCCTATGAGCTCATCTCCATCTCCCCTCTGGTAGGTTAAAGCCATTCCCCTTGGCCTGTCACCCCTTAATGTTAAAATAGATGAATATATTGTGCAGTCAGGAAGAATCTGGTGTGCTTTGATGCCCTGGTTCAGCTGCGGGGTGTTTCCTTAGGTCATCTACATAAAAATCCTTGTTGATACCCATCTGTATGGATTCAACTGTCAATGTGCAGAAGCTGAAGTTAATATTAACACCTTTTTGTGCTTTGCGATGTTGTTCTGGTTATGGATATTAAGGAAACTGCTTATTGAATCTTACAGGTAGAGTTTTATCTTGAAAGGAAGAAAACCACTGTATGTTTCTTGCAGACGTGCTGCATTCCGAAGTGGCAGGAATGTTTCTGCCCTGGGAATCATCACCACTGTTCTGCCATTTAATTTAAGAGCTTTTTCCTTTTCTTACAGGCAACAATTGGCATTGACTTCTTATCGAAAACCATGTATCTGGAGGATCGAACAGTGAGTAAGAGTTTTGTGCCCTTCTCTGTGTACAGTAGGAATGAGGATCGGCATCTGTTGTAATTGTGCAGCCCACAGTTGTGAGATCACTTGGAAGCACAGACTGAGCAGCATCTACCAGCTGCTTCCAGACTGACACGGGCTGTGGAGACAGCTCCCTGCTCTGTTTGGGGCAATGGGAAATCACCTCTTGGTTCATGAGTGCCAATGACACG